>OY747721.1:38176348-38776348 GCA_963556495.2 Valencia hispanica
AATTATAAAAACACACGCAAAGCAAAAACAAGAGTAAACTAATAAATAAATAAGCAACATAAATAATATGTAACAATTGAAATAAAAATCTAAGATGGCTGTTTTCATCACATATTGCAGATGCAACTGGCTTTCATGAGCCACAAAGCTCACAGCTTAAAACGTGTTTAAAACTTCATGAAGGCCTGTCACCACATTTTAATATCACAAACACTGAGTACATAATCTTCAAGCTAAAAATATATCTGGTTTTTTTTTTATTGCTTTATTTAAAAGGACACATAAACGTGAAAACTTAAATAAAGAGTATAAAAGAAAAATTGCTTTTAATTTTTCTGCATGATTTAGCAGCATCGTTCCTGCCAGTGCTGTTGCTCTGCATGGGGTGGAGGCGAGTGCTGGTCTGAGTGGCATACTGTAACGGTGCTTACTGTAGTAGAGCCCTTAATGGGCTTCACAGCGGGGCAGGATAGTCTTGTCACGCATCGCAGGAGGGGCCGGAGTTCCGTGACTAGTTTTGATGCAAAGATACACGCTTGAAGAAAAATGCGAAAAAAGTGCTGCTAGGTTAGACTTCATATTGATTATTTCGGAAGCACCTGGGATGGGGATATCAACATTTTAATACTGTCATGCAGACATAGTTATAATATACATTACATAGCCTATACACAATGAAATCCTAAAAAGCTTCATATTTACAGGGTTTTTTTTCCCCCATTTTGATACTAAAAGTTGCGTGTCGAAATAGTTTACAAATGGAAAAGGCTGCATAAGAGACCACTGTCTTTAAACTTACTGTTTGCCCTACATGTAAGACACCTTTTGTTTTTGTTTTTTATGCAAAAACAAAAAATTTAAAAAAAGAGAGAGACTTCCAGCATACATTGAGCTGCAGTAAAGTCACTAAAATGCTGTGCTTCCCCCCAGCAGCCCTTGCTTTAAATTGGCAGAGCGGAGAGCACATCTGGAGGGGAGCGGGACATCCACGTTTCAGCCCCGCTCTCCATATAAGGAAAAGTGGGCGGAGATACCGCGGCAGGAGAACGTGACTGCCACAGTTGTCTTTGCGGAGAGCCGTGCCAAACTTGCTGCTGCTCTTTCAAAGCGGGTTCGCCTTTTGCCTCCACCCGCGGTCTGTCCTCGGGGTTGATTTCACGCAACGTTCGTGTGAGCCGCTCTCCGGACGTCTGAGGGTCGGCGGAAAACTTTTTTTTTTTTTTTTTTTGGGGGGGGTGGGGAACAGAAAGGGAGAGAAGACCACCGCCGGCAGAGAGATACCAGCGGCGGCGCGACTGAACTTCCAAACGGCGAGTCCTTAGGGGGGGAGAACGGGGAGGAGGAGTCAACAGGTCCCAGGTATCACCGCACACTTTCCACTGACTGTCAACATTAGACAGCGTGTCTGAGCCAGGTGTTGGTAGGGAGGGGGAGGACTGAAAACCTTGTTACCTGTAGAGGTCTGAATGCGTCATTTATTCATAACACGAGCGGGTGGGACATCGTTTTTAGTTGTTTTTGTATTTCTCCACTGAAATGCACCATGTAACCGGATAACGAAAGTCGCGTGAAGCTGGTAGCGTGGATGCCTACCTTAATATCCGGGTGCAAAGTAACTCTTAATGTTACTTTATTCTTTTTATTTGGGTTCAGAGTTTGTTCAGCTGGCACGCGGAGCTAGTTTGTTGTTGTTTTGTTTTGTAAAAAAAAAAATTTTTTTAAAGACAGTGGCACAGATGCAGCTACAGGTTGTTTACTCGACTAAGTTAGCCTAGCTGATTTCGATCAAGCTTTCTGCTTGGTACCACAGAAAAGTGCAGACATATAAGAGTTACAACCCAGTAATATTGCACCACATGGAACAGCAAGTATCATCCTTACATAGGAGTGTTATTCACACATTCAAATATATTTAATAGGCTAGTAGTTCTCTGGGATGTGGAGGTCCAGTGGCAGATCTAGAAAAATATATATGGGGTGGCAAGAGAGAGGCAAGAATGTTTCTGGGGTGGCACCATATGCCAGAATTTTGGTTTTATTGATCAGTCGAACACATGCTTCACCTCTTCACTCCCCAGTATTTACATATATGACAGATGCATACATGTATTTGTTTTGCTTCAGGTTATTTAAGCACCTTAAAGCTGCATTATGTAATATTTTTGCTAAAATACAAAAAAAAACTATAATCAGTTTTTTCATGTCGTGACAATACAATTGAATCAAATACTTTTTTGCAGCGGTTGCATGTAGATGCAGCAATTCCATTTATTTGGAGGTGGTTCGGGCCAGTACCACCTCAGGTTGCGCTTGTGAGAGCGCGTACCGTGACGTAATGATGCACGTACGTGCCCATGTATGCGTGTTCACAAGGAGGCGGTCTATGCTAGCTTAGATATATTCAGCTAGCCACACAAGCCACCCTCTGCCCCCCCCCCTGTAGATCCGCCCATGTGGAGGTCCAGTTGTGCCAGAATTCACAAAGACTATACACCACTAAGTAATTGCTTCTTCTGCTCTGTTTTTAAGTACAATTAAAATGAAAGGTATTTTGTTCAGGTTTAACTCCGATTGATATCGATTAAAGAGTTGTTTTTGTTAATTTAGATGAATCCAAAATTCAGTTTCTCATAAAATCTTGAAAATCTAACAACAAAACTACAAGAAAAAGAAAGGCTGTACAGTACAGTATATTATGACAGAGTATTAGGACCATTGTTGATAAAAGGGGAAAATAAATAATTGGCCACAGAGGTATACATTTTCACACAAAAAACTCAGAAATTTTGAGATCTATTTAATTTTTTTTACAGAAAGATACTTGGATATTCTCTCATGTCCAAAAGTTGTACACTTGCAGAAAAAAAACCTAAAAGAAATTCCATGGCTAAAAGCATACATTTACAACCTTAAAACTAGGATATTCTCTGATGTGGTAAAGTCTGAAATTTGCAGCTATACTTTTTTTTCTTGTAGATATGTGAAATTAATCTCAACATTTGAGTTCTTTTGGTTGAAAAATTTCTCCCCTGTGGCCATTTTTTTCTCAACCCTATTACTCCGTCGTAGTATCGGCACTCAATACTTGATCAGACTTCTTTTTGCAAGAGTTACTGCGTAACTGCAGCATAGCAAAAAGGCGGAGAAGCTTGTGAGTTGCTTTGGTAGCAGCCTTCAGCTCTACTGTATCTTGACAGTACTTATAGGTTCTGTTTGGGTTTTATGCCAGACCAGTTTGCTGAGCAATAAGCACGGTCATCAAATAAGGTGTCGGTTCCTATGGCAGTGTGTGCTTGTGCCAAGTCCATAAAGCGGAGGGATTTATTAAGAACTTTGACATTTCCTACTTAATGTCTGCTGTAACTTTAAACTTGGTGAAACACAGTGGACCAACACCAGCTCCACCAGTCCACTCCTTGTGATCTCAAGTAAGGGTTCTGCTTTACATTAAACTCACTCTAAGTCACTTTTTATCCTTGTTGCTTGTGCATCTTTTCTAGCCCACTTTTTCCTTCCACTAAACTTTGCATTCATTTTCTTGGATATGATTGTCTATGAAGAGCCATATTCCTTAGCTATGACCTTTTATGGCTTACCCTCATTATCAAGGGTGTCAAGTTAGCAACCAGTTAGCAGATGATTATGGAGGGCAAATATCTATTCATAATCCTTCTGTTGAGTTGTCTTATATCATTTTCTGCCAAACAAAATTTTGAGTTTGCTTAAGTTGGATGCAATTATTATAAAAATCCACAGAGTTGAAAACATTCAATATATTACTCTGCATACAGCCTAATTAATCCATGAGTTTTACTTTTTGAACTATTTGCTGGAATAAATGATTTTTTGAGGGATATTTTTTAAAAATGCACCTGCAGTTAACAGTTTCATTGGCTTTTCCCGTAAAGTGCTTTAAATATGCCACAACTTGATGAATAATAGTCATTTTTAACATTTTCAACATTTTGCTCTGGTCTGAAAAGCATGCGATCAGTTAATTTCGGGTATGAAAGTACTTCAAAACATGAATTAATGGTGCGTTGTCTTTGTATTTAGAAGTTAGTTTTTCCAACAACAAGAAGTTGGAATTCTTACCTGGAAAATCACAGGTGGCCAAGCAGACCTGAGTTCAGGTTCATTAGCTTAATGAGTTTGTATCTCCGTAGGCCAGAGGTACGGATACTATCTGTGCCACCTCTATTTGCGGGCATGCACATTTTGCTGTTTGGATGCATGAAATGAAGAGAAATTCATTTATGGCATAGATTGATAATTGTAGTTGGCACCAACTTGCATCAAGAGGGTGCTCAACACGATGCTCAGCCACAAATCAAACGACTGGAACAAAATGACAAGAACATGCCTGCTGTCAGAGGATGCCATCGCTTGCATTCTTTTACCCGAGCGGGAAGATAAAAGATTTGTTGCCATACGTCTCCTAAGACTAAAACACAGGAGCCTTGTATATCAGATTTCTCCTCATTGATTCTGATAACATCCCTAATGCTGAGATTTATGCACGTCTTAATTAAACTGTAGAACCCGTACATTTGAGTCACACACCGTGCAGCATTGTACCTTTTCTTCCTAAAACATCAGTCTTTACTGTTCATGTCACCTTTTGCTGTTTTATTTTTCAAACCTTTAGTATTCTCTGTGCTAACTGATTTGGATTTCTACCTTTTTTGGGGGGGGGGGGGTCTGTAGAGCAGAAGGTGAAAGACACTCGACCTTTTCTCTGACAACCTGTGACATTCAGAGCTGGATGCATTAGTGGAAGAGTCACTCTGTGGCAAATCTGGGGTGGATGAGGGTTTTCCCACCCTGTCACCTACTCCCCGAGTGTGATTCACAGTTTGGTGTTGTGCCCTCTGCATAATTGGGGAAAGGGTTAACACTCGATACAAGATTTACCCATGACGACTGTCACATCCAATGACTTTTTTTTTTCTTTCTGTCACCTTTTAGAAATGTGGGTAGCAAAAAAAAAAAAAAAAGTTAGTGGCTGCTGTCTAGATTTGTTTTGATAGTGGATCTCACCCATGTGTGTTGTAGATTTCTGACACTGAAGTTCCTCTTTTGGAACCCTTATCTAAGAACTAAAAAGCAAACGGTTTCGGGTAATCGCATATTAGGTTCTACTAACAATTTAAACCTTAGAACCATTTCGTGTTGTAAACCGTCTTTATTTCTTTTGCTTT
Organism: Valencia hispanica; assembly: GCA_963556495.2. NCBI lineage: Eukaryota > Metazoa > Chordata > Actinopteri > Cyprinodontiformes > Valenciidae > Valencia > Valencia hispanica. The sequence continues at coordinate 38,181,550 of OY747721.1, forward strand.
GTGGTGCTGGGCTCATTTATCGGTACTTCAGGTGTGTAAAAGCTTTAAAATTTATCATGTATTGTTTTAACATAGTCTCACACAGGGGAAAAAAACTATTCATCTTTAATTTTTGTATTTTTTACTAAGAAATCACTGCTGCCACAATGATTGATAATCCTACTGATGCTTTGAAAATGAATGTGACTGAATTATTTATTTATTTTACTGTTTGCTTTTTTCCCCCAAAGTTGATTATAGTTCGTAGGAACTCTTTAATTGATAAGGCATGACTTCTTTGGTTTCCCTTGAGTTGAAATATGAAATGACACAGAAGTCCATTTATCTTGGCCACGGGCCTCTAGGCTGGACAAGGACCCGTATTTTTCTGTGCCTCCATGCACAGTTAGTAGGACGGTAAGGGAGGTAGAAAAATACATCTTCAGCTCTTATTAATGGTGAACTAAAGCAGAGTTGCATCTTTGAATCATCAATGGACCTTAAAATATGTCAGCAATGACTGCAGGTGGGTTTGACGTGAAACAAAGCAAGACTATTAAAAAAATAAACAACAACCCCTTTTCACCAGTGGGATGTATGATGGAGGATCTATGATGCTTTGGGCTTGTTTCTGTTCCAAACACCATGGGAGCATTGTTGTAGAGCATAGCATTATGGACTGTTAGATCAGGTATCAACAATCTGGCGGACCTTACCTGTAAACTACAAACTGTTCAAATTCAGGTAAACTCAAAAGTACTTTATTCATCCCAAATGGAATTTAAATGTCATAACTCATATCATCCAAGTATCTTCAAAAAGTGGTTGCGGATGGTGATGCTGTGGGCAGGAAGGATCTCTGGTAGCAGTCAGTCTTGCAGTGAATGTGAAGAGGCCTCTGACTGAAGCCTCATGACTGCCGTGACTTTCTAAAACATCCATTTCCGGGCAACAGAGATGATGTTCCACAGTCATGTTTCCTGGATGACACCATCGGTTGTTGGCAAGCTCTGCTAATCCACCTCATTTGCTTTTGCCGCTCATCTTTAGATACCTGAATCCATGACGCCTCCTTTTCGGGTCCTCCTGGATTTGGGGTTCTGGTTCAGGTACTATTTGAGCTTTTGAGATGCTGATCAGCTGCTTTCAGTTGTATACACAATACCTTGTTTCCAAGGTTACTCATAATAACAACTGTCATAAAGTTAAAAAGTAAGAGCAAAAATCCCTCCCTCTGCACAGCGTCCAGAACCGGAGGGAATAATTGTCCAAACATGCAACGCCTCAATCAAAAAACAGTTTAGAATAAGAACCAATCAGAGCTAATGAAACAGAGCGGCTCCCAACATGCTGCCACCTTGAGCGGCGCTATTCTAGAAGGCTTGAATTTGGGATGACAAAAGCGATTCTTTCTCCACCAACTAAAAGAGTTCAGTTGAAAGGTAAGATTTGTCTAAAGTTGTCACTTGTAGGTTGTGCTGTGTTGCGGTTAAAGATGAACTCATACTGGTAGTCTCATGAAAGCGGTGCCAGTCAGAGCTCCCGGATGACGCAGTTTCACACAACATTAAGAAAATGTCTGATCAAAGTCAGGGTTGCGGCGGCCACCTCTCTGCGCCCCCACCCCCTCGTCGCGCCCCACCTCTCCTCCTTAGATCGTCAGGTGTGACGACCACTGGAAAGGAGCTGTTTTGTCATGGCGGTGACTCACTCAGCTCCAGCTGACGCTCTCCTGAGTTTCATTTCTGACGCCGGCTGTTCTGATCACCTCTCTGCCACGAGTCAGTTTAAAATGTGGGAACCGAAGAGTTATAATCAACCAAAAGTTGTTTGGTTGATCATATGGAATGAACTTTCTTTGGAGATCAGGCGTTCCTCCTCCATCTTGGTTTTTAAGTCTCGTTTAAAGACTCCCTTCTATTCCGCTGCTTGTTTTTAAGGTACAGATCTTGCCTCAGTGTTTGGACTCTGTCAGGAGTTGGCTGAATGATAACTTTCTTCATCCAAGTGAATCAAAAGCTGAAGTTCTGGTTTGGTCCCCTGACAAATTTGTCTCTGATATAATAGGGAGTCTCGGCCCACTTGCCTCAGTTATTAAGCCCTCAGTGAGGAACCTCGGGGTAACTCTTGACCCCGCGTTGTCTTTGGACTCTCATGTTAAATCATTGGTTCGTTCTTGTTTTTATCATTTGAAAAATATCGGCAAGCTGAGTCCAATTGTGTCACAATCTGAGATGGAGATGATCGTTCAAGCCTTCATCTCATCACGTCTCGATTACCATAACTCTGTTTTTACCTGTCTAAGTAAAAAATCCCTGGAACGTCTGCAGGTTGTCCAGAACGCTGCTGCAAGGTTAATCACTAGGTCACCTATATTTTCACATATCACCCCTTTATTAATCCAGCTGCACTGGTTCCCCATTCACTACAGAGTAAATTTTAAAATTCTGGTTTTAACAAATAGAGCTCTGAACGATCAAGCCCCATTTTATATTGGAGAGCTTCTGCAGCCATATGTCCCCAGCAGGTCCCTGAGATCCAGTGATCAGGCCCTGCTGGTTACAAAGAAAACTCGGCTGAAAACAAAAGGTGACAGAGCCTTTGCAGCAGTGCCCCCCTCCTTGTGGAACTCCCTTCCTCTCAGCCTGAGATCTGTGGACTCTGTGATCTCTTTTAAAAAGCGTCTAAAAACGCATCTTTTTAAACTTGCCTTTGAATAGTTTTATTTGTTTTTCTGTCTCCTATGTTGTGTTTTATTGTAAAGCACTTTGTGGTTTTTATCTTGATAGGAGCTATATAAATAAAGTTTTACTTACTTACTTACTTAGTGCCTAGCCCTCATATCTGTGCTTCATTTATTTATTATTTTCTGCTGTTTTAAATGTTGTTTTTGACTGTTCATATACTGCTTTTATGGCCTGTTGTTTTATTGTTTTATTACTTTTGTGCTACACTTTGGTCAACTCGCATGCTGTGTTAATTGTGCTTTAATAAATAAATTGGTATTGTATAACTGAGTTATTTTAGGGGTTTGCTCAGAACTATATTATATGTCTGCTGAGTAGTGAAATTCTCAGTGGGCCATTTTTTTTATTGCCACATGGGTTTTCCCTTTCTATATGCATCTGTGCAGGATTGTAGGTTTAGTAGGTTGTGACAGCTCTTGCCTTAATAAAGCAAAACTCAGAACAATATTTTAGAGATGCACCCTTTGCTTTCGGTGAAATGGTCCAAAATGTGTCAGGTGGTTTGGTCTGGAGTGGTCTGTCGCCTTAGCATCACGCTGCTGCTTGTTGACTCACCAGGCTGACTCACCAGGCTGCAGTTGTGGCGGTGTGCGAACTCATCAGCGGTGACTGATGAGACGAGCTCCTCACAATGGCAGCGGTCCCCGGAGATGGCACCCTGTGCTTACTTAACGGTAAACACCTCTACCCAGTTCCACCCACGCACTGTCACATTCTCACTGCTAGGAGCGCAGTTTTTGTGCTCATAGTGAAAAGCCAAACTGCAGAATGAGAGTTTCTGGTACATAAAATGAAAAAAATCCCCACTGGGAGTGAGTTCAGTTTTTCACAAACTGTTTTGAGCTGAGTTCTGCTGGGCTACATGTTGGAGAATGGTTTGTCAGCAAAAAAAACAAAAAAACACCTCTGCTTGGAGTACCTTTTAATTTGACACATGAAGTCCAGTGCAATGAGGCCATGTAGCTTTGGTCCAGTAAAACCAGCCTTGACCCAAATGAAAGAGGCCCAGAGTCTGTCAGAATAAGTAGAAATAAATGGGGATATTACAGCGGTTTTACTGTGGTGCCCAGTGACGTAGGCTTGGCCTTGGGGACCAGGGCTAGTGTGGGAAAAGCAAGAGAGAAGCAAGGAGAGCGCAGCCGAAGTCAAGTCGGATTGCTTAATTTTTTTATTCAGAGGGGGAATGGATCTACTGTGACGTCGGAGCTACGCTTAACATCGGCTGCAGCAGCGTGCTGATAATTTTTCTTCTTCTGTCTTTTTTTTTTTTTTGCTTAATCAGGCTGGCTCGGCCCTTCTCTCCACTGAAGGAGTTAACTCTCCCTACAGCCTCCTTTTTCTTTCTTCCCCCTCATGGCTTTGATGGTATTAAACAGTCTTTACGTGTCAGGGCTGTACGGCTCCCAGTGTTCGTGCAAGGAGATTGAGAGTGCAATGAGGTTAGCCTTAAAGCGCCAGGGTGCCTGAATTACGTTCAGCTCCGACCTTCAGAGGAGGTCCGAGGCCATTGGGGTTATCAAACAGAACTTTTTACTGTGATTTTACGTTGCACACTCTTCTAATAAAATGTCCCAGAATGGATTGTGTTATTTTAAGTTCCTCACTATGCTAGATTGCCTGAAGAATCAGGCCACATTTGTCTTTTTTTTTTTTTTTTTTTGCCTAATGAGGTTGAGCATAAAGACCTATATAACTTATTATCCAGGTTATTGATTGGGACTGTGTTTCCAGCTGCCGACCGTTTTCTTAAACCTTGAAATCTGCAACGTAAAGTACTGCAAACATATTTACACTCCTATTATTTTCTAATCTGTTATCTGGCTTTGATGGGACACAAAGTTGCAGATATTGTGGAGCAGGAAGGAAATTATAGATATATACTATAAACTTTTGTATTTTGTTCCATAAACATCTGACATGCTGTTGTGCTTGGCTCTTTGACTTAATAGTTTGTTGCCATGTTTGCAAGCTAACATGGCTAACCAACTCTGCAACTGCAAACTAATAATAAATAATAACACTATGAACTGGAACTGTGCAAAGGGTTGGTGTCTCTTTTTGCAGCTATGTTACGTATGTGCGGCCGCTGTGCTGATAAAGAAATGATCCCTCTATTTTAATAGTTCACACACCATATATACCTTAAATGCGTTAATATGCACAGTGGAAACACACAAAAAAGCATGTTAAGTATGATTGCACTTACATATTCCAGCTTCTCAAACTGTAGTTTTCCCTCCAAATATTTTACATATATACTACAAAAGAATAGGTGGATTTTCTGCAAATAACTTGGAGTTGCATTCCACAGAGAAATTCATGAATATGTGAATCCATGAATGGTCGCAGGTCCAATGTATGCTCATTTTCTTTTCCAAAAAGCTCAGGTTTGGTCAGATTATATGGTGTGGGAACATAAAATGTCAAGTCTTGCCACAGATTCTCAACTGGCTGTTGATCCTTTCTGCCTTTTCTTTTGGGTAGAAACCAGATCTACCGTATCGGATCCAACGGACAGCAACAAACTCAAGTTCGTTCAGCTTACTACTGCGTTGTATTCTCTCAATTACGTCTGTGTCAATAACTTCTTCACTGCCTCCTGTCTCACGTTTCAGACTTAATTTTTGATGATTTGCACGTAAATCTTCGGGCTCATGTGCACTCTTCGTTTCCCGAGTTGTCACATAATTTCACACAATTTTTCCACAAGTTTTGTACCTTGGCTTTTTCACAAAATAGTCTCTGCCCAGTTGGATAGTCCCCTGGTGTGACGGCTGACATTTCCAGTGAAAGAGCCCCATTGTTGGTCCTCTATCTCCACCCACCCCCCACCCCCAGCCCTCCTCTCCATAAAACAATGGTATCAATTGCTTCCACTGAGTACATCCACAGCTCTGTGAGAGAGACAGGCTGGCTGGGCCCGTCGGCTAGTTCTCCGACCGTCCTACTCGGCAGCCAGGACGCCCTCTTTACTCTCAGCGGTCGTTCTGTGCATGAGCCTCTTCAGACTTTGGCCCCTGATACTATCGCTGTGCCGCGGTTGTAATGTCAACCTGTAAAATGCACAAATAATAGCTCGTGTATAGATTTGTTTTCCTTGTAGTGACAGCAGAGCAGACAGATGGGTTCGACACACCCCCTTCCCCTACCTCCGTAATGAATGGTCTTTATTCCATTTTTCCTCTCGCTTTCCCCAAGACACTGCCATTAACCGTGACAGATGATATGTTCTTTCACTGAAACAGTGATCCTGAGCACACTGTCACTGGAAAATTGAATTCGTACACCCACCCCTTTTTTCTTTTTCCTTTCTGCATTCAAATGTTTTTCTTCCTCCTGTTTCTCTCCCTTAGTCTGAGGGACACGCTGTTAATATGACCTATTACAGACACTCTGTACCGCTACCCCGCCGCTGCCACGAGTCACACAGCGAGAAAGATATCAGCCGTCAATTATACAGATGTCTGACAAGGCACTATGTTCTCGATAACACTTCCCTTAGCCCAATGGTTCTGCAGTCATTTAGATAACTGTAGATACAGTGATCGCTCTAGAGGGAGACACTCGACAGCTTCTCTGTTATGAGCGCTCAGTTTCAGAACAGCATACAGTAAAAAGCAACGATTGTCACTTTTTGTCCCTCATGCTTGGCCATTAGCTATGGCAGGCAGTGCTGTACAGTAGCTTGCAAAACTAATCATACCCCTTTAACTTTTCCTACAGTATGTTGTTTACAACTGCAAACTACAAAATTTGATATGCAATTTTAACACTGCTGTCATGTCCGATAGCTGATATTTACCGATATTATGTGTGTTATACATATATTTCCCCACACTTTCAGCACCGTGTGAAAGTGACCCCTCCAACTACATCTCTTCTCTGCTTCAGCTAAACTCCCCACAATCCTGCACTCCATCACTTTCACTGTGTGCGTTTACATGCACATCTAAATAGAGTTATGGCAATAATCGAGCTAATAACTTAACCGGAGTGGGAGCCTTTATCAGAGTTTACATGTTCAGAAATTATTGAATGAAGTGGGTTCTACTCCGCCACGGTAGGTAGAGACATTCGCCCTTTCGTGTTGGGATACGCACAATGAGCGAAGAACTGGACGACAACAAAACTGCTGCACGGTTCGATTCCTACATACCGAACTCTTTATTGTGTTACATTGTTGTTGCCGCTGTGTTGTTGTCGTACCGGTGTTGTTATTCTCTCACCCGCTGTCTCGTCACTTTCGGAAAGGCGGAAGCGCCCTGGCCAGGAATAGCTTGACTAACCTGGGATGTCGTTTATATGCAGAGAAAGTCTGCTTTCTTTTTTTTTTTTTTTTACATCTTTTTATTTGAGAATAAAAAAGCAGTGAACACAGGTATTCAATCAATGACATTTTTCCCTCCCTGTGTCCCCCCCACCTTACTGCCAGTACTATACAGGCCATAAATAAAAAATATCAACTACAACAAGAAAATAAATAAAATAAAATAGACTCAATGTATGAAAAAAAGGGGGTATCACATAAGACATCGCACCTAAGATGTAACATACACAGAATATATAGTGGTAATGTAAATAATAAATTAATAATAGTAATAATATTGAAAATGAAAATAAAATTTAATTGAGAAAAAAAAAGAAGAGTAAAACTGAATATGACCGAAGTGGGCTGTTAACCTGTAATTACTACTACCTTAATTTACTCAATTTTGATTTAATTTTTTATGGGATGGCTTCAAGTTTGTCAAAATATGATAGTAGAGGGGCCCAAGTTTCATAGAATTTTTAGGTTGACCCTCTGATTGAATGTTTGATCTTTTCTAACTTAAGGTAAAGCATCAGGTCCTTCAACCAGGATGAGGCTTTGGGCGGGTATGTCTGTTTCCACTCCAGCAGATCCTTCTTCGGGCAAGGAGGGTTGAAAAGGCAATCACATTTTTTTTTTTTTTTGTCATTGGTGTACCCTCCTCTGGAACACTAGAGATTGCAATCTCTGCACTGGGTTTAATGTCCTTGCTAAAAGCTTCAGATAGAGTTTGGGATATTTTAGCCCAGAAAAGATGTAGCTTGTTACAGGAACAGAACATATGGACCAGATCGGCCTTTGCTGTATGACAACGTTCACAGATTTCACTGACATTAGAATAAATCTTAGAAAGCCTAGCTCTACTATAATGAATTCGATGGACTACCTTAAACTGAATTAGGCCAAGGCGAGCACATGAGGTTGATCCATTTACTCTATATAGCGCATCATTCCATGTTTCATCTGAAATATTAATTCCAAGTTCTTCTACCCAATCTGCCCTTATCGAGTGTCCCTTTATTATGTGATGTAATGCAGTTATAAATATTTTAGATGAGACCTCTATGGCGTGGTGGAGTGATCTATTCCTCTTTTTGGTGGTTGATTGGAAAATGGGCTGATGGTTCGAACAAACTGGCGAATCTGAAGATAGCGGAAAAAGTTAGAATGTTGTAAATTGAATTTGGTAGACAGGGCATCAAACGTAGCAAAAGTTCCATCTGTGTAGAGATCTCTAAATTTAGTTATCCCTGCCCTTTGCCACTGAGCAAAGACAGGGTCTAATTTGGCGGGGAGAAAGGCATGATTATCACAGATGGGACCATAAAGAGATAATTCTGGCAGATGGAAAGTTTGTCTAAACTGTGACCAAATTTTTAGAGTAGAGATTACAACCGGGCATGAGGAGTATTGTTTAGGAGAGAGGGGTAGGCTTGAGGTGCAGGAAGTGATGATGAAATACAGGTATTAGCTTCTAAGTGGCACCAGTCAGCATCTGGTGTTTGGGTCCAGTAGACATTTTTTTGTAGGTTTGCTGCCCAATAATAGTACATCAGGTTGGGCAAAGCCAAACCCCCCCCCCCCCCCCCTACTTTGTCTCTGGAGAAGCACTTTACGGATCCTTGGGTGTTTGTTAGCCCATAAAAAGGAAGATATCAATTTATCAACAGATCTAAAAAAGGATTTTGAGAGGAAAACTGGGATACTTTGAAAGACATAAAAATCGAGGCAATACATTCATCTTAATACAAGCTATTTTGCCTGTTAAGGATAGATTAAGAGCACTCTATTTCTGAAGGTCACATTTAAGATTATTAATCAGGGGAGTAAAATTTTTGTAATACAGACCAGAAAAGGAGCGTGTATTAATTCCCAGATATTTAAATCCTGATTTAGAGAGAGGGAAGGGTAAATCTTTTTCATCGATTTGAAGGGATAAATTATTAATTGGAAAACATTCACTCTTTAAAAAATTTAATTTGTATCCTGAAAATTTGCCAAATCGGTATAATATATTCACAATGTCCGGGGCAGATGACACAGGGTCTGAGATATAGAGCAATAGGTCGTCGGCGTATAGGGATGCTCTATGCTCAATACGTTTTCTGAAGACTCCCTTAGAGTGCTGTGAGGTTTTCAGCATAATAGAGAGCGGTTCAATCACCAAAGCAAAGAGAAGTGGGCTAAGAGGACAACCTTGCCGTGTGCCCCTAGAAAGAGAGAAGTACTCAGAACGCAATTTGTTAGTAATAATTCTTGCTTTTGGTGATGCATATAACAGCCGAATCCATGACAGAAGTCCAGGTCCCAATCCAAATATTTCAAGTGCAGTGAATAAATAAGGCCACTCAACACGATCGAATGCCTTCTCAGCATCCAAGGAGACCGCCACCTCAGGGGCCTCCGAGGATGCGGGAGAATGCACAACGCCGAGGAGCCTGCGTATATTGGAGAAAGAGTGACGGCCCCTAATAAAGCCTGTCTGATCTGGGGAAATTGTATCTGTCATAATGGTGTCAAGCCTGATAGCGAGAAGTTTGGCTAGTATTTTAGCATCTGCATTCAGAAGTGATATTGGCCTATAAGAGCTACAGTCAACTGTATTCTTACCAGGTTTTAACAGGAATATAATATCAGCTTCTGTGAGAGTTTGTGGCAAGGCCCCCTGTTCCAGAGAGTGGTTAAACATTTCTAGCAAAAGAGGGGCAAATTTAGATGAACATTTTTTGTTAAACTCAATTGGGTATCAGTCTGGTCCGGGGGCTCTGCCACTTTGCATTGCTGAGATAGAGATGGATATTTCACTAAGTGTTAAGGGTTTATCCAGATCTGTCCTCTTATTAGGGTTTATGGAAGGAATATCTAAGCTGTCTAAAAGATTGAACATATCCGAATCATCTTCTGAAAATTGAGAAGTATATAAATTTGAATAATACGAGTAAAATGTATTGTTTATGTCAGTAGGGTCTACTGTAAGCTCCCCTGTAGTCTTCTTGATCTGAGGTATGAGCTGAGCAGCTGATCTAGACTTGAGTTGGTGGGCCAGGAGACGGCCTGCCTTTTCACCATGCTCATATATGAATCCACGGGATCTGAGCAAATCTTGCTCTGTCTTCTGTGTTGAAATAAGGTTATACTGCATTTGTAGCCCAATCTCTCTTTATACAATTCAGGGGAGGGTGATTTGGAATGTCCATGGTCTAGTTCAAGGATTGAATCCATAAGTTGTGCTTGCCTTGGTTTCCTGGCCTTGTTGCGTGCTGTAGTGTAGGAGATTTTTTCTCCCCAAATTACCACTTTGAGTGTCTCCCACAAGAGAGAGGGTGAGACCAAGTCAGATTTATTTGTCTGTAAAAAATTATCGATAGCTGCCGAAATAACCAGGTAAAAGTTTTTATCTGCCAGCAAAGTAGAGTCCAATCTCCACTTATAAGACCCAGCGTGGTTAAGAGGGAAATCTAAATCCAGCAATACAGGCGAGTGGTCTGACTCCACAATGGCTAAGTTCTCACTTTTCTTAACAAAGGGTAGCAGGGTTTTGTCTATAAAGAAATAATCAATTCGTGAATATCATTGGTGTACATGTGAGAAAAATGAAAATTCTTTGTTGTGTGGAAAGAGAAAGCGCCATGGGTCTATACAGCCTGCTTCATTCATAAATGTAGATAAGGTATGAGCCATCTTGGATGGGGACACTGACTTGGGACTAGATCGATCCAGGGTGGGATTCATGACACAGTTGAGGTCGCCACCCAAGATCAAACTGTGTGAGTTCATATTAGGTAAAACAGAGATGAGCTTGGATATAAAACCGGCGTCATCCCAGTTCCGTGCGTATACACATGCAAGAATGACTGGGGTGTTAAAGAGAGACCCAGTCACTATCATGAATCGGCCCTGTGGATCTGACTCATTAAGAGTGAATTGTATATCTTTATGGATTAATATTGCAGTTCCTCTTGCCTTAGTATTGAATTGTGAATGGTAAAATTGTCCTACCCACGACTTTTTTAGTTTCATATGGTTTGGTGAAACAAAATGTATTTCTTGTAGGAATGCTATTTCTGTTTTCAATTTTCTCAGATGGGCAAATATTTTTGCTCGTTTCACTGGCCCTCTCATACGTTTTACATTCCAGCTAATAAAGCGGATGGCAGAACTTCCCATTCTTGTTAATCAATGATGCAGTGTTTATCATTTAAACCTATGGCCAACCTAACCCAAAAGCCCCAGCCGAAAGCCCGGTACGTCAAAGCATATCCCTCCGTCCACAAATCAGATGTCTTAAAATAAAATAAAAACACACAAAAATGATTGATATAAACCAGCATGGCAGCACCCCATATGAAATCCCCTGAAATACACCCCAACTGTGTGTTTGCCTTAAGCACTGAGGCAAACATCAACTCCTCGTACAACTCGCAGATCTCCCGATATGCTATTCTCTCTTTGACTAACTTGGGAGGGTTCCAAATCAACATGAATACACAAAGTTGCACTATTAATATATAAAACAAACTTGCATCTATTATCAGTGGTTGTGAACAAATGAATGGCATTTTAATACACAAGCGATGTCACAGGGCGGCATCATATTTATACCAACAAAAATCTACTTCATAATGTAGTAACCAGTGGCTCAGGTGTAAGTTTTGACTCAACATAACAGCCCGTGTTGCTTTCTAGCTGCAACACATAAATATGGATAAAAATAAAATAAAGAATAGATAACAAATTTCCCTGCCTTCAAAAAATAAATAAATATATAAATAAAATAAATAAATAAACTTAGTCCAGTTGAGCAAATGAAATGATAAGACAGTTGTCTAAACAGACCAACACCTAATAAGGCTTTGCTCATGGATGTGAGGGTAGGCAGTCAATTATAAAAAATAAAAAAAAACACCCAACAAAATAAAAACATATATTTAAGAAAATCCTGTTCCTACATAGGTTGGGAAGCAGAGGGTTGGTCTTACCCACTGTGTTCCGAGGGCTGGGAAAACCGAAACCGAAGGCAGCCCTCTTCAGGGTAAACAAAGAAAGAGCCAAATTGTCCTGTTGTTTGAAGTGAAGAAACAGTCCCTGGACATGTAGTGTTCCATTGCCATATCATATAAACCATTCCTCTGATCTCAGAAATTTAACAGTTGAAGTTTATTTTGCGACGTGGCTATCATATAAAGCCTGGGCCTCTTCTGGCGTTTCAAAAAGGTGATTCGTTCCTTCAAATGTGACTTTGAGTCGGGCTGGAAAAAGCAGACGAAACGGCACTCCTCCGAAGGCTGACCTCTTCTTCCCAAGTGTGGCGCTGAGGTCTGGGTATATTCTTAGAGTAGTCCCCTTATACTTTACTTCGTGCTGCCTGGACCATCTCAAAGCCATATCCTTCTCCCGGTATCGGTGAAAGCATATAATGAACGGTCTTGAGGGCCGTCCTTCCACGGGTTTAGGCCCAGCTGCGCGGTGTGCCCGGTCCAGCGTCGGGGGGGTCGGGAACACGTTATCCCCCATGACTTCTTTCAATAGCTCCGAGATGAAAGTAGTAGGGTCGTGGCCGTATTCGCTCCCTTCAGGTAGGCTTAAGATGCGCAGGTTGGCTCTGCGAGATTTATTTTCCAGGTTTTCAAGACAGTCCACCAGGGATGCGTTTTGAGCTTGAAGGTATTTGACGGTAGCCTCAGCCGCACAGATCCGTTCAAAGTTTTCCCCCGCCAAGGTTTCCACCGCTACTAGTCGGCCTTGAAAAGAGCTGACTTCGTCACGTAGCCCATCTATTCAAGCTTGTAAAGGCTTCTGATTTCAGGACGATGCTTACTCTACGTTTAAATTATTGTTTTGTTTTATTTTATCTAAGTATTAAGAGAATTGATCGGGAGCCCCTTTATCCCACGTCTAACTCTTACATCGCCAAACCGGAAGTCCGAAAGTTTGCTTTCTAACCGCATCATCTGGGTGTATTAGCTCGATTAATAGTAGGCCTGTTCGGTTTGACTTAATCCGGACTAAACTGTATACATGCATTTCAAAAGTCAGAATTTTATCGGACTAAGGCAATAATTCACTTTTCTCTTACTGCATGTAAACGCACTGACAGTCACATAACAGAACAACTACCACAGGGCCAATCAATATGGTAAAAAATGACTAGGTTCGGCCGATACCGATATATCATGCATCACCAATTTTGCTGAAGTTTTCTGTAGTAGACAAACAGTGCAGAAGTGAAAACATGGTTTCCAAATATTTAACAAATAATATATAAAAAACTAATCGGCCCCCTTTACTAAAATATCCTATGATTAAATCAAATGTTTGTTGGCTCATTGTTTTTTTTAACCCTGGTCCGCAAGGCATATTACCCTGCATGTTTTAGATGCATCCCTGCTTCAGCACACCTGCTTTAAATTGGTGGTGGATTAATAGGATTTTGATTAACTGCAATCATCTAAAGCATCTAAAACATGCAGGGCAGTATGCCTTGAGGAACAGGGTTGGGGAAAAACCCTGATATAGACAAATATATAATGAGTATAAACACAGATCCACCGACACAATACAGTATCGAGAATAGGATGCTCTCTGGACTCACACTGTTGATAAGTGATGGGATCTTTTCACCGGGAGGTTTTTTTAAATTAAAAACTGCAGATAATGGTTAAAGCTAACTCAATCTTTTAAGTAATTGGTCTCTGTTTGTGCGATTTATATAAGCAGAATCAAAGGTCCGTGTTTGTTGGAGAAGGTTCAAACATGTTGAAGAAGTTGCTCTGGTCAGATGAGATCAACATTGCTACATACAAAATGGTATGTGTGATGAAACTTACACTGAACATCACACTGACTGAAACATGGTGGTGGCAGCATCAAGCTGTGGGTGTTCTTTTACGTAGGAGGGACAGGGAAGCTGGTCAGAGTCATTGGGAAGATGGGTGTAGCTAAATACAGGGAAATCTTGGAAGCAAACCTGCTAGACGTTGCTTACGAGTTGAAACACTTTGGGTTGGTTTTCCATAAGCATTCCACATTAGATGGAGTTCTGTGAAACATTGTGCTGCTTTATGTCTTCAGCTTGTTTTAGCAAGCCTTTGCTACACAAGCGGTTTACCCCGAATTTCTACTGTATGAGGTCCACTCCGCCACCCACGCCGCAGCAAAAACGCCCCCTTTGTAGTTCCACCTGCGCCGCTCGCCATCTGGCAAGAAATAGGATCGATTCTGTTTTTGCCGGAGCAAGTTCGCAGTCTGCACAAATCACACTGCACCAACAGGATACCGAACAAGCACATCTGATTTTTTTTCAAAATAAATCAATAAAGACAGACTAGATTTTTTTTGTATGCATAGCTATATTAATATCATCATTAATATATTTATACATATGTGTAGTCTAAAATAATCGTGCGTGTTTATACATAATTTACACACATAATATAATCAAATCGTATTTAATTCTAAAAGCTATTTTTTCATTTCTTGCCACGCAAGACATAGTAGGTGCGTGGGTCAACAAATGTTATTCAGATACGAGAGAAAAGCAACAGGACAACATGGACGAAGAGAAACTAATACTTGAATTGGAAAATCATAAAATACTTTATGATTTTACTTTTTTCCGCACTTATTACTGGCTTTTATAGCGAGATCTCGGGATTCCCACGCATGCTTCTTTGAGCACCTCTGGGCTTCGGACCGGAGCGGATGTAGAGAGCATGCAGTGGAAATCAGGGACGGGAGCGAACGGCTGCGGAGTGTGTGGCGGAGCGGACATAGCGGAAATTAGGGCTAACATCGGTGCTTTGTCGCAATGTAGTCCCAAATTTCTTATTGTCATTTGCAATGGACATGATTCTTGAGGTCCCCAGGAATAATTAGGAGTAATTTTCATCACCCTACATACGAAATGCTAGCTGTTACCATTCACTTCCATTGTTTGTGCGAAAATAAAGCTAACCTAGTGCTGCCAGATTAGGAGAGTGACCGGGGAATATGGCAACAGATTAAATTTCACTTTGGTTTGGAATGTCCCTTTAACATGACAACCTCCAAGGGGTTTGAACACTTTAGGAAGGCACGTTACTAGCTAAAAGCTGGGATTCCAGCTTCTTGAACATTAGCCTGATTCATCACTGTGATGAGAACATCACATCCTAGAGATAAAAGATTTTGCTCTTTGTAGCACAGGCAGTAAAAAGCTCGCTGTGAGTAGCTCAGCACATAGCATCATTATCATACGGCTCCACTGGCCTCACTTACGCCCGTCAAATGCAGCTTATGAGCCCCTGCTGAATATTCTTCGTCCATGGGCTGCCATCTCAGTGCAGCCAGCCCAAATGAGAAGCCATCACACCAAATCATTGTCGGGCGGAACCAGGGCAGTCTGTTGGAGGACTGGATTTTTGTCTTTGCTGCAGGAAAAGTGGCAGTGAAGCCAGAAATGCCTAAAATGTGAGCAAGTGATGGTTGGGGCTGTGCATCATTTAATGTTCCCAGTCTGGCTCATATAACTAAACTCATATAACTGTATGTGGAGTACACGTGGAGAAGTATGTCAGATATGCACAGAGTCCAAAAACTCCGCTTCAGCTGGCAGAATTTTGCTGGTGGGAGATCACAGCCTGAACTTGTAAATGATCCGTACTGCGACACCATCAGTAATAGTGCATCATTTGACCGGGTTTGTTCTTCACTTCGCGTCAACATCATTTCCATTTTTCTTGGCTCCTAGTGTCGCAGTAATAATTCTGTTATATGGTGCACCAGGCAGCATATGGCTGCCATGTATGATCAACAGCCTCTGGAAAGAGGTAGCTGCAATATGCAAATGTCTGCATGCTAATGGAATAGTAATGTAATGAAGTTGGTTGTGTATGGCCAATAACGAGCTTGGGTTATTGAATGTTGATGGCTTATTCTAAGCCAAGCAATGTTGTTTCACAAGCTGCAGCTTTCTGGTTTGTTCTTCTTTTCACACGAACGCATTATCACACGACAAGCAAGTGTGTGCGAAAAGGCACACACAAACACACACTCGGAAACATGAAGATTGTATTGGCTGAAGAGCATATTGATAAATACCTGAGGTACGTGCTCGCTGAAACGTTGAAACTAAATTAGGCAGAACTGAGACAGATGCGGCGCAGTAAATTAAACAAGCGATCTTCTCTGTTGGATGACAGCACAATGGTGATTAGGGTTTCATGTGAGCCGCACTACATTATTTATGGCTGTGCTGTGGGCCCAGTTGAATAGACCCGCAGTCCATTGACTGGGCATATTATTGAAGACCAACTCGCAGTGTGAGGCAGGGGGTTTAAAATGGCTTTCTTTCCTCTCGAGGAGGTCCATTTTCATCTAAATGAAGGTAGAAGCCCCAAGCCAGTTGTTTGCTGGCCCTGCATGTGTGGATTGTGTTGACCGTTGTTCCACAACACATCTCTGCACCCTTTCTGCCTTGCGTGAATCCCGTTCAGTTCTGCACAGCAGTCATCGTCGGGCGTCTGAGGCGTTGGCCACTCCCGTCCTAGCGGCCAGTTTAAACATTGGCTCATACCTTTGCTTTCAGGGTTATCTATTTACGCTGTTTAAAACACTATTACTGTTCTCTGTGGCATATTAACAGGGCAATGTGTGCTCTGTGTTCTTTCAGTTTGCTGGGTCAGAAAAGCTTCAGTAGGATTGATGTATTTCCCAGATTTAATAAAATGCAGGTTTCAGATAACAAAATGATAGACCTGTTTTTTTTTGTTTTTTTTACCAGCTGGTACAAAAAAGGTGGCGAAACAGTCTGGATAAAATTGCCCAAATGCCTCAAATTTGGTTTTAGTAATTTCCTCATATCAGTTTGTACTTTGAGCCATAAAACGCTATCAGCGATCAGCTATTAAATGCAACTATGAAAGCTGATAGGACTAATAATTATTCTTTATTGATTGATGAAAGGTTCTTTAGCACTAGTGACCTCC
Source organism: Valencia hispanica (assembly GCA_963556495.2). Lineage (NCBI taxonomy): Eukaryota > Metazoa > Chordata > Actinopteri > Cyprinodontiformes > Valenciidae > Valencia > Valencia hispanica. The sequence continues at coordinate 38,198,550 of OY747721.1, forward strand.
ATTCATCAGTAGCCAGACAGAAGCAGGGCAGAGAGAGACAGGGAAGACTTGCAGCAAACTGGTCAGGGCCTGGGATCGAACCCTAGACTGCTGCGTCAAGGCATGTAGCCTCAGGATATGGTGCACCTGCTCTACCACTGAGCCATGGGACGATATTTATTTCACACACTGATACTTTCTACACACAGAAACTACTTAAAAGAGAAGTAAAGGTGAAAATAGGTTGAGAACTCTCAAGTATAAACTATAGCAGATGATGGTGAGCCAAAAATAAAAGTGCTGCTTTCTATTGGTGTGCTATTCCATTTACCTCTGGAATTGAAACCTGGACGTGGGAATCACATCAAGCTCAGTTTACCAGTGTTATTGGGATTTTCCTGTTGGTGTGTTTAGTTAGACTACTTAACTACTATTAGCAAACAATCTGAAAACAACAAATTCTATCTCTTAGCATTTTGTTATTTTCAAACAGTTAGCAACGAGGACATTTAGCAACATTCCATAAACTGGGTGAAAGAGCAAATAAAATCTGATGTACAAATGTTGTTTAGCCGTCTCTTTTTAAAGCTTTTTTAGTTGAAGCAGCCATATTGAATTTTGAGATCTGTGATTAAGTGACCTTTCTATTAATAACTGATGGAACGTTTTTGTTATATCTTTCTGTTTCAATATATATTTATCTTGTAAATATAATATTTAGATTTTCATTTTTATTAATATTAGGCCTGTGCCAAAATACACATTTGTATTTGTTATTGCATCACGAGGTTATCACAAATGCAATAGAAAAAATGCTTATTATTGCAACTATTTTACAACATACCCCTTTTAATTCAATTCAATTAAGTTTATTTATATAGCGCCGATTCACAACAGATGTCATCTGAAGGAACTTAACAAGAAGTCATTTCAAAACATTTATACAAACATTCCAGTCAGTTAAAAAGTTTCCTATTTAAGGAATCCCAGCAGATTGCGTCAGTCATTGGCGTGAGGTTGGGCCCCGTTGATGCAGACTTTCCAACCACAGCAATCCTTCAGCAATCCCTCATACTGAGCAAGCATGTAGCGACGGTGGAGAGGAAAAACTCCCCTTTAACAGGAAGAAACCTCCAACAGAACCAGGCTCAGTAGGAGCGGCCATCTGCCACGACCGTACAATATACTTTAATTCTGCTGTGCAGTTAACACAAAATATCTTATCATTGTCTTAGCAAATAAGATTACAACATTTCTCATGAATAGAAAAACTTTCAAATCTTATTTTTAAATGGGTTTTTTTTAATCATAAATCACAGCTTCACCCTGGGGTGTGATCTAGTTATCATCTAGAAATATAAAAATATGTTAAAGAATTAGTCAATCAAAATTTGAATTTCTCTTTAAATTTGGGAGCACAAACGTACTTTTTAGGTAACTGCGATTAATTTATTTTTCATCCCAGAAGTCACCAGTATCTTCTTTTGTACTAATATCAAGTTAGTAATTTTTGCATTGTGACAAATCTCCAGTAAGTGCAATAGATTATGATTATGAAATGATTTGAGTAAACTGGAACAACATGGAGCTTTACATAATCCATATAAAATGCAACATTGGCCTCGATCTTCATCTTGCTGATTAACCAGCTACCTACCTACATAGTTTTAGCTCTCTAGCAACAACACAAAGCCAAAGATGTTCACATGTTATTGTTTCCAAGTTTAAGTCAAGCTTGAAGTATCTAATTACTGAAATGAACATTCTCTAACTGAATGCATTGTAAGTAATCTGCCTAAAACAGAGTTCCAGTCTGGTATGAGTTCCAATTATGTAGTTTTATCATTAAGCCTAATTTATCTTTGTCAGAACACATTATTCAGCATAGAAAAACTTAGTAGCTCTGTATTATCTTGAAAATCAATATTTGCTATACTGATCAGTTGAAGTTGAATTTTTCGAACAATTTGAACAAAAGGTGTTTTAATTTTGAAGAATTATTAGTATCTTTCTATTCAATTATTCAACACTGGTAATCCTCATGTTTAAACCAGGGTATCTGGAGGATCTTGAAAAGTAATAAAAGTTGCTAAATTGATTTAAGGAGTAATAAGACCCTTAAAAAGTATTCAAAAGTGTTAAAACAATGTTTGTAAAGTCTTAAATTTGATTAGTATTAACATGTTTTCAAAATAAGTTTATCAAAATAGACTCAAGTAAATTAATCAAATAAATTTAAAATGTAATAGATTTTAATCTTTTATGGCTGTTTGCTCATGTTTCCAATACCACGTGACTTTACATACTATTGCTACAGACGAGCCGTCGCTGACGTGATGCATCTTGCTAACTGATGGTGAAGTGCAGCAAAGTACGGCCGTAAATGGGGACGTGAAAAGATGCTTATTCTTGGCTAGAAGTTGAGAATTTTAAACAGTGACTGAAAACAACAGGGAGGCTACTGTGTGTTCTGTAAAAAGCTAAGTGTTGCCTCAATGGGCATCAACGCAAACAAATCGCACATGAATGAAGCTAGCCACAAAACATCATCCACAGCGATTAATCGGCACTTTTTCTTCTAAAGCCGCTGCTATCTGTGACAGCGGGAGCGACTGTGAGTACACCACTCCCTAACTCGAACACTGCCACAGCAATGACTTCAGCCCCATCCTCTGCCAAATCTTACCTCAGAGTGGCGCTAGTGTGCACAGCGGACTGAGGTGATTTGGTGTTTACACACAGGGGTTAACCACCGATCTTAACCAAGTTAAGAATTAATAGCTTGACTGATTTGTAGGGCTGGGTACCAAAACTCGATACCTTTTTAGTACCGACCGAAAACAATCATTAGGTACCGATTCCGAAAAAAATAATACTTTTCAGTGCTAAATATGGTACTTTCCCAATAAAATGTCCCTGTTATTGTGCTGCTACATTCCTTCTACTGCTGCACTTGTCACATGACTGATCCCCAGACAATATTGGATTTTTAAATAAACATAACAGGAAGTGGTTTTACTTTGAAGACCTACAGGTAGGGCTGGGCGATTAATCGATTTTATTGATTAATTCGAATTTGCCATTTAAGAAGATTTATTTTGGGGAAAATCGAGATTTGCCCCCCCCCCCCCACTGCTCTCTTGGGCTTCCGTAGTTTGGAGCAAGGTCAGCCAGTCAGTCTCTCGCAACGCGTAGACGTCAAAATGGCAACTAGCAAAGAGGAGCTTGTTCCCAAAAAAGTGACAGTTTCTTCAATTATATGGAACTGGTTCAGTTTTGCGACTTCAGTCTTGGAGCAACAAACAGCGCGCTGCAAAATCTGTTTGAAGGCTGTTGCTACCAAAAGGTCGAAATTTCGAAATTTTACGACGAATTTGTTTCAACACCTGAAACAGAGGCACTCCTTCGAGTGAGAGAAGTGCTGCTCTCTACGAGATGCTCAAGCAAGCAGCAGCTCACAAAACACAGCCAAAAGACAAGCCACCATAGGGGAATCATTTTCACACTGTGTCCATTATGATAAGACGGGTGTCCAGTGGAAAGCAATCACAGATTCCATCAAAATTTCATATCGCCAAAGATATGGTGCCTGTGGAAAAGCCCAGCTTTATTTACCTACTGAAAACTTTGGACGCCAGGTATGTGCTACCAACTTTGCACACACAAATTTGAATTAGGGTAGACACCCAAATGAGATATTAAAATAAGAGTTTCAAAAAAATTGATTCTGTCATTTGTTATTTCTGTTTAGGAAGGTAAAGGGAAAAAGAAAAAAATCGATTGATATCGGATTTGGTGTGGAAAAATCTGAGATTTTATTTTTAGGCCATATCACCCAGCCCTACCTGCAGGTGTCCTAATGATGCTAGCTAAACATGTGAGAGGCAAGTTACTTTAAGGTTAAATCACCCAAACCATTAATCTGCCTCATTAACTTTTTTGAGTTAGGCACAGCTCATAAAAGGTCATGGAAAATGAATATGCGCTGTGTATAATGTCACCATGACAACCAGTCTGTTGTATGCAGTAGAGTGAACATTCTTCTTTACTCCGGTGATCTACACCAGTGATGTCCAAACGTTTGGCACCGAGGACCAACATCGCCAAATTGAAAGTAGAGGCCATGATTTCTGTTCTCTCTGATTTAAAAATGCAAGAACAATTCTGAATTCTGTTTTTTAGCTTCTCAACAATAACATAATATTTAACATGCAATATTTTAATTAAACAAAAAACATATTAGATTTATTGTAAGTCCGAAAACGGCTCTCAGAGGTTTGCCTTATAAAAATAAAAAACCGTGTACGGTTTCCTATCTTTTTGGATTGATTTCTATTTTATTGACCTAGAACATGTTCATATTCTATCCTCAGCATTTTCCATTTAAGAGGATATACATTCGCGTTTGTCTCTCATAGTCTCATCCTAAGAAGCATTAGCTGCCTTTTCTGGAGGGCCAAATTTGCACCTTTTTTAAACTGTAGTCAGGGGCCACATATATTTATTCCAAATGGCCCTTTGCCATCCCTGATCCCAACTCACTGGCTCACTTCCCCCCCTGAATACATGAGGTAAAGATTCTACTGAGTTTTAAGATTTAAAAGCTAGAGTATAATTAAAGTCCCAGTCTCTGTCTTCAACATATCCAATATACAGTATATCATATTTTCTTCAACATGTGAAGAGTTGTGTCTTGCAGGTCTGTCTGTAAGTTAAAGGCAGTTATTTAGTTGCTTAACACTAATTGTTGAAGAAAATATGAAATCCATATTGCACAAACAAGAATTTGACTAATGCAAAAAAAGTTTAAGATTGTAAAACAAAAAAAAATTTTTTTTAGTCATGAGTTTGATTAATGTGGTTCTTGGTATGTAACATGTTATATAGGTTTAAACGAGTTTGCAATATAACGAAGTGCTTGGTGATAAAAAAAATATAATAAATAAATAAAAACCTATTCAAGAATGAATCATAAGAAACTGCAGAAGCATCCAAGCACGTCTGAGATCCTTGTGTTGAATTTTTAGCTGACCGTATAAATTCCTGGAGCACAGCACCTACACCAGCTTCTTAGAGGGAGGGAAAAAAGCTGTTTGTTGACCTGTCACTCAAGGACTCAAAGTCTGAGATGGTTCAAAGATTACATTGTTTCATCCCATGAGTGTTATCCTTGGCTAAAATGCATTGCAATATTTCCTCAGCCATCCTCTGTTTGCTTCAACAAGAAAGAATAGCTGCTTCCTGTTCAGTTTTAGTTGTTGCACAGGACTGATTGTTTACTGATTTTACTTGTTATGGTCAGTCACCTTATGACTGGAAGTGTCTTCTCAGTGGATGTGGTTAACGATGATGGAGGTAAAAATGTGAAAAACAATTTTCTTTTTAGAAGCTTTTAGAGCTCTGTCCTTTTTCACACCTATACGTAGTGTTTTACACCAGGAACAGGACTTCCTGAAGCAAATCACTGAGTTTAGCTCAGTGTTTGGCTGCTTATTCTATTGGTTTACATTGGGGTGATAGCATGTGTGCAGTTTTGATGCAGATCATCTTTTTATGTATTGACAAAATTAAAATTGGTTTCAACTAGCATAGAGTGTGATCCATTTGCTAACATATTTTAAAGGGATATCATTATGATGGCAGTAATAAGTATTAGACTATAATTAGAGTTTCCTAAATTGTTTTGTCTTTTATCAGCAGCAAGGACAGGATATGGGTCACTCTTTCTTCGAAATATGCTTGCTGTATTTAGCCAAGTTAGTGTTGATTTAAAAAAAAACAGTTTGTTTATGTGAGGACAGATGACAAAAGTCCTTCTCTCTGTTAAAAATGTATTGAAGAGCAAAGTTTGCGTTCTCTAAGGCCCACACAGCAGCCCAGAGGAAGAGCCCCGATCACTCAGTGAAGGCATGTTCTCTAGTTCAGCAGCTGACATCGCCCCATAATATCTCCAGTTTTCTCTTCAATACCTTCCTCCAGTTTCTCTGCTTCCTCTGGCCTCATCTTGGCATGCTTCACTGATACTAAAATGGCTACCATTGAGTCTTCTTCAATCAGTAATAACTTCCACATTGAAGGGTGTTGCTGTTGGCAATTAGTTATTAGTTGGTTTTCACTTATCTTTTAGTTTCTGAATAATGGATCTCTGGTTGGCGCAAATAAAGCTGAAAATTAGGTTACAGATTTCCCTCAGCAATACTAATTAGGATTTCATTCTTTGTGTGTAGTTTTGTACTGCTTACCCCTGTTTCTATTGGTTTGTAGAGTACAGTTAGTGCCATACTATGTCCCTGCTTGTTATTCATGGATTCCTACTTCTAGTTTTTTTACATGGTTTTGTATAGATTCTCTTGAACATTTTTTCGTATCCCCAAACTTCGCCCGCTGTGGGATAGACCTCTGAGGCTGTGAGAGAACACTTGTCTCTGTTTAGCAAAGTGAATCATTTCTATGGCATTGACACATTCTGGTAAAATGCCTAAAACCTTTCATTGTGGCCATGTAAACACTCCAGCCCTCTTGGAGAAGCAGCCCGATGGACACTGAGCTGTTTCTAAGAAACTTACAGCGTGTTTGTTCTCTGTGTGTTGGACATGTGGGGCACGTCATGAGATGCCATAACGAGAAATGTGTTGCATCTCTTAATCCCCTATTGTAGATAATCTTCCCATGCACAAGTTATGAAATGCCAAACAAAAGGCCTGTGTTTATGTTTTCTGAGAATTATCTGTCATCTCTAATTGATAGATGTTCGCTGCGTGAGTATTTCATAAGTAGTCCTTTTCCACAACAGCATATTTTCAGCTCAGCTGGCCTCCGGCCCAGGATCCCACTCAGCCTGTATTCTTCTTGTCCACAGAGCCAAAACAATCCCATGGTGCTGTGCTTCTTCAGAGAAAGCTACTCTCGGACAGTCCCTCCTTGGAAGCGGGTCGTTTTCTGCTCCATAGATCTATATGCCTGGTGTGGCTTTGTACGGGATTTTGGACAGCACTTTTTGCTCCCTCACAGCCACTAGCGTTCATCTATCTGTTTCCCGATCAATTGAAACCTATATTTGAATTACTCATACAAGCGTGAAACACAGTGTTTTGTATTGGCTCTGGCAGGTATTTAAAGCTCTAATTTGCTCCAGGTTGTGCTCATTAAATCGTCAGCATGATGTAATGTTTCACTGCTGCTACTGTGTGCCAGCATGGCATGTTTTTCCACTTAGGGATTCCAGTACTTGTCTCTCCGCCATAAAAGCGGCGCATCTGTCAGCTTCTTTGGATTCCGACAAGAAAGTACGGTTGAATATCTGAGGAGAGAGGCTGCCTTTCTCATTCATCAGCATGCATAGGTTTGATAAATGGTCCCGATCACCTCTTGACCCTGTGAGGTCAACCCTTTGCCCCATCACCCTCCTCCTCCCTGCTGACTCTGTACCCTGTGGATAGCCTTTGCTCTGACCACCGCAAGACACCATGCAACAAAGCTCTGCTGCTCCTTGTTGGCATCCAAGCGAAGAAATTTCATGAATCCAAAAATATCTCAGATTTATTCTCTGGCTTCAGAAACACAACTACAATTGGATACAGTGAGCTTAGACTGGCATGCTCCACTTCTTTTGTATTCAGCTTTAGTTTTAACCTCACATGATCAACTTTATTAACCCCACTGAGGGGATAAGTACACAGAAGAAAATGCAAGATTATCATGGAAAAAAATCTTCTGCAAGACACAAAAGTAGCTGAAGTATTGAGGACAGATTCTTCTATGCGCTCACACACGCACACACACATTATCTGCTCTAAATAGTTACTTTTCATTTTGTTTCCCTCTGGCATTGTAAGGAATCAAAGAGGAGCTTTTGTTCTTTCTAAAATCCACCTGATAATGTTGGTAACCAGCCAACTCCCTGCCAGAGTTGGCTGGATTTAGCAGGCGAGATGGGGGTGGGAGAAAAAAAAAATAGAGAAAGGAAACAATCCAGTCTGTAGTGCCCAGCCCAGTGTTACACACTTTACACGCCCAGCACAGTGGCCCACATTTCTGTACAGTCCCCCAGAGAAACAGCTCTTGTGTTTGGAGCCTTTAGAAGAGGGCGAATGTTATATTCAAGAGGATAACCCCCAAAAGTTGAAAAGTGCAGCCCAGGTACCGGCACTGTAATGGCACCTGCAAGATGCCAGGTAATCTGGGTCCACAGATAGGCCCTTACTTTACACTTAAAGCGGTCCGCATGAGACTGATTGAGCCATTTCTTATAGCTAAGCTGCGTGAAGAGAGCTACTTCCATAATGAAAGAATACTGCTAAATCAGGGCTTGACAAATCTACTTTCTCCATGTCCGCGCGCTGAGGGTCGGAGGATTAGCCTCTAATTTTAGTGCCACTTATCTCTTTGGCTGCTTTGGGGAATTAGTTCCAAATAACCCAACCTAAAAAGTGTGAAAAATATGAAGGATTTTGGGAGGTTGTATTGGGAGGGTGCTGAGAGTTTTTCTATTGTCAGGGAAGCGTGGCTGCTGGAAAGAGATTGTCTAGAAGCACCGAGGGGTTTTTCTGGATAAAACATAGACGTTTACATACACTCATACAACACATATTTTCAACAGCTTTAAAAAATAAAAAAAGAGTTTATATGGGCTCCGGTTTAAATTTAATGAATATGCAGGAGCTTGTTGATGGATACAGGAAGTATGGTTTCTCTGAAATTAGTAAAATACATTTGCCCACATATTATAAGGGGTGTATGTCAGCTTCTTTTGCTTAATTTAGTGGATTTCGACGCAGAAGAGAAGAAAATCTACAGCAAATGGAATAATGTTCACAGAGTTCTTGTGGGGGGGGGGTTTGAGGTTGTTTTCATACCCGATATTCCGGTAGACTCGATTTATTTAAGGACCAAAACTTCAACATTGTGGCTTTTTTTGTTTTGTTTTTTTAGCTCGTCAGTCCCTTTAGGATTTTACGGCACTTTTTTGTGATTGTTGCAGCTTAAAATGCCTGATTTTGCATCAGCTTTTGTGAAAAGTTGCGGCAAAATTTGCAATGTTTTTATTTCTGATTTTCCTTTGTGTTAAACACTGCATTCTGAGAGTCCATTTACAAAATGAAATGATGCAGTAATATTTTTTTTTAATTGATTGATTTAGTTAACTTTACTCCGTGTTTGGGTGTCTCCACAAGTGGTCAGGAATGAGAATTGTAATCTTTTAAAAAGGCTGTTTAGGTATTCGATGACTTCCGTTCGTGTTCAACCACAATATTGCATGAGGTACAAAATAATTCACCATCACTTTGAATGTATTGAATGAGGAAACTGTAGCTATAGCACCATCTTTGGCAGTGATTTCACTCTCCCTCTCACTTAAGAAACTGGAAGTGTAGGTTATACGTGACAGCGTTAGATATAAGATGATGAGAAGTAGCATCGCGATTGGTAAAACATGCGTCAAAGTGGCGATGACTGGATAAAATTACAAGACGTGCAGAAGTCGCGAGGATTGACTGAATTTGCGTTAATTAGTGCTATCACAACATCTCAAAATCTTGGAGGGACTAGGTGGTGTGGTTTTCATGCTGCACTTTGTCAAACAAACCAAATCTTTTAAACAACGTATTTACCTCCTCACCTGTGGTGGCGCTGCACCTAGAAGCGCCGCACATAGAGACACTTCCTGTTCTGGGACATATTAACATATTAACTAACAAGGAGTGGCATCAGATTTTAGCGGATTTTGGATTGCTCTGTTGTCTTTGGCAAATTAGATGGACAAATATGTTGCAGGAATGGGCTTAGCATGAACAGAGAACGAGGCAGAGGACCACGGAGGATGTCTTTCATCTGAGACGGCTCCGTATGAGGCGGCGTGCACAGAGTAGGGTCGCATGCAACTTCAAAGCACTGATGTCCCTCGAGCAAGGTTGTTTGGTTTACCTAAGATGCTCTGAGCTATCGTCCACTTCTTGCTTTTGGAGCGCCCCCCAGCCCGCTTAGCATTCACATATGCAATCGGACTGCACCAGAGTTCACTTCAGCTGAACGGAGACCTTGGTTTTACGCAGAACAGTGTTCACTTGTTTGGTCAACATCAGCGTTCGATTGCGCACTCACACGTCTCCATAAGAACCGGACTTTCTGGGGCAACAAACTAGAGTTCGATTAAAGCAGACTAAACAGGGCTGGTGTAAATGCACACTTAAACTTCATTTGAAGTTATTTGCGCTTTTCTCCTTAGCCCCTTTCAAACAGGCCATGAAAACTGTAATTTTCCGGACTTCGTCTGTTTGCTTTTGAGTCTGAAAGCATTCTTCCGGACTTTGTCCGAATACCCTTTACCTGTAATTTTACGGATGAAGACCTAGTAACAAGAGGGGTCTCTTCGCCTTATGGTGTTGGCATTCAGATGATCAGATAATGTTCCAGATAAACTGGAGGAGTGTGGGGCGGTTGAGTAAAAGAGGAGGGGGGCAGGGAAAGCTGTGAGCGCACACATTGATGACGTATCTATGTCACGTTAACGGCAGTGCATAAAAACACGAGCTCTTCAGCTTCTTCATTGTCTCTTAAGCTTCTTCATTGTCTCTTAAGCAAAATTGCGCACATAACAAAGACGAGCACTGTGAGTAGATCTGCTGTTTCGTCTGCCATCTTTGCAATAATCCATTTGTTTGGGGAAATGACATGTACGCCCGCCACACTAAGTTTACGTCATATCCACATACAACCCCCCCCGACATTCATCAGGATCCTCCGGTACATTTCTTGCTGTGGGAAAGCAGCCGACAGGCAATGTTCCGGAAAAAAGTGGTGTATTTGAAGACACAACTCCGGTTAAAGACCGGATGGAATTTTCCGGAAATATTCCAGAACTTCTGTCTGAAAACGGCTCTTGAAACAAAGAACAGTTTCTTCTTAAAGCAAAGAACAGTTTCAATCATCATTAAAAGAAACCCTAAACTAATACGATGTTCATGTACATGATGAGTATAAGTAAACTTTTATATGGAACTGTATTTACAAACCTGGAAAATAGTTCTTGTGGATGCATAGAGGACAGTTGTTGAGCAGGAAGCTCGAGGAAAACGTCTCAAGTGCTTCAATAAAATCAGACAGAGTTTTGAACCAAGCCATGATTTACCAGAACCTCTTTAGTTATTGTGACTGGCTCTCTATTGCATTATTCAGGGCTAATCTAGGCTTGTTGCATGTAGATGTTTCATTGCAAGTCATAAGGAATTTCAAGTAGCAAAACAAACGGCGCTTTTGTGGAATAACGTCACAAAGACCAGTTTGGAGTTTTCAATGTCAAGACTATTTGGCTACAGTGACACGTCATCAATATCAAACACCTATCATTTCGATGCTAGAGGCAGGTGCATTTAAAAATAAAGCAGGACAGAGTGTCGGTGTGCATTCAGCACTTTTGAATAGCTGTCAGCTTATTGATTCCCCCTCAAGACGCACATCAATTGTGCTCTCCCCGCTCTTTTCTGTTTGTGACGGTAAAGCACAGATGCAGGTTTTTTTTTACATTTTTAAATCACCTTCTTTGGCAGCTTTGGGTCAGATCTGCTTCTCTTTGAAAAGAATCCTTGATGTTCATCATGGTGTTTGGGTGCGATTATGTAATTCATCAGTGTGATGGCACAAAGGGGAGAGGGCGGGGCGTGTCGAGCGCTTTTAAGGTAATAGCTGCGCATCGTCTAGCAACAGCCCAAGGGCAGGAATGCTTTGTGCGACAGTGTGTCCGACAGGTGGCTAGGAGACGCTAATTGATTAATGGTCAGGGTTGATGTATGAGCCCCCTTGCCCAACCCCAGCATAAAGGCTCCGAGCGCCGGTGTCGCCCTAAATCATTTCCTACCAGGCCCATAAACCCAACACAGTTCCCTTCATTTGCATTTGAAAGGCCAATTTCGAGAAAGGCCGCAGCTTTTAGGACCTCCGTAGGCCGCCTATTGTCAACATTCTGGGTTTGAATTAACAAGCTCGAATTTTATGTCACAGGAATGATGACAACAAAGATGGTTTTATAATAAGGGTCACTTGGCACTAATGAATGATTAACATCTCTGCAATCTAAGCCTCTTATGATGTTTGGCTCTCCTTGCTTTGTTTTATCCTGGAAATACTGAGAAGAAAACCCATTTTGCTGCTGCCAAAATGTTTTATACCCCAGAGTGTGATAATTTAGATTATTTTTATACATATGTGCTTTTGTTGGCATTATTTTCAGGATGACACATTCAGCGTGTCAGATTCTTCCTGAGTAATTGAACATAAGTCAAATTCACCTTTCCCCTGATACTTTTTGGCTCCATAACAGTCCATATGGAAGCAGTCTCTTATTATTATAATTTTTTTTGTTGTTGTTGTTGCTAGCTTTCCGTCTGTCTGAATCCCTGTCTCACTTTCTGGTTGCTTGCCATTCCACCGGGGGGGCCTCTCGTGACCCTTCTTGTTGTTTTTGTTCGAAGACTCTTAAGGACAATGGCAGTCTGGAGCCTTGGCCGGCACTCAGCGTGCGTGAATCTGCATCTTTCCAATGGGAGTTCTGTCCTCCGGTGTCAGGGGAGGTTATGTGATCTCTGTGTCATTGAATGGGGCTTTCCACCGCTGAGAGTGAGAGTCTCAGGAAGAAGGGCTTATCTCCTCCGAATGCTTGCTTGCATGTGGCTGGAGGAATTTAATGAAACCAAGCAAGTTAAAACAACACATTGTGTCTGTTTAAATGTGAGCTCATGACTGTCGCCGCAAGGCTGCCAATCCCAAAGTAGGCACACACTTGAAGACTGTTTGTTGCTTTTGATCGTTTGAAGCGATTGTCTCTAAGAGGTAATGATGCCACTTTGAGTCCAGATTCCAGGGCTAGTGAAGGAATTCAAGTTGAGAGTTGGTTTGCTTACCATAAAACCTTTTAACCCATTAGCATATAGGCGTCTCGGAACCCAGTCCCCGGTGTGGTTGTAAGCCTGTCCCTTGAAGACCGTCTTTTAATGTCTAGTCTTGGTGAGAAAAGGAGTTCTTGAGCAAACAAGGCCTTGTTGTCTGCAGCTGAATTACATTGCTTTTGATTATCTTCCAAAGCTCCCAACAGTGTATGCTAAAGGTGAATTTCTGCACTGAGTAGCTTTCGCCCTTCAGCAAGAATAAAGACGTGATTACCCGAGGCTACTCCTGTCTGGTTTCATCAGCGTAGCTGTGGGCTTTGGACATGCATCATCAGAAATGGACGTGAACGCACATGGCTGTACATCTGCTCTGTCCTTCTTTCTTCTGGCCTCCTCGTCTTTCTAGAAACGAAGCTACTCTTGTTTTTTGTAGCTGAGTAAAAAGAGAGAAAAACAGTGTGATTACAAACAGGAAATAAGGGCGTGTAATGAAACAGGACGTGTCAAGCCAAGGCCCTGGTGCAAATAAAGCGACTGGGTTACTGTTGGGTTGGAATGGAAATCAATAACGGCACACACACCCTATGAATGTTACACATTAAAGTGTTTTCAGCACACCAACAAGCAGTATTTCATTAACAGGATCATAAAACAAGACTTTCAGCCTGCAACTAAATGCTGTGTGCGACATTAGCCTAACTTTCAGTTTTCACATGTAGGGCTCATGCCAAGCTTCTGCTACCACTGTGATGTTGGCTCTGGGCGAGGTGGCGGCTGTTTTGGATACCGAATGTTTAAGGTTTACTGCTGGACACTTTCTTCCTAACATTGATTGTAAAAAGAAAGAACACCTTACAATACAAGGTGATATTTGTTTAAAGGTATAATAGAACAAAGCCTGTCAACATTCACACCAAAGGGTTGATTTATACACACAGTCTTATGCTGTATGTGTGTAAGAGGTGGCATACGGTTATGTAAAATTAGATTACTTTTGAATTCTTGACATTTAAGCAAAACTGGCTCAGCTACAGACAAGCTACAGTCTATCACACACAAACCTTGGTGTTTTTTATTGGGATTTTATTGTGAAATGGAAGAAAAAGTATAGTTGTCAAAAAATTTTAAAAGCCTGCCTTGCATTAGTGACCCCTTAGGTAAATACTTTGTACAACCACCATTTGCTGCAGTCTTGACCGCAGGTCCTTAGTCGGTGCGTTTCCCTGCAGTGAGAGAAAACAGAATTATTTCCTTAGTCCAACGGATTTCTGACTTTTGAAAAGCACGTATACACCTCAGTCCGGCTGAAGTCAACTGAACTGGCCTCCTCTTAATCGAGCTAAGACATTATAGAAAAGATAATCTCTGCATGTAAACGACGTCCCGGGTTAGTTGAGCTATTCCTGGCCTTTGGCACTCCCCCTTCCGGAAGTGATGAGACCAAAGAGGCGGGAATACCAACACCGGTAAACAACAACATCGCAGCAACAACACGTGGAACACGATCAAACAGTACAATACTTATGAAACGTACCGTGCTGCAGCATTGTTATTGTCCATTACTTTGCTTATTCTGCATATCCTGCTTTTACTCCGTCTGCTTCACTGCTGCCAGCTTTTCTTCACTATCTGTTTGACACTCTAGGCCAACCGGAAGAATGCCTACGTGAAAGGGTGCATGTCACCACCCACTACTGAGGAGTTGAACGCACTTCATTCCATCATTTGATTTATTGACTGACCATGTAAACTGGGATAAACGCTCCCATTATGGTTAAGATATTAGCTCAATTATTGCCAAAAGCTTTATTCAGATGTCCATGCAAAGGTACCGACTGTATCTCTAAAACTCATTGTTCTTTGCAAAATAGCTCAAGCCCAGTCAGATTTGATGAACATCTTTTTTGCCACAAATCCTTATTTAACTTAGGTCTGGACTTTGACTGGGGCATTCCAACACATTAGTATAGTTCAGTTTAAACCACTGTGTTGTAGCTCTGCCTGTATCTTTCAGGTGGTTGTCCTGTTGTAATGTGAACCTCCACCCAAGTCTCCAGTCTTTTTGGTTTGGTTTCCTTCTAAGATTGTCTTGTATTTAGCTCCACCCATCTTCACATCAACTCTGACCAGCTTCCCTGTCCCTGCTGAAGAATACATGCCCATAAGCATGATGCTGAATGGGGGTGGGTAGTTTTTCGCCATTTTTTGTATGTAGGGCAAAAAAGTCAATATTTTGGTCTCACCTGACATTTTTCAGTATGTTGACTGTGATCCAGACTGTGGTCTACAAGCGGGACATCTTATGCAACTCTTCATAATGCAAAGCCAGATCTAACAGTTGTGGATCTCAAAATCTTAGCACCATGGACCTCTTGGCTACTTCTCTAATTGATGTGCTCTTTGCTCAGTATGTCAAGTTTAGGTAGACAGTAAGTGTTTGTAGATTTTAGGGCTGGACGATAATTCAATAACAATATATGTTGAACGATAGATGTGTGGTGCAATAAAAAAAAAAGGGCTAATAAAAAGTTCAATTAAAAAAATGGTTCCCCATCCTTTTTCATCATAGCCTATCGGGTAGCTCATTACTACAGTCATTACTTGCCAACCAATCAGAAAAGCAGACCCAGGCATGCTCTGTCACCATACCCTCTTAAACCACAATAGAGAGCAAATGTCTTGGTTTTCAGTGGTTTGCCAGCAGGTAAATGTTGCGTCCTGTTCTGTACCAATACAGCTGCGCAGAGATGGGTACCACACACCTGGGCCACGTTGCTAACAACACCTGTAGCTCTAAAAAGCTACAGGTGTCCAGCACGTCGTCAGAAGCAAAAACGCCTTCAAAACTACAAATGTAGGTTGGAAGACCTGCTGCCTTCGGCACTCTATCAGTGGACTGGGCTCTAGTGTTTTAGGCACCGTCTACACTCAGACATCGGCGAGTAGCTAGTTAGCTGTAGTTCCGGTAGCTGTAGCTAGTTAGCTGTAGCTAGTTAGCTGTAGCTTCGGTAGCTGTACTGATTTAGAATCAGCCTTATTGGCCGGTTTTGGACACAAACTAAACCAAATGTCTGAGCCATTAATATAATAAAGTGTTATAAAACTTTTAAAAGAAATAAAAAGGCATCATGATGAGCCTACAATTTAAGTTAATGACATAATTAAAATATTTTTAATCAATAACATTAGTCTTTGTCAGTTTTTAACTGATGTCACTTTAGTCTCTTAACTTTAGTTGTTTTTTATTTGTAAAAAAAAGGTGTTTGAATAAAGGGCTGAATTTAATTCAGTGTTTGTGTGTTTATTAAAATTTAGTTCATTAAAGAATAGAGAAAAATGAGGGAAGTTGAATTCAAATGTATGTTTATTACTTAACACAATAAATCCCTCAAAACCACATTGAAGTTCTTGGTTGATATGTGATAAAATATGAAACCCTTAAAGGGGTGTGAATACTTTAAAAGGCACTGCACTATATGCTGCAGCAGATTGACTGTCCTCAGGAGCTCAAGATAACAAACTAGTGTGAAATTCTTTTAGTGCTTGTAAAATGGCACGGCTTCCGCCTGGAGGAGGGGCATTTTTGGGGGACAGTGTCTTCTTCCTCCTGGCTCTAACCAAGAACAACCAGTTTAAACTCATATTTTGAAATTCACTCTCATTATTTTTGGTATTTGTTTCTTTTTTAGCCCGGCTTGGAAGACCTCCATCCTGTTCAGACATTCCTGTTCATACATGCTAAAAAGACTTTATTTCCAAATGTGATTGGTCATGATTATGCAGTTTGGCATTTCTGTTGGATCAGTGACATTCAACAAAGTTCCCTTCAGCATGTGGTAACTTTTCTCCACTTGTTTTTGGTTAAAGCTGTCCACGAAACATTTTCCAAGCTTTCTCCTAAACAAAGATGCCATTTATCAGATATTCAGAAGTGCCATGTGACTTTTGTTTCAGATTAGATCTTAAATTAGATCAGATTCTAAACATTTATTATGGTGTGGCAACATTCAGGAACAAAAAGGCATTATTCACACCGTTTAAACCAGGGTTGCTGAATCATTGTGATAGCCATTCATCTGTGCAGCCTCGGCACCCGACTCCTCTCCTATGAAGAGATGACACGCCACTTCAGATTTTTCTCTGTCCTGACAATGAAGGCGCCTTTCTGTCCCTATTTGCGCATCAGGCTAAGGGGATTTCTAGGCCGCCACCTGATTCACATTGCTGTAATTGAGTTGTGGCCATAAGCACCACTGTGCCTGCCTAGGCCCTAGGTAATTTACACACCACAAAAGCACTTCTTTACTCCACTTTTCACATGATGTCTGAGGCACAAATGTAGCGAAGGAGAGAGCTCAATCTATCGGAAAAAAAGGGTGGGGAGATTACAGGGAGTATGAGAGGGGGAAAAATAGTGTAAGAGTTTTCGTGTAGCGAGGCAGGTCTGTGCCAGGGAGGCTTGGGAGTCTCTGAGTCTGTAGCACGTGGATAAGGCCCACAGAAGCTCTCGGTTTCAAATTGTTCTCCGTCTCTCTCCCTTTCTTCTCGCTCTCTCTCTTTCTGCAGGGCGTAGGAGTTGCTATCAATTCAAAGGGACGTTTCTTTGGCGAAGGACGTGGAGACTGACATTTTTGGGGTAAGTGGGAATTTGTTGTTGTTTTTGGCTCGGAGGGTAATTGGACTTTCACCACTTGTGTCTTTGGGCATTGTTCCGTCCTGTGACACATGCCACATTTGAACTGTGGTCACAAGGCTAAACTCGTTGCTCATGACAGAGTCCGTTGGCTCGGTTTTATCCCATGTCATGTCTTCTGCTTTTTTTTTGTGGGCTTTGACTAAAAGTCAGAGCTTGTGCAGATCTGGCTTGCTGTGAGACCTGTGGAGTCACTTTCATGGGATCTTGCAGGAACCTTGCAAGTTCGCATGCTGAATGGGTAAGATCGTGGCTAGTTCTGGGTTTGTTGTATCTGAAATGAAGCTGGCAGCCCAAACTAACCTCTCATTTATGATTACAAACTGGTTTGGAAGGCATGAGCTATTTCTCTGTGAAGACAGATTTTTGGTGCCGATCCATCTTCCTAATATTAGTTATTAGAGCTTAAGGCAGCAGTCAAAGAATTTGCTGCTAATTTTGATCTCATGCCTTCAGCTTCCCTCGGCTAGTCAAAGCAGCAGTCCAGTTTTTCCTCTTTTTTTTTTGCCTGTAAGGTCTGGAGGTTGAGGGATTTTAGTGTCACTTTCTGGCATCTCTTCCTCCAGACGAATACCTGCCCTCATACCAGACTGGAAGCATTAGCAAATGGGTTGGTATGTTTACATGTATATGCCAGGCATTACAGACTCCCTCTAGAGATCAGACACTTCATTGGAGGCCCACATCACACCCACAGAAGATGTTCATGTGTCGTAAGTGGGGATGTCAAGTGGTTTGGCGGACGTTCCCCTGTTGGCATCCAGTTTGGCAAATGGCTGTGTAAAAACTGGCTTTCTAACATTTTTGTGCATACGGTTCTAAGTTACTTTGTTTTTTTATTCTCCTCTCCCCCTTCCAAATATACGGCGGCTTGCAAAAGTGTTCGCACCCCTTGAATGCTTTCACTTTGGCACTTTTAAAACAACAAACATCAGTGTAGTTTAATCAAATTTTGTGTGATTAATCCACATACAGTAGCATAATATTATGAATTGGAAGGAAAATATATGTTTTGAGCATGGCACTTAGTAGAAACCTATTTTTCTTGCAATGGCAAGTCTTTTGGGTTATGTCTCTAACAGGTTTGCACATTCCTCCTTAGCTTAAGCTCAGTCAGATTGGCTGGGGAATCTCTGTGAAGATCACTTTTTAAGTCTCACCATGGATTCTCAGTTAGTTTTAGGCCTGGACTTTGGCTGGGCCATTCTAACAAATGACTAGGGTTTGATGTAAAGGGGACATATTAAGCAAATTTCACTTAATTTATCCTTTTGTGTTGCCATTTGGGTCTCTGTTGCCTCTATAAACACTCCAAACATGAATAAAAAACCATCCATCCAATTGTTTTGCAAATTTTCGCTGTCAGAAATCTTGTGCTTCTACAACCCGTTAGAAAAAGTGTCTCATGGTGACGTCACAATAAGCGGAATTTGCATATAACCGCCCCTCAGCTGTCAGACCCTGCCCACCAATTCCATTTCCATGTCATTCTCGTGTGGTGTTTGGAAGACTGATCCTGCTAAAATACAAAAAAGGAATAAGTAAATTTGGAAATAAACAGATAAATAAAACATGTGGAAATATAACTGGAAATAAGTAAAATAATATGTAAGTAAACAAATAAATGTGTAAAATAATTAAATAAATGTGTAAATTTTTATTTGGACTTAAGTAAATATGAGGAAATAAATAAAATAATCATGTATTTCCACTCTCATTTATTTATTTACACCCTTCCAATTGTATTTCCAAATGTATTTATTTCCAGATTGATCTATTTTCAATTTTGCCAAAATAAGTGGCAAACCCGCAGCCTAGTAACAAGGTGGATGGGAGTGGTCTGAAACCGCTAATTTGCATAAAAGTGACAGAGCCCTCTAAACAGCACATTGTGAAAGGGGCTGGTGAGATCGCTTTATGTGAGATTGATTTTGTGCTTAGAACTTCATTATCATGTTTTGTACAGTCCATAGAGCTATTAGAACATGTTTGAATACAGCCATAATATGTCCCCTTTTAGTCCAGGTCTGTGTCTTGGGTCATTACCCTGTTTGAAGATGAACCTCCGCCACAGTTGCACGTTTTTTGTTTTTTTGTTTTTTTGAGCCTTCAACAGTTCTTGTTCATAGACTACCTTTGGTTTGGCTTCACCCATCTTTCCACCAGCTCTGACCAGCTTTTTGCAGTTTGTATGCCAAAACATTTACTTTTGATTTGACAACAGCTTCCTCTACTTGTTTGCTGTCCCCGACATGGCTTAGGCCAAAGTGCAAACCAAACGTCTTCTGGTTTTCTTTCAGAATTTTCTTTATTAAAAAAATGCAGCCAGAGCTACAGTAGAATGCTTCAGATCAACATATACTCACATGGTAAAGGGGTCAAGGGTCAGCTTTAAATCCAATTGAGTATCTGTGACGAGACTTGAACATTAGGGTTCATATACATGCTCCATTTAATCAGGCTGAGCAAAAAGCAATGGTTTCAGGCTCTAGATGTGCAAAGCTGGTAGAGGCATGCCTCTAATCCAGGGTTTCCCAAACCTGCTCCTCAAAGCACACTGCCCTGCATGTTTTAGATGGTTCCCTGCTTTACCGCACCTGATTCAGATGACTGCAGTTCAGCAGAAGCCTGTTAATCAGCCATCAATTGAAATCAGGTGTGCTTAAGCAGGGAAACATCTAAAATATGCAGGACAGTCTGCCTTGCGGCTAGTTTTGCAGTGATCCCCGGTTAAATACAGTACACTGAAGCTTAAGGTTGTGACACTGCAAAAAGTGAAAAGGTTTAAGGGGATGAAGTAGCTTTGCAGGGAGCTTTACACGTGATGACTGTTTTCTGGTGTGGTGCTAGCCTTCGTAAACCAGGAAGCTGGTGATGAGAAGCAAGGAAAACATGATGCAATTCAGTGACGACGATTTAGACTCGTCGTCTTTCCTCTTGATCTTTTTCTCCTCATTATATCCAACAGGAACCGTCACACTTCTTGGAAATTATATAATCATACTATTAGCAGCTTCATTTGCTCATTACAGCTCTGTTTTGACAAACGGAACAAAAAAACTAACAAAAAAAAGAAAAAAAGATGTGCTTTCCATCTCGCTTTCGGTCTCTGACTGAGCAGGTTTTGTGGTTTCTGCTCCATGTAAAAAAGCATTTAACCCTCTCCTCCCATCGTAATTTAGCTCCAGTCTCATAAGTGGGTTGGAAGCAGCCCCAGCAGCTGATGTGGAACACATGCATTTAATGATTCACACTCTGTGCGGTAGGTCGGCGATGACTGCTGAGCCCGCTGCCTTTTTCCCTCCGTCTACAATAGTTCTCTGCTGTTGTTTTTCACTGTGGATTTTTCTTTTCCAACTCCCCTGCTCACATAAAAATGTGATGGTGGTTGAAGTGTGTTGCTTCAGCTCAGCTGTTCCTGTGTAATTATGCTTCATATCTCAGCTGAAGCTAGAAACAAATGAATACTGTGGACCCTTTTTTATTTTGTTGTTGTTTGCGCTTTTACTGGTGAATGATTCCTCCCTCTACATTTTACTGTATTTGTTGTAAATATACCTGTATTCTCATTTAAATCATTTTGCATACAGCTTTTCCACCTTTTTAGTAACTTCTAAACAAACTTCAAAATGTGTAGACATGGTTGAGTAGACGGCTATGAACCTGAGGGTGAGTTTTGACCCTACTGACCTCATTTATTAGAAGACATTTGAATAGCAAGACGCTGTTTAAGGGTTTCCTTTCTTACTCTCAGAAGAATTGTAGAAGTTTGCTGTATGTGCTGACGCTCCGTTAGAAATGTAGCCATTTACTCTACTTTTAAAAATACCTATCAAGATTATGCAAAGTTATGGGTTTAAGTGCTAGCATTTTTTCGTACCATTTCTGTGGTTAAAATTCCTTTAGATATGGCTAAAAGTACTGGAGTTTTCTCCAGCGTTATTGAGCAGAGAGGAAAGCAGCGCTGCCCCTCCCAAACCTGCTGCTGCCATAATTGTCATGGCATAGAAACTTATAAAGGGCTAGCCATTACTTTTAGACACCGGTAGACACTGGTTATGCTGATTTGAGCATATTTCACATTCCCTTTTAGTATAACAATATATATGATCAGTATTTTAAATAATGGATTGTTCTGTTTTTGGAGCAGAGGCGACATTTTAAACTGACTTTAATATCTTATATTAGCTATTAGCGGAGCTAGCATTGGTAATACTACAAAATTGGCAGTCTGCATGTCTGTAACCACAGCACTGTAAATCCGATAGAAACTGATCGTTTCCTCAAGGGGAAATCCACAGATGCAAGCGATATCAATAAACCAAAGATGAGTCGAGCTAAAGAAGCAGGCCTGTTAATGTAGCGCAGTGTAAAGCCGTCCTGTTATGTTACTGAAAATCTTGAACTTTGAGTGAAGCAGCAGCGTCATCTGACTGACCAAAGATCGGAGTTTTCAGCCTCTGACCAGTTACCTGGTCCTACTCTCAAGCTGATTTTTCTTTTTTTTCTTTTTTTTCTTCTTTTTTGGCATTTTAAAATGAATTACATGGTAGATCCATCATCCATACCGGCCCATGCCTACTGTATTCCTTGTGGAAATAGTGAGTACAGTGGGATCTCTTCCTTTGTCTCACGGTCCTGGTCCCACGTCCTTTAGTGTGGCCTTGTCTGACCCTTTCTTCCTCCACTCTTTCACTCCCACATCTCTTGCCACACACACACACACACCTACACCCCTCCCCCCCCACGCACACACACACACTGACTGGTCATCGCGCATATATGATAGGATGACAAATGATGGCTCATTGCCCAGACATAACTCTGAGTGGCTCTTTCCATTTTGCAAAGTAACAAATTTGTTGGCGTCCTCAGCACTTGAGAGAGATAATGCACTTAATGACCCCTCATAGATTAAAAAGGGCGGCTCATGAGCAGTGGCTGAAAGAAGTGGTGTGAAGCATTTATCGATTATCTGGACACAACATAAGGCTGTTATGATCGGAGGAATGTGTGTGTGTATGAGTGTGTGTTGGGAGTCAGAACACATTGCTCCTTAACTAAGGTTTTTTTTTTTTTTTCACAAGTGCTTTAATCAGTTCACAAGAGTTATACCAGTCTTGTGTTTTTAATGTGGTGGTGCTCAGATTTTACAATACCCATAATCGACCGCATAACAAAGTGCCCCTTGTAAAATTTTGTTTTAATGAAACCTCTTCGCGCCCCTTCGTGTGTTCTTCAGAGCGTCGCTGTAAATCTTTTAAGGCTCGTGAATGAAGCTTTCTGTTGGTGCTTGTTTTCTGAAACTTGTTGGAACAATAGACTGTGAGATGTTTGGAGAGCTTTTATTGATGAGGGGGACCTCCCTGGATCCAAGTGTTGCTGCAAAGCTCTACCCGATACTGTATACAGAAAGAAAAAAAAGAAAAAAACACAACCCAAAACCCCCCACCTCAGTCATACTAGGCGAGAGGGCGTAGCTCGCTGTACGGAGTAGTCTGCAGTTCCTCTTTGGGGCGCCTCCTGACAGGAACTTGGCAGCGAGGAAACATAAACAAATTCCCTATGGTGGGCTGGCAGGCTTCAGCTGTGTGGTTCTCCTCCGAAGTTACCATACACACTGAGAGAAGCTAAGCCTGCTCCGCTCAGAACCCACAGGCTGTGAGAAATAGATTTTAAAGGGACAGGTGCTGCTGGTTCTCCTCACAGCAGCTCTCGTCTCCTGTTTACATTGTAGTCGTCATAGTTGCATAATCCAACTTATTCACTGTTTGCCCTTATTGTTTCAGACGCACTGTGGTGTGTGTGTGTGTGTGTGTGTGTGTGTGTGTGTGTGTGTTGGTTCTGGTGCACAGCCGAACGACGTCATGCACACACCGACTCGAGGAGGAACAAGTAATGCCAGGGGTCCCAAAATGGATGGTAGCAAAAAAAGAAAGCTGGAGCAGCAGTGATGTAACGAAGCAGTTGAGAGAAATCCGAGAGTTGAGTTGTTGCAGCACAGAATAGGGAGAGACGCGCACACACGTATGTAGACAAGCGTGCACATACATTTAAACGAAGCATGCATTACTGCATCCATGTCTTATTTATGCTGCAGCTTTGTGTTCCGAGGCTCTCATGCCTGCAGCTCTTGTTTTCTTTCTTTTTTCCCCCTCTCCGTCTCCAAACACAGTGGCGTATTGTGCTGGCTGACCTGGTCCCTGTCCAAAGGCAAAGAGAACCCAGATTGCTGAAACAGAGGGCCCACTGCTAATAGGCTGACCGGGCAGCAGTTGTTACGGCCCGCCGTGGCCGTCCAAACCAACGGGGACAGCTAGCTGAGCCAAGAAAGCGTGTGTGCGCATACGCGTGCGTTTCTTTTTGAACAGCCACAGAAGGATTTCGTTTGAGAGCCGACATGGCACCTCCGCGCCGTTCCGTGATCACTGGTAAAGGCATTTAACGGACTTTTAATAGTCCTCCTCCTGCATAACATCATCTATGTGCCCCGTTTTCAGCCGTTCTTTTGGGGCGGTGCTTGGTGAGAGGAAAGTAGGGGCGGGGTGAGACGAGGAGATTCGACTCCTCCTTCAGTTCTTACTAGAAGGATTAAGTGCTCCAGTGGTTTTAGTTGCCTGCTTGACGGCCTCATCTTTGAGGTCTTTTGTATGATCAGCCCCTGTAATGATGGAGGATGTAACAGCTTAGAACTGGAATGTTTTAACGAGGCACGCCTGTTTTTGCAAAAGTATTCACACCCCTTTGAAATTTTCCCCATTTTCTAAATTACAACCACTAATTTCCGTGTATTTTATAGGGACTCCATGCGATAGTCCAATACAAAGCAATGCCTAATGGTGAAGTAGAAGCTAAAGGAGTCCAAAATGCTTTACAATAAAGCGTGCATTTCTGTTCAACTGCTACTTAATCAGTAACTTATAGAATCACCTTTTGGGTTATGTCTCTTATCAGTTTTTAGAGATGATTTTGACATTCTTCTTATCAAAACAGCTCAAGCTGAGTCAGGTTTGTATTCGAACTTCAATTTTCAAGTCTAGGTTGATGATTCAGTTCTGTTTGCTGTTCTTATTAATGTGTACCAACAGAGCTATGTTTCCTGCTTCATAAACGAAGCCCTTTGCTTTTCAGGTTGTAGTTATTAATGAACGGTCGGTCGGTCGGACCGACAGCCAGGCAGACCCGAGCTTCGGCTGAGTGGGTCACAGAACTATTTTACTGCTCTCTCACTGGTAACGTCAGTGGAAAGGTACACTTATACAGTAGGATACACAGTATCCTACTGTATACACTTTGATCTTTTGAGGTTTGTTTTATCAACTTCATAAATGAGTCCAAACTTTAAGAAAGGCTGGTTCTAGATTATGAGAAGCAAGCTGGACATTTATCAGAATCTCATTGCAATTCATTTCCTATCTTGGCTCCTTCATGTTTCCAAAAGAATATATTATCAGGATTATGGTATAAAAAAAGTATAATTGACCTCTCTTTTTTTAATAACAACAACATACATAGAGGATGGCATTTCAATAGTTGACCCCATGGAACACCATATGTCTTTAAAGCTGCCCTTAGTTGTAAATAAAGAAGGAACGAGATGCCAAAATTGGTCTTTTCCACCACTGTGTAAAGACAGTGGGCCGCTGTCCTATCAAATTTGTTTATTGTTAAATATTGGAATGTCAACCAGATACAACTGTACAGTGGACCTTCTACCTATTCACGGTTCAGTATTCATAGGTTCAACTAGTCACAGATGTTTTCTGTGGTATGTAATTAAGATAAGATTAGATCAAACTTTATTATCCATTTACTTTGAAAATATTCCTGCTGTCCCTCATCCACAGTCCTAAAACATAAGAAAGAACTCCATACAATACAAAAGACACATTTAAAATGAGTCTTCCCAACAGCACCATAGTACTGATTGATCAGAATGACTGTATGTGGGATAAAATAAGGTTTATTATTAATTCTCCTGCATAATGGCCACTCTAAAGCTTCTGCTTTGGGCCTTAAATTAATATCAGAATGTGTTATGTTATGTTTGCTCTGAATGTTTTATATGATTATATTTTATCAGTGTTTTACTATTGAATCTTATCACATTAATTTACTGTTTATTTTAACATTTTAATTTGTTATCTAAATCCCCGCTCCAGTGTTTCCTCTGTGGGAGCCCTCTGCCTCGGGAGCGGTGGTCGGCTGTAGCTGCCTGGGTGCTCTCCAGGTGGAGGTGGGTGTCTTGGCCCTGCCTCCACCGGGCGCCCTGTGTCGGTGCCTCAGCTGCTGCTGTTAATCTACCGCTGCCGGTGCAGATGGCTCCTCTGATGGCGTTTCATTGCACGGTTCATCTGCACTCGGCCCAAAGTCCCTTTTTACTGTTGCTTTTAACTGTGTGTGTGCATGAGAGTTGGATTGGGGGGGAGGGGGGTATAACTGTGACCATGCGTTTAAATCTGTGGAGGAGGGATGGGAATGTGGTTTATGTGGGGTCATTTTAATCTGTAAAGCACTTTGTGATGCAACTTCTTGTATGAAAAGCACTTTATAAATAGTTTGATTTGATTGAGCAGTTCACCACGATGACGATAAATAGACGATAACTAGTTTTTTGTCTAGATGGGACTGTGGCTTCTCCTAACCCTCCTCGATCAGCTTTACCCTCACTGCTTCAACATCTGAATCCTCCTCCATTTGCTCACCGTCTTACTCTTCCAGTGTTGCCAACTCCTCAGCATGGAAAGTAGCTATTGGCTGTCCCAAAAGTTATTAGAAGTCGCTAAATGACATCATCACCTCATTTGCATAATGTGCATGTAAATGGTGGAGTCACATCACTGCACGGAGTTACGCGATTCCAATCCATCCAGTCTGTAATGTAGCACGGCTGCAGCCTCTTAACGTTACATGAGCATCACCAAACTACACACATCTTTTTTTCCCCCTTTTTTTTTAACACCAAAAATACCGACATGGGCAAAATGACGTCGGTTATAGTCATACATTTCGGTATCGGTATATTTTCGGTTCGTCACCCAGCCCTACTTCTGCTCCAAAATATCCACGGAAAACTTACCTATTCATAACTTTTTGTAACGCATTTCTAAAATATCGAAAGAAAACACTGCTTGGAAAGCTGAAATGTCTAGGAGCAATGCTATTGGCTGGCATGTGCAAAGCAGCCAACCCAGGAGTCATTTTCCTCGTTGCTGATTGGCTGCATTTCCAAGAATGGAGATGAGGAAGACTGTGGATGTTGGCCTCTGCAGTAGTGTTAAGATGGTTTCCACTGTGCGTATTAATGGATATTAAGGTATAATTGGTGTCTGAACCATTAAAATAGACCGTTATGAGCATTTTTCGAGGGGGTCTCAAGTATTCATGACCAGAAGGCTATTCACGGGCGGCTGTGGTCCCTAAACCCTGCAAATACTGCGGGTCCACTATATATTGTCGCTGGAAGGTGAACCTCTGCCCCAGTCTCATGTCTGTACTTCCATCCATCTCCACATTTACTCTGAGCAGCTTCACTGTCCCTGCTGTGGACAAGCATCTCCACAGCATGATGCCATCGCCACCATGTTTCACCACATGGCGTTGATTTAATTTTCGGTCTCGTCTGATTAGAGCACCTTTTTTTCTTGGCTGTGCCCTCTAGATAACTTGTGGCAGCTTCCAATAAGCCATGGGTGCCACCACATAGCATTATTCCTCGTCCTCACTAGTATCCACTACTTTGTTAAGATAAATTTAAGTTTGTAGTTATGTTGCGGCAAAATACTGGTTCCAGGCATCTGAATGCTTTTGGAAAACGCTATATATTTGAATGTTTTTGCCCTATAATTATGCCTTTCAGAATCTATTTAAATAGCTTTTTTTTTCCTCCTAACTTAAATTGAAGCATGAACCAAAGTTGCACCTAGGTGTTTTAGTCACATTCATTTGTTTTTAATAACCGCGTCCAAAGCTGACTCTTTTCATCCCTTAAGGAACTTATTTTCCTCAAGGTATCTTGTCTCTAAACCCTACCCTGAAATGCGTGTAAGTATTTCTTTAATTAATTGCACACTTCAAGAGCACGCGTAACCACAAGTGTTGAGAGGATTATGTCACCGGCAAGTCAGTTTGCAGAAGTACCAGTTTTCTCATTTTTCCTTCTGCACACACACATGCTGGGTTATTTTGAGACAGAGGGAGATTAAACTGACTGAGTGAGGAGCAAAGTTCAGAAAGGGCTAGAATGAAGCTTGCCCGGGGGGGGGGAGGGGAGGGGAAGCCCAGGCTGCTGCCATAAAGCTGCCGTGGTAGGAGGAAAAAGATTGTAGGGGAGGGAGGGGATAAGATGGGACCAGATGTGTGTTGGAGCTAAAGTATTCATTGTGTCGAAGCCCTGGATGAGGACCCTAAAAATAGGAGATGGAGAAAAGGAAACAAAGATGAACACTCTTAATCCAGCACAATTCTTCTGGGATACCATTAGCTAGTCTCCGTGTGTGTTGGATGATACTTTAAATTTATCCTTTAACTCATGCGCGAGTCCTCTTCCTCAGAATTTCCTTTTTCCCTTTAAGTGTGTGTGTTCCTGCTCTCATTTAAAGTCAAACTTCACACCGTTAAGGGGAGGAAGACTACATCAAGGGCCCCAGATGCATCTTCACACCCCTCCCCAGCCTCCACGTCCCAGTAGGCACATCTCTGTAATGGCCCCCTATCGATCCTGAGGCCTCCTTGTCCACACTCGATGCACATCGATCGGCAGCTCGCAAAGAGTCTCAGAGGCCCCCGCTACACATCCTGTGGCCATGGTGGATTGTGTAGATGTTTTGTGTGCATATCTGTAAAGCAGTGCTTGTTAAATCAACTTTAATTAACTTCTTTTTTTCTTTATCCGTGTAAGGAGCTGAAGGCCGGGTCTGCGTGCAGTGACTTCACAGAGGAGTACCTCTGGTTGAGCAGAAGGCTCCCCTCTGCACCGTGAAGCGCGGGGCCTTGGTCGCATTAAACCATGAACGATTTAGGCCTCCTTGAGTTAAAACCCTGCAGCATGAAGACATAAACACTCCACATAAAAACAGACTCGCGCAGCAACTGTTGTCTCAAGAGACCCGGGACATAAAAAGAAAACTGTTGCACTCTCCATATTAAAAATGACAACAAATGATTAATCAGTCAAGCTGCAAGTAAAACTTTTCTTGTTATTGTAACAGCTTGATTTATTGAAAGTCTGGATTTGGGAACAAACTTCCCCCGACTTAGTCCCCTCTTCCTTCTTTTTTTCTTTTTGTGTTGCCTTTTTTTTAATACCGTCTTTATTTTTTATTTTTCCCTCTTCACCTAAATAAGAGCCAACCCCCCACGTCTCTTCCTTTTGTCTCTCATCTGGTTTTCTGTTTTTGTTAAGGAACAGTTGATTAATGATGCCACAGACAAAGCCCGCAGTCTGTTCTCTCTG
This sequence comes from Valencia hispanica, assembly GCA_963556495.2. Classification (NCBI taxonomy): domain Eukaryota; kingdom Metazoa; phylum Chordata; class Actinopteri; order Cyprinodontiformes; family Valenciidae; genus Valencia; species Valencia hispanica. Next base: position 38,227,558 of record OY747721.1, read on the forward strand.
CCATGACTCAGATAGGCTTTAGGTAAACCAAAACATGTGTGGCAGTGGAAAGAAAGAAGGTGAAGGACAAACAGTTGCAGACAGAAGTTGCTTATTTCACATACAGAGCAATCCTGGTTCTGTGCAAGAAAAAGGACCATAAAGTTATTCTTTACAGAGATATTCGAGATACACCAATGATGCTTTTCCTGGCCAAATACAGATTACAGATAGGACTGCTTCTACTGTTTCCAACAAAAAATCCAACTAAAATGCTTGACAGATCACAATTCACACCCCTGACCACTTGGTGCAGACGAGCAGACATTTTCAACTTTACGCACAGAGCCCAGGTAGCTGTACCAATCAGAAAAAGATTCCCATGAAAACATCGGAGCTCAGACCTGGACACTGTATCCAGTGCATGTGGATTCTCTGTTTAGTTTGATTGTATTGAATATTAATAACAATCAAGGAGAATTATCATTGTTATTGTCATTTTAACATTTGGCAGGTAAAAATGGATTATGACCAGATTTTTTGACCCGTCAGTCGAGCAAGACGAACACCGCTCATCTGGTTGGAGGTGCTGGATTTAAGGTAAAAGTCCAGAAAAGAAAGAGAAATCCGCACACTTTAATCTGCGAAAGTGATTTATTCAAGCTTTCGGTCATTCCTGAAGGAATGAAGAAGGTCTCTGACCGAAAGCTTGAATAAATCACTTTTGCTGATTGAAGTGTGCGGATTTCTCTTCTTTTTCTTGACCCGCAACCTCTGGTTTATACACCAAATATGCCTTTATTCATATGCACAGTGGAAACCGTCTTAGCACAATCACAGAAGCTAACATCCATGGTCTTCCGTACTTTTGGGCATACAGCCAATCAGCGGCAATGAAAATGAATGCCGCTCCTGGATTGGCTGCTTTGCAAACACAACCCAATAGTGTCTAATATCATTTTCACATAGATATCCCAACTTCCCAAGCGCCATTTTCTTTTGAATATTGTAGAAAACGTCCTGCAGATAGGTGAATTTTACATGAATAATTTGGAGTTACGTTCCACAGAAAAATCTGCGACTCTGTAAATCTGTAAATACTGAACCCTTCGGTGAATAGGTGATGCTCCACTGCATAAGAACTAGTCAGAACTGGACTGAAACATTGTACACGGAAGACAGCTTCTTTAAAATGAATGTATTGTTAGTTTATAAAGCGCAGAACAGAGGTAGTAGCTAATGCTTTACACAACAAGCCAAATTGGCGATTTTGCTTAAGCTTAGGTATAAAATAAAATCGTGTGATCGCATTATTATTCCGATAGTAATATATTATTACAGCAACAGTAGGGATATCCATTGCTTTTTAGTTTAGAATAAATCCAATCAGATCATGTTGTATAGTAAATCCTGGGGAAGCTGTGGGACGTTTACTCCAGGTCATATAGTGAGAATCTCATACCGGCCCATGCCTGTTCGCCTGTCTGCCTTCAGGCTGCTCACGATTGAGCTCAGCGCCACTGAAAGCCCTTATAGAAGCTGGATCGCCTTACTGAATGATAATCAAGCATATTATTCCAGTGACTGCATTGTTAGCTGTCTTCATAATGGAGGGGCTTGACACTCGTGACCTACTTTATTGCTACAATCCTCTATGTTTGCGCGGCATTGACATGGTCTAATTGGGTTCGCTCGCTGCCTAAGGTAAACATGTCCTCTGTGAAATGATTACCCAGAAGCTATATTGGCTAATAACAGTTATGTGTTTGGTTATTTCTGCTTGTCACTGACTCACCAGACCTTTCTATCCCTTTAATGTTCAGACCTTTTGTACAGGCGCAGTGCAGTCTGAAATTTATTGTCTAAGGAGAGATTATGAATAAGGAACGGTTTCTTTGTCTCTGTCTGACATATTGCAACTATCAGTAATATGATCTCATATTCCTGCTTCAAGGGTGATGCTGTTTCACCTCAGATGTAAAGATAGTGCATAAAGACGGTGTTTGTTTTCTTCTTCTTCTGTGTAAATACTAGCCGTCACAGTGAGGTGTGGGTTCAGGGTTTTATTTACCTGAGGTTAACCTGGGACAGTGATGAAGGCATTTAGAGGATGCCTGCGTGGTGTGCAAGGCGCACTATCATCTTCCTGCTTGTGGGTTGCTGTAGTTTATAAAGAATAAATAAATAGTGTGTTGGTAAGAAGCTCCCGGTGAGAAAATGTGCTGGGGACTTCTCAGTGAACAGATCGATCGCAGACTCAGATGGAGGCCGGTTTGTCCCTTCGCCAACAGAAGGGAAGGCATTTCCTGTAGCACTTTAAAATTTGCCTGGCTGAATTTGCTTTTGAACTGTGGGTTCAATTTGAATATTTGACATCACTTCCTTCCTGAATCGAACACAAACTCGGTGGATCAACTCGATAAACACCTGATGAACCTTTCCTCAAGAAGTCGGGGGTTGAAGCAGACGTCTTGACCCAGTCACCTGCTGTGTTGGCCTGCGGTCGTCTCCATCCACCTGGTTCTGCTTGATAAAAAGCATCCAGCCAACATAATGTTGCCACCAGCTTATTTAACTGTACGCCTGGCGTGACCAGGGTGATTAATGTGCAGTGAAATGTTTCCACCCAGGTGTTTTTGCATGTGGCCCAAAAAGTTCCGTTAGGGTCAAGCGTGGTCGCCTGGTTCAGCAGTCTTGGGACCTTCTGGCTCCTCTTTGTTTTATTAGACCGAGCTTCTCTAAATAATTCACACCCTTGTTTTTCCAGGGAGAAAAAAACCACAGCCTCAGCTGGGCCTGTCTTTCTTTATTTCTTTTCGCTGGACATTCAAGCCCAGTTCAGCAAGTTATTTACTCACGTATTACCCCCCCCCCCTCGACCCCCACATGGCATTGTGCACCTGCCCAGATGAGCAGATGATGCTATTGAGCCAGAGGCAAAGGTGGAGTAGCTTTGGCATGTGTGTTTTTCATCCTGGTTGTCAGCTTGTGTTTCTAAGCCCATGTCTACCTGGGCTGTCGCTGCACCGAGACAGTGTGTACCAGTATTCAGTCCAAGCTTTCTCTCGCTCTCTGAGTCTCCTTTCTTTGTACTTTTGTCATTTTTGCCTTATTTCCTTCTTAATTCTGAGCATTTCTGCAGCACTGTGCTCTAGGATCTTGCCTTATACACGCACATGAACCCCCCCCCACCCAAACCACCACCACCACTCCCACCTCGCTATGCTGCGTAACTACCTTCTGCAAAGTCTAGGGTTGCACTCCATTCCTCCTCCAGCACACAAACGTGCTCAGCAGCTGATGACCTTGCTTCTCGCTCCCCATACATGTTTCTTCTTTCTCTCCTTTTTCTTTAGCTCCTCCTTTAGTTCTCATCTTGGCTTTTATTCCTCTCTCTGCTCATCTCCCTCTTCCTGCCTCCTGCTCTCCCAGTGGTCTCATTAGGCATGAGGGAGGCAGCCTTGTGTGTGTGTGTGTGTGTGTTCTCGTTGCCAAAGTCTCACTTGACTGAGCATGCCATTGCACTAGCAAGGGCCAGGGCTCCATTATTACCACAAAGCTGTCACAAATAGTATATAAAGTAACCTCCTGTTGCCAAGTAGTGTGCGAGTATAGCAGGCACTCTCTTAACGTCCAAAGCCACCACTGCTTCTCCTCAGCAGCACTACAGAGAGGCAGGTGTTGCCATGGTGGTGGCAGCCTGTGTGTATCTATGCAGATGGAAAGATCAGGAATGAAAAAAAACAATCCAGTGGCTTGGAAAAGTATTCATAGTCATAGGGCTGGGTGATATGGCCTCAAATCTATATTGCGATATAATCTGAAGCATTTGCGGTAACGTTATTTATTGCAATATATTCTTCTGTTTTTTGTATGTCAAAATGACTGTTTTAGAACATTTTCACATGCCAGATACATTGCAGCAGAACAATTTCAAAAAAGTATAGAATGGCATTTAAATAACATTTATTGTGCAAAATGCATTTTAAAAAATATATTAAAATCTTTTTCAAAAAATGCAACAAAAAAATTCTCATAACATAAATAAAGATGAAGATATTTTTAATAAATGAAAAGCTAAATGTTATGAAAACAAACACAAAGTGCAAAATGTAAGAGAAATAACATTTCTTTCTGCTTTTCTGATTATTAACACATTTGATATTGCACAAAAGTACAGCCACACATATTTGATTAAAAAATGCTTCAAGTTAAACAGGTTTCTTTTCCGTTAAAAAGAAAGCAACAGATTTTAAACTGACCATATCTAGTATAAATACGTACACTTAACATCTGTATGTCCTCGTTTGATGACATCATCAAAATGTGCAATTGCGGGTAGGCCAATATAGTCAAAACCTATACAGTTGGTTAAATTGATATCATTTTTACCTTATACCATTTTACAGCCCACTACTCCATACACATTGACCTCTTTCATATAGTGTCAGGTAAAAACACCATTTTAAGTGTGTTTCTTTAGGAGGTTAAAAAAGTAGTAGGAAAGTGGAGCTTGGTTTTCAAACTTTTTTTCTGTACCTGCTGAAGAAAAAGGGTCCCCACAGCATAATGCTGTCACCACCATGTTTCATAGTGGGGTGAGTTTCCACCACACATAGCATCTTAAGGCCCGTCTCCGCTATCAGAACTTCGGCGTGCCATCAAGTTTGGCAAAGACCTGGTAACAAACTATTAATTTGATTCAGCTTGATTCCCTAAAGTTGTCTAACAAAAACATTCTGATGCCTTTACAGAAAGGCTGTTTTAGCTGGACGTTGTTTGCTAAGTAGGTGACCTCTGAAGGCAACTGGTTGCACTGACTAAAAAGGGGAGATGCACACAAACTATTTTTTATTTAAAAAATAACTTTAAACACATTGTGAAATGTGGTGTTGGCTGCATCATTCGGTGGGATGCCTTTCTTCTACAATGGAAAGTTTTAAAAACTATGTATCGATTTAACTTCATGAAATAAATTTATAAGATGCATGAATAATCTTTCTAAGGCAATCTATATATATATGCACACCCATTTGATAATCTTGCAAGCACATGCTGCTCAGGAGCCTTAAAACCACATACCAAACACATCTGTCTCTTCTCTATAATGACATCCCACCTATGTGGTCCTGCCTCTGGGATGTCCTCCTATCTCCTGGCTGAATGAGTGATTATGTATGCTTGTGTGTGTGTGTGTGTGTGTGTGACCACAACTGTTTTGCTAGTGTCTCGTTACGGGGCTGGGGCCCTGTGCAGGAATGGCTCTCCCTGCTGCCTGCTGGTTGCCCTGACCCCAGCGGGTCACCGTCCATTTCCACACGAAACCTAAATGTCAGGCACAGCCCCCCCGCTAAAGCCATTTGTCATTCTCTGTGGGTCAGTCAGCCTAAATACACGCACACATGCGGACATGCTCACCTGCTAATAGTTGCCTAGCATGATGTGGACAGAAAGTTATGCATTTCTTTTAACCACAGGGACTCTTGTAATGTCGGCGCATGCAAATACAGTTCCCCCAAAATCCTTGGAAAGTTATTTCATGTAACAATTTTAAGGTTTCATAGCCGTTTTCTTCTCTGTGAAAGGACTGACTGACTTTCAGCATTAAAAACTGCTGAGTAATATTCTGCTGCTATTCTCTGTGATTTTTATTTCTTTTTTTGTAGTTATTTTTCCTGCTCATGCGATTTGTCAGGGTCCAAACTCTGCAGGGGTTGAGAAGTTTTGAGGGGAAGCTGATGCATTGAAACCTCTCTGCCCTCAATCACCCCGTGATAGTGACTCCTTCTTTATTTGAATATTGATCTCTGTGGTGATTATATGTGGAAAACATCTTAAAAACTATACGGCACCTCATTTGTTCCCACTCAGCTGAAGGAAGTTTCCTAAGCTCTCTTCATTGTGGAAACAGCCCTCCCTCCATATACACAGCAATGAGCGCCAACTGCTATTATCAGAAGCTCACTCCATCACTTGTTACTTACATTATTAAGCAACAGCGATCCATTTTTACAGATAAAGGACAGTGCATTTGGGAGTGTGCATATATAAACATAGGAGTTGTTTACAGGAAGCTGTCAGCCATGTGTCCTTATTATAAATTAGCAGTAAAACATCCCCTTTTTTAATGATGGCTTACACGGCGGCACGTTGAATATTGACTGAAAGATTGAAAGCACTCTCAAGGGCCTTTCTACCATGACATATAGCTCTGACGCTATAGTTTTTTTCTTTGTCCTTCATTTTTCCTCCTCCGCCCACATCCCTTCCCCTTTTAGCTTTCCTTTTAGTTGCCTTTACACAGCGGCCTGTGCTCAGACCATAAAGTTAACCCATAAAGGGCAGATCCACTACATGCGCGCATCTCCACTTAAGACTGGGAGCAACATTTGCGTGCATTTGGACTTTGCATGAGCTCTGCATGAGGGCCTCGACATATTTTTTCAGGTAAAGGTGCACAAGCCGTTTGGACCTCGCCAATACACACAAACTCATATTTTAACTTTTTTAAGTTAGTTGCCTCACAAGAGTCCCATTCCATTATATTTTCTTCAAAGCAAGCATCCTTGCGTTCCCTTCTTTGTCTCTGCTTGTGGTTTGGTTGTAGGTTGCTGTTGGCCTCATATCCATAGGTGGTGTGTGGTGGTGTGCACCACCCTGTTTTTGTAGAGCTACTACGTATAGCATGAAAGGCGTCTAACTGAAAATGCAGATTGAGGGTCTCTGTGCGTTTTTGTATGTGAGCCTAAAAGTAACACATCAGTGGTGTCCAAGTGCAACCCAGGGGCCATTTGCGGCCCTTGAAATGATTTTGCGTCCCTGGCTTCAATTCAAGAATAATCCACAAAATGGTGCAGAAGGATGCAATTTGTTATTTTGTATGGGGGAGACTTTTACTGAAACTTTGAAATCTTCACAAGATGAAAAATGCTCAACATGTTTTTTTGTCTTATTTTGCTTTTATTTTTAGTTAATGTGAAGTGGGAACACAAACATCCAGCAACATTTGCTAAAATAAAAGCATGGGCACATCCATTCATTAAAGTTGGCAAAATGCAGCAACTTTTCCAAAGAAAGGGTGACTCCCTGATGTATTCCAGACAGATCATGAGAATAGAATAAAAAAGTTCTGAAAAACATTTAGAAAATTGGAATGTGCATGGTCTTCCTATAAAAAGAAAAGCTTCCGACACCATTTTGAAGTTTCAGTTTAAGTTGCAGATACCTTTTTCTCCAAAAATCTTAATTATTTTGTCTATGCTGACACGGAACTTCAGGAAAAAAATCTATGCTTGGAGAGGTTTTTGTTTTAATCTGTTGATGGTTGAATTTATGTTGGTTTCAAGAAAAGTTTTGTGCTCAGTTGGCCTTGATTAGAAAAAGAAACAGATTTTTGATCAGTATTCTTTCTCTCGTTCTGTAACATATGACAACTAAAAACTCAGAAAACAACTTTGTAGTACCACCTTTTGGTTGTCTCCTCACATTTTACATGTCACACAAATTTGGTACAGTGGTCCCTGGTATTTCAGGGGGTTAGGGAACACAACTTCTTGCGAATAGTTAAAGTCGATGAACACTTGAGACCCCCTCTAAAAATGCTTATAACTGCCCGTTTTAATAGTTCGCACTCCAAATATACCCTAATATGCAATATAACATCCATGGTCTTACTTATCTCCACCTTTGGGGGTACAGCCAATCATCTCCAAGGAAAAGAACTTGCTCTCCTGGATTGGCTGCTTTGCAAACACCAGCCAATAGCGTCTCAAGTAGCAACTAGTGTCACGACAAATGTTTCGCACTAGTACGTCTCATGCTTGTGGCAACAGCTATGTTTTTCAGTCCCCCAATCAACGTTTATGTTGTGACACCAGTAGCTCCTCCCTATCCGTGCTGCACCATCGTCCCATTGAGCTACAACTGAAGGGGGCCCAGGAATGGTGCGGTACGGGTCCGTTGTATCAGACGACTTTTCAATGGCAACAGACAAAATAGCTTACCCTTAGTGGAGACGAGGCATTATTGCTGTAGATACCAACGCTTGACAAAAATCCCATTACCCAAGATGCTACACATTGTGTTGGAAGCAAAACTAGAATGAAGAGTGAGGAATCTGCATCTGGTATTGCTGTTGCAGATTTGCCCAACAACATCAGTATCGGTTAACCTGTGCAGCCCTTATTTTATTTTCTATTTTCTGTCTCTGTAGAAGCTTATTTCAGTGCTTAGTGAACACTGACATAAGGTCTTACTTTGTTTTCAAACTGAGCTTCGATTTTTCCTTTTGAAAACTATGGAAAGAGTCTCGAAGACATTTTTCAAGGGCAGCAACCAGTAGCTTAAGCACAAAGAGTATTACTTATAAGAAGCTAATGGCAAACAGAATAAAAGACTAAAGTGCTCTCCATGGTTGAGAGAGCAGTTTAAGTCTTTGCACGTCATTTAGTAATCCTATATCAGGACACAGCCATGGCAATACCACCTGCACTGAGAGCTGCTAAGAAGATGTCCTCTTCTTCTCCCTTTGATAAATGTTTCATCAAGCATGCTGTTTTTGTCCCAGGTTTTGTCTCTGAGTGTTTCCAGACACTGCTGAGCTTTTTGCCGAGTGTTAGTCAAGCATTTGATGTTGTTGTTCATCTGCCTCCCTGGACCAACATCACAGACAGCATTTATTTATCTGTATCCTTGTCGCCACGGAGACACTACTAGACACTCCTCTGCATACCCTTCTTCCTCTTTTTTTCTTAATGGTTTCTTCTTAAGAAACTTTACGCTGCCCCCTTTTTTAACTAATAACAGCTGCCCTATTTTATGGATCTAATCTTAGCTACACTCAGTGCGATGAAAATGACTGGGTGGATGGTTTTCCCTGTGATTGAGGGGGTCACAGTGTTACCTAGTCGCCACAGAGACTCCGGGTTAATTGATACTTGTTGATGACACTGTGCTGATTACTTAGTTTTTGACCCTCTTTGGCCTGTTAAAGTTGCTGTTTAACCCCATTATCTGATTAGATGTATGTGTGGCACGTCAGGGGCTATTTTGTGTATGTATGGGTGTGTGATCCCCAGTTGCCTCACAAAGATAAAAAGCTCTCCCTTTACCTAAGGGGTATGGGGTTTGACAAAACTGTAGCGCCCCACCCCCCCATCCTTCTATCTAAGCCCCCACCCTCCCCCCACCGTTGATAAGTGTTTTTCTTAAGGGAAGGTGGTGGTTGGTTTAGAGGAGTCTCTTTTAATGTAGCTTTTTATATATATATATATATATATATATATATATATATATATATACGCGTGTGTGTGTGTTAGTGGGAGCTTACTAATGCAGAGCAGTGCAGCACGGCTAGGCACACTCGGAGGCAGGCCTGTAACCTCAACCCCAGGATCATTTGTTTGGACGAGGGCCGTCAGCTGCTGTCACGGGGCCCATGATGAAGTGTCAGTCGGTAATTGTCCCCGCGAAGCATCCACATCTCCGGGGGGGGGGAGGCAGAGAGCTGACACAGAGAGAAATGACACCCTGGGCTCCTCCTATTCTCTCTCTCCTTCCTTCTCACCTCCCCCCTTTTACTTGGAGTTTTCCTCTGGACTCGAGCTCCAGCTGAAACCATAAATTTAAAGTCGAAGGCCTTAGTGAATACACCTGATCTCTAAACAGCCAGTCTCTCTGCGCCTTTTTCTTAAAATAGGTCATGATTTGGCAGGGGTCCTCTTCAAACCTTTTCAATGAAGCGTGTATAATCGTTGTACTTCCCCAACCATCCAAATATGCGTATTCATGGATTTGATAATGAATAGGTCATGAATAGGCTCAGTCATTCTGGTAATTAGATAGTACAGAATCTTTTATTGATCAGATAATGTGTCTCGGTAATGAAAAGCTTTTATGGGAGCTTGTTTTAGGGCAATCCATAATTTCTTGCCATACTTTGGAGCCCCCTTGTCCAGTTTCCTTACCATAAATTCTCTGAAGTTGGATTTTAAAGGGCGATTTCAGAGCTTTATGATTGCTGAATAGTCAGGAGGATAAAGAAGATAAGGGCATTGACATGTATGAAATTCTCCCGGTAAATGAAACCTTGAATGAAAACGTCACTGTGATATTGGGAATAAAGAGAAAAAACATGAGCTAATTATAGAGATGCACAAAGAAATCTACAGATGACCAGAGTGAGATATTTTTTTTATTCTCTGACCTCTGACTAGCCAATCAGAAACTCAATAATCCAGTTTTCTTCCATCAGTGAAGCTCCTTTCTTTGGAATTAGTTTGTTAGTACGTTGTCTGGGGTATTCACTGGTGTAACGGTACATGAAAAATTCATATAACTAAAATAAATCTTAAGGTACAAGTTTACTTTGTTTAGGGAATACACACAGCTGTTAGGGTGAAACTGCAACTTTTTGAACTCGTTATACTAGTTACAGCCTATTTGTGGAAGAGACAAAGCTATTAGAGAGATTTAAGAGCAGGCAAAGAGAAGAGTGGTTACAAATCAGCGATAATGGGAGCCATTTTACATGGAGGAGGAATATAGATGAATGAATACTGAAAGGTAGGAAGGGAAGGATATGGAGATGAAGAGTAGTTTAAAGGTCTTGTCCTTCATTAATTTCCCCCCATCACCATCATGATATTTCACATTTGTAAAGAAACAACATATGTTCTTCTCTGATCAGTTGAAACTAGGATAGCTGAAAAGCCACACCTAAAAACGAGACTCCAAAATGAGTCCAGAGGGATAAGCATGGTAGAAAAACAGGCTACGCTTTCAGCATGTGGCCACGTATGACACCCTGAGGACAGCAGGTGACTTAGGAGGAGGCAGATGGGAGGCCCCCTTGTCTTGGTCCCTGTGTCCGCCTGCGTGCCGGCTGCAGGTGGAACACAGCCTGCCCCTCCTGCCGTCTAAATGAGGAGCCCCTCTCCTCCTCTTCTGCACCCATACGCACTGTTTCTCTTTCTTCCTCTTTAATGGGGCACTGGCCCAAGGCGTCGGACCAGCTCCCTCTGGTACCGCACACAAACACCATGCACACATGCTGATGGCGCATAACAGACACTCCTGGGTATCCTCGGTCACAATGTGATATGCACACACCAAGTGGGAGAAGCAGTGGAAACCGCAGCCCATTAAGTTCTGCTCTGCTCTGCTCTGGTCTGTGGGATGATGAATCTGGGCGGTGATTAGTTAGTCGAGGAGGGAGGAACACTGCTTGGGCTCCTTAATGGGTCATCATTTGAAAGATAACTCTATTGTCCCATCTCTCTTGACATTTAAATCCAATCAGACTGGATACTGCTGTGGTCCACGGCAGGAATTCTGGGAGAAATTGGAAAGCTGGCAGCAGGGAACGGGTTCATCCAGAAGTGGCTCTTGCAAATCAGCTCTTACTATTCTATTCTAAACTATTCATACCCTCTCAACTTTTCCACATTCTGTTCTATTAAAACCACACATTCCAATGTGCCTCATTGGAACTTTATGTAATAGACCAACACATGCTGTGAAGTTACAGGAATATGATGGTTTTCAAAACATTCTAGAAATAAGATTTGAAAAAAGTTTGGTGTGCGTTTGTGATCAGCCCCCTTTTCTTTTATACCCCTAAAAAAAATCCAGTTGAATCTTTGGGATTCAGAAGTGACCTTTAGGGAATCCAGCTGGGTGTCATGTAATTTCATTATAAACCAGGGTTCCCTTTAACTGAATATTTTCAGTATTCGACCGTTTGTTTTGACGGAAACATCTGAAGGCCGTCCTCTATAGTATTCACACCTCTGACCACTTGGTGCAGCAGACATGTTCGACTTTACGCACGGAGTACAGGTGACTAAATCAACCCCCCCCCCCCCCCCAAAAAAAAAAAAGATTCCCATGAGAGCATCATCTCAGACCTGGACACCGTACTCTACGCATCTCGCTAACCGGGAGCTGACAGCGCGTTGAAGAGTCACAGAGGATTTGAAATGTGTCACTCAGTTCAGAGAGCATTTCCAACTTCTGATCACTTCAATTGGAGAATTTGAAAACTTTGACCAAAGTGGTGCTTAATTCCAGTCTCCAGTGTGGCAGCGGAGCACGGATTCAGAATCAGAAAGGTTTTATTGCCATATGTGTGAACAGATTCACAACATTAGGAAATTGCTCCGGTACTTTGTCCAAACATAAGATAAATACTTCTAAGCATGCAATAAATAAAAAATAAAAGTAAAAGGAGATAAACAGATGAATATATAAATGTGTGCAGGTTGTGACCCTCCAGAACATCTAAACCCCCATGAGAAGTTATCAATCTGAGGCAAAAATCCAAAACCTCATGACAAAAACCTTTGCACTTATCCCACCATTTGATTACACACAAATGGGTGTTCAATAAAGTTCCATGCGAAACATGATGAACTTGTGAGACGATGCGTTCAGGCACAGGCACAAAAAGCACAGGAAAGCGTGGTCTATCCCACTGAAAGGCAAACCCTAAGAAAGTTAAAGTATTTTATTTAGATCATCTAGAAAATCATCTAGAAAATGTGACTTTATATGCATCTGTGATGCATATAAAGTCACATTTTCTGCACTGCATGTGCAGAAACATCCCAAGGGAGATTCCCCCCCTGCTTCTTATTAGCCCAAATGAGATGCTCAGGTTGATTAACACTTCTTTCATCCTCTTTATTAGCAAAGGAAAGCCTCTTCAGCAGCTGCATGAATTAGAATCTGCTTATTCCATAGACTGCAACTAATTCCACACAATGCAGCTTGATGGGTGCAAGTGATAGGAAAAGGGTGTTTCTGTAGAGGGTGCAGGGTGAGCTGCAGCAGCTGTTTCCTCACAGCCAAACCAGGACGCCCAAACGGCCTGAACCGAGTCCAACGGCAGCCTGGACGACAATCCGGCTCCACGCAGCTCATGAGCAATAAATGCGTGTAGACGAGCCAATTTCCTCTGGCGAAGCATCCTGCCGAGTGGAGGAGCCGGGGCCTCAGTCGATGAGAACCACCTGGTGCTGAGGGAAGTAATCGTGGCCGGCAACAACACGCGCAAGGAGTTGTTTTGTTTAGGAAGACCGAGAAGCGATTAGAGATGAGTTTTCTGGTGAATCATTGACGAGGAAGATGCGAGTGGCAGAATTGTTTGGCTGGTGACCAGATGGTGGGAGGAATTCTGGTTTCAGCACGTTGTTAAGCTAGTGCTGTTTGGTTGTGATGTGAAACGTGGGGCATGCCACAGCAGTGGTGTTGTGGCTTCTGCTTCCACACCAGCTACACACTCCACAGTCAACTGTGGACAATTGGACCCTTTTGACTCCACTGATGGAAGTCTGATGGTGAGGCCAGACATTTGTCTGAAAATACGTATTCAGGGAATGCCGATTGTATCGCCATGGCAAGTTTGCTGACACTTAATACAAACCGACGCTTTGGATAAAAGCCCACTGAGTGGCATTCGCAGTGTTTTGCCAAAGCCTTTTGACTGTGACATTGAATCAAAACAGCCATTACATTACCATCTTGAATGCATTAGAGTGCACTAACTGGCCCTGGCAAGACAATCGCAGTCCTTCGTTTTTACACCAAAGACTTCACAGCAGATATATCTGTATCAGATATTTACTGTAAGAGAACCAGCTTTAGATTTTGATTAAAGAAAGATTAGATGGTGCCAAATTTCACTTATTATGCATGTCTGCTCTCCTTAGCTGCTTTTTCCTGACTCTGTTGCCGCATTGTTATTCAACTGTTGAGAAATCTTATCCTTATAAAGGACAGCCAGAATTACAGACATCCCCCATATTGTACTAAACTAAAACGATTCCTTTCCATAAAAATAATATTGGGGACGTCTTGTTCTGATCCAAAGTACTGGATAAAAATCCCAATAAAGGCATTTTAAATGACAGGTATAAGAGTCTCTAGCCAAGCTCAAATCATAAGCTACTTTTGATTTAACACACTCATGTTTTTTGCAGCCAGTTTATAAAAACCCTGATATTTGTGTGTGTGCTTAGCTTTCAAACCTTATTTGATCAGTAGGTTTTACCTATGTCCTGTTTGTTTTCTCACCCTTTACAGTGACATTCGCATTGAAAGAACAAACTGTACTGGCTACTGCACCTCCCTCCCCCATACGTACAGTTGTCTGTACATGCGCTAAAACAGTCAGTAGCTTTACATGCACATGTAAATATAGCTTTTGGCAATAATTGAGCTAAGACCTTGACCAGAATGGGAGTCTTTATCTGACTGTACATGTCACTCAGAAAATGGAATTGTTGAATGAAGTGTGTTTGACTCCACCACAGTAGGTGGTGACACGCGCCCTTTCACACTGGCATTCTTCCAGTTGGCCTAAAGCGGTACACAGATAGTAAACAAATGCTGGAGGCAGTGAAGCAGACGGAGTAAAAGCAGGATATGAACAATGAGCGAAGGAACAGAAGACAGCAACGCTCCAGCATAGTACTTTTAGTAAGTACTGTACTGTTTGATTGTGTTCCACTCGTTGCTGCTGTGTTGTTGTCATACCAGTGTTGTTGTTTCCCCCTCCGTGGTCTCATCACTTCCCTCTGGAGGAGTGACCAGGCTGCTGATAGCTCGGCCTATCCGCCTCTGCCGTTTCCATGTGGAGAAATGTGACTTTCTAACCACTTTATCTGGGTGTGTTTTAGCTCGATTAATAGTAGGCCAGTTCGGTTCGACTTCAGCCAGACTAACGCACATACATGCATTTTTAAAGTCCGAATTGAGATGGACTAAGGCAATAATTCTTTTTTCTCTTACTGCATGTAAACGCTCTGAAACTGCAAATGCCTGATGTCCAGTAGAATAAATTCAAAATCTTAATAACAACTGTCTGTCTGTATGAGTCAGTATGGTACATGCTGTTGATTGGTGAGAGTGACCAATCCCTGCTGCATTTACAGGATCGTAGGTAGAATAATTGAACAAAGCTGGGTTTTCCCACTTACATCTAGGGGTTTTCACCATTATGATGTTCACAGTTAAAGAGAAATTCTATTGGCTGCTGGAGCTTTCTGCTCGTGTGATTTGACCTGCTCTTTGCGGTGTGCTCAGATATCCCCAGACAGCTTTCCAGGTGTGTGAGAGTCGCACAGAGAGCAGCTGAAACTCCAGTCATCAAACATTATGATGTTCAAAGCACTAGGTTTATGAAGCAGGGGAACAACTCTTTATTCAAGTTTTCCCACATACGATCACTAAGAACTGTGCTGAAATACGCTGCAAGCCGAACTGAGTCATTTCAGATTAGATCAGCTCTGTAGCTTTAGCCTGGCACGTTAGCTAACCGCTTCAGATGAAAACATCATGAGCTGTAGTAAGACGAGCGTTTGTCACAGACTGTAACTTGAGTCAGATATAGTTTCAGAGTCAATGCTATAGCTGTATATGTTTAAGGCAAGGCAATTTTATTTGTAAAGCACAGTTTCAATAACAAGGCAATTCAAGGTGCTTTACATGATTAAGGGGTGAAATAAAAATAGCAGTAAAACATAGTCACAGCATATAAAGTCAAATCAGCTGTCTGATTGACTTTACTGTTGCAGTAATCAATCCGACTAAAGACATCTGACAGTATTCTACAGAAACACTATTTGGGACAAAAACATGCATCACTGTCACACACACAAAACCCCAACCTGATGGAGACTACAGCATCTGGAAGGTTTCTGGTGAGTGAGTGGAGCTGGACACCACCCTAATGTTTAAAGCCTTGGTAGAGCCTGTTACGGGTAGCTGTCCCCTTACTAATCATAATACTAATGTAAACATTGAACTGCTGTTTAAATGTGGCTTTTTAAGGATTCTTACATAATACAGATTTTATTAACTTTTAGAGAATTTGACACTAATATTAATTGCATAATCTTAACGCACTCTGATTAGTATTGGAGAATATCCCTCATAATTATAGTGCTACTTGTTCTCTCGTCTACGCCCTTAGCCTCTAGACTTCTGCTCAATTCATCTCATCTCATTCACTTTGATGTTCATTTAATACATTTGACCTTTTAATGTAATGCGGCATGTCAGATTCTTCTCAGGGTCCAGTGTTTGCTCGTAGAAAAAGAGTCTCTTTGTGTTTGTCGTCCTTTAGGGCTGATTGCAGCTGACTGAATGTTGGCTCGTTCAGAGTGGCTGATCACGTTTGATGACAGAAGTAGCGGTGCATACCGCTGAGAATTGGGACTGTTTGTAGGTTTTAAAGGTGTGTTTATGGAGACAGTGCCTTCTGCTTAACAATAACAAATTCTTGCAGTGTCTACAACTCTTTCATTGTTTTATTTGAGCACAAAGCTCTTTTATCCTCCTTCCATCTGTTTTGCTCAGTTTAGCTTTTCATGAGATCTTTTTGGTGTTTTGTAAATTCCTTGAGGAGAGCTGCATATTGTCCCTTTTAACCTGATTTCTTTTTATGCAGTCCTTTTAACTCCAAAGTCCCCTCATTCATCCGCTAATCTCTCTTCATCTGTCCCCCATCTGGATCTTGGCATTGAGGCTATTAATTGAGCTGGCATCACTTGAGTACTTCATGAAACAACAGAGAATCCTGCCATTGTGTTCGTTGCCTGGCATTCAGAGAGGGAATGCAGGGCTACCATGCTTGTAGATGATGGACACTAGGGGTGTAACGGTACACAAAAGTCACGGTTCCATACGTATTCGGGTTTTAAAGTCACTGTCCGGTACGTTTTCATTACACTTTATACAAGAAAAATACATTCAAATGTTTCCGTTCAGCTTGACATTGAGTCTGGTTGGTGATTCACGCTCTGAGTTCCTCACATAAACATTCCGCATATGTTCAGGTAGAAAACTGCTTCATTTGTTCGGTACACGTGGGAACAGAATCGACAGGGTCGTACCGAGAAATACAAATGCAGTACTCTGTAAAGGTTTTAGGTAGATGTGAAAAAATGCTGTAAGCAAAGAATGCTTTTAGAAATATTATTGTTTATTTTTATCGTTTTTCAAAATGCAAAGTGAGCAAACTAAAGAAAAATCTAAATCAAATCAATATTTGGTGTTACTATATTTGCCTTCAAACCAGCATAAATTCTTATAGGCAATATTGAGCACAGCAACAAGACACAAGGTAGTTATACTGCATCAGCAAGGTCTCTCCCAGACAAAGATTTCAAAGCAGACTGGGGTTTCTAGATGTGCTGTTCAAGCTCTCTTGAAGAAGCACAAAGAAACGGGCAACGTTGAGGATCATAGACGCAGTGGTCGGCCAAGAAAACTTACTGTAGCAGAAGAAAGACACATCAAGCTTATTATCCTTCGTAATCGGAAGATGTCCAGCAGTGCCATCAGCTAAGTACTGGCAGAAACCAGTGGGACCCAGGAACACCCATCTACTGTCCAGAGAAGTCTGACCAGAAGTGGTCTTCATGGAAGAGTTGCAGCCAAAAAGCCATACCTCCGATGTGGAAACAAGGCCAAGCGACTCATGTATGCACAAAAATATAGGAACTGGGGTTCAGAACAATAGCAGCAGGTGCTCTGGACTGATGAGTCAAAATATGAAATATTTGGCTGTAGCAGAAGGCAGTTTGTTCGTCGAAACGCTGGAGAGCAGTACAATAATGAGTGTCTGCAGGTAACAGTGAAGCATGGTGGAGGTTCGTTGAACGTTTGGAGCTGCATTTCTGCAAATGGAGTTGGAGATTTGGTCAGGATTAATGGTGTTCTCAATGCTGAGAAATACAGGCAGTTACTTATTCATCATGCAGTACCATCAGAGAGGCGTATGATTGGCCCCAAATTTATTCTGCAGCAGGACAACCAAACATACAGCCAAAATCATTAACAACTATCTTCAGCATAAAGAAGAACAAGAAGTCCTGGAAGTGATGGTGTGGCCCCCACAGAGCCCTGATCTCATCATCATCCAGTGTGTCTGGGATTACATGAAGAGACAGAAGGATGTGAGGAAGCCTACATCCACAGAAGATCTGTGGTTAGTTCTCCAAGATGTTTGGAACAACCTACCAGCCAAGTTCCTTCATAAACTGTGCAAGTGTACCTAGAAGAATTGATGCTGTTTGAAGGCAAAGGGTGATCACACCAAATATTGATTTGATTTAGATTTCTCTCTTGTTTATTCACTGCATTTGATCGATTGATAAAAATAAGTGATTAACACTTCCATTTTTGAAAGCATTCTGTGTTCACAGCATTCTGTCTCACCTGCCTAAAACTTCTGCATAGTACTGTACATTTACAGCTACACTCCTAATAGACACTGTTTGCCGTTCTATTTACATTTTTAAAAGTGCACCACATTTTTATTTGCGCCACTCTTTAATATGCATTTATTATAACAATGCAGCTACTGTACATACCTTAGCTTTTTATCACTATTTGGGATGAGTCACTTGGTTCAGTATTCGCTGATGTTTCTGTGGAACGTAACTCCAAAATATTTGCAGAAGACCTACCTATTCATGGATTGTTTTTTTCTCAGAGCTTATCTAACATATTATCTAAAAAGCCTGGGAAGCTGAAATGCCTAAGCACAATTCTACTTAATATTAATTCACTGGCCAATCAAAAAGTGTCATTTATTTTCCTTGCCGCTGATTGGCTGTACATCCAAGAGGGGAAATAGTGAAGACTTTAGATGTTAGCTTCTATAGTAGTGAATAGACAGCTTCCACTGTGCATATTTTTCATATTAAGGTATATTTGCTGTTTAAACTATATAAATAGACAGTTTTAAGTGTTTTAAAGGAGGCCTCAATCATTTGTGGCTTTTAGCTATTTGCAGGTGGCTGTGATCTATAATTCCTTGTCCACTGTATCTGAACTGTTAAAATACTGTAGATATAAGCATAGTTTTTTGTGCTTATCATTAAATTAAGAAATAACAGCGAGTTGAACGTTTGACAGCTCTCACAGCATAATAATACACTTTTCTGATCTTTTACAGACCAAATAATCAACACATTCAAAATTAAAATATTCAAATCTGAACATGCAGCTCTCATTCCGTGAATAAATCAGAGAAACGAAAGTTAAAACCGTTTGGAAATGTTTGTGTTTGCTCGTTGTCTCTCATCTGCTCGCAGTATAACCAGTTAGGCTCGAGCACCAGCTGGAGTTGAGCACTCAGACTGCTTTGGTTGGGAAAAACCTCCTCTATTTTATGGCCAGACTGGCAGCTTGTTCCACAGAACCAGAACCTCTAAAGCGCAAATTCCTAAATCTCATTGTGAACATAGAAAATTCAAACCCACAATTGGCCAGCTGCCTGGGAGTAAAGAGTTCAGGACAACAAAGACCGAGTCAGTCAATGAAATGATGCTCTAAGCATTCAGACGAAGCTTCAAAAGGGATCCTGTTGCTATCTGCAGTGTCCAGTATTCTGGTCCAAGCCCCTACCCACCTTCAGCCACTAATACAAACCTTTGACCTCGGTTTGTTTTACCTATGATTGTAATGCAGTCCTGTGGCCTTACCGGGTAGAATCAGTCTGATGTTTATCCAACCAGACCTCTCTGCTCTGGAAGCAGTGTGTGGCTTGTGTGTGTTGCTGTGTTGGAGCTCCTGGCCTTTCTCTGTGTTTGTCAGGTGAGAGGTGGAGCAGGGAGGGAAGTGTGAGTGTGAATAAGGGATGGAGGGAGCTCTCAAGTTGCGGGCTGAAAGAGGACCCACTATGGAGTAGCCTAGAGGCAACTAGCAGACCTTACACAGACACACATTGACTCCTAGTCTGGTGCACATCACTGTGTGTGTGTGTATGAATGGGGGTTCTCTGTCCTGCACTGTATGCTGTTTCAAATTTCAGTTGGTTTTCTGTGTGTGTGTGTGTCTGTGTGTGTGTGTGTGTAGGTGTGCGCGTGTGTGTGTGTGTGTGTGTGTGTGTGTCTTTGCTCAGTCTGGCTGTCCTCTTGGCACGTAAATCATAATGGATCTCATTATCCAGCTGGGATGGCTTGGTGGGGCCTGTCTGGCAGGAGATGATAGCTGGATGGCTGAGGGGCTCCCGTCACACACACACACACACACACACACACACACACACACACACACACACACACACACACAGAGAGAGACACAAAGTCTCTGACTCGTCTTTATCCGTTTACAGCATGCGTGTTATTTAGCTTGCGTAGCTACTGTAGGAGCCGTTAATGTCTCATTTTCACAAAAATAACCTCGAAGGATGAACAAGGCACCCAGCCTCAGACTTTGTTCCTTTGCAGCCCATCTAGACACAATGGATATTAGCAGCTCAGCTTGCCATCAGACAGAAGGCAAAGGGATGCAAAGAGGAGGGAGGGAATGATGAAATATGGGCTTTTTTTCCTCCTGCTCCTCATTTCTTACTGCCTTTCGTCCTCCAGTCCTGTCCATCAATTGTCTCCTGAATATCTAATATATTAGAGAGCGGTTTTGGATTGAGTTGGCGAGAGGATGCTGCATATCTACGAACCTCATGTTTCTTTTGTTAATCCACAAACGCAGCGCAGGCTCAAGTGCTGCGAACACAGGAGCCTAACGTGGTTACGGCCTACACTATTTGTCTGGACATGACCATTACCCAAGCCAATTACTGGCTGGTGTACGGTTAGTCGCCAGCAACCTAATGTTTTCCCATCATGCCCGCCTTCCCCTCCGAAACCTCCCACCCTACACACACACACACACACCTACACACACACACACACACACACACACACACACACACACACACACACATGCATAGAGGGGGTGAAGGCTAGTAAAAGATGGAGAGGAAGAATGGAGGGCCTGGAGCAAAACTCCCAACCCCATCCTGACTTGACTGACTGATACAGCTAATAAACTTTCATTTAAGCTAATGTCCCCTTTGTTTTTTTCCTCCATCTGTTTTTCCCCTCCTTTTATTAGCTTTGTCTCCTTCTCCCTGCCATGCTTGTCATTCATTCCCCCTCCCCTCCCTCACTCTTGCCGTCATTTGTTTATTTCTCTCTTTATGCTGTGGTCTTATTATTATTTTATTTTTTGCATAGATGAAGGTTCTGTTAAATCATGGATTAGAAGCCAAGTTGTGCAAAAGGAACACATCCACTCAATCAGCCTGAGCAACAACACACAGGGCTGCTGGCAACAGAGCGAGGTAGAGACACTGTATACAGGCATAGATCTTGAACGGAGCACATTCTATAAATCATAAGCACACTGTGTAACGGCAGTAAATGTCATCAACTGGAAAACAAGAACAAATATACAATAAAGATCCCAGTTCAGGCTGTATTATGTTGTATAAACAGGAAGGACTATTTTATGAACCCAAAATCTTGAATCTTTAAATACTAAGCAACTAATTCAGCCTTTTGGTAGGAGGTTAAAGGGCTTAGTTAGGGCTGGACGATAAATCGATTTTACCGATTAATTGAATTTTCTGTTTATGAAGATTTCATTTTTGGATAAATCGAGAAAATTGGAAATAAATTTCACCAATGCACTCCAAGGGTTTCAGGAGTTCAAAGTGATGTGAGCCCGCCCAAGGTCTACCTTCATGTTTTACAGTGTGCATTTATTTGGACTTTGCAAGTTTAAAAAATATTTTCTATCATTTTTAATTTCTTTTCGGGAATAGAAAGGGAGAAAAAAATGAAATCAAACAAAAATCGGAAATCGGATTGGGCATCACACAAATCGTAGATTTTATTTTTAAGCCATATTGCCCAGCCCTATAGGCTTAGTCAAAGGCTACAGCTTCCATGTGTGGCTTACCCTTCAATGGTTACTGTGTCAGTACATGTTGACAGCGGGCACGCTCTGTACATACAACCAGTGTGGCTTGCTGTCCTTCCACCAGGTTTTGTTGCTAGGTGTTGGCCAAACTTGCAGTGTGTGTGTGTGTGTCTGTGTGTGTGTGTGTGCTTTGAAAGGATTCTCTGTGTGTGATTTCAGTGCATTGTCAGAAATGTTTGTGGTACTCCCAACATCTTCATGCTAGTGGTCATGTATATTTAGCTTTAAAAATGGTTGTTATTGTCCCTGATACCAAGTGGAATTATTATTATTATTAATATCATGTATATATGTTTGAAAAGTGCAGTAAGTTAACCCGCTGATTTCAACAGCGTTACATCATGCTTACCTCACTCTCCAGTGATGCTCCGGGCGCTGCAGTGTCCATGTTTCTGGACACCAACGTGTGTCTTGTTAACACATACCCCCACAGTCCTGCTGATGATGTTTGCTGAACTACTAAGCCAGGAGTCTCCTAACCTGGTCCTCGAGAGCTACAGTCCAGCAGGTTTTGGATGCATCCCTGCTCCCACACAGCTGAATCAAATAATTGAATTACCTTTGCAGCATGCCATCAACTTTGGCAAATGCCTGCTAAATGAGCCACTCATTTTGTTCAGTTGTGTTGGAGAAGGGATGCATCTAAAACCTGCAAGACAGTAGCTCTCCAGGACCAGGGTTGGAGACCCCTGTACTAAGCTAACATTAGCATGTTTCCTGTCTGGTTTTTCTACGACTCGTAACGTCATTTGGCTGTGGCATTTTTCAGAGCGGTTCCTGTTGGGAATAACTTCCAGAAAAAGTTGTCTTCCTGCTTCATGAACTTAGGTTCTGGCTTTGAACATTGTAACTGATAACAGTCCGTGTTTCAGCTGCTTTTCACTACACTGTGTGAGTACAGCGCACGGAGCGAGGCAGATAACACACGTACAGAAATTAACTTGTTCAACTGACAAAATAACATACATGGCCTATAATCCTGTTTTTGTTTTTTTGTTTTTGTTGTAACTGATGCACAGGAAAACTAGCTGTGATTTTAAAAAGTCAAATAATGCTCACTGGTTATTGTGCAGCAGACCTAGGGTGTGTTCCAATTCAGTGGCTGCATCATATCAATGCAGATTAGGTCACAATAATGCGACAAAGGCTGTCCAATTTGGAAGGTTCTTCCAAATGCGTCCTCCATTTTTCAGAATTTGAAGGACGGGTCTGGTGTATTCTTCTTGGCCTCCCTATCCCAAGATTCATTCTGGGCCGAATGGGAGATGTTTGATCTTGTAACAATGACAGACAGAGCAGGAGATCAAACAGGAGAGGAGTATAGCCTTAAATATAAGTATATTCAAATCTGGCAGTACAAAAATGTACATTTTAAGACGACTGCGTTGTTAGGCTTTTGTCATTTCCATTGACATGTTTTTTTAATATGATTTATATAAATATATATATTAGGGATGTAAGAAAATATCTGAATTTTATTTCCTGATATTGTATCGATATTCAAGAAAAAGATCAATTTATTTTATTTTTTTAAGGATTTGAATGGAACCAGTAATGATGACAGTAATTTTTGTAGTAAAATTAAAAGCATGAGTGGTAATTTATGGCTGTTTTTTTTTCTTTTCTTCGTTCCAGTGGATCAACTAGATGCAGTAATAAAACTGGATGTGTTAAAGTATGAAACAGGTTGGAGTGTTTAGAATGCTGTGACAGTTTTCCTACTGTTAAATTGAGTTTTAAAAATCACAATATATCATCTTCCACGTAGTATTGCGATATATCGTATCGTCTCCCCTGTATCGCGATACATATCGTATTGCCAGATTTTTGCCAATACACATCCCTAATATATATATATTTAATTGTTTCATCAATTTATTTAATAAAAAGAATTAGATTATTAATAAATAAACTCAGCAAAGTTTCCATCTCCATTTTTACCAGCTCGTTTAGTGCTGTCACGGACAGGATACACACTGAGTTCTGTATGATTCCTTTCAAGGACTTCTTATTTCTTTTAGAGAAATAAAGAAATGTTAATTACATAGCATCTTAAAGTAGAATTCCTCTGAAACCTTTTTAATCTACTGAACATTCTACTTTTCTCTAAAAGAACTGTCCCTTTACCATCAGTGGTATGCAATGAGGAATGCCATCTGACACCTTCACAGCAGGACGGCAGACTGTGAATCAGTGTGTGAGTTGTCGTGAAGATATGTACAGCATGTTGAAGCCTTCAGCCTTCGTGTTTAGCTCACCTACATATTTTTGCAGCCTTTCACAGAGCTCCTCCTCAATCCATAAGGGGTGCAGCTCGGCCCGTCTCCTCATCCATCCAAAAGTGATGGCCTCCGGTCTGGAACGGGAGCCGTGCTACGGTAGGCCAGGCAGACAGCGTTAGTATTTTTTAATAAGAAGGGCAATAACGATAAATCCTACAGGGTAATCACCCGCACGGCAATAAGTCCGCCCCCTCCGAGTCCCGTACCCAGGACGCCGCCACCGCTGCCTTCAATTACGCCATTCATCATGTGTCTTATCTGGCTGCAGCTTTGATGGAGTGTGCGGCGAGAGGAGTTGCAAATCCGGCATCCTTTCCTTCAGCGTTGTGTGTTTGGGTGCTGACAGGGATAGAAAACTGCATTAGGGAGGATGTGGGCACGTGTGAGTGTATGTGGGATGAATCAGTCAGAGTGAGAGTACGCACAGCAGATCTATAGGAGTGTATAAATCAAAACAGATGATCGTCGCCTGCTCTGATCCACGCGATCCCCTTTTTGTATTCCTCCGCCTCCTCTCTGGATCAGATTTGTCTGGGGGGGCCCCTGTATAATCTGCAGGAGTAACGGGTGTTGGAAGACGGGCGACAAATTTTAATAAGCAACTGGGCGCTGTAATTTAGCAGCCTGGGAGGGAGATTAGGCTGATTGATGCTGGGCTCTCCTAATGGTCCAGCCTACGGCCCCCAGCCTAAATTGGTGGTAATGAAAGTTTTGTGCAAATTGAGATGAAGGAAAATAAAGCCTCCTCTCCCCTCGTTCTCTATCTTCATTCTTTTCTCCGTTTCTTCCTGCCTGTTCATTTCCCTCTCTGCTCTCTCTATCTTTCTGACAAGGTACATCTCCTATGTTCTTTCTCTTCCCTCCTCTCCTTTTGAGCAAATCTCAGCCCGTTCCCTTTTCGTTGTATTCCTCCCTCGTCCTTCCGAGCTTCACTCACTTTATCTCTTCACCAGAATTGATTTTTCCCTCCGCCTGTTTTTCACACTTTTACTCTTTACATTAACTAGTTTTTTCCCAGGCACTCCTACCTCCATAGAGAATGTTTCTTTAATGTACCATTACTGACACCATCATTTGTCTCCTCCGTCCTGTCTTCTTTGCCTGTAGGTGTGTGTTAATGTTTTGCAGATGGGATGAGTGGCATGGACTGCATTGGATTTTGTCAGAAGAAATGTATCTGGATCTAGAAAGAAATCTATATTTTTTTCCTTTTATTAAACCTTATTTTACATCCTTATTGTCTTCTCTGGTTTCTTCATCCAGATGCTTTGTAGGTTAGGTGAACATTTCTCTACAGCAGTTTGCCTTCTGGCAAATTCCATGTAATTTTAATCTTAGTCTCGCTACAGATTCTCAATTGGAATTAGGTCGAGACTTTGATTGTACCATTTGGACACATGGGTACTTTGCTCGAAACCCTTCTGTTGCATCCCTAGCTGTATGCTTAGGGGTAGGTTCTGATGGAAGGCTCAGATCTTTTGCTACTTCTAAGACCTAGTTCATCGTTCCCAGTCAGCTCTACTGTCAGCTCATCTGTGAAAGTTGTGTGTAAATCTGTCTGCTGTAGAGTAGCGTGTGTCTTGTATCTCTTCATTCCTATGAGGCTCTACTGAAAACTGTACATCTCCGAGCTGAATGCAGTATTTCAACTGATCTAACAAAGGTATGTATAGGCCAACATGCTTGTTGGGCCATGGTCATGGATGCAGGGAGGTACGTCAAGATCTTAGCAGGTCGACTTGAAGGATTGCCGTGTATTTACGTGTACTTATCTGTCCATCAACATTGGTCAGGTTGTCTATCGGTGATGTATCAAAGCATAGCCCCCACAGCGTGGCAGTGATCAGATTTGTGGAGTGTCAAACTACTAGATACACTTGAGCTGTTGATATCCGCAAAGACTTTAGATCAGTGGTCTTCAACCCCAATCTACAGGGATGCGTCTACAACCTGCAGGACACTGGTGTCTATCTCCAGCTGTCATTGGGCTACAGGCGGGGTACACCCTGGACAGGTCGCCAGTCCATTGGTCCAATCACAAATCAGGGATATTCAACATGTTGGATTGTCTTGGTCCGGGATCTAAGTGTGTGTGGTGTGTTCCGAGGACGAACGAGCATGGAGCCTGTTGAATGTCACGTGTAGCCAATCAGAAAGGGAGGTAACAGGCAGGTATACATAGTCCTGTCACAATAAATCAACTAGAAAAAGTTGCATTTCCTGCGAAAATGCAGTGTGAATGCTGTAAGCTGAATTTATTTGCAGAAAATGGCTGAAGTATTTGAAGTCAACTGTAGAAGACTTGCTGAAGTTTAATAAACAGCAACAGCAGAAGAAAGAAAAATAGTGTGCCAACCCTACCACAAAGAAAAACTGTCACAATTAGCTAAAATAAAAAGTTGAATATTATGAAAAGTATAAAGGTTATGAATACCAAAAGATATACCCGGAAAAAGCAGAATGAGCAGAGTAGTTGAAAAGTTTAATGGTTAAAATAGCACAAAGTATGCAGAAGTAGTTGAAGTTCAAAAAATTTATGGAAGTGTATGGTGGCATGTTGCCAAACACAAACATGTTGGTTAACAATAATTCAATCCATTCAGTATAATTAAAATAAACTTAAAGGGAACTGTTGGCTAAAATTAGCTAAAATGCAAATGTTAGCTAAAATGCTAGTGTTAGTAAGGTAGCAAACACTAACATGGCGCTAAACATTAACAAAATCAATTTAGCAAGGTAACCTTAGCTGTTAAGTCAAAATTGGCTTAAATTTTGATACTAACTGTAATACTAGTTTTAGCTTAAATACTAGTGGTTGTTTGTTGGCAAACACTAACATAATCGTTACCATGAACTTAATCCTTTCAGTATGTTAAAATCTTCCTCAAATGCAAATATTAGCCAACATTAGCTGAAATGCTAATGTTAGCTAAAATGTTATTTTTAGCTTAAATGCTAGAGATAGCATGTTTGTAAGTACCAACATGTTGGTTAACATTAACTCAATCCATTAATTTTGGTTAAGCCAAAATTAGCTAAAATTCCATTGTTAGCTTGAAAGACTTAAATTGCTATGGTTAGTAAAAAAGCTATTGGTAGCATGTTGGCATACGTGAACATATTGCTTAACAATAACAACCCATTCAGTTTGTTAAAATCAACCCAAAAACCAAATGATAGCTAAAATTAGCTAAAATGCCGATGTTGGCTAAAATGCTAATGTTAGCTTTAATGCTAATGTTAGCTTTAATGCCACAGATAGGATGTTGTCAAACACTAACATGTTTGTTAACTGTATCTCAATCCATTCAGTAGGTTAACTTTAGCTATTAAGTCAAAATTACCTAAAACGCTAATGTTAGCTAAAATGCTAATGTTAGCTTTAATGCCACAGATAGCATGTTGTCAAACAATAACATGTTTGTTAACTGTATCTCAATCCATTCAGTAGGTTAACTTTAGCTATTAAGTCAAAATTAGCTAAAATGCTAATGTTAGCTTAAATGCTATGTTAGTATAATGTTAGTATAATGGATAACAATAGTAAGTTAGCTAACAATATCCTACTTCATTTATAATGCCTGAGATTGCCTAAACACACAAGTCTTTGTAACTGCCATTTAAAAGTAATCACTGTTTTCCAGGTGTTGGAACAGTAAAATGGCCACTGTTGCCTGCCTAGTGCCTGAAGTATTTGAAGTCAACTGTAGAAGACTTGCTGAAGTGTAATGCACAGAATCAGCAGAAAAAAGAAAAGTAGTCTACCAACCCTACCGCATAGAAATACTCACAATTAGCTAAAATGCCAGTGTTACCTAAAATCAGCTAAATTCCAATTATTACCCAAAACGCTAGTAGTAGCATGTTGGGAAAGACAACTATGTTGGTTAAATGAAGACTTATTGTATTCAGTAAATTGACAACAAGCTATAACACCAATATTATTGAAAATTAGCTAACATGCTAGTGGTAGCATGCTGACAAACACAAACATGTTGGTTAACAATAATTCAATCCATTCAGTATAATAAAAATATGCTTAAAGGGAAGTGTTAGCTAAAATTAGCTCAATTAGCTTAAATTTTGATACTAACTGATATACTAGTATTAGCTTAAATACTAGTGCTAGCATGTTGGCAAACAGTATCATGTTCGTTACCATAAACTTGATCCTTTCAGTGTGTTAAAATATTCTAAATAATTAAATGATTATCTAAAATACCATTGTTAGCTTGAATGAGCTAAATTGCTATGGTTAGCAAAAAAAAGCTATAAGCAACCATGAATACATTGGTTAACAATAACTTAACTCATTCAGTTTGTTCAAATCAACCCAAAAACCAAATAATAGCTAATGTTAGCTAAAATGCTAATGTTAGCTTAAATGCTAGAGATAGCATGTTGGTAGACATCAACATGTTGATTAACAGTAACTCAATCCATCCATTATGTTATTTTTAGCAGTTAAGTCAAAATTAGCTAAAATGTTATTATTAGCTTAAATGAGCTACATTGCAATGGTTAGTAAAAAAAGCTATTGGTAGCATGTTGGCAAACATGGACATATTGGTTAACAATAATTCAAACCATTCAGTATGTTACAATCAACCCAAAAACCAAATGATAGCTAAAATGAGCTAAAAGACTAATGTTAGCTTAAATGCCACAGATAGCATGTTGGCAAACACTAACATGTTAGTTGACTGTATCTCAATCCATCCTGTATGTTAACTTTAGCTATTGAGACTTCCGGTGGAATGGCGAGGGAAGAGGTTGCGTTCTACTGAAGCTGCTCAGCGTCCTGGATTTGTTATCATGTAAGACTGAAATCTCCATTTTCCAATACCGAGACTGTAGTATACTCACCCGTGAACAAGATGAAAAATGCCAAAAACCCTCCTGCAGTCAAATCCCTCTCATTTAAACATTCGGAAAAAGCGGCGGAGCATGACTATGCTATGCAAACAGAGCTTGCTAACTCCTCTGCTAAGCGGCAAATAGAAAATTTAACCCCAACAAATACACCAGAAAAAAAACAACAGGAAAAAAACCTTAAGATAAACCTGAAGAAAATGCATGTGACTCTTCGAAGAAAGAAATGTTGGCGGCTATTAATCAAGTTGGACAACGGCTAATAAGATGGAGGACGCGGTGGACATCGTCTACAGGGTAGGAAGAAAGATAGAGAACAGGCACTGACAGGTAATCGTTCCAAAAGAAATATCCGAGATGACATCTGGAAAAGAACGAAATCATCAGCGGCGTGCAGGGAGGCGGGGGTCCGGTTTGCGGAAGATCTAACTAAGGACGACCTTCTGGCAGGGCAAGAGATGTGGCCCAAGATTCAGCAAGCAATAAAAGAAGGGAAAACTCCAGGTTTGCGAGGTCCATATGGATACATCAATGGCAAGCGCATCGAGGTGACAACTAAAGGAGCGGGCTGAGTATGAAAAAAAAAAAGAAGAAAATGAAGGGACATTATGGGGAAAGACTTTTCTAAAAATGTGACGTTCACAGTTTTTCTGCTTTTACCTCCTTAACTGACTTTTTTTCTGTTTTCTTACGTGTTCAATGTTGCCACATCAAAGTGTCATTTCTTGTTCATCGTTTAATGCAAGGAGTTTAAAAGACTCTATCAAAAGAAAAGCAATCTTTCTTTTTTGTAAGGGACTAAGGTCAAATATTTTCCTTTTTAAAGAAACTCATTCTGATAAGTCGGATGTCAAATTTTGGTCCCAGCAATGGGGAGACAAGATGATATTCAGTCATGGTTCTAATCGTTCCGCAGGAGTTGCTATTTGTTTTTATACGTTTTATGGCGAAGTTCTTGCACAAAGGACAGTTAGTGAAGGTCAGTAGGCAGCTTGTGTTTTGAAAATAGAAGAAGTCATTTTCATTTTGATCAATGTGTATGGTTACAATAACGAACCTAGAAACAAAACTTTGCTTTACAAAATTACAAATGTTATAGAAGAGCTGCAAACAACCTACTTTACTGATCTTGTAGTAGCAGGTGGGGATTTTAATATTGTTGCAGATGAATGGATAGCTAGGTGGCCCTCAAAATACACTCAGAGCCATCCAAACCCCATTATTGGTCATTTTATGAACAAAAACCATCTTGTGGATATGTGGAGGACAAATAACCCTAACATAAGACAATTTACATGGTTAGAACCTAATGGAAACAATAAGTCAAGAATTGATTACTGGTTAGTTTCTGCTCCCATAATGCAGTTAAAAGTTTCTACTAATATGTATGTAAACCCACTCAGCGATCATTGTGTAATAGGCTTGACCATCTCTAAACAGAATCTTTCAAGGAGTAGGAAAGATTATTGGAAGTTAAACTCATCCCTCTTCAAGAATGATGTTTATTGTCGTGAAATTAAAGAATTAATTTTAGACATTAACAAAGATACTAATTTATCCCGGTCACAAAAATGGGAATTTTTAAAATTTTCCATAAGAAAATGCTCTATTGCTTTTAGTAAAAGACTAGAATTGGAAAAAAGAGAGAAAGAAAACCATTTGGTGAAAACATTGCTCGGTTACTATTCTAAATTGGATTGGTCAGAAGAGGATAAAATAGAAATTTCAAACATACTGACTCAATTAGACCAGTTTTACTTTAACAAAGCCCAAGGGGCATTTGTTAGATCAAGGGCGAAGTGGATAGAGGATGGGAAAAAAATTCAGCCTTTTTTAATAGGCTTGAAATACGAAGACAAGAAAAAACGCAATTTCTTGTCAATTAATGGGGAAGACTGCACAGACTCAAAATTAATAGCGAGAGAAATTTATAACTTTTAGAGTAACATTTACTCGCCTTCTTACAATGAAGAGTATTAAAAAAAGTTTTTTTTTAACAAGGATAAGATCCAAAAAATTGATGATCACTTCAAAAAGTTATGTGAAGAAGGTTTAAAATTAGGAGAATTAGATGAAGTTATTAAAAAAATATCATCTGATCGTTCACCTGGTCCAGATGGATTAACCGCTAAATCCTATAAGTATTTTTGGGAAGAAATAAAAGGATTACTATTTGATGCAATTAAGGAGAGTATTGACAAAAAAGAATTGATGACAACAATGAAACAGGGGTTAATAAAACTAATACCCAAACCGGAGAAAGACAAACGAATATTAAACAATTTAAGGCCTATTATTCTCCTCAATACAGACTATAAACTCCTTACCATGGCACTGGCATCTAGATTAAAAGTAGGTCTCTCAAAATTCATAAGCAACTCACAATCAGGATTCATGAAAGGTAGATTAATTCATAATAATATCAGATTGGTCTTAGATCTCATAGATTACAATTTGGTGGAAGATGATGCCTATATTTTATTTTTTGACTTTCAAAAAGCCTTCGATTCGGTTGAACATTCTTTTATTTATCACGCATTAGAACACTTTGGATTTGGAGAATACTTTTTGGATATAATTAAAATGTTACATACAGATATCAGTAGCTGTGTTTCCCTCCCTGAGGGCACAGCCCCAAGATTTAATATTGGAAGAGGGATAAGACAAGGGTGTAGTTTATCTCCACTGTTGTTTATTATAGTCGCTGAGTTATTGTCCATCTGGTTAAAAAACTCTGAAATTGAAGGCTTCAATATAGATGGAAAACAAATACTAATCAGTCAATTAACGAATGACACTACACTGTTTAAAAAGAAATAAGGATCAAATACCTGTCGCTCTTCAAAAGATGAGATTATTCTCCCAGGCTTCAGGCCTAACACTTAATACTAACAAATGCGAACTTTTAAGTATTCATGACAGTTCAGAAACAATGTTGTATAACATCCCAGTGAAAAAGGAGGTCCGTTATTTGGGTATATGGGTTTCCAAAGACTCTAAAACCAGTAACAGCAAGAACATCCAGAATCCAATTGAAAAATCTAGAAAAATCTTAAATAATTGGTTGCAGAGAGACCTGACATTATTTGGAAGATCTTTATTGACAAAAACTGAACTTATGTCCAGACTAATATACCCCACGTACTCATTACCGCTTTCAATTAAAAACCTAAAAGAAATAAACACCCTCATCTTAAATTTTATTTGGAAAAATAAACACCATTATATTAGAAAAGCAGACATGATTAAAAAATATGAGGAGGGAGGAATAAAAGCAATTGATTTTAAGACCATGGATGGCGTACTTAAACTAAAATGGCTTCAGTCTTTTTTGAATTGTTGTGAAGTTGTGTGGTTCTCATTACCTAAGTTTGTGTTTAAAAAATTTGGTGGCATAGTTTTCCTGTTAACATGTGATTTTGAGGTTTCTAAGTTACCGGTGAAACTCTCTGCCTTCCACCAACAAGTGCTGCTCTACTGGAAAATGGTTTACAAACATAACTTTAGTCCACATAACGTACCGCTATGGAATAACAGGGTGATTCTAAGAAGGAGAAAATCAATATTTTTGGAAGGATGGATGGAAAAACAAATTTGGTCCGTTGTTCATCTGTTGAATGAAGAAGGAAATCTATTAAATTGTGAGGAATTTAGTACTAAATATAAAATAATTTGTACTCTGGAGGACTACAGAAATGTAGTTGATTACATTCCAATGGCTATGATCAAAATAATAAGGAATCATTTGGATCAGACCTGGAACCCGAGTTTGCATAAAACACAGATCAATGGCATAAACTTTGGGGGCAAAAAAATGCAATAACCAGTTTCTGAGAAAATTGCTAATTGATGAGATCTATCCTGGGTCCTCTAAAAGAAGGTATTATTTAAAAAAATTAAACAAACAATAAATTAGATCAATTAGAACAAATTTGTCAAAGTTTCCAATTCCTCCTAAAATTAAAGAAATCCATTTTAAAATGGTAAATGGAATTTATCCTTCGCAAGAATTTATTCAAAAAATATTCAAATTTGAAACGGAGGAGTGTTATTTTTGTAAATCATTGTCGGAATCAACACATCTTTTTTTTGAGTGTGAGATTGTACATAATATGTGGAAGGAAACACATAACTGGCTGATCTCTAAGTCTATTCTATTCAAATAGATTTTTTTTCCTGGAGTGGGATCAAATATGGACTTTTAATGAGGAATAAAAAAGATGAATATTTGATAAATAATATTATACTGTTTGCTAAATTCTATGTTCACAGATGTCGTTTGACAAAATCTCTTCCAAATGTAAATGCATTAAAAAATGACTTTTCTTTATTTTGTAAATCCTTAAAGAAAATTGACACAGTGCCTGCTATCAAACTCTTCTCACTTTTATCAGAATTTCAGTTGATATAAACCCCGATGTTAGTGATGTCTACTTTTTCTTAAGCTTGTTTATTTATTTATTTTGTTTAATTTATATTTCCTTGGTTGATGTGGTCATATTTTCCGTGCTTATAATTTTCATATAGCTAAAATTGTCAAGCCAATCTGTTTATATATCTTTTGCTAACTGCATCTTAGTTAGGGAGGATTAGCTTTTTCGCAGATGTTTCTCTGTTATGAGGCTCAAGGTGAAATGGTCGTTTCTTATTTGGTATGTCTTTACGTTTTATAATGTTTGAAGTTCTAAATAAATGTTTATAAAAAAAACAAAAACTAGCTATTAAGTCAAAATTAGCTAAAATCCTAATGTTAGCTTAAATGCTAGTGTTAGTATAATGGATAACAATAGCAAGTTAGCTAACAATATGTTACTCCATTTATAATGCCTACAATCCCCTAAACATACAAGTCTGTGTAACTGCCTTTTAAAAGTAATCACTGTTTTCCAGGTGTTGGAACCGTAAAATGGCCGCTGCTGCCTGCCTAGTACCTATGAGACTGTATTGATCATCATATTTTACAGAGTAATCAAAAGTCCTGGTGAACTGATTTGTATTAAATCTGCAAGTTGTTTGAGATGTCTTACAATAACCCTGATACCTCAGTTTTACAGTGGAGGCCATACTGTGGGGTACTGAGCTGCCTTGGCGGAGGTCTGCGATCGCTGAGTGCTTTTATAGTTTTCTATTGTTTCGGTTGTTTTGTTAATATATATTGGATATTAAAAAAGTCTTCCAGTTGCAGTGGTAAAATATATTCAAGTTTATTTATTGTTCAGAGGGCGTACACGCACCCTTACATTGGTTTAAAATGATCTCAAAACAACAATATTATCGTTTATTGCTATATTTCCATGCCAATATATTGTTCAGCAAAATATGTCGTTGTGACAGGTCTAGTGATATGCCTTGGAAGCATCTACCCTGCCTTCCTCCCCGTCCGCCATGTTTATTTACCCCAAAGTCATGTTTGATCTGGTGACGTTTTACGAGATTTCCCGTCTGACCTGGGAATGTTTGTGAGTGAAACCTGGTTGTGTGTGGTGTCTCGTCATCGCCATATGGCTGCACACTACACACCGTAGGACCACAACTATTATATCTGTTTGTTTTTTTATTTTATTGCCATGTCTGTGGCCTCTGAAGGTTTCCCAATCGTATGACCATTTTTAAAACTTGCCTTGTGAACCAGCGTTAAACTTCTCCAAAAGTTTCTCCTTGACTCGTCTGCTGTGCTCCTTGGTCTTCAAGAGGCTCTTTGTTCAATAACGTGCTCTGACACGTTCTTAGTGAGGTCTACAGTAACGGGGCTCAAAAACTGTACATGTACAAAATGCGAAGGGGGGGAGTGTCCTTAGGGGAGAGTGGTGTGGTGAGGAGGGCAGCGATAATCCACTGGTAATGGAAGACTCCAGCACTGTATATAGCATTTCCTTCATTTCACATGATGTTAAAATCCCCCTTGAGAATGGATGGGATGTTGCAAATTCACATGTGGTTTGTTGGCCCTCCAGGAATCTAGCTATGATGTATTTACATCTGCTTGCTATAGAAGTTTCAGTGTATTGATGTGCTGTTATGAATGCTCCTTTTTTACTCTCCCCCCATTTCTCTGTTATATATATATGTGTGTGTGTGTGTGTGGGTGTGTTTGTGTATTAGCCAGCTTCACTTCCCTTTTCCCAACAACATAACCCATGCCTAGAGGCACTTTTCACTCCCGTTTTCCTCTTAACTCCCACGCAGCTCTCCGCCTTGCTGTAATTATTTCTTAAGGCCATTCTGGCTGCGTTACGCTCCTCCTTTTTCGCTGCCACTTTGAGTTATGCACCGTCGGATCATTAATAGCTTAATTTTACTCTCGAAAGTGCACACTACGACCATCTTGAAATCTTTGTTACAAAAGTAAGAGTGGGTAGTAACAGCATAGCTCTTAATGTTTGAATGGGGTGCAGCACACTGGCCTCATTTGAAATGTTTCTTCATATCGCACAACAAACAACTTTTTTGCAATATCCTGGACAAATGTGAACATGAGTATGTTTCCTTAAGCCAGCTAAGCAACTAAGCCTGTAAATGTGCGGTAACTGCCTGTGAAGTTTATCTTGGCAAGAGACAGCCCTTATTGATTGCTTACTAGAGTCTGTGGTTAAAACCCCAGACAGCACAATGTAATCTTGCCTTCCAAGTGCCTGCAACTGCCTAAATGCAGTGTGGTTGTGGAGCTGGTATGGGAAGTGTCAGATCAGATGTGGTTTGTGTTCATAGGAGCTGTTAAGGCTTTGTGAAGTTCATAATTATGTTGCGAAAGTGGTTTGTTGAGTGTGTGTGTGTGTGTATGTATGTGTGTTTTTTATATTTAAGGTTGGTAGGGAATGAGGAAAGAAAGATACTTTTGTGTGAGTGCAGGATTGAGCAATCCCAGAATGTAGCTGAGGTTGTTACCTTGTGGGGATTCTACAGCAGGTGAACTGTTTGTATTTAAAATGCAGTCACTTCATTTCATTTTGTATATTTAGTTCTCTGTTCAGCTTGTTAGGATTGAATATTAATTAAAATGAATAAACAAATAAATATTTTTGAATGTTATTATTCTAAAAATTGACTGATTAGGATAGATTATGACGAGATTTTCTTCCAAAATGACGGACAACAGAAGTATCTAGTGCGACCTCTGTAAGCCGCCCAACACTACACTTCCAAAATGAGAAGGAATTATTCTGTTTCATAATTTGTGCACCTACAGGTTAGGGCTGGGCAATATATTGATTATATTGATTTATTGAATTTTTCTGTTTATGGAGATTTTGGAATATCGAGAAAATCAAGAAAAAGAATTTCACCTGTGCACCTCTTGGGTTTCCGTAGTTCAAAGTAATGTCAGCCCACCCGATGCCTACCATCATGTTACACAGCTTGTATGTATTTGTACTTTGAATTCAGCTCAAGTCCATGAAGGGATGATTGAAATAAAAAAAGAAGTTTTAAGAACATGTTCTATCATTTTTAATTTCTTTTTAAGAATAGAAAGTGAGACAACTTCGACACTCCCACTAATAACATTTTCATGCGACAAGCATGTAGGGACTTTGGGTTGGGCACACTTTTTGGCGTCCAGAGGGGGAGCAGTTCAATCAGCTTCACCTCTGGTGCCGGTGCCCACTGTTAAACCACATATAGACACTGAGGGCTCGGGGTGGGGGTTGGGGGATGTGTGGCTGCCTTCCCACATCCCACCCCTCTGTTTTAAATGCACATTATAACAACACGCATCAACACCATACTTGAGAGGGAGGATAGAGGCTAGGGGTCTTCTCACACCCCTGTTCGCTACGGGCCATCAGGGGTTGGGGTCCGGAGGAGGAACAGGTGGTCTGGTCGGGGTCCTAGGCTGTCGGGCTGCTTCGCCACTGTGGGGCCCTTGGCGGTCTGCTTTTCTCTGTCCTAGAAGGTAGGGGGTCCACCTCCCGGGTTCGGGGGCTGGTGGCTCTACTGGGGCATCGGTACCTGGACCTGGGAGCATGAAGTGTGTATGGGGTGTGTGAGTGAGTGTACAGCGTCATTTCTTGGGTGTCTTGGTTAGTTAGTGAGAATGTATGTGTTTAAGAGGGAAGGAACGAACGTATGACTGTGTCTGTATGTCTTCGTCTGCCTGTCAGGTTGGGTCTTGGGCTGCCCTCTCGCCTGGCGCACCTCAGGCCTTACATTTAATGAGGGGCCTATTTCCCCTCCGTCACTCCCCGCTAGTGATGGATGCCCCAGCCTACTGGTGCGTTGGTGGTCAATCCGGTTCGGACCTGGTGCGAGCCTGTCCGGGCCTGGGGAGGCCGGTGTGTCGATCGGCTGAAGCGCTGGGCCGATATCTTCCTTTGGTTGGTTGGGTCACATCTTTTAGGGATGCCAGGTTTGGGATTGTTGGGTGGTTCCTGCTCGGTGGCTTGGTGGGATACGGTTCCAGCGTCTCTGCTCGTTCGATCACCTGTTCTGTGCGCACCGTGCGTGGCCGGTTCATTGGCGGGTTGGACCGGCCCTGGCCTTTGTTGGATGCCTGGTCTCGGCGGTCTGTGTTGCCTGGGATCAGCACTCGGGAGCTGGTACAACTTGGTGTCCAGGTGCTGGCTGAGCTTGGCCTGGGGATGCCGTTCGTCCGCTGCGGCTGTCGGTGGGGCGCCCTGACGTGGGGCAGGGGTGGGGCGCTGGGATGTTGGCGGTGGGGATTGGCCCAGGGTGGTGGTGGCGTGTGGCGGCCGGCCGGTCCCTTGTCGGGTCCCTGCTGGGGGGTGGGGCACCCCTGGGCCCCGGCTCTCCCGGTCTATGGACCGGCCCGCCCTGGCGCGGCTGGTTGCCGGCGGGGCCCGTGGGCTCGTCACTGCTGCCCCCCCCCCGGGCCCCTGCATAGTAGCCGCTGGACTTTCCCCTGGGGTTCTCCTTTGCTCCTCTCTTGGAGGATGCGGTCGGCCCCGCCCGGGACGCCTGGGGCTCTGGGGGTCCTTTGGACGTCCTGGCTCCGATCGCCTTCATGTCTGCATCGATTCCTGGGAGACGGATTGATGCCTGCTCACACCAGCTATCGAACACTCTTATGGAGAAACCTTATATGCACCAGCATGCTAACACACACACATAGATGTGGGGTCTCTGGTGTTTACAGATATATTCTTGGGCTGAGGTTATCATTACTAGAGCTTGATTAATCGGTACCAAAAAGATTTTTGATAAAGATTTTTCACACATATATCAAGTGGAGTACTATAGCAAAAGCTGTACTGCTCCGCCTGTGAAAGTAAATCTGTTGGGCTTCTACTTGGTACTCAGACACCAATTCTGAGCTCCACACTGCCAAACAGGACACGTTAAAAAAAAGGGGAAAAAAAGAATAGAAAGTGAGAAAAAAATAGAATTTTACATGAAAAAAATCTTGCTCATATTGTCCAGCCCTAACCTCCTTTAATTTTTCCCAAACAGTTGAATAATGTCCGATGACATGTTCAACGTTTAAGAAAATAAATCTTCAAATTAAAAATAACCTTCAGATATCTTCAAATATTGATTAAAATAGTGATTTGTTTTATATCGTGATATATATCGATATCGACTAATATGAAAAATATTGTGATAGAAGGTTTTTTTCCCATATCGCCCAGCCTTGTCACAGGTAATACGACTTTATATTCAAGCAGTTAATTTCTACTGAAATTCCCAGAATGTCTGAACATAAAACAGATTCTGGAAAACTACTGGAGTTTCAAATTAGAAACAGATGAATTGGATTTGAAGGAATGGGATTGATCTGAACTGAAGTCGGACTGAACTGGGTTCTGTGTAGCTGCATCTGAATTGGAGCTGATGTAAAGTACCTTGAGAAGGACTCCTTTGTTGGTTTTTTGATGCTATATAAATGAACTGAATTGAAATGCACACATTTAAATAGTGACCATCATGCTGTGGTGTGGGGTTATTTGATAAATAACCCCTTGTTATAGTAGAAGTTGTGGGTAAAGCTGCTATCTTCTCGTTTTTCATTTGATTTCCTTGTGTTCCTCTGACAGGGTGTGAAGATATGAAGTGATCATAGGTTATCTACCCCCCGTGATGCCGGCTCGTGGAAGAGCAATAATGCAGGGAAGCGAGAGCGTTAGGATAGTCTCCGTTTGCTGAATGCTCTCCTCCCACCTCATCGCTTTATGGCGGCTGATGCTGTTAGATAATAAATGGAGCGAACTGAAGGCTTTGAAGTTTCTCTTCATAAGATTGTGGGAGATGCCTGATGGTGTGATTTAGGTTTGACGTGGAGGTTTGTGCTTCCTCCTGATTGGTTTCAGGGCATGTGTGAGGCTGGGTAAGGGAATGAGGGGCCATGTAATGGTGGGGTAGGAAAGGAGAGGAGCGAGGTGCTGATGGGAAATAGATGAATGGCGTGCCAATGTCAGAAGTGGTCATGTGCAGAGGAAGGAGTAGAGGAGAACGGTGGAAGGGAGGGCTTGACTGATTAACCTGTTTACCTCCCTGAAAACGCTCCGGGCGCCATTCTGATTAAAGTTCAGTCCTTCATCTGTCATCATCGTGACCGGTTTAAACCTTCAGAGCTGCCGTTACCAAACACCGTCACAACCATCCAGCTTCCAGCCGGCACCATCCAACAGCGTACGCAACCATTCGAACCAAAACCATTGATTTGCATATTCATCCTTCCTCGTCACCTCTTGACTTGTCGACAACATCAACAACAACCCACACCTCCTTCCATTTGTTCACTGTTTCTCCCTCCCATGCTGAGCTTGTATATGTCCGTTAGTCTTCACCTGCTCCTCTCTCTCAGCCTCTAAGCTTTTTTTTTTTCCTCTTTAGATACACAGGGAATGGAGCTTGTGTGTCCCAGCTCGCTTCCTCCAATGACGGGCCTTCCCAACTTAAGGCTTTTAGCACCTCCAGCATAATTCGATTACACCCGTTCAGGGACGAGGATATTGTCAGTGGCTTTCTATAAATATCCCTCTAGTGTAGTCACAGCAGCACAGTGGTGCTAGGAGTGGACTGGATGCAGAGATGGGCAGAAGCAGAGCTTCAGAGAGTGTTTTGGTCATTCAAGCACAAATGTTACCTTTTGAAAAGCTTTTTGCACTCTTCTAGGCCCATTTGATGAGTGTTTGTATGGTGAGTTGGATAGAAATGTGGAAAATAAGGTCCATGCTCACATCCCAAGGGTTTGGCAAAGAATATAATAAAAGCAATTATCTCATGTTCTATGAATGCACATATTTAACCTCGACTTTTGAAAATTTTGTAACATTTATTAAATGTTATTGTTTCAGAGAGATGTTTGAATAAAATTCCCATTAATCACTTCAGTAATACTTGATGTTTTCTCCATATAGAAGCCCACATTAACATTATTATGAATGTATTTAACTGTAATCAAGCATTTGGTTTATTTGACTTAAATTCTACTTTTTGAATGTAGCTGAACGTTGTCTCTATCGAAGCACTGGTTCTAAGGTAGTGAGAGGCATCAGGTCAGAACATGAAACTTATTTCTTCTATCAAGATGTTTAAGGGATGGGAAATTATTATCATTATTTTTGTCAGAATGCATCTTTGCTTTCAGTTTGTCTGTTTGTAAAAAAAAAAAAGTATGAGGGATTAGCACTCTAAAAAAACTACGAATCAGCATTTACAGATGCAGAGTCCTAGTCATTAATGTAAATGCTTGAGATCTCTTAAAGATATACAGTGGACCCCCGCCTGTTGGTGGTTCAATGTGGGTGGAACGTGACTCAAAATGATCCACGAAAAACTCGCCTACTGCAGATTTCTTAAAATCTAAAATGTTTGAATGAAAATGCAGCTTAGGGAGCTGAAATACCTAGGTGCAATGTGAATTGACATTGGCATTTACAAAACAGCCAATCCAGGAGCACCAGTCATTTTGCTTGGTGCTGATTGGCTCTACCCTAGGGCTGCACGATTAACCTTTATCGCATTGATATTGAGGTTTTAACTCCTGCGATAACCTAACCTCAGGAGGCTGAGGTTTTTTTCCCGCCCCTGACATTTGAGTGACAAACCTATTCACCAATTGAGTCTGGCATTCCTGGCTTGCTGAGCAATCAGACATGGTGATGGGAAACAGGCTTGTATGCAGAGCAGTGTTGCCAACTTGGCGACTTTGTCACTATATTTAGCGACTTTTCCGACCCCCACTGGCAACGGTTTTTTTCAAAAAGTGACTAGTGACAAATCGAGCGACTTTTCCACGTGCAATGGCCGCTGGCTGCTCTGCTTTTTGACTACAACACTGGAGGCCGCCATTGGTCCGCCATTGCTGTAGTACCGCCATATAGCCGCTAGTCCCCCATTGGAATACATTGCACTTTAGACACGTTAAAAACAACTTTAATGCCCGGTGCCTATTTTTTTTAAACTGTCCAAAGCTACATATTGCTCCTGTGATTACGCTGGGTTAAAAACAATCAGAGGCACCAGGCTGGTTAACGTAGGATACATTTTCTAAATCTTGCATAATTAATGAGGGCCGGACTTTGATTGACAGGCCGTTTACGTCGCTGCCTGGCCCATCGGCTAGGCTAACAGCTCGCTGCGCAGCTGCATGAAGCTAGCAGAGGCTATCTGGCTGTGGAGCTGAGCTCAACCTAACGCATTCTGTCTGAGTCTTTTCACTTTGATATATTAGACTATTGAATAATGTGTGAGCCTAAGTAAAACATGTTTGTAATTACAAAATGTAAGTACATTTTTTTTTTCCTAGTCTGTTTGACCACTATAACATTTTACTGCTGATATGCAGTGTGCGATTTGTGAAAAAAGCAGAGGGGGGATATTTTTTTTAATTTTTTTTTTACTTTTTATTCTTGAAAATAACGACAGGTTTGTGTATGCAGGCTGCAGGGCATCTTGCTCATACGTTTACCCTTTAAAAACTGACAGAAAATAGAAAAAACAAAATTATTGTTGACAAAAAAATTCAGATAAGATCAAATATATTATGATTAAAATTAAACATAAGAATTCACTTGACTTATCCAGTCATAGCAGGTGAGATGATTTTTCCCCGTGGCAGCATCAGCAGCACTTTGTCCGCCCTCTCAGACCCATAACTCTCTCTGCATATTTTTATGTGGTGAAAAAAAATCACCTTGGAACCCAGCTGTGGTCAGGAGCAGAAATACTTTTCAGATGTACGAATCCCTCCCTACCCTCAGTTTATTAAACCGTGCGCACGGATTTGGGGTGCTGCATGAAAGTATAGATATTTGAGTCATTGTAGCCGGGACCATGTCCGCGGTAATATTGATCAGTTACAGTTTTGTCCCCACCACTTAAAAACCTGATGTTCTTTTTGTTGTTTGTTTTTTAAACAGTGCATCCACCAGCACAATTTTCATATATTCAGTATCCTCCTTAATTCAAGGTGTTCTAATTTTGCTGCGCTACCAGCTCCATGCTAGCCAGAGGCAAGACGGACACACACTGTGCGCTTTTTGGACTATTTCCACAAATTTTGCGATCGGTTTGTCTTCAAAGCCATATAAAAACAAATATTGCATTTGTTGCGCATGGAGTTGAAACAAACCTGGTCACTAGTGAGATCTTAGTCGTCGTCGTTAAAAGTTAAAGGAATAATACCCTTTTTTCAGTTTAAAACTCTGAAAAGGTCCAGCACGATGCCCAAATCAGCGCGCACATAAAAATTGCGTAAACTGAGGCTACATATGAAACTCAAAATTATTTCTGCACATGACCCCTGCCGGGCTCCGTGCAGAGATGAAGGGAAGATTGTTGAGTGTTTTTATCATTCTTCCTCTAGTCTGTGCAGGATTCTGGGTTGATTGCGCAGAATCCCCTCTTGAACTCTGCTGCGGAGACGGAACGTGTAAACTGCAGCCATTAATTCATGAAGGTGTTCGCCTATGTTGTTTAATAGAAATTTTTAATTAACCTTACCCTAACCTATTATCAATTCAAAGATCCAAACTCTCTGAGGATCACTATTATTTGTTCTGATAATGAAGCATATGTTTGCGGGAGAAACAGAAAGGCGTTCACAATTTTTAACAACTTTTATTTTCAAGA
The DNA here is from genome assembly GCA_963556495.2 of Valencia hispanica. NCBI lineage: Eukaryota > Metazoa > Chordata > Actinopteri > Cyprinodontiformes > Valenciidae > Valencia > Valencia hispanica. The sequence continues at coordinate 38,270,499 of OY747721.1, forward strand.
ATAAAAAAAAAAGACATACATACATTTTGACAGCAATATGTCTCGAGACTTTTTTTATCCAATTTTCTTCGATATCACGTTGTGATAATTCAGTTTAAATTGCTGTATTTCGTTCGAATGTATATATATCTCAGTCAATGAGCGGATTAGCCTTTAGCTTAGCTAGCCAGGTTTAGCATCAGAGCTAAAGGCGCAGGAGCAGAATGGGCGGGATTACGACAGAAATACACGCCCCGCGAGGGCCAAGCAGGGCCGAGTCTACAGTGAAGATCCCGCCCTTATGCCCTTTTTAGGAACATGCTGCATCAGAACCGGGGTGGAGGAGTCTGTGAATCCGCCATGATTTCCCCCATGAACGTGGTCATTTTGGTAAACGGGGAGGAGTGCGGAAACGCTGTCCATACAGTCAATGGGCGGCTCTAGCAATGTTTTGCCCGGGGGCCAGTTAAGGCATTAACAGGAAAAGGGGGGCACAAATACATACTTTTCTTTCTTATTCTCATTTAAAATGTCTAGCTTTTAATAAATAATTATCTGAATCTTACAACCAATTGGATATAGTGGTCATAAATCCTTTATCGTATATAGTAAATATTAATTAGTCTAATACAGTATATATCCTAGGAAGCTAAAGTACTTTTTCCTTCAGGAAGGTACCATCTGTGCAGTCGGCAGTTCTGTTAAAGAAAGATGTTGAATCTATTTCATTATTATAGAAAAATAATTCATTTCTGTGCATTTGTTTTACATGTGCATTAAATTCAAGTTGATTAGGTCGATTAAGCATCATGAGGCGGAGGGTGGGGGGTGGTTCCTTATTCTTTTTGCTGGGAGTTGGCTTATCTTGCAGAAGGCTGGATAAGGTTTTGTTTTTAATTGTTATTGTCATTTATTTTAAAATGTGTGCAATATAACAGTTTCATGTTTGGTAAATGGCAGGGGACTGCAGAAGATTTTGTTTTCTAATTTTAAATCTAAATCTAATAAGAGTTGATTTTCTATTTTTCAATAGCAAAGATTCGTCAATTTAAAAAAATAAAATACATTAGGCTACCTGTTTAAGTTAATTTCCATTATGTCTTATTATTCTTTGGTATTTAGGTTCAGGTATTTAATAATCACAAAGCATTGAACAATCTCATTACCACAATCACTATCTAGTTTATATTAGAGATTTTTCAGGTTCAACTGCAGACAAAAGCCAGAAGAGGGCCCTGGCCACATAAATATTTTTTTAGGTTTTTGTATATTGTTTGCATGTGTGTCAAGTTCTACAAGACTCTGTTGTAAAAGTAACGACATATTTAATTCATAATTATAGTATGCACTTAAAAGTATCGAAAGTAAAAATCAAAAATCGCATCGCAATCGTAATATTTGTCAGAAAAACCGCAATTAGGTTTTCTGCCAAAATCGTGCACCCCTACTCTACCCCCAAGAGAGCAGATGAAGAAGACTTCAGTTTCTGCGGTAGTGCTAATACTGTTTCTACTGTGTGTATTAAAATAGGCAGTTATGAGCGTTTTTAGAGGGAATATCAAGTATTTGCAGATTTGGCTGTGGTACGTAACTCCCATAAACAGAGGGCCCAATGTATTTCTTAGTAGATTTTGTTAGGCTATAGCAATATAATATGTATTATTAATGTTTTATAATGAATATACACAATGTTTAAAATGTGGTGGATGAATGCTAAATTGTGGCCTAATGAGAGTGTATGTGTGCACAATATTAGCTTAGATTGTTGTTTCCATCTGTCTGCGTAGATCCCGACAGGAAAGGTTTAAGTCCTTTCATATCTGCACCGACAGCTTCTATGATGTTACAGCAGCCTGTGATGGACTGGTTTCATTTCACTGATGGCTCTCTTACGACGGACAAAGAGGGGGATACAACTACACACCGAGTTTGCCCTCGGTCAGATATATATGTAGGATATGTGAGTGCAATGGTGGTTTGTGTGCACGAGTGTACAGGACAAAGGTCAGCGGAGCTACTGCGACCCCCCCCTGCTGCTCTCAAGGTTAATGTGGGACTGACTGGGAGGGACATTGATAGCAGCTTTTAGATTAACGCCTCCGATATGCAGAGCTGATTCATCCTGGTGGCAACAGTGCATTAAGATCTTACAGCTTTATTCCTTAGTGTCACTCACCCTTTTAGACAGAAGCTACATCATCATTTCACGTTTCCTATTAACTCCTATTGTCTACACCCAGGCATGCTGTCCCATTAAAGGAGTAGGTGCTGCCGCAACTGCCTCATTCTCATAGGTCACTTAACGCTTCCTATATGTCATTATTTCATGTCATCCCATTGTCCGCTAATTGAAATACCACCATCATTTTCCGAATGGTCCATTAAAAGGACAGAAGCTCAGTTCCTAATTGTCACCACTGTGTTAGGGGCAAGCTTATTAATTCCCAGTGCCTGTTTGACTTGAGTTTACGGTGAAGGGGTGTGTGGGGGAAAAAAAAAAGCCACAAAAAGACATAGAACACGCTCGCACCGAAGTCTCACCTAAACCATTTAAAACTCATTTACATTTTAATTCAGTCATTAAACAGATGTTCTTATCAAGTGCGGGGGGGACATGTAGCATCATGCTCAAGGACACATTAACGAGAAGAGTTGCAAAGGAAAAACAAAAGCAAAGTCAGATAAAACCGTTTCCTGTTCTAATTAGAAGCAACATTTGAGTTGCTTTCTGTTAAATGTTGCTGGTTTTAAAGCATCTGTTTCATCAATTGACCGCAGTGAACTGGAACTAATTAAAAAGCAAATCTAAGGCGGAGCTATGACCTACGAAGATAGTTTATTGTAAATCTAACACTACAGTCACAGTGAAAACATTTGATAGCGAGGGGGGCTATGTATATCACACCTACGAGAATACAAGTGATGCCTGTCAGCAAGTCGTCAGTCAATCACTTCAGCCAATCAATACTCGTCTACTGATAGGCGAGAGGGAATCGGTGAAAAGCAAAACAAAGAAAAAAGAGCTCCAACTACTAGGTTTTCTGTTGGATCAGCCACAGAGTCATGAACTAGGTATGGCTGAGCTTCTCACAGTGTGTCCACCTTTAGCCGGACACGGCTGCATGTTTGCATGTTCTCCCTATGCATGGGTGGGTTTTCTCCGGGTACTCCTGCTTCTTGCCTCAATCCAAAAAACTGTTTGGTTAATGTGTCTCTCTAAATTGTCTCTAGGTGTGTGTGTGTGCATGGTTGTTTGTCCTGCGATGGACTGGCGACCTGTCCAGGGTGTACTCCATCGTTCACCCGATGACCACCGGAAATAGGCACCAGCGACCCCGCGACCCCGCAAGGATGAGCGATAAAGATAATGAATGGATGGATAAATGCACCATACTAAGGGCTACCAGCTCGTGTCATCAGACCCACTCTTGTGTGAAACGTGTTAATTAGTGCATAGGACTCTCACACACTACAGCTGTTTGGTCCACCTTAAACAGACCGGCGGTCGTTTCCTCAGATGGTCCGCTTTGTTTGGGAAACCCATCTGAACGCTGCTCCAACTGAAAAGGACAGTCTTCCTTCACTTGTAAGTGCACCCTGGTGAGGTCCGCTAACAGTGGGAAAGCAAACAGACTTTCCAGTGATCCAAAGAAAAGAAGTGACGTGTGAAATCCAGACAAATGTGTAATCTGAAAAGTTGGTCAGTGTCTGTGTAGGTGCAGAAGGACATAGTAGTCTCTCCGTTTCAATTGGTTTCTGTATTGCTGTATTTGTTTTATTTTGAACTACCAACATGCTTTAAAAGCTCATCAGTTCACCTTCTGGTCAGCTTTGTGTTATAGTACCCCAAATTATCAGCTCTTGTAACAGCATTAAGATGTCTAGGCATTTTGGTCCACTTTGAAGCTTTTTCAGCATCCCCCACCCAACTGACTATCCTGGTGTAAAAAGACCCTCAAAGTTGGGGTGGCACAGGGCCAGCTGTAGAGAGGGCGCCCAAAATATTTGGAGGCTTTTGGTCCTTGACGCAGCCATCCGGGGTTCAGTTCCCAACCTTTGTTTCATGTTGTTTGTCTTTTTTCAAAATCTCTCTCTGTCTGCTTTCCTGCCTGATTACCGTGAATAAAGTTTACTAGCACCCAAATTTCAGTTAAAAACTAAAAAAATAGCGACCTGTTTGCAGTTTTAGTATCAGGGTGTGAATGATGAAATGAAGACATTTTTTACATTAGGGAAAGGTGTGGAAGTTTATTTATTGTTTTATTTATATATATATATATATATATATATATATATATATATATATATATATATTATATATATATATATATATATATATATATTTTTTTTTTTTTTTTATATATATAAAACAGATTAGCAACTGCTTTCTGTTGGTATCTGTTTGGAACCTACATGTAGAACCAAATTACTCGTTGTACTTATATGCAGTTTGAAGTCCAGAAAAGTATGAACTTAGGAATACAAAATAATAAATAATAGAATAAAATATAAGAATGAACAGATGTGTTTCTGTCAAGGGAATGAATGTTTGGTACAGCTGTGAGCATTGAGATTGTGTAGTTTACTGTAAAAAAAAAAATTGGTTAGATAAAAGGCTGTGGTATGAGCACGTTGTTTATTGAAAGGAAGTGTGTTTATTATGAACCCTATGACCTAAATAAACTGAACTGAACTGAACACACGCTCAGCCATCAGACTGTGAATGTGAAAGAAAAATAGTTAATTATTTTCCCCCCCTCATTCCTCCTCTTTCTCTCCTCCCACATTCTCTTTTAAATCGTAATGGAAACCAGCATTTAAACCAGCTACATTTTACCGCCATTAAAAGATAGCCCTGACGGTTTATGGAGTCCATGCGTTTTTAAATGTAATTTGATATTTCCAGGAGATTAGGCAAAAAAGGGAGAAAGTGACTCTTGGTTTGTTCCTGATAAGAGAAAGGGATAAAAGTATTTAGATGCCTTGGGTAGTTAAAAGTACCATCCACAGCACCATGACGTCATTTAATCTCAAAAATACATTTTAGTAAATTTGTATAGCTAAAAAGTAACCTACATGCTTATGGCTAAAGAATAAGCTACAAGCTAATAGCTAAGGAGTTACCTGCAAGCTAACGGCTAAGGAGTAACTGAGAAGCTAATGGTTTAAAAGAAACCTAGAAGGTAACACCTACAGAGTAACCTGCAAGCTAATGGCTAAGGAGTAACTGAGAAGCTAATGGTTAAAATAAACCTAGAAGGTAACACCTACAGAGTAACCTGCAACCTAATGGCTAAGCAGTAACTGAGAAGCTAATGGTTAAAATAAACCTAGAAGGTAACACCTACAGAGTAACCTGCAACCTAATGGCTAAGGAGTAACTGAGAAGCTAATGGTTAAAATAAACCTAGAAGGTAACACCTACAGAGTAACCTGCGACCTAATGGCTAAGGAGTAACTGAGAAGCTAATGGTTAAAATAAACCTAGAAGGTAACACCTACAGAGTAACCTGCGACCTAATGGCTAAGGAGTAACTGAGAAGCTAATAGTTAAAAGAAACCTAGAAACTAACACCTGTAGAGTAAGCTACAAGATAATGGCTAAGAAGTAAACTGCAAGCTAATGGCTCAGGAATAACCTGCAAGCTAACAGCCAGGAGTAACCTAGAAGCTAACGGCTAAAGAGTAACCTAGAAGCTAACGGCTAAGGAGTAGCCTCGAAGCTAACGGCTAAGGAGTAGCCTCGAAGCTAACGGCTAAGGAGTAACCTAGGAGCTAATGACCAAAGAGTAACTTGGAAGCTAACAGCTAAAATGTAAGATAAAAGTAAGCTACAATATAATGGCTAAGAATTAAGGTAAAAGCTAAGGGCTCAGGAGTTTGTCTAATGTAGGGTGACCAACCATCCTCTTTTCATCAGACATGTCCACTTCTCGCTTGCTGTCTGGGGCGTCCAGGGGATTTCACAGATTTTTATTGTCAGTTTATGACATCACTATAGTAAACCTCACTAGGCGCTTAACAGAGCACAGAGCTGGTGGTGTCCTACCAGTTCAGGGATAAGTTTAAAATATTGTATTTGTTTGGGGTTCAGTTACTCACTTCTGTATTGCCATATATTTTCAATATTCATTTTTGTAAATTTTATATTATCGTCCAAGCATGGAGGAAGCATTTAGTCAATTGCACTTTTTTTTTGACATGTGGTCAGAGTTTAATGAGATCTTGCAATAATAAATTGCCTTTAAACTTCTCAAGGCAAGACACTGTACTCTTGCAGTCAGCATGTGAGTTTGTCTAGTGTGAGTCTAAGTGATTATGATGAGCCAGATATATGATGGGGAATGCTTTACACTTAGTACCCTGTTGTGTCTGTTTGAGACTCTTTAGTTGGACGTATAAAACAATATAGTTGTTCTGTTTTTATGTTGTAGTGACACAGTTTGAAGAAGAAAAAGTGCTCTTCAATCTAGCTGATTACATGTGGTTAAAAACGTATTAAAGAAGCTTCCACCATGAATAATCCATAAGCACTGAGAAAACCCCGACCAGCTAACTGGCTTTGTAGCTTTTCTATTAGCATTAAATTAAAGTGCTATTTTACAGGTTTTAGTGAGTTGGCTGGACTGCATTTTATCATATCTAATTGAAATCTTAATTAATTAAGATTCATCAAACTTGCAATGGATTATTGTACACTGAGCAAAGATTGATTGTGTCCTTATTATACTGGGGAAAACAGAAAAAGTAGCACTCCTCTAAATGATTTTTAGGCATAAAAACGGCACTCTATGAACTGGATTGTTCTAGACTGATTTCAGATTCTTTAAAACACAGTTTGTGAAACATTTTTTAATTTGTGAAACAAACAAAAGAATTGGGATTCTTAGGTTTGTCCAAAAATATGGCAAAAATGTTGTCTTGTTTTCATGAGCCAAAAAATTGTGTACTATTTCATCTCTCGAGCTAGACATATCGTTACACCCTTATTATTTGGTATTTAGGACATTGTTTTGCTCAAAATTATTAAAAAAAATAAGAGTTTTAATTCAAATGAATTATCTGCTTTGATAGATATTCATTTATCCTAAAATATTGGGAAAACCTTGGAATTTGGCATTTGTTTCTGTTTTTCCTGTGTTCCCCACTCCAAACTGTACCAAAGCATGTCTTTTTTAACATTAAGAACCTAGCAGACTGCGAAGGTGAAGCTCGTTGTCTAATTCTTTATCTTGCCTCACAGAAGGGATCTGTGTCTTGACCACACATTAATTCCTTGTCAGAAGCTGAGCAACCGCTATGAACATTTAATGGGGTATTGTGTTGCTAAGCTAAATTATATTTTCTTTATCTTAAACGTAGCAGAATGGAAATATTTCCCACTAAATTGTAATGGAGTGGAAGCATAAAAGAATAGTCTCCAACGCCCAAAATCACATATCTACTCTCTCTATCTTTCTCACGTGAAGATGCTCACAAAGATCATATGAGTTCACTCACCCTGATGACCCTGTTACTAGGCAGAATATAATGAGAAAACAGAATCCAGCTGTTGTTTTTACCTTTTCTGCTTAGTTTCACATGTTTCCAGACTTCCAGATGGTCCGTGGATTTACATGTACAGTTCACTGTGCATTTATTTGGCTTATAGTTGCTCCTAATCTTGCAGCTTTGGTATTTCTCGGATGACCTCTGTACTGCTCAACCAGACATACTCACAATCACATGCACACACACACACAAACACACACACACAGAACGTTGGGTAGCTAATGAACGTGTCCTAGAAAGGTCGTAACTGTTGACCTCCACTTTGTAGTATTCATCCGTGTCGGGATTGACCTACATACCCTGACCCGCTGTTTTATATAAGCATTAATACACATGAATACACACACAAACGCATGGTGACAGTGCTCTCAGTGATCTCACTCTGACCCACATACGGCTACTGATGGCCGGCTTGGTTAGCTAATGGCATCGGTGGTGAGCCGTAGAAGAATGTATTTTCTTTTGAGAGGAAAGAACGACATACAGCATGATGATCCAGCCTGGTTAGAGGTGTTAAATAAGGAAAATGGCTCAAAAGGGAGCCGCTCAGGGTCCCACCGTGTGACTGCATGCTGAGATGGAAACGTCAACACAAATTGACATTTCTGCACAAACCGTGCAGCTTCTTGTTGTTGTTTTGAATCAGCAGTGACGAGCAGTGGGGAACGTACAGTCTGGAGGTATTTTTCATGCTCAAACTGGAATGTGATGGACCAAATTTAAAATAACTGCAAAGTGGAAGTAAATTGGGGTTTTTGTTTTTGTTTTTTAAAATCTGGAATGCGTTGGATTTTAAGGCCTCTTTGCTCTGAGTCCCCCAAATGAAATCCTCTTTAGAGGACCTTTAGTGAAGAAGGCTCACCTGTATGCACTTTGACCTCAGTATGAATCCAACTGTTCTCTGAAGGCCTCAGAGGTTTGTTAGAGAACATTAGAGCACAAACAGCATAATAAAGAATAAGGAACACAGCAGACAGGTGAATGAGAATGTGGTGAAGGAGTTCAAAGCAGGATTAAGTGATTAAACAAATACAAAGGTTTGTAAAAAATGTTTGGCACTATAGGTAACTTTTTTTGTTCAGATTTATGACTTTTTTTAACCAGTCACATAAAATCCCAATAAACTCCACTGGATTTAGTTGTAACGTGACAAAACGTGGACGGCTCCAGGGGTCTGAATACTTCCCCATAGCGTTTGCTACTGTACATAGCAACACTGCGTGTCACAGGTATGCGTCCTTGGCCTATAATTCAATATCATTGTAAGAAGTCGTTTATCACCGGTTTATCCTCTTGTCCTGAAACCTTTAATAAATGACTGTGCCAGGGCGGAGGATAGAAGCTGTGCGCCTCTCTATGTGAATATGTTGATACACACACAGTTGCACTCAATAGGGAATTATTCAGCTAATTGAATTTAGCTCTCTATAAACAAGACTGTAACATGCCCCATGGAAATACAGTGACATTTATTCTGGTGAGTCAGGCTGGCTTTTTGTTCCCACACACATCCTCTCTGTATACATACAGTATCTGACGGTGGCTTATTAAAAGGTGGTCGGAGCACTTGGAAGTCAATACATAAACACACTCCCTTTTTGTCCCATAATGCATACTGCGGAATATTCCTTACAGGTATATTGATGTATAGATTTTTCTCATGTAGAAAGAAAGGAACATTGACATTGAAGTTGGTTGCAGGAGCCAGAGGGCGTGCCCGCTCTTAAGACCAGCTCTTGTTTGATCCTTAAGCAAGCAAGTGGTGGTATAAACAGGAAGGGGCCCCTGCGCTTTAGTGCGTCATCCGCTCGTGTCATTGGATCTTCTGTGTTGGAATGTGCTGGAGTGTTTCGCATAACATTGTCAGCCAGATATCCTGGCTAGGTACACAAAGGTGATACAACCTTAACGGCCGGCACACCCACACACACACACACACACACACACACGCTGGATTGTGTGAGCGGGCTGGAGGAAAACCAAAGCGTCTTCTTGAGGCGGTCGTCTTCGGTTTTCTTCATGAGGCAGGAGTGACGTAAAGGTGCCTGCCCGTATCTACTATATGTTCGTGCATAATAAAGTGTGGCAGCTAAAATGTTTTGACTATAAATGTTCTGTTCTTGTGTGTTTTTACTTTCCCAAGAATATGGGCTTCATTTCTGCAGGGCCTCTTCCACTAACTAGAACCAGCTTTTAGGAGGACTGAGGTTGCCAGTCTCTCTCTCTCTCTCTCTCTCTCTCTCTCTCTCTCTCTCTCTCTCTCTCTCTCTCTCTCTCTCTCTCTCTCTCTCTCTCTCTCTCTCTCTCTCTCTCTCTCTCTCTCTCTCTCTCTCTCTGTCTCTGTCTCTGTCTCTGTCTCTCTCTCTCTCTGTCTCTCTCTCTCTCTGTCTCTCTCTCTCTCTCTCTCTGTGTGTCTCTCTGTCTCTCTCTCTCTCTCTCTGTGTGTCTCTCTGTCTCTCTCTCTCTCTCTCTGTCTCTCACACACACACACAGACAGAATTGTATGCAATGGTTAGGGCACACTCAGCTCCCTGCTTTCATACAAAACAGTCTAGTATGTTGTTTTCATCCGGTAAAGAAAAGCATACTCTACCCTCTCCAATTATTACAAATTCAGTCTTCCATTTATAAGTGACCTCCATAGTTTACTCAGAATGAGGCCCGACTCGTTTCATCCATTATTGAAGTGCATATTGTCCTCCTCCAAAATATCAAAGAGCCACACTTTCTTCTCTTTATAAACAAAATCTCAATGATGCAGCCTAGAAAGATCCAGTCTATCTGGCCTGTGTGTGTGTGTGTGTATAGATAGATGGATGGATAGATTTAACTAGCTTTTATTATGTGTATGTTGCATATAGGCTTAACTGATTACTCTAAATTGCCCTTAGGTGTCAGCTTGTGTGTGCATCATGGATGGATGAATGAACTCGTACAGAAAAATCTATTTTTTCATATTGTTTACATCATTCTGCAAAGGGAATGAGAAAAAGTGAGTTTTATTATCATATTTCAGGTAATACAGCAGCTGTCAAAAGTCTGGCTGCCCATTAGGGTTGTGGTGGTTAAACCTAACTGAATCATTTAGATACACCAGTTAAACTAGTGCAAATAAGTTACTCTAAAGCGACTCTCGAACCGACTAAAGATGCTTTGAGGGGACTTTTAGTTGACTTCCTATTTTTAGCAAGATTTTACCTGTACTAGGTATAAATTTAGAATCCTTTTTTCTGGTTTTGTATATGAAAAGTTTCTGCAAAGTATCTGACTGAGCCTTAAAAGGGAATCTAAAGACAGAGGGATACTCTTGGTGAGGCAGAGTCTACTGGGAGGAGGCCGTGTGTGATTACTAAGAAAGAATAACATGCACTGCAGACCCCAGACCACAGGAGGCATGACTCCCTCGCCACGGAAACCTCCAGGCTTTCTGCTCTACGTTGTGCTTACTCTTTAGCTCTTCCTGGAGTTGTCTGTAAGTTCACATCTCCACTGATTCAGCATCGCCACACTGCAGCTCCCCCCCCCCCCCCCACCTCCTTGTCCAGCTCTCACCTCTGCTCCCCCCCAAACACCCCACCACACCCCTCTCACTTGGCTCCCTTTCCTCTTTGCTCCTCGGCTCTCTCCCTCTCACTTCTCCACTCTCTTCATATTTCATATTAAGCAATCTTTTCCATGGAGCCAGCTGTGTAAACAATAGGGACGAGCCCTTAATGTTTTCTCAGAACCAGAGAAAAATGCAAGGGGGGGATACTAGATACGAGGAGCTCACTGCACGCCGTCCACACGATGATCTATGGCCCTTTGTCTCCCTCGTCCCCTTTGAGCACGAGTGGGATTTTCTGGGCAGATTTGTTTTTTTTTGTGTGTGTGTGTGTGTGTGTGTGTGTGTGTGTGTGTGTGTGTGTGTGTGTGTGTGTGTGTGTGTGTGTGTGTGTGTGTGTGTGTGTGTGTGTGTGTGTGTGTGTGTGTGTGTGTGTGTGTGTGTGTGTGTGTGTGTGTGTGTGTGTGTGTGTGTGTGTGTGTGAGGGTCATGCATACAGGGGTATGTTCATGCTGTTCACGAGAGCTTTCTGTAACCATAGCCTCGCGCAAATATTGACCGAGTCGAACAGCTACAGTGAGTAGCTCAAAAGCAAACAGTGCATTTTTATGGTTGGCCAGATATGCTTGGAGTTTTGTCACCAGGAACACTGATCAGAAATAATTAAGCTTGCTCAATGCCTTAAGTTCACAAGTTCTCCCCACTACTTCCTCTGATTTATGCTGACTGTTTTGTCGGGCCACTGAGAATGAATCTCAGCTGTTTGTCGTATATTTGGGGGAATCTCTGTTGTCTGTCGCTCCAGTCCTGGTGGAAGCTAGCACTGGCTCTAGGAGAATAAGAGTCTAACGGATTTGGTTTTCCAGATTCCATGTGAAATTCCCGTTAAATGTTTGCTAATTGGTCTTACACAGTTTATGAGCATGATTTTGTGTTAGAAATGATCACATCACCAGTCTGCTTTTTTTTTATTACCTGCTGATACTGATTTTAGCTGAATTATAGTTTCTTTTTAAGAGCTATAATAGAAGAAGAGCACTGAGATATTTTTTAGGACTTTTTTTCTATAATCCATCCTTATTTATCTATATCATTATGAGTAGGGATGCACAATGTACTGCATATAAGCATCTACTGTGTATCAGCCGATTTTAGTCATTTAACATGTCAGTGTTGGTCCGATAGGTAAAACTGGGGGCCGATAAATTCAATATAAAAATAATAATATATATTATAAATTTAATATCTCACAAAAATAACTGCAAGTTCAGAAGGTTTCTTTTTTGTTAATTAGAAAACAGCAAATTTTAAACTTCTCGTGTTGGGTAGAGTATCCGAACATTTTACTCAAGTAAGAGTAGCAATACTTCATAATAATATTACTCAACTACAAAATTACTTAAAAGTAAAAACAAAACAAAAACTAAAAAACTAAATTCATGCAAGTACATTTGTTACCACAAGGTTATTTAAAGTCCCACTCCGAACATATTTTGAGCTTTTTTTTTAAACATTCTCAGTGGTCTTTAAATTATGATTATACCGTTTTTAGCCAAAATCACAAAACCTGTGCCGTTTTCTGGGACTTGGCTTCAGCAGAGCTGCAGTAGCTCATTGGCAATTCGCCTCTGTGTTGTGGGCGGAGCCGTTGGCACGGAGACCCCCCTCCCTCCCCTTCCCGTTGTTGAGAGCTCTGTGAACAAATGAACAGACATGTATTACTATGACTACATCTTACAGTCCAGGGGTCAATACAAATCCGGTGACACTATTTCATAATAATAAGTGACATTCACATATTCAGTATGTGCAGCTCCAGCTGCGTCTGACGAGCGATCCTCATCAGAGGGCAAATCGTCCCCTTCTGAATCATGATCGGCAAAGATCAGTGCACGCACCTCATCCGCACTGTAGTCATCTGGGCATTTTGTTTTTGGTTATAAAAATCGTTATCTGTCTATCAGTTTCTATCCTGCAACCGCTGCTGTCGCTTATTTTTCTCTCCTCTCCCGCTCAGCAGCTGGCCGCGCTGACAGCTGGCGTCGGGTTTCAAACCTTTTTTTCCCAGATTTCTTTCATAGAAACTCAGCCACAAATGACGCCAGTATTGAAGCTATATGTAGTGGACATCTAGTAGTACCAAGCAGTAACAGCACAAGGCAGTAGATTTAAAGAAAGGGGCTGTTTTATTCAGCAATGTATTGCAACCTGCTACAGCACACAGGTGTGGATCCGCCATCGTCTTCTCTACTCCTCAGAATCTGAGTGGGCGGGGCGGAGTAGGAGCTTGTGGCCCCGCCCATTGGAGTTACTACGCAACAACTCCAGTCTATTTTAGCTGGCATTTTAACATCTGCTACTGATTTACAGCCATTTGAATGCAGAAATACTCAGAAATACAACTTTGAGCTTAATTTTCTCTAGATATGTCCTCTAGCATCAGAAAAATGCCACAAGAGCATGTTAACACCTAGAAAAACATGATTTTCATCAGGGTGGGTCTTTAAGTAAATGTAACTGAGTAAATGTAACTAGTTACTATCCGCCTCTGTCTGAGGATAATGACTCGCTGCAACATATTGAAAAAAAGAACGATGAACTAGTTCATTTTTGGAACTGTGAACTTGGTTTAAAAAAAATTATTATGAATTATGAGCTGAACTAGTTCATTTTAAAATGTGTCAACTGAACTTTGAACAAGTTAATGTAGAAATTTAACTTTCCCAACACGGTCCCTAATTATCAGAGGTGACAGTGTGTGTGAGACACAGCAGTTGCTACAAAATAGGATTTACTATCTTTTACTAAAACAGACTAAATCAAACTAGATTTAGCCTCTTATTTAAGTAATTTTAATGATTACCTCTGTTAGTAATGCTAAAACAATATTCTCAGTGTGTAACTTCTAGAAAATGTAAGTCTTTATTTTAACCTGAGGTTTCCAAATGGCTGCCAGCATTTTTGCATCCAGCATGTTGCCTGACGGAGGTGGAGAGCTTTAAACAAAGCAACTTTGCTGTAGTCTTTTCAGCCTTACTATTATCTGCTTTAAGTCTTGCTCTCTCTCAATCTCTCACAGCTGGAATGAACTGAAAACATCTCCTGACTTTTTGTAGGAAATACTGCCGTTAAATCGCTTCACACATCATCAGACTTTGGTAATAAACTGATTCTGGACACAGCGGACTTTCTCTGTGCATCCCTATACTTTTTTTGCAGTAACGTTCCAGGTTTGGATTGTGTGTTTATGGATCATCCAGGTGGGCAGATGGTCCAGTTCTGCACTGACAGACACAGTCTGGCTCATTCTATGCTGGAGAAACACACACACACACACACACACACACACACACACACACACACACACACACACACACACACACACACACACACACACACACACACACACACACACTTACAGTTCTCATCCTTGGGTTTATCTTTTGCAGGTGCCGTGCTTGCTGGCATTTTAGATAATTAAGGACTGACCTTTCTGAGGTGAGCAGAAATGTCACCCAGCCTGCTCCTCTGACAAGTGGATTCACCCAGCGGGGGGGCGTTGGCAAAGCGACTGAGGATTCCTACAACCTTGAATTTTCACTTAGCACCCTTTAGCCTTTCCGAGCTACACTCTTGGGCTGGCATTGAAAAGTAGCTCCCACCTTTTGCTCTCCCAGTCACAGTGACTCGGACCATTTCAGGACTATACGGGAGGAAGATTCAGTGAACTGGAAGTTTGATGAGGTCAGATAGTCTGAAAGAAGTTATTTTACATTTTTGCACCGCAATGGAGGAATAAAAACAAACAAATTTTCTGTAAACTGTATCAGAACGGTTCTACAGCCCAGCCTGATACTTGATTATAATCAATGTTTGCACATATGTAGTTTAAAAAGGCTACCACTATTACATGGCCTGTGTTAATATTGTGATTATGTAGCGCCTAGCTCACCCAGCAATGGCATTCAACAGAGTTTAATTCAATTTAATTCAATTCAGTTTATTTATATAGCGCCAATTCACAACAGATGTCATCTCAAGGCACTTAAGAAGAATCATTTCAATACATTTATACAAACATTCCAATCAGTTAAAAAGTTTCCTATTTAAGGAATCCCAGCAGATTGCACCAGTCAGTTTAGTTACCATTGTCATCCCAGTTGGAGTTTCTTTATCTCTGTGTTTCACAGACGCCCTTTAAACGGCTTTATATCCTTTAGTTGTGTTGTGAAAGAGCAAAATTGCAGCTTTAACAGCGAAATACAGATCAGCTTTATCACAATCTTCCATTAATCTGAAGCAACTGATATATCCTCCTTTTGATTTATGCTATTTTGAATTCCGACTTAAAACGTTTAGTAAAACTAAAAGAAAACGAAATCTTTCAGAACATTTTGAACAACGCAGAGCACGTTTTCATCCATTTCTTCAAGCTCAACCCACATTTGACAAGTGTGTACTCAATATTTGAAGTGCGTTCAGTCTCGGTCTGCTCTCCCAAGCTCTAAATGTATCTTAATCTAAAAGATAAACACCCCCACTCAGGTAAAGTGCACTCCTGCTAAATAGAAGCTAGTTTATGAAGCTAAAAAATCAGGCTATTCACTTCAGATGGGTTTACAGATAGAATTCAATTTAGGAGTAAAAGGAAGGATAAGGCAAGTTTTAAGCAATACTCATGAGTAAAAAAGTCAACTCTTAATAGATTTAAGCTGATCTATAAGAATATATTTATGTAAAGTGTTTCCAGGACATACTTATTTTGCAATGATTTATGACTTTAGGATAGCTCCTAAGGTAAATCACGGAATCTCTTGTTCCAAAGGATCAAATAAGAATGTAAACTTGCAATACAACAATCCAAATGTGGGCAATAGTGTGTAAAATCTGATGAAGTATGGATTATGAAATGACGGCTGAGTAAAATAGAAAAAAATGATCCATGTGTGCATAGAACAATAGATAGAAATTTGGCTGATGCTACGATCCCTCTGTTTTGGGAGATTTCAAACATCTCCCAATCCTGCAGGATTTACAGTATGTGCATATTGCCCATGCAGAACTCCTGAAAATGATGGTTTTTGACTAAGTGAGGAGATCATCTCAAATTTGAACTGTTGGTAATTCCCTGGTCAGGTTAAAGCTCTCTGTGGCTTTGAAATAAATTGGCCTTTACTGAAGTATGAATTTATTAATCCTGACAAAATCTCTCACAGATGCCTATCTGGATAATGTGAGGAAGTGGTGACATTTTATGTGGAAAAAAGGTCAACTGTCAACTTCATGGTGACATCAGGATGTTTTGCACTTTTCTGGTTCAGTTCAATACCACTCAGGAATAGAAGGAGACATGGTGACTGAGTTTCAGATTTGTTCATGTCATAAAAGACCTTCTGTTGCCAGAGGAGCTCATGGCCGACATAGCTCCCACCTCACGTTTCTGCTCTTCCAGTTAGGCTTTGTACAAGGAACACCAAACCATTTTAGCTTAGTCACAAAAAAAGGAGATAGATATTGTCTTTGGTTGAGTTTTCGAGGAAACAGCCCTATTTGCTCATACTTGGATTGCATGTGTTTTCCAACTGCTAAAGATCAGGATTTTAATGATTTAAGGCTCAAACACAAGGACCTGTACCAGCAGCTGCAAACACTCTACGAACTATTTTTGGACCATTTCCTACGGCTTCTTTAATGCCAGGCGTACACCAAAGTACTTTCACAGTCTCAGACTAAAGACTGGTAGTCTTTAGAAATCTTGCTGAAGTCTCGGCGCGCTCCTGTCGTCTTGATCTTTAAATGTAAGGTGATAATCTGCAGTTGGCGACCCGATATATGCCAGTCTTTCTCTAGTCTTTTGAATCAAACATGTTTGATATTATCCCAAGTCCTAGTGTAGTCGTAGTGACGTAAAACAACCAACAACCAATAAAGCCGTTGTCACACAAGCGGAAGCACGAAGCTACAGAGCCCAGCAGGGGTCAGGTGCAGAAATGATTTTTGAGGGGTAAGAATCTGTACCCTCGGTTTATTAAACCGTGCGTACAAAGTCGTAATCTGTTCCCTCCGTTTATTTAACTGTGTGACCGTGTGGGGGTCCTGTCCGCTTCATGCTGTACCCTGGCTATATGGAGTTGTACCTTGCTGCTATGGGACAATGGTTAATAAGCAGGATTATATTCGTGATGATGGTGGGTTCGAGTCCTGTTTTTTTTTTTTTTTGGGTTCCTGCGGGAAAGTAGGCTATAAACATAGATGTCATATTTATAAATAACAGTTTTGTAGCCACCTATGGAGCCTGGCAGGGTCTATACACAACAAATACAATATTTGTGTTGTATGGCTGAAAAATGACCTAGAAATGGGCCATAAATTAGTGTATGCCAACCTTGGAATACAGCCACAAACCAGCGCTATCTGTACATCTGCATGGAGCAAGTGGTACAGCATAAACACCTTGCATTAAAAAGATATGAGTTAACCAGTTACTTGATGATACAGTACCCACTTTGAATGCAAGTCTTTATTTGACATAACATTAATCTTGGCAAAGAATGCTACAACATTCGCACATAAAGAAACTGTATAATGCTGAGCATAATGGGAGGAATTTTGCGGAAAGCTAAAATAGCCTAGGTGTATTCTTTTAAATGGTGTCCCAACAAGATTCAATATTTATAAAATCTTTAGTCTGAGACTAAAAAACTGTTAACCCAAGTCTTTAGATGTGAGCTGATAATCTTTAAGAGTCTTTTCTAAATCTTTTCAAAGTCTCTAGGTGTACAGAAAGCATTAGAGAGCCTTAGCCCGTTCATAAGTTTGTGGTCAGGTCGATTGTCTTGTACAAGATTTTCCACGAACGCACCACAAAAACCCTCTTTGTAAGGCTTCCAAAAAAAAATGCCTTAGGAATGACCAAAGAACAACGCACGTTATTCGTGGCTTATTTTGGGTCAGGAGACTCACGGTCTCCTACTAGTCGTACAGCCACCACCAGTGTCACTGTCTTTTCTCCGCTGCCGAACGAAAGCCCACTGCTGGATCATCTTTTTCTTCATCCTGTAACTCTGCCTGCAGAAAGTCCAGCTGTGCTATTGCCATCTTGACAATTCCGTGACGATTAAAACAGAATTTTGGGGGTATTGGAATGATGTATCCCGACAAAACGTTCCAAATGCCGTAGGAGCTTCCTACCAATGTCTCTTTTTTGCCGTGAGTTGCACATAGGGTTGCCGTACCGCCACCTTACTAAGGTAGGCACCCTTACAAAGAACGAAAAGGCCTTCATTTTCTCGAGAATGCTTCAAATTGCTCTTGCGAATTGAATAGCAGTCTGATCAACTTTGTAAAAAGGCTATAGGAAACCCCACAAATGTCAACAAGCTCTAGGTTTTTTACAAACTGTGAGATTCATAAGAACCTTTCTGCTTTCCTTATTACCAGCTTTTTACTGCTTTCCTGCTACCATTAACAGACAGAAGGTAACATCATTTATGAGAAAGAAAATGTTCATGTATTGTCATGTAATAAAACCAAATACTTGGTTCCAAATGACCCTGATGATGTCCTGTGTCAAAAAAACCAAATCTACCACCAACACCTTTGACCTCTGGTCTGCACTTGATGCAAAACCCACCCACCAATAGCTGGTAATGTACAGTAAATGCAGTGAACTGGAAGACCCCTCCTTGAGGGTGCAGGGATGATACGCATGTGTGATCGAGAGCATAAAATTGGCACAGGAGGCATGCGTGACTGCCCACACCACCCGCATGCTCAGCCGCTTGTTGATATAAGTCTGTTTATTTCATCCTGTGTGGATTGTGTATGTTTGTGTACACCCCCCACCCCCACCCCACCACAATATCGTCTCTCACTTCTGGCATATTTATCCACCCACACTGAAGTCCCCTTCAATATTTGAGAGTACCGTGCTTGAGCGACTTCTATTTTGTGTGCCGCTACATGGCCATGTATGGGAGTGACTATAAGGTTTGAGGAGGCATGTAAATGTTAAAATTCCAAGTTATGAGAAACGAAGCACAAGGAAACACACTACCTTGCAAAAGTCTTCTTATGCATGTTCACGTTTGTCACGGTTCTGCCACAAATCCCAATGTCTTTTATAGGAATTTTGTGGGGAAGAGAAATGGCGCATGGTTTTGGGACATTTTTCACACAAAAAAGTCTAAAATGTGGATATGGATTCAAGTCTCATAAGTCAATGCTTTATAGAAGTTGCACAATTGAATTTAGGTGTTTGTATTTAAACTGGATATTGTAAGTTAAAAATTTGTTGTCTTCGATTTACCGGAAATGAAACCTGTTGAAGCGCTTTTAGTTCAAATATGTACAGCTTTATTTTTGTTAGAAATAAGTAGTCGGGAAAGCAGGAAGAAATGTTGTTGTTCTTTTTACATTTTGCACTTCTCTCCATATTAGAGTTTTTTGCTTTCACAAGATTTAGCTTGTATTTCATCTTTATTTATAAGAGCTTTTGTGTTGCATTGTTAGGACAAAGATTTGTAACACACTGTAAAAATGACCTGAAAGATTTTGTCATTTTTAAAATACGTTTTGCACGATAAATGTTCTTTAAATGGCATTCTATACTTTTTCGAAGTCCTTGTTCTGCTGTGATTAATCCGGCTTGTGAGAATGTTCAAAAACAATCAAATTGAAAGATTAAACCGAAGAAAACAATATATCGCAATAAATATCGTTACTGCACATGCATCAGATTATATCACTGTATAGATATCTCCCAGCCTTAGGTGTACCTCCACCCTGGGGTAAAGCCTCTAGCATTCCTGCTCTGTATTTAGCTTCATGCATCTTCCCATCAAGTCTGACCAGCTTTCCTGCCTTGCTGCAGAAAAGCATCCAACAGCATGATGCTGCCACCACCATGCTTCACTGTAGGGATGGAGTATTCCGATTGATGTGTGGTCCTAGTGTTCTGGGAATTATTCTTCTCAATGATGAGGGTAAATTCCCCACATTACTCTACCCACTGATAGAAGACAGTTGATGTTATTAAGGGTTTTCAGGATAAAGACGACCAAATACATATATGTGTCACATTTTTCGTATTTTACGATGAAAAGTCTTCCAGTGCCTATAAAATGTATTCACTCCCTTGATCAATAAAATTTGGCTTTTATGGCAAAAAAATTACAGAAAAAAACGTATGATAACTAAAATGAAATATGTAACATAAAATATCTGATTGCATAATTATTCACCCCCGGTGACCGTCTGAAATCGAACACAGCATCATGCTGTGGGGATGCTTCTCGGCAGCAGGCCCTGAAACGCTGACTTTAAGGTGGTAAATATTTATACTATCACTTATTTTATGTTATGTACTTTTATTTATTATTACTTTGCAGAAATCAGTTTTCGCTTTGACACAAAAGTTTTTTGTTTTTTTTTGTCTTACAGCAAAAAAAGCCACATTTGATCATGATTGATTTGTAGAAGCAATAGAAAGAGTAAAACATCCAAGGGGGTGAATACTTTTTGTAGGCACTGCATTTTTAAACAGCAGGTGGATTATTTTAGGCACGAAGGCGACAACGTAACGCATTACTGCTGCCAAGGCTCACCAACATCATCCCAATGGGTCCTTGTGATTAAGGAAATGTACAGCATAAAAGTGAAGTGTGCACCTGTTAGTGAAGAGCCACATTTTTTTGATCCGTATCAAATGTTCAACGTTCTTTCCCTGATCACCTTGAAGCTTCGTTCATGTATCCCTGCAAATACTGATCACGCGTGTACATTCACATGTGCTCTTGTGTGTCAGCAGAGGGCCTCTGTGTGTCACGCGTTGCATTCGCGCTCCCCCCGTGGCTTGCGTTCTGCGTGTTGAACGCTCGCCTGCCCTGACCCCGCGTTGCCATTTGCTGCCTTTTTTGATTATTAATTCAGCGTTTGCTGTCATAACCAATCACAGGCTCTCATGCCCCGTAACCTCTAACCTTTCCTTCCCTCTGCCTGTTAGATGCCAAAGAGAGTTAATTCCAGATGACCCAGATTGTTTATTTTTATTTTCCCCCTCCCACGGTAAGGGATGGCATCCGTTCCCCGAGGAGACGCCCTCCATGCAGCACCTTGCTTGGAAGCTGTTGAATAGAATTTGGCAAGCGCTAAGAATTCAGTTTAAATCTTTAAAAAGAAATACATTAATGATGTGACTCCAGGCCCTAGGGTCCCTTTACTTTTCTACTTCATTGCGTTTTTGCTTAATCTTAGATTTCTTTGCTCCATCAGGGTTTATTTTTATCATATAGAGGTTCACTTGTCAGCCGTATAGTTAATTTTGTTTTATGTTTTCATGTGCACATAAAATAACAGCAAGTAGAGCGCTTGGATATGTTTATGATGCTATTTTGTTTGTCAAAGTTAAGAATTTTACATTTTAAAGTTTTTCTACATACAACTACTTCTTTTGTATTGTTTTTTGGGGGCAATAATTTGTTTAAACAAACAAATACAAGGAGAGAGGCACCTCCTACTGAGATCAGAGGGGGAGACTCAATCTATATTTACCCATTAACATGCATATTTATAGTTTATTTTTTGCTTGCAAAGATCTCTGCCAAGTTATCTTTACGTCAGAAGTTGAAACTTATTTCCAGCATTCCCAATACATCCAAAATAGCCATGTTCCAATTGCAAGCAGTAAAAACAGTCTCACTATTTGTAGCATTAGCCAATAACAAAGTATTGGTCCATACAATAATACAGTGTTTCCCCTCCCACCCTTGTTGCTGCTCAGTGCCAGTCTGTCTTCTCGTTTGCAACAAAGAGAAATTCAGCTGTTGGCTTTTTATTATAATATATCCAAACACAATAGTGATGAGGGAGCTAAAGGACTGCCACCCATTTCTCCTATAAAGGTACAGTACGAGCAGGATGTCAGTCAAGCAACTGATCGCATTCTCCCTACAGCAGCAGACAGCCTCACTAATTGAGCAGCGATTTGTTTTAGTTCACTGGTGTCCAAACCTTTCATCGTGGGGGCCAAAAATGTTAACTCAAATGTTCTTGTGGGCCAAAGAAATGATTTCGGAAAAAAAAGCAACCAGTTTTATTTACAAACAGTCTGATCGTTTTATAGAAAAGGGAAAAGGAATTATTTCTATGTAGATTTAAAAAAACATTTGCATGTCTGCCTTATTAAAACAATCCAGAAGCATCCAGTTTGCAAATTATTTTGGGCTCAATTAAAAGAACAAAAAATGTAAGAAAAAAAACAATCCTGTGCTCAGAAATACGTATAGTGTTTTGGTCACTGGTTTGCTGTATTCAGCCAAGTTTAATCAGTGATTTAAAAGTCTGCTTTTGGGTAAAGTCACTAGATAGATATGGTCCTGTTTACTATGAATTTAAAGAGAATGCAAAAGATGTGGTTAATAAATTTTTTATTATTTGTGCTTTAAAAAAAAAACACTTCCCGTTCTAAAAAGATGTAATTTTTTTCGGAGTTAATTTGGCCCAAATTAAAAAAAATAAAATAAATCTACTTTTGAATTAAACACATATGCTGGCAAGTCCAAATTTGTGTCTTTTTAAATTCCTGTCGAGGGCCAAACAAAATCAGTCCGATAGGACCCCCTTGCTGCATTTTGGACACTTTACAAAAAGCCGAAAAAAGAAGAACATCTCGTGATCTGTACACTGCATTTGGAAACTGCTACTAAATTTAGTGAGTGGTTTTATCCTCTTCTACCCCATGACGCGGTTTCTAAATCATAGTATGTAATTCAATATTTTACTTACTTTTATTTACTTCATAAAAATATTACCCAAGTATAAGTAAACAGTACGGTGTAGTAAAACTATCCCTAAAAGTAGTTTTTTTCCCCAAAAAGTAAATGTAACTAGTTACAACTCACTTCTGATCATTCCCATACTCTGTAATAACTTTTTAATTCCACGTTTATACAATATAGTGCAGCCGACCTCTGAGGGCCCAGAACTAGCAGACTAGGCTCAAAGGACACAGCTGTTGGGACTGGCTTCTACAAAATTGCCCTGGAAGGAGGATGTGGAGTGTTTGTGAGCATTGTTACCCAGTTTCAGTCTCCCGTGTGCCGTTTTCACAACCCATTATTCAGATCATCGGTCTTACCTTGCCTTCCTCCCAGCACGCTGTCTGCGTGTTTTTATGCTTCCATTTTAGCATGTTTTATCGTCGCCTCTGGCAGAATGATTAGGTTCAATCCCACAGACGTTCTCCGGCTTCTGGAAATGGTATAATGCACCAATGTCTTATTTTACCTTTTTGTTTCAAGCATGAAAAAAAATCCTTCATTAAGAATCCTTTGAAAAGGATTAATGGGAGTAATTCATATTTGGAGTCTGAGATAGAACAAGTTAATCGTTTTGTAATCCGGTGCCTTGATGTCAGAAATCGGCTTTATAAAAAAAGTCTAAATGTTTCAATATTTAAAAAAAATTTATAATTATTTTATAACTGTTCTGTCATAAAAATGATTTTGCAGAGATTTTGTACAGTGACCTTGATGTAAAAGCTCTGGATCAACCGTAGTGTAACCAAAAATCAAAACTCATGGCGCTTTCTGATGCAGTATGTCATTCTCCAGCCTGATAGCTGAGAGTAAAAGGAATCAGATAATAACCACAGCAGGGCGACGACTGGGGACGTGACATTTTAGGGAAATGAAAATAGGTAAGAAAAATACATAATTTTTTAAAATAATTATTATCTTTTTATCTTTTTATTTAAAGACATAGCAGCAGAAAGCCAATGACCAGTCAATAGAGCAACCTGGTAGTTGACAATCTGAAGACGTGTCACCATACAATTTAGGGAGTCGTCAGTAGAGCTTGCATGTAAACTGCTAACTGTCCGTCCCAAAATGGCGCCAGACCCGGCTTAGCGCGGGTGTTTTCAAAGCCAGCGCTAGGCTAACGGTACCGCTAGTGTCCGACACCATGTTGTTTACATTTCTTCACACCTAGTGCACATGTATGAATTCATTGACGCAACATTGGTTGGGGTTAAAGTTCACCAGGGGAACCTGTATTAACATTTTAACAGTAAAGCCTCAAAATGGCCAAATAGAATAGAATAGAATAGAATGGTTTAGATCGAAGCAGCTTAGGTCATATCTGTTTTAAACAAACATACAAGATTATAAAGGAGATTTCAAGGACAGCAGTAAAAAAAATACTCAACTGAAAAAAGGTTATAGCAGTAAAACATTAAGAGGTTTGTGGAAAAAGGTGGTGATGCATGTATTATGGGACAAATTTGCACCAAGGACTTTATCCAAGCAGTGTTTCCTAGCATTAATAGGTGTTTTATGTCATACAGTCAGTTTTAATACCTTAAAATGCTGTATTAGCCAGCTGGAAAGGTAAGTAAGGAGCTAAAAAAGAAAATCAAACCCTACCTGATTCACGGGCTTTACAATCTACTCACACTAATGCATTTCCTCCTTCCAGCACACATTTCCTAAACAAAGCACACAGGTGAATGTGTGAAAAGTGACCTGATAGACATTTGACAATGAGCCAATTCTTAACGAGGCAAATTGAATGCAAAGCCCATAAAATGAGCTCAGTGGGACTTCTCTGAAACCATCTGCATCCTCATTGTATGTGAACCGGAAATGTATAGCAAAATGTAATTTCATTTTATGATGGCGCAAAGCTGAAGGCGTTTCTGTGGTATTCGCTTCGGTTTTATTTTCCACCTGTCTGCTTCCGTCTCACCTTTCATACGCCGGGGATGTATAAGCGCCATGCATGTAGGAACAGGCACGCAAACATGTCTGACCTCACCCCTCCTTTCTCTACAGGGGTTCATCTGTGATGTCCCGATGCCATTTATGCCACAGCGCCACATTAATGCAAACTCACATTCCTCCTGCTCTGAAGCATCAGACCTGTGGATTTCTTCTGTTGCTCATCAAGAGGTCATTAGAGGGAAAAGAAAACAAGCTGTTTGGAAGAAAAACTCTCATATTCTTTGATACATTGCCACCCTAAAATACTGCTTTATGGGGATTGTATTCCTCGGTTGCGTAGCTGTCAGTGCCCCTGCGTCCTGCTCCCGCTTTCTGCTGTGATCACAGATCTTTTTGGTTCTTAATCCAGGAGCCAGACTCCACAGCGGGAATCTCTAGCGGTTCCCAGAACGGCGCCTTGGGTCTCACCTTCTGCAACTGGTGTAATTAGCGACGTTTGCCTTTGTGTTGCCGTCTTGGTTTGTGTTTTGGCTCGCCTCCCACAGCGTTTGTAGCCTGTCACCGTTAATGAGCGCGTTTACAAACACGCGGAGCTGCAAGGAGACGTTGCACACCTCCAACTTTAACACTCCATTAGATAATTAAGGAGGTTGGGGTGTTTTCGTAACATTTCAACTGAGACATTACCATTAATTAGCATCAGAGGAAAGGAACAGTTTTGCTCAGGCACTTCACTACAAAGGGATGGTGATCTCTGCCTCGTCACTGAAGCACTAAATGATCTCTCCTCTGTTTTCTTTTTCTTTCTAGGGAGAAGCTTTGCAACCACAAAGAGGCCCGACTAAGGAGAGCAACTCTTTCATGGCATCATGTGATCTGCACATTCCCTTGGCGAGCTCTACAGTGGACGGGTGAATCTTGACACGCGTGAAAGCCTCCCAACCACTAGCAGCCCCCCCCCCCCACCCACCCCCGTCACCACTATTGCTGCTCCTGTGTGTGCCGCCATCAAAGTCTCGTCTTCGTGACTCAACTTGCCTCCTTTCTCTGCCTTCGTCTTGAACATAAAGAATAGCTGCTATGATGCTTCTCTGCCCCTCCAACGCCTCCTGCAAATAAGGCCTTATAGCTTGTCGAACAATACATGAGGCATAAAAGAGCTTTTTATATTTCTGCTGTCTTTTTTGATCTTTTTGTCCACAGTAAGTCAGCCCTAAAGACACACATGCTGACTAAGCAAACAGGGTTTTTGTCCTGGTGACATCTACAGGAGGTGTTTTTTAAAACTTTTTAAACCTTAAGCGGATTATTTTACAAACCTTACCTTCTGGAATATCCACTGACTGAGCTTCTCCATGGATTAAATAATCCCAGGAACCTGTACTGACTCCTCTTTGGCACAGCCGCGTCTCATCGAGGGGTTTATTTCATCACCAAGCTCTGTTTGTAGGCCATCATGGCCGGGAAGGGCAACCCGGTCCCAGGCGGACACCTAAACGGCTTCCCCATGCCCGCCTACTCCTACTTTTTCCCCCATATGTTGGGGAGCATGTCGCCTCCGGGCCTGTCAGGACTTCCCATCAGTGGATACAGCACCCCCTCACCAGCAAGTAAGTCGTCGTTTTATCTGCCCACTGGTGGCTTTGTGTTTCAGCTGCGTTTTACAGTCTGTAGTGCAAGTTGCTTCTTGAATGATAGCAGTTGTTGAAGTTGTTTGACTTTCTTTGTGTGTGTCCGTAAGGTAATTACAGCAATGGGGGGTGTTCCTTTGGCCTCAGTGCCAACTAGGGTTGTATGTATTAGAAAAAGCTGCGATGGCGATGATATTGGGAAATATTACAATGACTATATCAGGAGTGATATCTGCCTATTTCCTTCCCTCCTCACTTTGTCATTCTGTGCTTCTATCACTCTGTGACCTTCAGCATTTTGGAAAATGTCATTTGTGTCTGGTGTGAGACTCAACTGGCTAAATATTACATTAGCATGTTTAACACAAGATATAACACTTGGAGTATATTAGCCAACAATTGGTAGTCCTTGGTGATATGATTATTGCAAACACTGAGGATGATATAGTCACACTATTTGTGCAGCCCTACAGCCGCCTTTCTGTTCTGTAAACAAGAGCCACATGTGTAGAAACCTACAACATAACATGCTGTATGACAGCTAATAAAGTAATGAAAACAAAATGAAGACCTTTGCGTGGCCTAATCAACCTGACCTGACCTGAATCCTATTGAAGTTCTGCGGCATGATCTTAAAAAGGTGGTTGGTGTAGAAACCAGAAAGGGGGGTAAACACTTTTTCACACTCCTTTAACTTTCCAGTTTTAGGCCAGTTTCCACTACTGAACCATCAGGGTGATTTTAGCGGACCTATGCGTGTTTCCATTTCACCGGGTCGTTCCAATTAGGGCCGCTTTCCAGGCCATTTCAGGAACCAACCGAGTACCAGTCTTGGGGTGTGTACTCGGTAATGGCCACTGTAGAGTCGCTGGGTGGGAACCGTGGTTAACTCATGCTGATTGGTTATAACTCCGAGGGAAATGAAATCAGCAGACGTTGGCAACCAACCAGCATTCGTAAAACAATCTGTAACAACATAGCAAACAGAAACACAACAACCATCCCTGCTTCTTCCATTGTTATTCTCTGCTGCTGTGGGCGCCTTTTGGTGCTGATCGGTAACGCCGCTCAGTGCCGAAACGGTCATGATATGCCTACGTCTCAGCGAATCCCTTTAAAAGGACCAGTGTTTTAGGTAGACACGACGGCTGAGAGGACCTGGTGGACTGAGTTACCACTTCAGCTTCCCCCGTCCCAGAAATGTCCTGGACCTCCTCTAGTGGAAACAGGCCTATCGTCATAAAGGTTCTCAGACCTTAAACCGCAGTAAGGTAATAAGTTACGCTGAAACCCGTGTAGAAAGCCTCCAACCAAGATTCAAACTCAGGACCTTCTTGCTACAGACTACAGCATTCAACCACACATCCATATATTTAATCTAGTGTAATCTTTGTGAACCAGCTGGATAGTGAACCTCTGTCCCAGTCTATTGTCATTTTTGCAGCCTCTAACAGCTCCATCAATTCCCCATCAACTCTGACCAGCTCCTCCTTTCCTACTGAAGATCATTCCCAAAGCATGATGCTGCCACCGCAGTGCTTCACCAAGGAAATGGTGTGTTCAGATTAATGTTCATCGTTGCTTTTCAATCAATCAATCAATCAATCCTTTTGCACGTAGGCCAAAAAGTTCATGTTTCCTACATTGCTTGTTTCAAACTGCAAACTGGGATTCGTCTGACTTGGGAACTCCTTTGTGAAGTGTTAAGGATGAATTTATACCAAGAATAAATGACACACGTGGACTGTATTTATTTATTTATTTATTTATTAAAGTCAAATAAAAATCCTTCCAATTAACAGCCAGGCACTGTGTTGGGGTTCGTCAGATAAAACCCAAGAAAACGCTTTAAAAAAGTCAATGAGAAATGTGAACAAGTCCAGGCGGTATGTATGTGTTTGTAGGGCCCTGTGTGTTTGGGAGACTGAACACTTTCATCTCCCCCTGTTCAGATCATTCCGGTTCTAAAGGATGTGTGTGTGTGTGTGTCGGTAAACAGAGAGAGGCACACAAACACCCAGAGCCGCGGCGCCTCCGGCGCTGTCCTTAATTTACAAACCCACACACTCACACATTAGCGCTCAGACACACATGGAAATTTCAGCGGAGATCACAAGGAAATGAAGCAGGACAGTCAGACAAGCGCATTGTTTGTTTGGGGAACACCAGTTTGGCAAGTGGTCCTAAAATACGTTTCACAAAACCTCTCATTGTGGCTGATGGTCACGCAACAGCTCCTCTCATACAGGGTTTGAAAAGCTGTAGAATTGACTTGCAAAAACGTCAAACCGGATGAAGACTGCCTTTCATGAGAAAAACCAACCTGGTTATTAACATCTTTATTAGGTATGGGTGATGTTAGTTCTTAATGATTCATGTAGGATTGTTAAACTGTTCCACTGCTGTGTAGTCCTAGCGAAAAAACAAACGGCAGGAACAGCAGCAGACAAAGGAGCTGAGGCAGGAGCTCTTAATCTTTTTATAACATCTACTATCTTGTGTTTTAATACTGTCGTACAACAGGAGTTTTATTTTCAGTTTGTTGTGCTTTTCCTTAGGCGTGTAACGGTACATGTATTTGTATTTTTCGGTACGGCCCTGTCGGTTCGGTACGCAGGTGTACCAAATGAATTCAGCTGTTTTCTACTGTACCTGAAAACAAGCAGAATGTTCATGTGCAGAACTCAGAGGGCAGTGCAACGTTCCGAAACTCAACTTTTAAAAGTGACATCAAAACAGAACAGAATGGACTCCCAGCTGTCAGTAAACTCTGCTATTTGGGAACATTAACAGTTTCTCATGCAGCTACAGTAGAAAAATAAAGATGGACCGCGCAACAACTTTGTCGGTGAATGCATCTTTCAGCAGCAATAAGGTACGTGCCACGCTCTGCACTGAACTGAATGCCTCACCTGAAACAATCTCAAGCTGAATGTAATCATCACTGATACCAGCTGACATCCACATGGCTACCAGTAGTATCCAATCAGCCCAAACTCCTTATTTCGGATCAAATCGGCAGAATCCCCGTTGATGAGAGAGGATTTTCCCAAAAGCTGCCCATGCTGCATTCAAATACAGCTTGGAGACTAGGTTCACAACTCCAATGGGATTCTCAAATATGGGTAAAGTATCATTTCTAAACTTTAAAACACTGACTGCTTTAAAGGGGTTATATTGTTTTCTGCTCTGGCTATGTCTGCTTGTAATTTTTTTTTTTTTTTTATGGAATCAAATCTCCAGTCAGTTCTATACTTTCAACTTTTTTAAGTTGTAGAACATACTTGAATCAGATTAATTTCAGGAATTGAAAGGATGGAATTTGTGAAAAAAGGTTCTTTGTTTAAAGGCAGGGTAAGCGTTTCTGGGTGAGCTGTTCAAGAGGGCGTTATTTCAAGATAAAAATCCCACCCCTTTCTTCAGGCTCTCTCCCTAAGCCACGCCTCAATAACACAAGCGCGCGCAGTCAACATAGTCTTGTTGGTTCTTCTTTGTCCTTGCTTTTTCAAAAACATCTTTGCATTTTCTAAACATTTTTGGAAGCGTTTCTGCCGTAACAAACAACACTTCAATTGATGCAGCTGGCGAAATCAATTTATCTGCTAGCGCGAAAAGCTAGCACGACCTCACTTCCTGTTTACAGCCGAGAATGCGCGATGCGTGCACAAACATGGGGATGCGCAGAGGGGGAGGTGCTGGACACGGAGGTTTGGCTTACGACCCTATTATCCGGAACGGACCGTGACATTTGATTGGATGAGGTTTTCCCAAGGGTTCTCCCTGTACAGGGATTAATGATTACTCTGTCATGTTAAATAACTCCAAACTTATTGGTTGCCATCGGTATATGAAGAACATTTCTCCCAGTATTGAAAAAAGTGTTTCAAATTGAAATCGTATACCCTGCCTTTAATACCGATAAAAAAAAAGAAAACTCATATCCACATTTGTATTTATTTTTTCTTATTAAAGTGTACCGAAAATGTACCAAACTGATTTTTAAAACCCCAAATATGTACCGAACCGTGATTTTTGTGTACCTTTACACCCCCACTTTAATGCATCTGCATTGTATGATCTGTATGATGGTTGAGCTATCCTTCATTTTCTACTTTTCTACCATTTTAAGTTGGTATTACTCACCGGTTTGAAAATGGAGTATATCAGTAGAAGCTCATTTGAAGTCAGATGGCCAAGTTGAAACTTTGGTTTCTCCCCAGCATGGACCTCAAAATCCAACATGGCTGCCTTTGAAAAACTTAGTGTTGACCACAGTAACAAAGCAGTTTATTTGCAGTTCCAAAGATCTGTATTTCATCCAGTCTTTTTCACACACAGCCCCGATACGGCCTCCATTATAGAACATGTTGCTACGGTGTTTGAACGGACAAAAAATGCAGCGTAAAAAATTGGCAGTAGTTTAGATTGCTAACTGAAGTTAGCCGGGTCGTTCAGCTTATTAATTAGCAAATGCCACTTGTTTTTGAGTTTGGAACTAAAACATGGTAATATTGGGTTTGGTGTCAGTTCTCATTTACTCCAGAAAGAGTTCAGGATTTGTCAGGTGAGGCTATATTAAAAGTTTAGAAGCAGTTAATATCTTACCTGCAGCAATTAACCTGCTTGGTGTCCTAATTTAGCATAGCTCTGCAGTAGTTTCTCCTGGAACCTGAAACTAATGGCTGTGCACCATCAATGATCTTCCTGTGGGAAACGATTACTGAGAATGTAACACGAGAAACATTCTGATCAGAGTAACTGAACAAGTAAACTGTGTGAAGAGACATTTTTTTATGGGGGAAAGTGAAAACTGTGTTGTTGGTTTTAAAAAAATACTTCCTTAATTTCCTATTGGGTCGTTACATGACTGGAGGTACTTCATATGTTCTATCTTGGTATGTTTCCCACAGGAAGATTATTGGTGAAGCACCGCCTCCAACCTCGTATCCTCTTGTTTTGTCAGCTTTTGTATAAATAACCATCCAATGTGTGACACTGTGACAGATCAAGGTAAAAATATAAACTTAACATAAACCTCTGATGTTTTTAAGATTAGAGTTTTCATTAAGACGGTAGAGATCTGCTTTTATTTGGCCCATCTCAGAGTAGCCATTAGCTTCACCCTCCGAAACCAACTAATCTGGATTTATACTGAATGAAGATGTAAAGAGGTTTGGCTTAGATAATGGCTACTTAAAACCTTTTCATGGAACCTCACTTGAGAAATGTAGAACTATCCCTTTAAGAACTAAATGGATAATAATGTGAGTTCAGACCGGCAGTGTGTGAAATTTTCTTCACCACACTTCACCACACAGAAGTTTTCTGATGAAGCAACGATCTACTTGAGCAACCTGGAGGTTATAAGCTCTACATCAGTTAATTTGTTGATTTTGTAAGATAAACTTACAAGCTATTGATATCACCGCTAAAGGCACCCCTGGGTACCAGCAGTGGTACTCGTACCACAGACTGGGAACCATGGAAGCCTTGATGAAGGAGTTAAAGTTGCAGATGTGGGTCGATTGTGTGAATCGGAGCTGACAGACCGGTCCTCACTCTTACAGGTTCACCAGAGGTCACTGTATTGATTTTTTCTTCTTTTTTTATTTAGTATCTGCTGGAGCTTGTCTGAGATGAGGGAAGTGAAGAACAGTTGGTGCCCGGCCCTGTCACTCCCACTTCCCCAAAATACCAAATACCCCGTCTCACTCACAAAGACTGGAACTCCCGTCGGATTCCTCTTTTTCACACCGTCGCGAGCGCGCCGTGTATTTGTGTGTTTGTCTTTGTGCGGATCCAGCAGTGCTTGCCTTGCGGGGAGGCAAGATTTCTTCCCTTTTGCCTGGACAAACATTTCCTGTCTGTAAACACTGGAGAGCCAGGGACACCGCGGTTTCCTGACATGCACGAGTGAACGCTCACATTTGCGCACATGCACAACATAAACACAATCTTTGCCCTTCAGGCTGGCTCACTTTCTCTCGCCCCTGGTTCCTCCTCACGTGCGAATAACTTCTGGCACAATTCACACTTGCTCTCCCTCTCTCTCTGTCACACACAGCAATCGAAACACGCTCCTTCCTCCTTGTCTCCTTATGTTAACTGCAACAAAGTGCTTTCAACCCTTCCTTTTCCTCTTCCTGTTCCAGATTGTATCTCTCTCCCTTCCTCTTGCTTCTTTCTTTCTCATTTATACACAAATCTGCCGTCCTGTTTCGGCAGAAAGTGGGGGAAAACATTTGGACTGCGGACGGATGGGGAAAATAGTTTGATACTTGAATAGAGATGGATTTTTTAAATAGCGTATTGAAGGCACAGCGGTAAAGCATCAAAACATCAATGTGTCCCATATTGCAAAAGACTAGCTAGATGCAGTATTTGGTAGGATTTTTCGTTCGCCATACAAGGATATTCCTAGGAGTTGGGGACCATGGCCACCTACAAATAGCTGAAATGTCTAAATACTTTAGACCGCCTCTAAAATGTTATAACTGTCTGTTTTAATAGTTTAAACATCAAATATACCATAATATGCATTAATACGGACAGGGGAAACCGTTTTGGCACTACCACAGGCGTTAACATCCATGTTCTTTCTTATCTTTGCCCTTGGGGGTATAGCCAATGAAACGTCAGCCAATAGCATGTCAAATAGCATTGCACCTAGGTATTTCAGCTTCCAAGCAGCAATTTTGTTCGCACATTTTAGATATGTTCTAAAGAAATCTATGAATAGGGAAATCTTCCTCAAATAAAATGGAAAAGAAAAACTTGCTAATGCTGAACCTGGAATGGGCGGGGGTGTAAATACTGCATGCCATTAACATATTTGGTACTTTGGTTGAGGAAATGCTAAAGTTCACAAAGAGTGGTGGGAGCATTGATATGCTACTTTTACAAGTTTTCCTTTTCTAATTGAGTTTGGGCATTGGACCTTATATTCAAAGTTAAGAAATATGTTTTAAAAAGTCCGAAAGAAAGCAAGCACAAGGTAGACAAAGCTGCCAGAGAGTGGCAGGTAAACAGCATGGCAGACCCGAACCGCATCCACTGTTCCATGTGAACATCTCTTCTCTGTCGCAGGCTCATGTTGATAAGCAAATAACCCTTCTATTGTTCAGAAGAATACAATTCACTTCAAAAATTCTTTGACCCCAGAGGGAAATTAAGTGTTGTTGTAGCTCATACTGGTTAATTCTTCAAGGAGTTGTTGTAGATCCTGATGGCAGTGGGCAAGCAGGATTTTCTGTAGCAGTCTGTGTTGCAGCGAAACTGTTGAAGCCTTTGACTGAAAACACTGTTATATGTTAGTCCCATGAAGAAGATTCTCAGGGTCGTCCAATATTAATAAGAAACAGCCAGCTTTACATTCAGAAAATGTTAACCATTGAGTTTGCCTTAGCAACTGGCTAAAGATAAATCGGATAAAAGAGCCACGTGTAAATGTGATTGTGGAGTTCAAAACAAAAGTACCATGGATCTCTCCTGTGTTTCCTTTAAAAAAAAAGAGTAAAAGCCTCCAGTTTTTTTCCTTTTATTTACACCGAACATTTAACTTCTTCAGTCTTATCTAGGAATGTTATTCATGATTAATTCACAGTTACCCTGTGATAAATTATATAAAAATGTAATTCATTAATTAATGTATTCATTTGACAGGCCTAGTAATTTCATAAAGAGAAGATTTTCGCTGTGATTTATTCACTGCATAGAAGGAAGTCAGAAAAAACGTTCTCCTGAAAGCAACTGGGCGGGTACCTTACCCAGGGATTTTAAAAGCACCATAAAGTTTGGAGCCCACTCTCTCTGTTATTCTCTACGGTGGCAAATACCAATTTGTGATAAAGCATGTAATTCACAAAACCGCAAAGTGTGGTTATGATTCACACTGGCTCGCACCAACCATCATGGTTTTCTCAACAACAGTTCCGCAAGTTTACTTTGAACTGGCAAGTTGTGCAGTGATTGTATAAAACAAAGAAGTGGAGAAAGGAAGCAGCTGAAAGTCTCACTTTTCTATTATTCCTTCTGTTTTACCTGTGGAAGGTTTAACTCTAATGTAGTAATCTTGTTGTTTTGGTGAGACAGTCTATCAACCCACTCAGAATCTACAGTTATCTTCAGTTAGTTTCATCAGGACTGATAGAGGATGTATAAAAAAATAAAAAAGAACATAAAATGATACCCTTTATTATCTGAGAAACTTTATAGACACAAACAGTAGCTACAGTTTACTCAGTGGACTGTCCACAGTGCTAGGTCTATCTGTTGTCGCCATGGCATGCCGAAATGTCTTTTGTTATTTACTTGAAGCCAAACTTGTAATAGTTTCATAATCCTAAGGTAACAATGTTTCAAACATAGAGACTGTTGGTGTTTGGTGTGTAAGGAGATATCCGTCCTCACACCTTTACTTTCATATAAATCATCCACTTCTCCTGTGTAGCACAGGAGTGCTCACTCTGTATCTTTCTAAGTTGCCAATAAGTGGTTAAACATTCATCCACAATGCTCTCTTCATTATAACCTCTTTTTAGACAAAGTCTATTTTCTGTTACCAACCATCATCATTCTCTGCAGTAAAAAACACACATCATCATCCATATACGGATCCGTTTTACAGAGGCGCAACTCCAAAGGATCTCTCTTAGAAAAATCAATTATTACTGCTTTATTTGTGTTTGATATTTTCAATGTTGTTGTTTTTTGTTTTTTTGCTTTATTTGTTTGCTTTATCGTCTTTCTGTCTCCACGATGTGATGAAAGTTTAAAAAGGGTCTTAAAAGTAGTTGGGAACATCAGACACACATGTCATGTTAAAACTTTCCAACTACTTACAATTAAACCCTCAATTTGTTGACCTCCTTTTCTCTCCTCACGCTCCTCCTTCACCTCTCTCTCTAAGCTGGTGACCTCCTCTATCTCAGCCTCCTTCAACAAACCACAGTAGACCAATTATTTAGACCAAGCCAAGCAGAAGGGTTAATCTAGCCCTAAAATGCGCTGTTTTCTCTCCGTCTCGAAGGCCAGCCTCCTGGGTTATGTCTTCACATCACATTATCTGAGAATCAACGGGTTAGGGTACTCACTGGAGCAGATCAGCTGAAGATATTGATATTACGTTCATTGCCTGCAGCTTTATTAGTTAGCTGAATATTATGGCTGGATTGATTACACTCGTAGGCCTGTAAACATGCGCACGGCCGGGCTTTCTGTTACCAGATATCCTCCAGTGCTCGTTACTTGCACACTCAAACACATTAATGCTTTCACTGAAATCCTTTCAACTCTGCTTATGCGAGGATATCGAACTATCCAGAAATAGTCGATTGGAGTTCTTATTATCACGAATCCGTCTGCTGTCCATTAAGGTGGTCTAACATTGAGCTAATTTAGTAGGAGATTGTTATTAGGGATGGTAACAAATGGAGTCAGCTCGCTACCTGCTGCCACAGTGGACTAATTGGTTTTTACCCACAGAGGCCTGCTTGTTTTACCAAGCTCAGTAATTGTTTGCTACAGGCGCGTTTCCTCAGCCAGCTGCCACATGAGCGCCATCTCTGTTGACTTATTAGAAGCTAAAATGGCATTTATGAATGTGGTGCTGGGCCAGTTGGAGAAATATGTTGTTTTCTGACTTCCAACAAAGTCTGTGTTTGTGTCTGTGTGCTATCTGTCCCATTAAGCAGCCTGTGGTGGAACAAACTGACCGTGGGTAAATATGAATATGGTGATGTCGGGGAGAGGGTGTGTGTGTGTGTGTGTGTGTCGAGGATGGACAGGTGGTTCCTCTCTGCCTCAGTGGTCTGCAGGATTCAAGAAGGCATGTTTGTACGCTGCAAGGGTGGCAAAACCCCCCCTCAAAAAACCAAAAGCTTTTTCTTTCCTCACACATTTTTCTCATAAAACATGTTTGGTAGAAAAAAAGTATGATGAGAGTGAGAAACATTTTCAGTTTGCTACCTATTGTGTAGGTATAATGCACACTTGTCTTCTAATAACTGAAGCACCTTTGCTATGGGATTACCAGGTGCCAGGCTGCATTTCGCAGCAGCAGCAGAACTCCAAACACAGACTGAGTCTCCGAGCCTCTCTGGGGAGCTGGTTGTCATCACTGGGAAGTCATTAGAGGGGTGCCAAACTCTGCCACTTATTAGACATGGAGTGTTAGACAGTTCCCTCACTGAGGCGCAGCACTTCCCCGCTAACTTAATGACCTCATTAATTAGTTGTTATGAAAGAAATTAACATGTGAACCTTTGTGTTTACACATGTTCAAAGAAGCAGCTATCACCAATACCCTTCTAAATCCCTGACACGGTTCAGCTTTTTGGAGTTTGATACAAATACAGTTTAGATGAGATGATTACATTCACATCATAGCTTCACTTGAACCTTTTTCTTTATAAGCTGGGATCATTATATAACCTGAAGTGACTCCTAAATTTATGCGCCGGGTCTATTTTTCACACGCTACACTTCCAGAAGACGTCGCTCTCAGCAGTTTAGATCGGACCAGACAGGAAATCAGACACGGGAACGGTGTCAAGCATCCGGTAAATTCCAAAATAAGACACGTACTGATGTCTGATTGCTTACCTACAAAAAAACAAAAACAAAACGTGTGACACCAGGGTTGAAGTCAGTCAGCCTGTGGGTTTAATTTGTTGGTTTTCGTCATGGACGATGAGAAGTTAATTCTTTAAAGTGGAGAATTACCTGATTTATGTGATCATTTTTACAAGGACAACATGAAAAAGGAGGAAGTAT
Source organism: Valencia hispanica (assembly GCA_963556495.2). Lineage (NCBI taxonomy): Eukaryota > Metazoa > Chordata > Actinopteri > Cyprinodontiformes > Valenciidae > Valencia > Valencia hispanica. The sequence continues at coordinate 38,307,698 of OY747721.1, forward strand.
GGACAGAACTATCTGCAGTTTGGTAGTGGATGGTGAGTTTATGATTATAATAGGTATATAAAACTTATAATAATACTTATTAACATCAGTTTTGTGATTTCGGGATCTCCCAGGACCAGCTGGGTGGGCGCTCCCAGTAGGATGGGATGCGCTGCTGAGCTCACAGGAATGCGTTGCTTGCGCTTCCGGTGGAAAGAAGGGGTTAGTCCACCTACTTTGGTATTTGTACCTCTTGCAGCAACTGTTGCCAGCATGTTACTACCACCACCCTGCTTAATAGTGTGCTTAAGTTCAACGTACCAACTTAATTGAGCTCTTTCCGATACCTAGCCAGAATTCTACCAGAAGCTTGTTGACTAGAGAATGGTAGTCTTTGTTTTTGTTTCTTATTCTATATATTTGTTGTATTTCCAGAGCTTGCCTGGTGTTTAAAATTTTAGATCGTTTTTCCTTTCTCCCATTCACCTTTTGCACCTTTATATACTAATTACCACGCCTCCATCATGTAAGTCAACATGCTGTTTTCCTGTGTGTCAGTCAGGTGCCAGATTTCGTTTGCTTATCCTATGTAGTGCAAAAAACAAGGTGATTAGGATCTGTCTACTCATGGACACCTCAGATGTTGTGGAGGATATGCCGGGCGATTGGGTCTGATCTCTTCTGGAGAGAAACATATTGCTGTATCCTTACAGCTCATTTAGCAGGCTGCATGAGCTCCCTAATGACTGTTTCTTGTGTTGAAATCAGTATAGCGTGTGTTTGAATGTTTCCACTATATTCATAAGTGACTGGAGAATGACAGAAAGGTCAGCATCCCCACTCACTTAGTCTCAGGTAATGGCCTGGTAGAAGCATCAGTAAACAGATATTCAACCATTAAATACACAAGTGTTTCCTTGTGCACCTGTTTTTGTGTTGTTACTGACGGTGAGTGGCTTTCGGAGATTTTATTGGGTCTTCAACCACTAACCCATTAGAACAGATACACCGAGGACTCTGCTGTTGACCAGAATCTGAATATTTACGGCCGACTTGACTCTGATCGGTGACCGGCCAGCCGGAAACTCAAAAATCTTTTTCCAATCATCAAAAGCACATTAACGAAGCACAATCAGCTCACTCCATGGTGTTGTAGGGAGACTCAACGTCAGCTATTTTGAGGGTGCCTTCTCACCATCCCTGTTTAGTCCGCTTTAACCTGACTTTGCCCAGAAAGTTCAGTTTGTTTGGGGAGGTCTGAATGCGCAATTGAACTCTGATGCAGACCAAACAAGTGAACTCTGGTCAGCATAAAAACCTAGATCTCAGCTCAGTTGAAGTGAACTCTGGTGTAGTTTGATTGCATACGTTGAATGCCAAGCGGACTGGGACACTCCAAAAGCAGCCACGCAACGACAACCCTGCCTGGTTCTCTGTTCATGCTGAGCCTATTGCTGCAACGTATCTGTCTGTCACATTTGCCAAAGACAACAGAGCAATCCTAAAACCGCTCAAATCTAATACCATTCCTTGTCTGTTTACATATCAGCTATTTTACTGAAAAGATTAAATTAGAGGGTCAATCTTTACATCAATACCAAACCCATTACCAATGTCATCCCCACTCAACACCAATATAGAGAAAATGTCTGAATTCCAAAAACTGAACCAACCTACTTGATGAAATCATAACCCAATTAAGCTTCTTCTCTTGCTGCCTTGATACCTTACCTACAGTTTTGCTTAAGAAGGTTTTTCCTGTCATTGGGACCGATTTGAATCAAATAGTGAACTCATCCCTGCTATCAGGTGTCTTCCCTCAGGCTTTAAAAACAGCAGTTATTAAACCACTGCTAAAGAAGAACAACCTGAACAACACATTAATGCAGAACTACAGGCCAATTTCTAATCTTCCATTCATCAGCAAGATTATTGAGAAAGCTGTGTTTCAACAGCTAAATAGCTTTCTAACAATGACCAACAGTTTTGATGTTTTTCAGTCTGGTTTCCATGCTCACCACAGCTCTGAGACTGCCCTCGTCAAAGTTTTCAATGACATCCGCATAAAAGCAGACTGTGGTAGAACCACAGTGCTGGTACTTTTGGACCCCAGTGCGGCATTTGACCATGGTATACTATTGAAACTACCAGAAAGCTGGGTCAGACTTTCTGGTCCAGTTCTTGGCTGGATTGAGTGTTACCTAAAGAACAGGGACTAATTTGTGTCAAGAGGCAATTCTTCATTACACCAGACAGAAATCTCATGTGGGATGCCCCAGGGCTCCATCCCCGGCCTCCTCCTTGTTTCCTTGTATCTGTGTATGCTTCTTGCTTTATTGCTGTTTTTACTTTATATGCTTTGTCTGTGTTTTACTGCTATTTCAATTTTACCCCTTAATCATGTAAAGCACCTGGCAATAACCAGACTGATAGCTTAACCAGAATGTGACCCCTTTATCCCAGTTTACATGTCACACAGAAAATCGGATTATTAAATGAAATGTGTTTGACTCCGTGATGCTAGGTGGTGACACGTGCCCTTTCACGTTGGCATTTTTCTGTTTGGCCTAGAGGGTCAAACAAATAGTAAACAAATGCTGGCAGCAGTGAAGCAGACTGAGTAAAAGCAGGATATTAACAATAAACAAGGAAACGGACGACAGCAATGCTGCAGCACAGTACATTTTGTGTAAGTACTTCCGTGGTCTCATCACTTCCCGTGAGAAGCTCCACTGAGGCAGGATTGGAGCTGCATGCAGAGAAATTAGATTATCCAGTTGCATTATCTGGGTGCCGTAACTCGATTATGAGAACTCTTGTTCGCTTTGACTTCAGTCAGACTAAGGCAATAATTCGGCTTTTTCTTACTGCCTGTAAATGCACTGACTGAGTTCCTTTAAATCAGAGCTAAAACCAAATCTGTTTACAGCTGCCTTTGAGTACGTGATTAATGATAGCTGGAATGTCATATGTTTTAATAGGTTATGTGTCTTTAATGTTGTGTTGTATGCCTTTACTGTTGGTTTCTTGCTGTTTTTTAATTTTTATTCCCTAATGAAACACCTTGAATTGCCTTGTTGTTCAAAGTGTGCTATACAAATAAAGTTGCCTTGCCTTTCATGGAACAGGAAGTGTCCCCGCTTCTTTTAATCAAGCAGTGCGGCTTTTTTCACCACAGGCAAGGAGGTAAACATGCTCAAAAGGTTTGGTTCATTTGACCAAGAGAAGCAGCTAAAAACAGCAACAATCTTGCATTTCTTTTTCTCATTTCGACTTATTTGAACAGAGTCTACCGGACTATCAGGTGTGAAAATGACCTTAGTTTGACTGGTGCTTTAAAAAGAGGGCAGAGATGCAAGACACTAGAAAGAGTAAGACTTTAAGCAGATAACAGGAAGGCTGGACATAGCACTGTAAAGTTGCTCTGTTCCATTTCTAAGCTGCCTTGGTTTGAAAATATTGGTACTAGTATTACAAGAGCTTCTCTCTCACATAATAAATAACCTTCTTATGACCACTCATGGCATGAAAGAATTTTTTGAAAGCTGTTCCTATATCTCTATTTTATAGTTATTGTTCTCCTGCACACATCTTGGACTTCAGTTATTTTTATTGAGGCTCAAAGTCCGTATGGCTCTTACTCATTATGATAGCAGGTGAGAAACAGTAAGAATCTATTTTATCGAAGTCATACAGTGCTGCGGGAAAAGTGTGACAGTGAATACTGGGAGGATTCAGTACAGATGTGACAAGAGTGGGAGCAGAAACACACACACACACCAACACACACAGACAGGAGTTTTGGCAGCAGTCGTGGCCTGAACCATCCTCTTGTGCCAAAATACCAGCGAGCTCCACTGCCAGTCTCCTCTCCTCCCCTCTAGCTTCTACTCTGCTCTCGGTTTCCACCTTCCATCACACATTTCTGCATTCATCTTTCTTTCATCATACCTGCAGACCCCCACTCTGCTCATTCCTCACACTGTGTTATTCCTCCCTCTCTCCTTACAGAGCCTCTCTTTTTCCTCCATGGTACTTGACGGGGCTATTATTACCATGGCACCAATTTATTTGCAGCCTATTATTTTCCATTTGCTTTGAGGAGACCCTTGGCCAAAATCCCTGCCCACAGTGCTCAATCCCAGCCACAGGATTTATCCCCGAGTAGCTTGGCAAATCTAATCCTCTCCCTCCCTTTTCCCTCCTCCTTTATCTCTTCTTCTCTCCTTTCTTTTTTTCTTCCTCTCACTCGCATTCTTTCTTTCTACAGGTTTTTCCTTCCATGACCGCTTATGCAAATAGAGGCCCTCCTTTTCAAAGAGCTGTCTCTCCATAAACCGATGGATGGCTCCATTTCCACAGCTCTACACTCTCTCACACACACAGACAGAGAGAGAGAGAATCACCTACTCTATCAGGAATACAAGGACACATGCTATCTCTCATAAACATTCACCAATACACACACACATACACACACAGCAGACAGGATGCCCCTCTCTGCAGCAACCGTGGTATATTTTGAGCAGCCAGCGCTCTGAGCGGTGGTTGGGCCATAACGACTTAAAAACCAGCAGGCTGTCGCCAGCAGCCACGCAGCACTCAGTTGGGTAAACACTGGCATAATCTGAATCTCTCTCTGATGTGCCAGAACAAGTGGCTTTATTTCTGCGCTCCTACAAAGGTCCCTGAAGGAAGTCAAGACAAGGGTAAAGTGATAACTCGTTTTTGTGTGTGTATGTGTGTCTTCCCTGGGAGTCTCCTTTTATTTCCCTCCTCTTAGATTGACCCTTTCTTCACTCACCGGCTCTCACACACACGTACATACATCTCTATCTTCTCATAGCCCGTTTTGCAATATCCATTTCATAAAGCCGTAAATCACTCCGCTGCCTACATTCAAATGTCAGGGCTTCTCTCCAAGGCATCATTCCTCCAACTATCCTCTGATAAGCGAGCGGGAATGATGGCATCCGTAAAATATAGAGCAGTTACCTAATGGAGGAGACAACGGAGGAAGAAGGGAAGGAAAGAAAGAAGGAAAGGGTAGAGAAGGGCTGTGAGGTTGTGCCTCGCACAGTTCGACGAGTGATTAAATTATCAAATGGAGCTTTGCTCGTTGTCCAAGGGGTTTTCAGAGGAAAAGCCCTTTTCTTGGAGGCTAATGCGCTTTTTCAGCCTGGCACAATGGGACACTTTGTTGTGGAAAGGAGCTGAGAGCAGCTCTGTTGGCCCAGAGCTGATGGGGCCACCAGGTCTCTCCTGGCACCTTTCTAAGGGGCCCCGGGCCATACTTAACCTCCAGCCTGTCTACCAGCATTAGCACATAACCTCATCAGAGTGGTAAGATAATGCCCTTGTGACAACATTAGCACATTATAGGGCTAGATGTACCTTAGGCTGCTTAATGCAAAAGGAGTGGTGGCGTGTTTAATCAATCATTAGCATTCCAGAGGTTTGTGGACGGATTTGCTTAATGCTGTCGTCCCCTCTATGACCTTCCATTTGTTTTCACCTGCTGGTGTTCTTTGGGAAAAATACACCTTAATCTTTTATCCTAATTATGTTACTAGCATTTGTGACAAATTAATTCAACAATACTTAATCCCAAAGGGAAACTAGAATAGCACTCGGAGAGCGCAGACCTCCATCCAGGCAGCAACCCCCCCCCCCAACACCCAGACGGTGATCTGGATCACTCCCAAAATCGAATCAACTGTTCCTGGTCCCACTATGGACATTTCGTGAAAGTTTCATCAAAATCCTTCAGCGTCTTTTCAAGTTATGCTGCTAATGGACAGAGAATCAAACAAACAAACCCTGGCAAAAACATAACCAGAAATCTAGGTGTAGTAATGGACTCAGACCTGAACCTCCAGGGTCACATAAAGGCAATAACAAGGTCAGCCTTCTATCACCTGAAGAACATTTCTAGGACTGCGGGCCCAACAGGGCCTCGAAAAACTCATCCATGAGTTTTTCTTTAGTTGGATTGATTACTGCAACAGCTAATTCACAGGTCTGCCTAAAAAGTCAATCAGACAGCTGCAGCTGATCCAGAACGCTACTGCTTGTGTTCCTCACTAGAACCAGGAAAGTAGAGCACATCACCCCAGTTCTATAGTCCTTACACTGGCTCCCTGTAGCTCAGAGAATATACTTCAAAATACTTTTACTAGTTTATAAATCATTGAATTGCTTGGCACCAAATTATGTTAAAGACTTGTTGCCACAATACCAACACCCACTCAGGTCTTCTAATTCCAGTCTGCTAATCAATTCTTGAATCAGAACCAAACAAGGAGAAGCAGCTTTCGGTTTCTATTCTCCTCTTATCTGGAACAATAGTCCAGACCACTGCAAAGCTAATGAAACACTGAGTTTCTTTTAATCAAGGCTAAAAACCAATCTGTTTAGAGGTGCCTTTGAGTAACTGAAATATAATAGCTGGAATGTCATATGTTTTGTGTCTCTAATGTTGTGTTTTATGCTTTTAGTGTTCTTTTATTACTGTTTTTATTTTATTCCCTAATCACACAAAGCACCTTGAATTGCCTTGTTGTTGAAAATGTGCTATACAAATAAAGTTGCCTTGCCTTATATTTATTAGTACTAATATAATAATGTAATGACATTTTTTATTCTATATTTTATTCTCTATAGGGTTACAAGCTGATGTTAGCTGGTTAATTAGTCAGACTATCAGCTCAGATAACCAGTCTGATTAATTAAAGTGCCTCTCCTTTTGTAAGTGAAGGAAAAGTGTCGTAGAGGTCTTTCTGCTGGTTGACTGTCGGTGCACAGCAACAGGTGGAGGAAGGGAGCCCTGTTACTCTGTGCTCCTTGAAGGTGGTTAAAACTAGCAAATGTTTTTCTTTGGCGACTCATTAAATGGAGTTTAAACCATTGGGACCACTTGACAGGACAAAATTTGCAGTTTAGAAAGTGTATGTCATTTTAAACTTGATTATACATGGATGCAGGTAACCAGCTCATGCCTAGTTGCACATCACTAAACACATTCATGGTCTTCAGCCTGAAAAAGAATCGCAATATGAATTTCCAGAGACCGACAGAATATCATACACCCATCCATTGTCCTATGCATATCTGAAGGACCCAGCCCACGGGCCACCACCAACCCGTCCACGTTTCTAACAGATTTTCCCCGCTCAGCGAACACCCGCTGAGAAGCCGACCCTGGTAATTGGCAGCTCCATAGTCAGAAACATGGCGTTAGAGACACCATTGACCGTAGTCAAATGCTTGCCAGGGGCCAGAACGGGCGACATCAAATCCTACCTGAAACTGCTGGCTAAAGATAAGTGTAAATACAGTAAGATTGTTATTCACGCTGGCGGTAATGACACCCGGTTACGCCAATCGGAGGTCACAAAAATTAGTGTTGCTTCGGTGAGTAAGTTTGCCAAAACAATGTCAGACTCGGTAATCTTTTCTGGTCCCCTGCCTGATCGGACCAGTGACGACATGTTTAGCCGCATGCTGTCATTCCATGAAATGGTTGTCTAGGTGGTGTCCTGCAAACGATGTGGGCTACATTGATAACTGGCGAACATTTTGGGGAAAACCTGGTCTGATCCGGAGAGACGGCATCCATCCCACTTTGGATGGAGCAGCTCTTCTTTCTAGGAATATGGCCGAATTTATTAGTCCTCCAAAACACTGACAACCCAGGGTCCAGACCAGGAAGCAGAGTCGTGGTTTAACCCACCTCTCTGCTGCTTCTGTACTGTTACCCACCCATTACCCTATAGAAACAGTGTCTTGCCCACAGCCAAAATTAAATGGATTAAAAGTTAAGCCAACAAAAGCAAATTATGGAAATCCAATAAAGATAAATAGGACTTTTACTGAACAGAAAAATAAATATATTAAATGTGGTTTATTAAACATAAGATCTCTCTCCTCAAAGACTTTGTTAGTAAATTTGTGATAATCACATTGATTTGCTTTGTCTCACAGAAACCTGGTTGCAGCAGGAGGATTATGTCAGTATAAATGAGTCAACTCCTTCCAGTCATTTGAATTTTCACATTCCTAGAAATACTGGGCGAGGAGGAGGAGTTGCAGCCATTTTTCGTTCTGATTTACTAATTAGTCCCAGAACAATTGATAGCTACAGTTCTTTTGAACATCTAACCCTTAATTTTCCTCATCCAAGTTGCAAAACATTAAGTACCATTTTTGTTTGTGGTTTTGTATCGTCCACCAGGCCCTTACCCTCAATTCTTGGATCAGATCTTACATTTTTTTATCTGATTTAGTATTAAATGCTGATAGGGTCATTATAGTGGGGGACTTCAATATTCATGTGGATACTGAAAGTGATAGCCTAAATGCAGTCTTTAATGCTATTTTAGACTCAACTGGCTTTACTCAAAAAGTACAGGGATCGACCCACTCGGGCAAACACACTTTGGACCTTGTACTGACATATGGTATTGAGTGTGAGGAAATAAAAGTCCACCCACATAACCCGGTCCTGTCTGACCACTTCTTAATAACTTTTGAATTTACTTTAACTGACCATCTTAAATCTGAAAGAAAATTTCATTATAGTAGAGCTTTATCAGACAATGCTGTAACAATTTTTAAAGAATCTGTTCCATTCTTACTTTCCTTAGTGTCTCAGGGTAACACAGTGGATGGCAGCAATTCTATCTCTAACCCTTCAGAAATTGATGGTCTGGTTCACAGCGTTACGTCCTCATTGCGTTTGACATTAGATAGTGTAGCCCCCTTAAAAAAGAAAGTGGCTAGCCATAGGAGGCTTACTCCTTGGTTTAACGCAGAGTTGCATACTTTAAAGCAGAATACGAGGAAGTTGGAGAGAAAATGGCGCTCTACACATCTAGAGGATTCCTATTTAACCTGGAATAACAGTCTACTGCTGTATAAAAACACCCTACGACAAGCTAGAACAGCATATTTTTCATCATTAATAGAGGCGAATAAAAACAATCCTAGGTTTCTTTTTAGTACAGTTGCCAAACTTACACAGAGTCATAGCTCTGTTGAGCCAACTATTCCCCCAGCTCTTAGCAGTGATGATTTTATGGGATTCTTCGTAAATAAAATTAATTCTATTAAAAATAAAATCATTGGCATCCTCCCAAACATTATTACTTCTTCCTCAGTAAATAAGGCAGCATCGGAAAAAACTGTAGAACCTCATTTGTGCTAAGGCTGTTTTGATTCAGTCGAGCTTTCGGAATAATCAAAAGTTTTAGCCTCATCTAAACCTTCAACTTGTATGTTGGACCCAATCCCAACCAAATTATTTAAAGAAGTGTTCCATTTGGTTCCTGGCCCCATTTTGGATATGATGAATCTATCCTTAGTAAACGGATACGTACCACAAGAATTTAAAATAGCTGTGATTAAACCTTTACTCAAGAAACCTTCCCTTGATCAAGATGAGTTAGTGAATTACAGACCTATATCTAAACTTCCTTTCTTATCCAAAATCCTTGAGAAAATTGTTGCTAATCAAGTCTGTGAGCATCTAAACTGTAACGAGCTGTTTGAAGAGTTTCAGTCAGGTTTTAGAGCTCATCATAGCACTGAAACAGCACTGGTGAAGGTTACTAATGATATTCTCATGGCCTCAGATAATGGACTGGTGTCTGTTCTGGTTTTGTTAAATCTCAGTGCTGCTTTTGACACAGTCAATCATAATATTCTCTTAGAAAGGCTTGAACATGTTGCAGGGATCAAAGGAACAGCACTAGGCTGGTTTAAATCATATTTGTCTGATAGATTCCAGTTTGTTCATCTAAATGATAAATCTTCTTCACTCTCAAGGGTTACTTGTGGAGTTCCACAGGGTTCTGTGCTTGGACCAATTCTTTTCACCACATATATGCTTCCAATTGGTAGAATCATTAGACAGCATGGGATAACTTTCCACAGCTACGCCGATGATAGACAACTATATTTATCCATAAAACCTGATGAACCCAGTCAGTTAGGTAGATTACAGGCATGTCTGGAAGACATAAAAACATGGATGAATCTAAACTTTTTCCTTTTAAATTCTGACAAGACAGAAGTTGCTGTTTTTGGACCAGAAATTCTTAAAAAGAAACTGATCAGTCAATCACTTCATCTGGATGGCATTAAATTTGCCCCCAGTAATAACGTAAAGAACTTCGGCGTTATTTTTGACCAAGACTTGACATTTAAATCCCATATTAAACAGGTTTCTAGGATTTCCTTCTTTCACCTCTGGAATATTGCTAAAATTAGAAACATCCTGTCCAGCAGTGATGCTGAGAAACTAGTCCATGCATTTGTTACCTCAAGGCTGGACTACTGTAATTCTTAACTATCAGGTAGTCCACAAAATGCCATTAAAAGCCTTCAGTTGATCCAAAATGCTGCAGCAAGAGTTCTGATGAATATTAAAAAAGAGAGATCACAATTTTCCTGTTTTAGCTTCCCTTCATTGGCACCCTGTTAAATTCAGAATAGAATTTAAGATCCTTCTTCTTACATACAAAGCCCTTAATAATCAAGCTCCATCGTACATCAGGGATGTAATTGTTTCATATGTTCCCAACAGAGCACTTTGCTCTCAGACTGCAGGTTTACTTGTAGTTCCTAGGATTTCTAAAAGTAGAATGGGAGGCAGATCTTTTAGTTACCAGGCTCCTCTCCTGTGGAACCAGCTCCCAGCTTTAGTCCGTGAGGCAGACACTGTTTAATTTTAAGGCCAGGCTTAAAACTTTCCTTTTTGATAAAGCTTATAGTTAGAGTGGCTAAGGTCATTCTGAGCTAGCTCTGTAGTTATGCTGCTATAGGCTTAGACTGTTGGAGGACAGACTTACCAATTTTCTTCACTCTGCTACTTCCTTTTCTACTACTACTCTCAGTACTCTACAGTACATTGTGCTATTTCGACTGTTAACTTTGTGTTCTCTTAGTGTTTTTCTCTCCATAGAAGATATACCTGGTCTGGTATCCTGCTTGGCTGCAATGCCCTGTTGGACGGAGTGCATCGCCTGGGATGATGCTCCCAGTGGCTGAACATCCACTGTGTCCTGTTATCAACTTTTTACTTTCTGTAACATAGAGAGTACTCTTATATCGGATCTTCTGTTCCTTCTGTATCTCTGCTCTGTCTTCTCAAACCCCCAGACGATCGTGGCAGATGGCCGCTCCTACTGAGCCTGGTTCTGTTGGAGGTTTCTTCCTGTTAAAGGGGAGTTTTTCCTCTCCACTGTTGCTACATGCTTGCTCAGTATGAGGGATTGCTGAAGGATTGCTGTGGTTGGAAAGTCTGCCCAACTTCACGCCAATGACTGACGCAATCTGCTGGGATTCCTTAAATAGGAAACTTTTTAACTGATTGGAATGTTTGTATAAATGTATTGAAATGACTTCTTGTTAAGTGCCTTGAGATGACATCTGTTGTGAATTGACGCTATATAAATAAACTGAATTGAATTGAATTGATTTGAAGTCGTGGTTCCAGGAAAGAATTCAAGATATTCCTGTCCCACGTAGTACATCCAGCAAGTTCTTGCTCTCTCTCTTATGGGGCATGCTCAGAAAACCTCTATAGGGAGGCACCCTTTTCAGATGCCCTAACACAGTGATTCTGAACCGGTGGGGCGCGCCCGGACACGCCCCTGGGGGGGCGCCAGTAGGCTACAGGATGGGCGGAAAATAACCGAAAAAGAAAATGTGCAATTTTTTAAAATTTATTATTAAACTACTGTCATAAAAAGTTCTAGTTCCGTATATAAATAGCTCCTGAATAGAAATTAAAATGTGTTAATAATAGCCTACGGCGGTCTATCTATCGGTCTATCTATCTGTCTGTCTGTCTGTCTTTCTGTCTGTCTGTCTGTCGTGGTGTGGGTGGGGTTGTTATGGGGGGGACGGGGTGCACTGGGGCCCCAACTGTAATGAACCAGCTTTGGGGGGGCCCAGCTGGCAAAAGGTTGAGAACCCCTGCCCTAACAACCTCAAATACCTCCTCTGGACCTCCTTTGGGCTGTACTCCAAGCTTCATTATAATGCCAGAGCTCCTCATTCCCTCTCTAAGGGTGTGTCTTGGCGTGCTCTGGAGGAAGCTCATTCCTGAAGCTTTGTCAGGGTTCTTGTGGTCATGAAAGGGAGACAGACCTGCAAATCAATGCTCTGCTTGGGCTCAGATGTTTCTTCACCACGGCAGTCCAGAAGAGCCTCCGCACTGCTAAAAAATGACCAGATTTTGTATTAAAATGTTCATTCTCCTGAGTGGTCCTGAATGGGAGTAAGGCTTTGAATCAGACATAAATATTTGGACCTATGTGGAGTCCTTGATATTGGCTGTTTGCACACCCAGTCTGTAGAAGTCTTGATGATTGCTAAATTAGAAGGAATAATTAAAACCTATAAGACCATTTCTGCAGAGAAATGCACCAAAGCTAGTATTATGGAGCATAAAACTTCAAATCACATCTCCATATGTCCACAGGCCTTGTATTTGGATCTGCAGTAAATATTTAGGGGTATAATTATTGCTGCTGTATAGGGGACGGCAATGTAAACACACGTGCCCCAGACAGGATTAAAATCTCAGAGCACCACATGCAAAATTAAAGTCAACAAACCTCTGCTTAAATAAATTCCCTCTGCATAATGTATCCTGTGAAGCATGTGCAGCTTCAAGCCCAGATGTGGGGTGTCCGACCCTGTGAGGTCCACAGATTGAAACATAATCCAGAAGACAATTTGTATATGTCTCTTTAATTAGAGGCTGGACATTTGTGGTTTATGCTGTGTGTAGGAAAAAAGACTTGTGGCCCGTTGCACTTATTGAAATCATTTTTCAGTGATTACCCAGAAAGGGAGTGTTAATGAACACTTGAGGGCTGATTTTCTAGAGCTAGAAAAATATGATTAATCCAATAACACAGCAAGATGTCAGTAATCATGTGTAGACCACCTGTTGTAGACCAACTTTTGTGCATTAGGAATTGTTGTTACAGTTCAATTCAATGGCAGAATCATGTTTAATGCAAACAGCTATGCAGATCCTGCTGAACACTGAAACATTTCAGACTCAAAAGTGGAAGTAGCCCTGTTAGTTCAGTCCTTGTGTTCCTGTCTACACTCTAAAAACTGCTGGGTTATTTGCACAACCTAAATGCTGGGTTTATGTCGTTGAGACAAATGTTTTTTAAAGTTACACAGTCAAAAATTGACAGCAATAATTTAGGTTATTTAGCTTTTCGTAAGAGGAACAAAAAATGGGGGCTCATTTTTCTAATTAATACTTTCACTATGTTATTAATTCATTTATAAATGTCACAGTTTATAGCTGAATATTTAGTTAGTAAGCTAAATATTTAGTTTAAACCTAAATATTGAGTTCGAAGCTAACTGTTTAGCTAGTAAGCTAAATCAGCTAGCTAAAATATTTAGCTTCAAACTAAATATTTAGCTTATATGCAAATAAACGGAAGTGGACTACCAAAATAAAAGCTGGTTATTGCTAACCTCTATATAAACTGCTGGCGAAACTGAACGTTGTCGCTCATGTCCTTATCATTGTTCATTTGCCTCCGACACGTCCAACATTTTAGCTTAAAACACACAATGAGCCCGTTTTAACGGCTATACAGACTTTTCCTGATGGATTTACAGCAACAGTGACTACAGCACCAGCAGGAGTTTGAATGAATGAATAACATGGTCAAAATATGAGTTAAAATGAACTCTCATTTTCTTTCTACTTTGACAGGCTCAATAACTCAGATTATCGCTGTTAATTTTTTACTGAGTAACTTTACAAATAGCACCCCGTATTGCACCTTTAATTAAATATTTGATCGGACATTATAACCCATTTGGTTATTTTACAGAGGAGAGCAGATGGAGCCCCATCATTCTTCTCCATCTGCTCCATCCTGGGGCCCCTCTTATTTAATATCTACATGCTCCCACTAGGCAAGATTATAGCGACCAATGACATTAGCTACCATAACTATGCGGATGACACTCAGCTCTACATTACAATGTCACCAGGTGACTCTGAACCCATTCAAACCCTAAATCAATGCATTGACCAAATAAATGGATGGATGTGCCATAACTTTCTCCAGCTGAATAGGAACAAAACTGAAGTGATTATTTTTTGACCCAAGGAGGAACGATCAAGAGTCAGCACACAGCTTCAATTAATACAGCTAGAAACTACTGATCAGGTTCGTAACCTAGGTGTAGTAATGGACTCAGACCTGAACCTCCAGGGTCACATAAAGGCAATAACAAGGTCAGCGTTCTATCACCTGAAGAACATTTCTAGGATTAAAGGACTGATTTTGCAACACGACCTAGAAAAACTCATCCATGCGTTTATCTTTAGTCGGATTGATTACTGCAACAGCATCTTGACAGGTCTGCCTAAAAAGTCAATCAGACAGCTGCAGCTGATCCAGAACGCTGCCGCTCGCGTCCTCACTAGAACCAGGAAAGTAGAGCACATCACCCCAGTTCTAAAGTCCTTACACTGGCTCCCTGTAGCTCAGAGAATAGACTTTAAAATACTTTTACTAGTTTATAAATCATTACATGGCTTAGCACCAAAATATGTTGAAGACCTGTTGTCATGGTACCAACCACCAAGACCACTCAGGTCCTCCAACTCTAGCCTACTAAACATCCCTAGACTCAGAACTAAACATGGAGAAGCAGCTTTCACTTTTTATGCTCCCCTTATCTGGAACAGACTTCCTGACGAGTGTAGAGCTGCTGAAACTCTGAACTGCTTTAAATCGAGACTAAAAACCCATCTGTTTAGAATTGCCTTTGAGTAAATGCTTGATGTTATATGTATGAAATGTGTTCATGCTCTCTTGCTTTTTTTTATTTTTCTCTTGCTTTATTGTGTATCATGTATAATGTGTGTTTCTTTTATGTGTTTCTTTTAAATCACCAAATCATGTAAAGCACCTTGAATTGCCCTGCTGTTGAAAGTGTTCTATACAAATAAAATTGCCTTGCCTTGCCTTGCCTTCTCTGACCTCTATCCAACCACAGAAACATCAGCCTATATCTAGGTTTAAAAAGTTACAACTTTAAAACCACTGAATTCTTCCATCACTTAGTTGTCCCTTGGGTATAAAGTCTCTCGAATAAGATGGGACAAAATGTGACTGCTTGGTGAAAAACTTGAGTCATGGAGTTTATTGTTTGGAAAATCATCAGAGCAAAATGAAAGCAGCCATGCATTGTTTTGCATCCTATTGAATGAGCGTGCATTTTTAGTATTGGTCTCTCATGTTCATATAACTGTAATAAACTAAAATCCAAAGTGTCACTGATTGTGCAACATAGTTTTCAGTTCTTTTTAATACTCCTACTGAGTCAATTTGGCCGCTCTTCTCTTTAACAGTTCATGCTTTGAATTGGATTTCTTGAACTCAGCCTATTATACGGCACACCAGTAGTAGAAAGCAGCTTATGTCACACTAAGTAAAAGAGAGAAAATACGGAGCAGTCTTATCTCATCACGAATGAAAGCTCTCCTTAAAGACCTCGGGCTGAAACCAAACCGGATGTTGAAGTTAATAATCCAAGAAAAAACATTGTTGATATAGATGCTGAGATGCTTGATGTTTAGGATGAAGAGAATGTCTAATATTCCATACATTTAATTTGTATAGTCCGCTAGTTAAGTTAGCCTGAATCCTCCTAGCAGTGAGAGGCACCATACTGTCCCTTCTCCTCACCATGTCAGACTCCAACTGCTTTAGTTTTATTTCCTTTCTCCTTCTCTACGTTTCTCTGTTCTCCTCTTATTCTTCTCTCTTCTTTTCATCTGGAACCTGTGTTCAGCTGGTCGTCTGTTATCAGTCTGAACTGTGGGACTCTGTGAACAACACGGTCATTCACGTTCTGTTTCTCATCAAAGGTCCAGACAGTTATACCCCGTTCCAAACTCATATGTTAAGCACCCTGATGCGTGTTGTTGACTGGGAGGATGGGATTTTATTTTATAAACGGGCTTTGTCCAGAACGCAATGATTCATCTTCCTAAATGTACCAGATGGGATGTTTCTCTTATAAGAAAAGATGCACTATGTTCTTCAGTCATACCAGTTTTGTATAACTGTGCCAGAAACATGTTGTTTTGCTTTCTTATCTTTCTTAAAAAAGAAGCCTGCAGTGTGTAACATGTAACACAGGGTCACTAGTTAACCTGAAGTGCAGAGTGAAGGCTTCCATGTTGATGGTGCCTTTTTGTTTCTGACCTCAGGGTATTCATTGTTGACTTTCACAGCTGAACTGTCTTTGGTTGTTAAAGTAGTGTGATCTGTTGTTGCTGTGAAGCAACTCCTTACCCTTGACACTGACTGATGAACCACTGCCAAGATAAAATCTCAAGTCTGAGATCAAAATACCTTGGACTATAGCAGAACCTTTTCCCTGTCCATCAACTCCGACAAACCTGCAATGCCGGGTTGAAGTAGTTATCCCAAACTGCACGAACTCGTGACTTTGGTTTAAAAGGCTCACACAGTGTGTATTTTGACAGAAAGAACCAAAGATTACACGCAACATGCATACGCAATCTGTGGATGTTCTGAGATGGAACATGTTTACTGCTCATTGATTTATATCGGTATCGGAAATTAATATCGATATCAGTAAAAAAGCCGGTATCTTATTCTTATCTTATTTTTACTTTTAAAAAGGTTCCAGAGTGAACATTTTGCCCTTGTGCATTCATGCTGACAGCAAAACCACATTTGGCCAACCTCTAACCTGACCTCTAACCCAAACGTGTACCAGGTAACCAGGGCCGGATTATGTTAGCAGAGGCCCCTGGGCACAAAATGTTCAAAGGGCCCCCTCGCCGCCAAAACAATCATATTTAAATAGGATTTTCACCACGCTCTTGTAAAACTACATTGCTCATCTGAGGGCAGCAATATCAAAACACAACACAGTGGTGTAACTCCCTTGCCTATGTAAACACATCCTGCTTGATCTCACCTCCACCAGGCCAGGACTACAATTTAGATTGTTCCATAACTTAATCACAAAAACTCACTCATAGCCGTTAATTTTTCTTTCCTGTCTCTCCTCTTCTCTCTCAAAGCGCTCCTTCAGTTCTTTTGCTTCTCAGCTCTTCAATGCTGCACTTCTGTGTCTCTGTCTGTCTTCCCCCTATTTTTGTTTATCTTTTATTGATAAAAAATAGTGCAATCAGTTTGAGTAATCTTGACTTATACTTTGAAGCATTTGATCATAAATGGAAAATGAATGCAAAGTAAAATCCAATGATTTTCCTTTTACATAATAATGTGTTTAATAAACCTGTATCTGTTTCTCTAAACTCCTGTTTCTCTATCCTCCTCTAGTGTCTCTTTCCTCCTCCTCTCCTGTTTTTCATAACTAAAACCATGAGAACAGGGCTCTTGTCTAGGAATGCACTATGTATTGTCACCAACATCGGTATCTGCCGATGTTAGTCATTTTTTAACACATGTATTGGTCCGATAAGTAAAACTGAGCCAGTATTAAAAATCACTATTTATTTCTATCTTTGTAAGAAATTAATGTAATATTTATAACATTTTAAATAATAGTTATTGGCCATAAGAGCAATAATATCAAATATCTATATTGCCGCAAATGTTTTGATCGGTGCATCTTTTAACTCTGTCCTCCATGATGTGCTGCCCCAGCCTTTCTGTCCATCTCTTTATGAGTTCACTAAGAAAATGACCAAACTGACAGATTAATGCCAACAAAGTTAACACCATGTGCTGATCCAAGTAATTCATCATCACCACAGAAACCTCTTTCACCTAAAAACTGACTGACAGCAACGACCCGCCTTAGCAGAACCTCCCACCAGTACCGCGTCTCTCCCTCCAGCTGGTCCAGTTTAGCTTTCTGTCCTGCTACCAGTGGCTGATGGTAGCAGCACACTGACGCAATGATCAGAACTTTCCTCATGGTCACACACGCATTCCGAGTGTTTCCAGTCAGAGAAACCACTAATGTACTGGTTTTATTTGCTCCAAATAAGATGCGGGGGAAACAAAAGATATTATCCTACCTGTGGTCGGTGAACATGTGATCCAGTCTGAAGAAACTTTTTCTCCACTTGGGAAGTGACAGCAGATCATTAGGTTTGGCTCACTTTACCGCCCAAACCTCGATCACGGGATGAAGCTGGATATCTGGTCGCCCGATTATTAAAAGCAGCAGCTCCACCATCGATAACAACAGCGTAAACATTTACGTTAACTGTCCCCCACAATGCTGCGTCCCCCACCGGATAAACCCAGTCTGAGCTGCTGCTGCTACAGCTAGCCTCAGGTTGTGTTGTGTAGCTAATGCAGTCCCGTCCGAACAGGTTCATTGGCTCACCATCATCCACCATGTCTTCTTTTTCCTGATTTTCCTCCTTAGGTTTTACACAGAACGTGTCAGTAGATGACAGACTTCCTAATAAACACGTCTTCTTCTCATCTTTCTCTCTTTCATTTATAGAAACCGCCTTTTTTCGCTCATTTTAGATTCTCTTAGGACTAGTCCTACTGTCCGTCTGGTGACGGTCAGCGGAGCGCTACTTGCTGCGGCATGGGCGTGGCATGTTACCATGGTTTCCACTGCGCCTTAGGGACTATGTAACTTTGTTAGGGTAAAAAAAAAAAACGGTGTGGATCTTATTGGTCATCTCCGCCAGCACCGATCTCTGCCATGTTTGAAATATGAAGACTATTTTTTTTCCTTCCTTAAACTGCTCATGTGGGCCCCCCAGTGGGCGTGGGCCCCTGGGGCCCATAATGCCCATTGGATAATCCGGCCTTGCACGTAACACCAGTGGCACATTACATGTTTGCCGTCTCTTGGTTTATCTGCTTTACATTCCAACATGATAAGGAGAAGAATCTCGACTTCGTCATCACTTACACAAAAGACTCGTCATTTGCCTTTCTTTTTGTGTATACCGGTAACTTCATGTGGAGGCTTTATGTCCGATGCTCCATGTTTAGTGCCACTTACAGGTCTGGGGGAGTAAAAACAGCGTATTTGGTCGTTCTCTGTTTTTCCATGAGGATGAAAGCATTTCTGTAAGCGGTCCCATGTGGATGCCCGTATTTTTTAAACCAAGAACCCGTTTTAGAAAAAAATATTCACATGTGAGCGGGGCCTCAGTCAGGCTCCAGCAATCGACTTGCAGTACTTAACAGACATGTTGCTCGTAGTTTGCAATCTGTAATTTTAAAGCGAGTTTATCTCACTACAAGTGAGTTAGTTTCCACATCATGACTGTTTTTTGTTTTTTTGTAAGAATAAATATTGTAATATAGCAGACTTATTTGTCTTTTTTTGTAACCGTGGGAAAATTGGCTAATTGAAAGCTCTGAGTTCATTTCAAATAGTGAACAGTGTTTTTACAGCCATTGATCTCTCAGACATCGCCTCTATTCCTTGTATAAATAATTGATTTCCTACACCAGGAATTGAAGCAAAAAATGGATCAAATCCTGTTGTTCTTTTTTCTTAAATCATAGTTCCAAATAAGAAATCACAAATGGATAAGTTAGTTGAGTGGTTATTAGCCATAAGATTTTGGTGTACTAGCTATTTTATGATTTTCATTTTCTATTGGCTGCTAGACGAACAGATTCGGCACAGAGGATCTCAAAGGGAGCAGGCGTTGGTGACTGATTGCAGATAAAAAGGTCGGTGGACACAACACAGCTGAGGTCAAAGCCGTAGCTTGAGAACAAGACACAGGGCTGCAGAGCAAGTTGGACACGGAGAAACTGGGAGAAACGTAATGAGGGAAACAAAGAGGCCACGCTGGGCTTCCTAAATCACTGCATTCCTAGACATACCCCACAACAAGACAGAGTATAAGTAACAGATCTCTAAGTTGTACAAGAATATCTCAGACGAGTATATCCCAGGGCAAAAAACTGGTCGTCACCTTAAGCACATTCTGATCCCGATTTTTCTGTGTTTTATACGAATGTTTTATAATGCATCATTCTGCATCATTGTGTAGATGCAGCTTCAGGATCGTTGGCTGCTCATTATTGTATGCTGATGCATCAGAAAACGATTCTGTTTACTGTAGCCAGAGAGGACAGACAGAAGAAAGAGATCAGGTGACGTCAGATCTGGGTTCGTGCTGATTCAGTGTTTACTCATCAAACACAATTATTCTTTCCTGTAAGCACTGGGCCAAGCTTCTCTGTATGGAACTTACTACCCACCTCTGTCTATCGACCCCCCCCATACATATCCACTTTGTACTTTATTGTTTCTTCCATGTTTTCTTTCCCAAGAATCAAAGTCATAAGCTCCTTTTTTCCAGGCTGTGCAAACTGTTTAGTGTGACTGTGTGACTTTAAGATAGCCTTAGTAATCAGTCTGTGTACTCAGCGCTGGTGAGCTGTTTGACCTGGAAAGTGGTGCCGCTGTGAATATTAAAACAGAGCCGAGGTTCTCATGGGTGTGTGCGAGACGAGCAAGTGTGTTCTAGCATTTGATTAAATCAAGGAAACGTCCACACCTTTTTCAAATGATCTCTGTGAGAGTTTGTCTTTCTTTGTCCCCGTGGGTTTGGCTGTACAAACACTTCATGAATAGTGCACGGACAGATAGTGCATTAAGTGTTTCTGGGGCAGATACGCTGCCACAGCCGATGTCTTTTCGGAGCTTTTCCAAAAGGAAACCCTTCATGACAAAACCAGACGGCTGAGACTGAAGGCACAGATGGAAAGTGGTGGAGGAACACCTTGGAAAGCTTTCTGATGGCAATTATTATTCTGAAGGTAGTCTTCTGTCTGTCTGTGACTGCTTAAGCTGAGATAGCTTTCCCTTGAGCATCCAGATCTCTCCATTCGTCATGTGTAGACACAACACAAACCCACCCAAAGTTAGTTCATGTCGGAGCGATAGCCATTGGGACCATGTGATCGCCTTAATGGCAAGCAGTTCGCTTTGATAAAAAGAACAAAACAAAACAAAAAACACGCAAGTTCTATTCAATCGACTCAACCGTTTTCAAGGCAAACAAAAAATGTCTGTGGTTGCACGCGATCTGAAGAAGCGATTGGAACAAGCAGATGATTAAAAATGCAACAATCTGCAGCAGTCACTTCACATCAGGTGAGCCTTGGTTAACAAACAAGCTAACATAGCTAACCAACACGGCAGCTGCAAGATAACTGCAAATAATAACAGTGGGAACCAGGGAGTAACGTCAAGGTTGGTTTGCTGTCACTTCATTTGCAAATGCATCGCGGTGTTGATAAACAAATAATCCCTCTATTATTCAGAAAAATTCAATTCAAAACTACTTTATTGATCCCAGGGGGAAATTAAGTGTTGTAGCTCATACTATTTAATTCTTCAATTAGTTGTTGTAGATCCAGATGGCTGTGGGCATGAAGGATCTCCTGTAGCAGTCAGTGTTGCAGCGAAACTGAAGAAGCCTCTGACAATTTTGTTGTAGGATTGTCCCATGAAGAGGACGCTCAGGGCTTTCAAAAATGAAAAAGAAACAGTCAGCTTTACATTCAGAAAATGTTAACCAGTCCGTTTGCTTTTCCAACTGGCTAAAAGATGACTAGGTTAAAAAGGGCAGGTGTAAATGTGATTGTGGAGTTCAAAACAAAAGTTCCACGCATCTCTCCTGTACTTCCTTAAAAAAAGAGCAACAGCTTCCAGTTTTGTCCTTTATTTACATCGAAGATGGTACTTTTTCAGTCATATTAAGGAATGTTAATTAATCGTGAATACTCATGAATAATTCCCAGCTACATTGTGATTAATTACCTTAAAATGTTTAATCGTTTGACAGCCCTAATTCATTTTTATATACAGTGCTTAAAAACGGATTTTGGGATCATGCACAATTATTATGTTGCTAAAAAATAAAAAATAATCCAACACATACTTAGAAAATTGTACACATCCGCAGACAGACTTAGAAAAAATAAAATGTGCCATGAAACAACAAAACCCTCTGGAGACATTTTGAACAATGGTTGTTGGTACTTATGACAAGAAGTTAAGTCATTTACCTTTAGTAAGCCACAATCTTTTTGACCGTAAAACATGTGGGTATCTTTTTGGGGATGTCATCAAAAATTGAGTATCCTTCCTGTTATGTGTGTTGAAGTGTGAGAGATCCCTGACTGGAGGAGTGTGGCGTTTTATTATCGTGGTGGTTGTAGATCAGGGCCTGGATGCTACAAGGAGCAGCCTGGTAGCAGCAGAGGTACGTTTCCCAGGATGGTTGGCCAGTGTTCACCAGTGTGAATTGATCATCAGTGCATTTAAAGGCAGAATAACTCAACCGGTTTCATGCCGAGGCAACAACCTAATCACGTCCACATCGAGCTGGCTCAGTCCTTAATAATTAGATTTATTTGGTTTCTTGCTACAACTGCTTTAGTTGCAGCCAAAAGGATCTCACCAACTAGTTAAAACAAATGATTTATAGTATCTACACCAGTAAATACAGTACTATGATCAGCCATCTTGCTCTAGGTACAGGGCTCCTGGTGGAATAGTGAGTGAGCTTTGCCAAAGGACACACACCTCCAAATTACACATTACTGGTTGACCAAAACACCCAGGTTCCCCTTTACTGGGGAAATTCCATAGATGGTGAAAAAACATCTTAGAGATGATTCCAGTTGTAGTAGAATAGTGATCAAATGGCGAGCAAAGCAGCAGTGAAAAACTTAGTGGATTCTCAGCACTGATCAATTAAGGTCTTTCTTCCCTTCACACTGAAATGAAGTTTTCCTGATGTGTTGAGATCTAGCCCCAATCAAACGGTCAGTAAGGCTTCAGTAGGTCGTGGGACAGCTATAATCGGATGTGAAGTGATGTGATGTGAAGTGAAACATAGAAAACTGTCCCTAAATATCTCCAAACTACTTCAATTAACTCATTCAGTCGCTTTCTTAATAAGTCATAAAGACTGCTGTTATATTGGGTTTTATTTATCTCTTGAACATATCGGTAAGATATAAATCTGTCATATTATAGACAAAATTACGAATATTTTCATGTGGGCCAATCGACCAATTTGCTTTAGGCAATTTCCTGTTACCTTAGATAATGTGTGAAATTGTGATTTCTTTTGTAGTTTCTCTACAGTAAAAGCTAACCATACTGATCACATGATCTGTCTTTGGCTTTCCTACCATCGTTGTCAGATGTTTCTTTACTATAATTAAAATAGGGTTTGTTCTTAACTCCCATAATCATACTCTGAATTGATGATCAGAAATGTTTCTGTTCCATTTCTGGTTCTGAGCCGTCTTATGTATCCGTGCGTTTAGGCATGAGTTCCACACTGTTCTCTGATCCAATCTGCTTTGCAAGTTTCTGATCTCTAGCTAAATTTGAGCTTATTTGACAAGAAGTCACTTGAAAATTAATTAGTTTCTTCTACTCAAAGCTTTTTTTATCAGGATTGCTGTAGTTGCTTTGCTTCTGGACTCTACGAAGGAAATAGAAAGAACACCGTTTTTTCACATACACATACACACACACACACACACACACACACACACACACACACACACACTCAGGGGAATTTTGCCCCTCTGCTTGAAGACTTCAAAGCTAGCTGCCCCTAAAGGAACTTCAAACGCTGGGGAGGCCATTAAAAGACAAACATTATTTTCTGTAAGGTCGTGATTTATTTGATTGAAAAATGAAACCACTAACCCAACAGACATTATTTTCCCTTTCCAGGGCCTGCTTTACCAGGCACAACCCAAATTGTTTCCAGGTGGGAATCCTCCTAAGAGTTGAAGGGCTCTGCCTGAGGAGCCGAAGCTTTCGTGCTTTCTCTTGTCCTCCAGCTTTCCTGGCTCCGTTTCTGGCTTTTTCTTCGCCTCAGTCTGTTCTTCTTCAGAATGCCATTTCTTCATTAGCGGCATACTGAATAAATGGACACACCAACTTGTCTGTTGTAATGCCATTGTGTTCAGTGCAGTGTAAACTTAGCCTTGGCCTGCAGTGCAAGAGCTCCGTCTCACAGGCATCAGTCAGTGAAGAAAAGAGAAAAGAGGTGGAGAAAGAGGTTTGTGAGTGCTTTGGGGAGAAGTGGGTCAGCGGTGAAATTCAAGCGTGTGAGAGAGCGATAGGCTCAAAGTGTGTTGCAAGAAGAGGAGACAGGTGAAAAGCATGTTGGATTGAATTAGGAAACTAGGAGACGGGCATGAGAGAAGACCCGGGTAAGGGGGACGAGGTGGAAGCACTTGATAGGAGAGGTCCAATTGAATAATTAAAGACCAAATCTGTTGTGGGTCCTGAAAACTAGAAATCCAAGTTTGGAGTTATTTACGATCATGCAGAAAGTCCTTTATCAAACTGCCTAAGTCTAAATGTAAAAGGCTTTGAATTATTATTATTTTGACGAAACGAACTCAAGACAAAAGATTTCCAACCTGGGTTTGTTTATAAGCTTGATTTGAGCTAATTTGTGAAAACAATGTGCCATAATCGTCCTGAAATCCTAAAAGCTCAGTATTAGCAGGGCAAATATGCGTGTGCGTTTTTATATAGATATTTATTATATATCTGGAAATACACAGGCAGGAGCCACAAACCTAAGCATTTTTGACTGCACAAACCAAACTTACCTAGAATTTCTGCCTGTTCCTCCTTCTTTCCTCTAACCCTAATAATGTGTTGGTACATGAATAGACTCTTTTAGAACTTTTTCGATACACCTCTGTTTTGAGGACGTGTAAAAACGTTTCATGTGGCAGTAATTTTTAGCCTTCCTGTGCTGCAACATGGACTTGTTTCTGTGCTAAATCCTAAAAAATAATGTGTTTTTTTAAAGTTAGGAGGTGCTGCCCTGAATCAGAGGGGAACTATAAAAGCAGCGATGTAGTATGTACTGCTACAAGTGACTGCTAAAGCTTACACTAAATGTTAGCGTCTTGAGGTTTTAGAGTGAAAAGTTTTGACTTCAGGAAAGCAAGCAGGAAAACAAAAAATGAGGCACTGACCCACTATACTGTGAAATATAATAATATAGTTACGATGCCGTTCTTTGCACAAATTAGACTTCTGCTTTCTCGTCAATGATTGCAATGTACTTTAGTACGTTTACACCTCGATTCATTCCCTTTTGCTTATCTCTGATTGAATTGTTTGGTATCGGATCCAGAAGGATTAGGGTAAGGGGGTTAGGGTAAGGGTAAGGCACTCCCTTAGTCCGGGTGTTTGTATTAACCAGACAACTGTTTGAAATTATTTTGTTTTAAATGCCACCAACGATTCCAAATCCATCATCTTCCATGCCAGATGGAGGTCAGAAGCCCAAATGGATAATAGATCAACTTTTCTGTATTCCCTTCTGCCTTCCTGTTATCTGCTGAAAGTCTTGCTCTCTCTTTCGCCCTCTCGCAGCCCAAGTTAAAACAGATCAGAATTGAGTTTCAAGCTGACCGGTCACCTGTCAGGGCTGATCATGGTTAAGACAAATGTTTCTGGTTTCTGGTTACAGACCATAATAAAAATGAAGCTTCACCCACTTTTAATAAAGCTGTGGTCCATAAGCGTGACGCCATCAAGGTGAGGGGGAGATGTTGAAATTTGAATGGGTATAAGTCCTGCCCCTGCTCCCCTTCTGGAATGAGCTGAAAGCCACGCCTCATACCATGCATGTGCAGGGAGAGCGAAGTCAACAAAGAGAGCATCACTATTTTGACCCAGCATTGACCTACTTTTTACAATGAAGTTTTCTGAAGTAAATACATTTTTTTTTGTTTTTGTTTTTTTTTACCAAAACATCAGCTATTTACTGTTTACTTCTGAGCTGACTGAGGCATGTCACCCCGTACTGCACGTTGGGAACTGGGGCGTATTCTCGCTGATTGACAGCTCCCTCTTGTAGATGCCCAAAACTATTGGCCAACGCCCTAGGTTCGCATAAATGATTGGCTTTGTTGTAGAGGGCAGGGGAGGGACTTAGAGGAAATATATATTCTGAAAGATCACCTACTTTATATCATAGAATGGGCTCAGATAGTCAAATGTAAGCATTTTTTAATTTACTTTAAAAAATGTAAACTACATACCCCAGCTTTAATACTGTTCTTTAGAAGGGAGGGGCTACGTTTTTTTGTTTGTTTTTTTTGCCCAGCCAACAATTTCAGACCAACAGACCTGAATGTTGTCTTGATGCAGCTTTAATCTGCAGCACTATAATAGGACTGGATTTAGTTGAATCAAACTTTTTCTTCTTTTCATATAAATAATAGTGGTTCACAAGATGATTAAGTCATAATAGGATCCATTCACGTTGGAAATAGCGGGATATTCTGTGAAATATAATTGCAACAAACTAGAGCATTCACTGCCCAGTGAACTTGTTCCTCTCTACACGGCGGTTGAGGTTTCTGTTTCTGCGAGCGTTGTGTGAGAGAAGGAAGAAAATGTGTTTTCACGCATCTTACACGCCGACATTTTCACCAGCCATCGGTGCGGTGCGAGCACGACGACCACTCGGGTCATGAATCACTCATTTCAAATCTCTCCGCGTGTTTATCCCCGCTGTTTATTTAGAAGTGCGTCTGGGTGTGTGTGTGTGTATGTATGCGTGCGTGTTGGTGTCTGCACCACTGATGAAATTGCATCTCCCCCTCCAGTACCAGCTCCTCCTCCTAATGTTATCTCACTTCCTCTGGGCCCCTGACAAACCCACCAAACAGGGAGAAAATAGAGCACTTTATTGTGCCGCCTGTCAGGGCTCCCTCTGGATTTATGACCAACAGACAGCGTTTATCACTCAGCCGAGAGAGGTAGAGCAAAAAAAAAAAAGAGGAGTGGTTGGAGAGAGAGAGAGAGGGGGGTGCATGAGTTTGAGGTAAGCTCTTTACCTGCAGTCAAACACGGGAGAGCAAAGGTTTGCAGTCATGCCTGGGAGGAGGAGGAGTTTGAATTGATGCAGCCTCTGTTGGGGCTTTTAGAGAGAGGAAAAGGAAGGAGGTGAAGCGGTTAAAGGATTCGTTAACACATGGTGGCCTAGCTAGTTTGATTTAGGGCTCTGCTTTGTTTTCTCCCATCTTAGGCTATCCTCTTGTGGACTTGAAGGGGAAGACTTTGCTTCTCACTTGCAATATCCTTCCTTCCTGCCCCTCAGGAGTTCCCCTCTTGTGTTTTTTCTCCATCTTCACCCACTTCCTCCTTCTTCTTCTTTCCTGAATCTTCTCCTAACACAACCTCTCCAGTTTTAACATACTCCCTCCACCCTCTCACTTTCTCTCTCTCATTTTCTCCGTCTCCTCTCCAGTGTTGAATGTGCATTAAGATTTAATGCCCCAAAACAAGCTTTCAGTGTTAGCCCACTGAGAGTGTCAGCGCCATCCTCCCCCACCCACCCCCACCCCCCCTCTCTCTCTCCGCTATGTGAATCGCCGTTAGAGCTGCATCGGTCCAGGGCGCTTGTGTTCTGGGCAAAAATAATGCACACGAGCCGAGGCAAAACGCCACCCACTTTAGACTGTTTTTCCGCACACTGCACCTTTTAGATGGTGTCACAGCTGG
Source organism: Valencia hispanica (assembly GCA_963556495.2). Lineage (NCBI taxonomy): Eukaryota > Metazoa > Chordata > Actinopteri > Cyprinodontiformes > Valenciidae > Valencia > Valencia hispanica. The sequence goes on from OY747721.1 coordinate 38,335,250, forward strand.
ACCAATCAGGACGCATCTCATCACCGCCCAGAGGGGTACTCCACATGCTGCTGGAGAGTCGGCATGCACATGTGTCAGGCCACCTACCCACCAATCATATTTTACCCTCGCCATGGGCAGCCTGGCCATCAGGAGAGGATCATGCAGCCTTCTGACCGGGTTTGGCCTTTGAATCAAATCCGCACACATTAGCACTCCTGCTGCCACAGCTAGCATGTTGTAGCCTTCACGCTGACCATTAACGTCATTTTATCCTATTACTCACTGATTTCCTCAACTCCATGGTTACCCAGAAATGCTGCCACTCGTATATCTACACCAGGAAGGCTAATAAGACACGAGAAACGAGGTTTTAATCTCTCACCTCACTTTTCTCACCTGTTGTTTTTGTTTTTCTCTCTAAAGCAGATAATCAGATGGACCGTCCCCTCCCTAACCATGTCATTTAGGCCGTCCTGTTTCACCAACGGGGTGAATGGATCATGCCAGCAGGTCAGGTGAATGAAAATTAGGAAAAGGCATGATGTGGTTCTGGGTATAAGACAATTTACTGGCTGCTTATAAGAAAATGTGACCTAAGCTGTTTTTTAAAAAGAAAAAATCTAAAAGTCTGGGGTACTTATTACGTACAGTGCCATATTTGATGATGAATTTGAACCATTCTTTTTTCAGGGTGCAATGATTATACAACAAACAAAATCAAAGTTTGAAGTTATTCCAGATTTTCAATTATCTTCATATATATCTATATATATATATATAGATATATATGTTTAGAAATATATATATATCTATATATATATATCTATATCTGTATATATATATATATATCTGTATATATATATATATATATATATATATATATATATATCTGTGTATATATATATCTATATCTATTCTATATATATATATATATATATATATATATATATATATATATATATATATATATATATATATATATATATATATATATATATATATATATATATCTATATCTATATCTATATCTATATTATATATATATATATATATATAAGATCCTCACAATCCTCATAATCCTATCACCCCCATACTTGTCAGTTATTAGGGATGTGTATTGGCAAGAATCTGCTTATACAATATCTATCACAATACAGGGGGGACGATACGGTACATTGCCATACTACGAGTAAGACTATATATTGTGATATTTTAAACTTAATTTAACTGTAGAAAAACTGTCACAGCATCCTAAACACTCCAACCTGTTTCATGCTTTAACACATCCAGTTTTGTTACTAGATCTAGTTGATCCACTGGAACAAAGAAGGTGAAAACAGCCACCCACTAGTGGTCACACTTATAATTAAAAAATTACTGTCATCATTAATGGTTTCCTTCAAATTCCAAAAAATAAAATGAAAATCGATACATTGCTTTTGAATATCGGTACAATATCGACATAAAATATTACGATATATCAGCGATCGATATTTTCTTCCATCCCTATCAATTACTGTATTTTTATGAACTTTTATAAAGCCCATCTTCTTTGACTTCATTTTTTTGTGAGCACATTTTTGTGCAATTTTGTGCAAATTGCACATTGTCCTGTCTTGCCTGACCAAAAACGCTTTCTTCAAAAGGCAGAAACTCTGGTTAGACAAGGTAATATGGTAGACCCACAGTTTGGTGCTCCAAAAGCTTTAAAACAGGTTGTGGGATAGATAAAACAGAGCAAGATTAGGTTTCTGGAATGGCTCAGAGTTCCACCCTATTGAAAACATGTACTGCGCTTAAAAGCCTCCTTGGAAGGAAATCAGCCAATTTAAAGGAACTATTAATTCTGATGAGAAGAGTTTTCAAATATCCATCCAGAAACCTGCCAGGACCTCACTGATGACTCCACAAGGTGTGTGTTTTCTCTATCATTTATCCAAATATTACTCAGGCTGTTTATATTTAAACCTATATCAATAATTAGGTGGATCAGAGAATATCTATAATAAAATCAAACTTTATAATATGCTTTGAAGCTGTGTGTCGTTTAACCACACCAACCTGGTGATAGAGGTTCTAAAGCAGCATTAAAAGCCTTTCAATAATAGGACATTCCAGTCTATGATAAGTGTGTCCAGCTCTATATGAATCTGTTTGACATGTAGGGGTGAAAAAGTCTTGTTTGTTGAATTGAGACTGACATTTTACATGACGTGACAGCGGTGAAAAAAATCATCATTTTTGTCAAAAACAGGTAGTTGGCTTTCTTTTATTAAATATGTGTGATGTAAATGAAGATGGAACATCTATTAAATGGTAACTTTGATATTTCTGTACCACAAGTTCCTGTTTTAACATCTAATAGAACCAATTGTGGTTTAGCTTTTAATTGAAATGAGTTTGAGTTCCCCCAGCCAAAAGCTCATAAAAAATGCTAAATGTCCCCTTCTCAGATTCGGGTTCTGCCGTTCCTTTTTTTTTTTTTTTTTGAGCTAAACCGGAGCAGATGGTGTTCATGCGACGATGCGTGCTCATGCTCCCTAATCATGTCTTTGCTGGGCTGCCGGCGCGTCTTCTTTCATTCTCATAGAGCAGTGACTTTACAGTGTCGACCGTCTGCCCTTCCTCCATCTCTTCACCTCCCTGCATCACAGTTCAGACCGTCTTTGTTTCAGTTCCAGTAATTCTGTCGCTCATTCATAAAAAGGCAGAAATAAACGGCAAAGAACGAAGGGCGGCAAGAGAGAGAGAGAAAGAGAGAGAGAGAAACAGAGCAAGAGATGGCCGGTGTTTGTATGCGAGGGGGCGCGCAGCTTTAATAAGCTCCGTTCTGTCATATGCTGTCTTGCTCAAGCAGAAGTTGGTTCTGGTGGTGTTTGTGTGTGTGTGTGTGTGTGTGTGTGTGTGTGATGTTGTTGAAGAAGATGCTCAAGAGGCCTTGTTTACCATTCTGCTGCTGTGAACTTTGAGAGGCTGACTGACCAAACACTCCTAATTAGTTCGTATCAACTCCTCTAACACAAACACACATACACACACACACACACACACACACACACACACACACACACACACACACACAAGTCCGTATTGCTACCCATATTAGGACTGTATATTGACTTCCATTCATTTTAATAGCTACATTTATGCCTAACCCAAACCCTTACCCTAACCATTACCAGTTTATTCCTAACCAAAACATAATTCACACCAAACCCCTAAACCTAACCCCTAACCCTAAAAAAGGGGGTCCACCATATTAGGACCGGGCTTTGGTCCCTACAAGGTCCATCAGTCTTCAGAAGGTTAGCGAATATGCCAGAAAAGGTCCTAAATAGGGTAGCTATACAAGAACACGCACACACACACACACACACACACACACACATACCAGTCTTCAAAAGTATAACAGCAGCCACTGGGGGTCATTGTTCCCCATGACTCCATCCTTAAACTTTCTACATTCTCTACGTTCTCCTGTTATTTGGTGATGCTGGTTTGGGTGATGGGGTTAGTGAGTGGGAGCCTGCTGCTCACCAAACCTTTGGCAATCCAAGCTGTTACCTCAGTTGCTCAAACAACACCACAGAGCTTGATACCCATCTGAATAAATGAAGGAGATCAGGATCCTGCTCAATCAGTCATCTCTTTATTTGATACCTGTTTTTTCCCCCCATTAAACACCTTTTTGATTCCTGCCAGTAAGCATTTTAACTTTTTATGTAAAGTGGTGCGTCTTCTTCTCTCTTTTTTTTCTTTCCATGAAATCTCCTTCCCTCATCTGGGCTTTTTGTCTCATTGAAATGCAGAGTCTCACTGATCTCCTCCCCTCATTACCTCTTTGTCTCGGTCTCCCATGCTTCTCTCTTTTCTCTAGTTTGCATTCTCCTTTGGAACAGGAGTGTTGACCATCTTTTGATGGTTTTTCCCTTCTAGAGTAGACAGCTGTACCTAACTAATTTAGTTTGGAGTTTGCCATTTTGTACGTTGAAAGTTTTTGGGTTGTTTGATACTCGACTTTTCCAAACCAGCTATGCACCACTTTGTATCTGGCTGTGAGGATATTTTGTTTGCTGTGACAACCAAAATATTAATTTAGACCAATAGTTGTCAAAGCAAAACAAAACATCCTCTAAACTACTGATGGTCTGCTGGAAGAAAATGTGGTTGTTGTTGTTGGACAGGTTGCAACTATATAGTTATTTTGGTTTGAGCAGTGGTCAGGGATGGATCTGAATCATAACAAATGCTAATAGAATGTAATATAAAATGTTTATAAAGTAATATACAGTATGATTCAGTTATGTCAGCTATGGATATTTTACAGAGTATTTAACGTTAAAAATTCTTTTAAAATGTTTTAGTAACAAATTGTTGAGCTGAGAGTTTATTTGCAGGTATTGAATGGAAGTAGGAATATGTAGCCAGTTTAGCTCTAAGACCTGCTCTTTGGTCTCTCCTGTGGTTGTTCTTTGGATCTTAAATGCAGCTTAGCCCAATCTATGTGTCAATAGGTACCTGGATTTAGACAGATTTTTGCAATTCTGGAGGTGTATTAGAAGTCCGTGCCAACTATTAATGGATCTACCATTTAACCTTTGACCCTGAAGGCCAACTTACTAAGTACACAGCAAGCACATGACTGCTAATGGATTAACGCCTAATCCATGGATGTACTAAAGCTTGTTGGGTAAAGAAACCAATTCTTAAACTACCCTGGTTCAGGTGGAAGCATCAGCTGGTTACTGGTGTCAAGGTATGCCAAGGTTTTAAAAACTCTCGTTATACTTTTCCTTAGAGATGCTAGAAAAATTGCTGCCATTTTCTGTGTGGAGCATAGAGTCCCCCAGCACTGCCCCTCCTTCACAGACTACTTTTTCCTTGCTTACAACAAAGATAAAATGCCAATTTGGAAACTGAAGGAGCAACACCCATCCGTTTGGCTAAAAACCTTATCTCAACGTATTTCTGGTGGTACAATAAGATTTTGACACTTGATGTAACATTAGTGTACAGATTTTTTTTTTAAATTTTATTTATACAGGCATTTGACAGGGAATGATAAAGACGATGTTTTTAGCGTTGTCAGGACATGAGGGGTTGCAGCGCTACATGTATGAGCCACAACAACGGGCAGGATTACCTGTGCTTAGCAACTGAGACTGGTATGTTGTGAGTCATTCGTTGCAATTTAGTCATAATGTTCAATGAGATGAGCAGTTTGGAGGAGATCAGAAAATCCTTTTCTGTGGAGGCTTTATGATTAACCAGGTGGAGCTTAGAGAACAGAACAACTATAGTACAGCTGGTTTTTGTTTCCTCATGTGGTCAATTCAACTCATCACTGCTTAACACACAATGTTCATTCTGAGAACACATGGATTGATGCATACCTTTCTCCAAGCTCATCCAAATCTTTTGATACATAATCATTTATTTGTTCCATTAATTTATATTTATACTCTAGTCTAGCTTCAATTCAATTCAAAAACACTTTAATGATCCCAGAGGGTTATTAAGTGTTGTTGTACCTCATACTAATTAATTGTTTAAGGAGTTTTAGTAGATCGTGATGGGTATATGGAGGAAGGATCCCCAGTAGCGGTCTGTGTTGCATCAAAACTGAAGAAATCTCCGACTGAAGACAGGATAGGATAGTCTCATGAAGAGGATACTCAGGGTTGTCTGTAATTGTCATGATTTTATGAAGAATCCTTCTTTGCATGATTGTCTCGAGATGTTCCACAGTCAGAACCAGTCTCCTTCATCAGTCTCAAGATGTTCCACAGTCAGAACCAGTCTCCTTCATCAGTCTTGAGATGTTCCACAGTCAGAACCAGTCTCCTTCATCAGGTTGTTGAGCCTTTTTAAGTCCCTGGCTCTGATGGTGCTACCCCAACAGATGATGGCTGATGAGATTACAGTCTCCACAACAGACTTGTAGAAGATCTAAAGCATCTTGCTACAAACCTTAAAGGACCCGAGCTTCCTCAGGAAGTCCAGTCTCCTCTGTCCCTTCTTGTTGACGGCTTCACTGTTCAGTCTCCAGTCCAGTCTGTTGTCCAGGGGAACTCTGAGGAATTTATACTCCTCAGCCACCTCCGCTTCTCCTGTGATGCAAACAGTGTTTGACTTAACCCTGTTTCTGCTGAAATCTGCAATCACCTCTTTTGTTTTTTCACATTCAAGGTAAGATGATTGTCCTACAACCATGAGATGACAATCCCAACTGCTTATTGTAGAAGGCAACTGAATCTCTTCTCTAGCCAGTTGCCTTCTACTAACTTTGTTATAAATATTTGTGTTTTAGAAGAAAACCTTAAAGAAACTTTGCTTTAAAATTGCAAATAGCAGGCAATGAGGCTTGCATCTTTAACCTTAGGCGGTAGCAGATAGCCCAACTAATTAACAAGCTAACATCACTCCTTTAGACTTGTGTTACTCTGTAAAAAGCAGAATGACAAACAAATGCACAATAGGGGCATTTATTTGAAAACTACTGAATTAAAAAATAATAATTTTAATACCACAAAAATGTGCTGATATTTTTTCAATATTTTGTACAATAGATATTAACCTCAAGGGGAGAGATGCATTGTACCAGGTTATAGCTCAAGTGCTAATTTCCACCCATAGTCCCTGGGCAGGCTGATGTTTAGAAGGGTGAAATGTCTTGCCCAAGGACACAACGACTGAGATGGACGGAGCAGGGGCTCCAAACTGCAACCCTCCTGTATGGAAGCGGCCAATATGTGCTTCCTCCTCATGGTGGCTGGACACAGCCTTGGAAATCGAGCAAGGAGCTCCATCATCCGGAAGGGAACTCAAAGTAGAGGCGCTGCTTCTTTGCATTGAAAGGAGTCAGTTGAGGTGGTTTGGTCATCTGATCTGGACGTCCCTGGGCACCTCCCTTTGGAGGTTTTCTGGGCATGTTCCATTGCGAGTAGACCATGGGGAAGACCCAGAACTCACTGGGGGGATTATATATCCTGTCTGGCCTGGGAACTCTCTGGGATCCCCTTGAGGATGTCGCTGGGGAGAGGGATGTCTGGGACCTTTTCCCCTGTGACCTGATCTAAGAAAAAAGAAAGATAATGGATGGATAGAGTAGTTTTATTGTATGCAGTTAGATCACTATATACATTTTTGTTTTAAATCTTGGGGTAAATCCCATGAATCGGTGGTATTTCTACCGTAATACCAACCCAGGCCTATTGTCCACTAGCAGTAGACAGGGCGGCTGTAGCTCAGTGGTAGAGTTGTCAGCCTGCAACCCAGAAATGTTGGTTTCAATTCCAGCTTCCACCTGCTACATGTCGTTGTGTCCTTGGGCAAGACACTTCACCTACCTTGCCTACTGGTGTTGGCCAGAGGTGTTGGCCTCACTTCTGTCAGTCTGCCCCAGGGCAGCTGTGGCTATAATCATAGCTTGCTTCCACCAGTGTGTGAATGTGAGAGTGAATGAATAATGGAGTTGTAAAGCGCTTTGAGAGTTTTGAAAAGAGGCATCTTTAAAGCGCTATATAAATGCAAGCCATTATTATTATTAAAGTCAGGCCTCAAACACACATTTTCAACCACACCTCTGGCTTCGAGGTGAGTGGCCAATCATTTTATATAATTCAATTGAAATTGAAATTGAATATATTTAAATTCTTAAGCTAATGCACATGTCCTCAATCATAACGACTTTAGGCCTGTTACCAACTTTAAATCTACCTATCACCTAATTTTAGTACCTAACTGATAAAAATAAATTTAAGCCTTAAAAATGACTCGGCTCCTCAAGTTGGCCCATCGGAGTATAGGAGGTCCCTGTAAGTAGGTGTCCAAAACACACAGTAACAAATAGCGAGCCAGGTAGCTAACAGACCCCAGCTGGCCATGTGTTTTAGTTTTTCTTTTCCTTTTTACAATCAGCTTTCTCTGGATTGTAGCTCAGGCAGTCGCGCCCCCCTTCGCTCCTTTTCTCATCACAAAGAGAGGCTGTTTTACGAGGTCTGGAGGCTGTAAAACCTAAGGGTTGTAGTGAGGAGGTGGAGGGGGCATAGAAGGCTGTCAAAGGGGATGTAAATTCCACAAATAAAACTCCAGACTGGCACTGAACTAACCCCCCCAACAAAAAAAAAGAAAGAAAAAGAGAGACAGGGACCAGGCAGGATGGGTCTGAGCAGAGCAGAAGAGGGGAAGGGGACTGGGTATTCACCATAACTTCAGAGAGCAGAAAAGTGGGGCAGACATGAGGATTAAAGGGGGAAAAGCAAAGGTCAGAAAATAGAGAACGTTCAGAGGAGAGGTAATGAAAGTGAAGAGAGTAAAGGGAAAATATATGTGCAGGAGCCTCACTGACACCTCCTCCCTCTTCCCACAGCATTCTTTCCTTCCTTCTGAAGCTTAGTTAATGGCCAGTGTTGTCATCCTTGTGCATGTCTATAACGTGGCAAGGCTGGTGCACGTGAAATATTGATCAGCTGGAAGCACAAGGCCTCGAACGGGCCACTCTACAATCCATCGTAACCGAAGTTAATGCCAGAGAAAATGGAAAAAACTCCCTTAGAGGAAGCAGCAAACTGTCACAGATCACTTAGTACTTAGTACTTTAGTAGGCAGCGCTTTAAAAAGTATTTATCCCCGCCTAAGATTTCTCTTCATTTTCACGTCTAAATGTTTCGAATCATCAAACAATTTTAGTACAACTTGACTAAATACAAACTCAAGTTTTCAGATGATCAAGAAAGCAAACCAACCGAGCTCTTAGTGGAAGAAGTAATTCCCCCAGTAATATAAGAACTGCCTCCACACCTAACTGCTATCAAGACAAAGATGATAAATTAATCTGTTTATTTACATTGTTCTGCTTCAGAGGATTGTTCTACTTAGGCCACATTGAATGGTTTCCATTCATAACGGGCCTGTTTAAGGTCTTGCCATTGCACCCTTAATCACATTCAAGTCCAGGCTTTGACTAGAACAGTCCAAAACCCTCCTTTTTTTGCCATTCAGATGTGGGCTTGCTGACCTACGTTGAATCAGTGCACTGCTACATCACCCAAGTGCCCTTAAGCTCAATCTTTCAAGGTTTTGTGGCATAGAGCAGAATTCATGGTTCCCCCAATAATAGAGAACATATTAAACCTTCAGCATTTTGTGGTGTTTTTGAAATGCTTTGATTTCCCCAAGCTTTGCGAGAAACACAAACCTGTTCTTGAGAAAGCTGCAATTTGTGTTCTTTCTGGTTTCAAGTGCTTTTTGAATTGGAATTCCTTCTTTGAGCCCATTTTTCCTGGCCTCTCTCTGATTCTGAGCATTGGCCTTAACTGAGGCAAGTGAGGCCTGCAGTACTCCAGATGTTATTGTGCCTTCTGTTGTGACCTCCTGGATGAGTCAGCGATGACCTTTTGGAAGAATTTTGATATTATGGACACATAGAAATGGCTTTGTAATGACCTTGTTTCTGGTCGCTCCTTGGTTTTCTTTAATTCAATTCAGTTCAGTTTATTTATATATCGCCAATTCACAACAGATGTCATCTCAACGCACTTAACAAGAAGTCATTTCAATACATTTATACAAACATTCCAATCAGTTAAAAAGTTTCCTATTTAAGGAATCCCAGCAGATTGCGTCAGTCATTGGCGTGAGGTTGGGCAGACTTTCCAACCACAGCAATCCTTCAGCAATCCCTCATACTGAGCAAGCATGTTGCGACGGTGGAGAGGAAAAACTCCCCTTTAACAGGAAGAAACCTCTAACAGAACCAGGCTCAGTAGGAGCGGCCATCTGCCACGACCGTCTGGGGGTTTGAGAAGACAGAGCAGAGACACAGAAGGAACAGAAGATCCGATATAAGAGTACTTTCTATGTTACAGAAAGTAAAGAGTTGATAACAGGACACAGTGGATGTTCAGCCACTGGGAGCACCATCCAAGTCGATGCCCCCCGTCCAACGGGGCATTGCAGCCAAGCAGGATACCAGACCAGGTATATCTTCTATGGAGAGAAAAACACTGAGAGAAAACAAAGTTAACAGTCGAAATAACAGAATGTACTGTAATACAACTGGTGAGTAGTAGGAGAAAAGGAAGTAGCAGAGTGAAGAAAAGTGGTAAGTCTGTCCTCCAACAGTCTAAGCCTATAGCAGCATAACTACAGAGATAGCTCTGGATGACCTAAGCCACTCTAACTATAAGCTTTATCAAAAAGGGAAGTTTTAAGCCTGGCCTTAAAAGTAAACAGAGTGTCTGCCTCCCGGACTAAAACTGGGAGCTGGTTCCACAGGAGAGGAGCCTGATAACTAAAAGATCTGCCTCCCATTCTGCTTTTAGAAATCCTAGGAACTACAAGTAAACCTGCAGTCTGAGAGCGAAGAGCTCTGTTGGGAACATATGAAACAATTAGATCTCTGATGTATGATGGAGCTTGATTATTAAGGGCTTTGTATGTAAGAAGAAGGATCTTAAATTCTATTCTGGATTTAACAGGGAGCCAATGAAGGGAAGCTAAAGCAGGAGAAATGTGATCTCTCTTTTTAATATTCATCAGAACTCTTGCTGCCGCATTTTGGATCAACTGAAGGCTTTTAATGGCATTTTGTGGACTACCTGATAGTAAATAATTACAGTAGTCCAGCCTTGAGGTAACAAATGCATGGACTAGTTTCTCTGCATCACTCCTGGACAGGATGTTTCTAATTTTAGCAATATTCCGGAGGTGAAAGAAGGAAATCCTAGAAACCTGTTTAATATGGGATTTAAATGTCAAGTCTCGGTCAAAAATAACGCCGAGGTTCTTTACGTTATTACTGGGGGCCAATTTAAGGCCATCCAGATGAAGTGATTGACTAATCAGTTTCTGTTTAAGAACTTCTGGTCCAAAGACAGCAACTTCTGTCTTGTCAGAATTTAAAAGCAAAAAGTTTAGATTCATCCATGTTTTTATTTCTTCCAGACATGCCTGTAGTCTACCTAACTGACTGGGTTCATCAGGATTTATGGATAAATATAGTTGTGTATCATCGGCATAGCTGTGGAAATTTATCCCATGCTGTCTAATGATTCTACCAATTGGGAGCATATATATGGTGAAAAGAATTGGTCCAAGCACAGAACCCTGTGGAACTCCACAAGTAACCCTTGAGAGTGAAGAAGATTGATAATTTAGATGAACAAACTGGAATCTATCAGACAAATATGATTTAAACCAGCCTAGTGCTGTTCCTTTGATCCCTGCAACATGTTGAAGCCTTTCTAAGAGAATATTATGATCGACTGTGTCAAAAGCAGCACTGAGATCTAACAAAACCAGAACAGACACCAGTCCATTATCTGAGGCCATGAGAATATCATTAGTAACCTTCACCAGTGTTGTTTCAGTGCTATGATGAGCTCTAAAACCTGACTGAAACTCTTCAAACAGCTCGTTACTGTTTAGATGCTCACAGACTTGATTAGTAACAATTTTCTCAAGGACTTTGGATAAGAAAGGAAGGTTAGATATAGGTCTGTAATTCACTAAGTCATCTTGATCATCATATCATATCCAAAATGGGGCCAGGAACCAAATGGAACACTTCCTTAAATAATTTGGTTGGAATTGGGTCCAACATACAAGTAGAAGGTTTAGATGAGGCTAATATTTTTGATAATTCCGAAAGCTTGACAGAATCAAAACAGCCTAACCTTTAGGTTGGAGAATAATGTATTGCTTTTTGAGATATTTCAGCCTACTTCATCTATTAAAGTGACTCTGGCAGTAATCAAACCTATACATTTTTACTGAAACTGAACTTACCAGAGTACTGTGGTTAAACAGGCTCAATTCGTTTGTCACTTTTTCATGTAAGCCGAGGAAGTTGTCATGTGACCAGTAAACCTCATGGCTGCTTGGCATGGTGGCAGAAGGCAAAGAACTTAAGTTAATTACATTGAGTTGTGGATTTCTTCAGTTGGCTAAGGAGATGCTGTTGTAAGCTGGAGAATAAAAGCAAATATGAGGGTTGGGTAAAAACACTGAAGAAAGAGAACATATATCATCAAATTGAGATGGCAGCTAATCTCTACCCTCATTTTGAAATATTTCTCAGCATTATTATCTATTCCTGTCCTGTCAAAAAAAAAAGTAAAAAAAGACATTTCAAGTTTGGAGATTCATTCTGTTTCTGCTGAACAACACACAATACAACCAATTTTTCTATGAGATATAATTGTGAAAGTAAATTAATTGGCAAGAGTTTTGAAAGCAAAACAAGGAGTCATATGGGCCAATTATTTCTTCTGTCCATCTTTCAATTCAAGCCCCTGCTCTAATGATGGTAGAAATTCTAAGATGTTTCTCAGAAGTAGAAAAGATGAGCTGTACTTGTGTGTACACAGAAGTACGGTGTCATTATGGGCCATTATGGCTAAAATCACTTTTTTCTTCCGGTCTTGGTATTAAGTGCTTACCTCTTTGAAAAAGGATGCTGTAGCCAAGGCCTTATCCAGAGTTTCAAAAGTACCGAGGCCCACCATCCATTATCCCATATACATTGATTACAAAGTAGAGACCAAAACTGAATTCAAATGTAGTAATTTATTTAAAACTAATGTAAAACTTGTATGTGTAAATGACCTGTGGCTGCTCATCCATGAAGACTCACTGAAATGACATGAAATGTATCAAATACTTACGGTATGTGCCCACTGTATGCAAATTTGGGCATAAATGCCATAGCTGTCAATGTAATAACTAAACACATCCATCGGTGGACCGTAGTAAATGTAATAAGGCCAGTCAGTGTTTTTCTAACGTTAGGGACAAAGGTATTGTCTCTCTATTCTGAAATGGATGAACAGTAGCTGTCGACGTTTTTTTTCTCCCCTATATCATGTCCACCACCTCCGTCGCCTCTCTGCCTTTTTGCCACATTCTCCATCCAAAAGTTAAAATTTGTTTGGTGGGGCCTTTTCATCGTCTGAACAAAAGGAAAACTATTAAGGATCAGCGTGAATATACAAGACTGTGTCATACTGTATGTAGAGAAGCCAGTTCCTCTTTAATATTCCTTGAGCAAAATGAAAACGCATAGGTGATGGAGCGTTCGCCGTGGCTGGCCCAAGACTGTGGAACACTCTACCTTTTAATGTTTGCACCGCTCAGTCTTTACAAGTATTTAAAGCTTAAAACACATTTATTTTCCTTAGCTTATGACTGACTATGGATGAAAAAATAAGTTCTCCGTCATCTTTATCCTGTCTATTGATTTTATAATTTATAATTTTGTTTTCTCTCGAGTTCCTATTTTCATGATTGTAGTTGTATTTTTTTAAGCACTTTGGTCAACCAATGTTGTTTTTAAATGTGCTGTATAAATAAATCTGACCATGACCATGGAGATGTTTGATTGCTCTACTAATGGTAGAAATGCTGAAAATGTTTCTCTGAAGTAGAAGATGAGCTACTCTTGTATGTATACAGAGGTACAGTGTCATTATGAGTCATTATGGCTGAAATCTCTGTTTTGCTCAGTTCTTGGAATAAAGTGCTCACCTCTTTGAAAACAGATTCTGTACCCTAATTGTATTTTACCAGTAGCCAAGATAATTGCATTGGTTACCATGCCAGCAATGGTCCCTTTGAATCCTCACTGAAGTACTTTACTCACATTCCAAAATACAAAATAGTTTCCTTTCATGACGGATTGAAGGTCACTAGATGATGTCCTGATGAATGGCTAAGAACTCAGCAGCTTTATCTTTATCTTTGTTTCTTTTTTCCTGTCTTATAGAAGTGTATACAGCCAAACATTATAATTCCTGTCTATATGCATTTTCAAATAACCAGATGTTCTATCTCTGTTATCTTGGTCACGTGGCATTTAGAAGTGGCAAAATGGCAGAAAAAAAAAAATTTCTTTTTGTTGTTGCACCTTTTTAATCCGCATATCCGGTATCATTTAATATTCGTATGAATAAGACGACCTGCTTCTAGTGGAGTAACTTGGATCCAAAACATCCCATCCGAACAAGTAGTACCTACTATACGTATTAACACTGTTGACACTGGGGATGTCCTGATTAGCATTTTTCTCCCCCGATACGGATCAGAGTTATTTAAGTGGATATGAATTTACCCACAGTTGCAGTTATTGCCTCTTTGAAAGCAATGCTCTAATATGCTGTTACTTGGGCTCCTCGGATTGAGCAAGCTGCTACATGTACAATATTTGACAACCCAGCATCTAAAACGTGAACAAGTTTATCGTTTTAACAGATAAGGCAAGGCCTTTTTATTTGTATAGCACACTTTTATCAACAAGGTAATTCAAGGTGCTTTACATGATTAGGGGATAAAATAAAAATAGCAGTAAAACACAGACAAAGCATATCAATTAAAAACAGCAATAAAGCAAGAAGCACACACACAACAGATGATACATGAAAACATTACTCAATGGCAACTCTAAACAGATATGTTTTTAGTTGTGATTTAAAAGAACTCGGTGTTTCAGCAGCTTTGCAGTTTTCTGGAAGTTTGTTCCAGATTAGAGGAGCATAGAAACTAAAAGCTGCTTCTCCATGTTTGATTCTGATTCTAGGAATGTTGAGTAGACTGGAATTAGAGGACCTGAGTGGTCTGGAGGGTTGGTATAGTAACGGTAGATCTTCAACAAACTTTGGTGCTAAGCCATTCAATGATTATAAACTAGTAAATGTATTTAGAAGTCTATTCTCTGAGCTACAGGGAGCCAGTGTAAGGACTTTAGAACTGGGGTGATGTGCTCTACTTTCCTGGTTCTAGTGGGGAACACGAGCGGCAGCGTTCTGGATCAGCTGCAGCTGTCTGATTGACTTTTTAGGCAGACCTGTGAAGACGCTGTTGCAGTAATCAATCTGACTAAAGATAAACGCATAGATGAGTTTTTCTAGGTCCCGTTGCGACATCAGTCCTTTAATCCTAGAAATGTTCTTCAGGTGATAGAAGGCTGACCTTGTTATTGCCTTAATGTGACCGTGGAGGTTCAGGTCTGAGTCCATTACTACACCTAGATTTCGGGCCTGATCGGTATTCTCTAGCTGTATTAACTGAAGCTGTGTGCTGACTATTGATCGCTCCTTTTTAGGTCCAAAAGTAATTACTTCTGTTTTGCGTTGTAGTGCAAAAATAGCATTTTGCAGGTAAACGTTTGCAATCATCAGTTGTAAATGAGAAAACTCTGCCTCCTTATGCTGGACTCCGCTGCAGATGACCAGAGCACAGCACTGTCTGCGGCGGCTTTTCTCCCATTTAGCTCCATCGGGTTCAGACGCAGCACATGTCGGTTTTAGAGTGGAAGGGTGCGCTACGATTCTAGCATCTGGTATTTACTCAGTTAAACAGTAGTTCAGATGGCATTGGTCAATGGGTTAATTGAAATTTGACCCTTAATATGTTGTGTTGCAACAGAAATCCTGAATGAGCCTGGTAGACGGTGACCTTATTGTAGCTCATAATTGCCATCGCTGTAAGAAGCATCAGCAACAATTTGGTCGCCCAGTTCATGTGGTATCCACGTTTCAAACTTGTTATCCAGTATATCAGACATGGAACTCTGAATTTAGGTTATACTATACTATACTATACCCATCTATAAGCCACTAGAAATGAATTTACAGTAAATGTTCTGAGAATGTGAGATGAGAAAAGGCAACAAACAAGATCTAAACCTAAAGTACTGGGATTTTTTATCTTTGGGTGGGTGATTCTGTGCCCTTTAAACATTAATGTCACTGATTTTGCCCGTGGGTGAGACATATTGTGTGGTTTTACTGTAGGTCGCTGAATACACCCTTGTTGATGTGGACCGCTCAGCTCTTTTGCCAGATGACTGGGTTTTTGGCACACACGCGAGGGCGGAGAGACAGAGAGGGGACGGGGCCCTTTGTTATCTCTTTGCTGGAATGATCGGGCACCTGCATGGTGGGATTTGCAAGCGTGTACATTGTGATGTTGGGGAATGCCTACTTAGAGGTGGAAACCACTGTGATCTGGAAAGAAGGAATGCGAGCTGCCGCTTTCACTCATCATTTCAACACATCATCTTTCATTGTATCATCACAATTATTGCATTTTGTCAGACCTGTGGCATGCACATTAATACTTAGTGACTGTAGACGAATCTTTGTCTAGTCAAACCGCATTGCCTTGCAAAACTGTTCACACCTCTGGAACCGGGTCGCGTTTTGCCACGTTAAAACCACAAGCTATAATGAGTTGTCTTGGAAAAAAATGGTCAGAAACCAATACCTTGTGGGGAAAACTTGTGAAGTGAAAGGAAAATGATGCATGCTTTTCACTTTTTTGCAATTTAAAAAGAAATGTTTCCCACGAACTTTCTGTATGTTGTGCACCAACATTGTGGTACCACATTTTACTCTTTCGGGGTATGTCTCTGCCTGAAATGTTTCCATATTCTTCTTTGCTCAAGCTAAATCAGACTGCTGTCTCCAGGTTATGCCCCATGTTTTTGATTGGATTTACGTGTGGACTTTGACTAGGACATTCCGGCGCATAAATCCGCTTTATATTAAATCACTTCATTGTAGCTGTAGCTGAACGTTTAGGGTCGTTGTCCTCCCTGTATCCGGCTTTTAACATGATTGGACCCCACAGCATGATACTTTCACCGCCATGTTCTACCATGGGGAAAGTGTGTTAAGGGTGATGTACGGAGTAAAGTTCCTTCATGCTAAACTTGTTCAGCATCGCAAACCTTACCTGTTATTACCTTATCAAATGAAGCTCTGTAGAGGTGAGTCGAGTCAATTCCAGGCATGTGACTCGTCTGCTAAGCTAAACCTAACCAATTATATAAAACAAATCCAGAGCACCACAGCGTGACAGGACAATGCTAAAAAATGTTTAAGCTTCGCCACCACAAAGATGGAAATTCCTGAGCACACCCACGACATCAGACCGCAGCGGAAAAACAGGTATCAGTTGCTTTTCGGTTCACCCACCACTTTCCAAGATGAGCGCGTGTAGGGTGAGGGCCGCTTCACATGCAAATTATTTAGTTATCTGCTTTTGTTGACCACCATATGTCACTCCTTGTGCAACGGAGTAATATATATTGCAATTTATCATTTAATATAGCCGGTCCCTGTACATAAATACAATTCAATTCAATTTCAATTCAATTCAATTCAGTTTATTTATATAGCGCCAATTCACAACAGATGTAATCTCAAGGCACTTAACAAGAAGTCATTTCAATACATTTATACAAACATTCCAATCCGTTAAAAAGTTTCCTATTTAAGGAATCCCAGCAGATTGCGTCAGTCATTGGCGTGAGGTTGGGCCCCGTTGATGCAGACTTTCCAACCACAACAATCCTTCAGCAATCCCTCATACTGAGCAAGCATGTAGCGACGGTGGAGAGGAAAAACTCCCCTTTAACAGGAAGAAACCTCCAACAGAACCAGGCTCAGTAGGAGCGGCCATCTGCCACGACCGTCTGGGGGTTTGAGAAGACAGAGCAGAAACACAGAAGGAACAGAAGATCTGATATAAGAGAACTTTCTTTGTTACAGGAAGTAAAAAGTTAATAACAGGACACAGTGGATGTTCAGTTACTGGGGGATCATCCCAGTCGATGCCCCCCGTCCAACAGGGCATTGCAGCCAAGCAGGATACCAGACCAGGTATATCTTCTATGGAGAGAAAAACACTGAGAGAAAACAAAGTTAACAGTCGAAATAACAGAATGTACTGTAATACAACTGGAGAGTAGTAGGAGAAAAGGAAGTAGCAGAGTGAAGAAAATTGGTAAGTCTGTCCTCCAGCAGTCTAAGCCTATAGCAGCATAACTACAGAGCTAGCTCAGGATGACCTAAGCCACTCTAACTATAAGCTTTATCAAAAAGGAAAGTTTTAAGCCTGGCCTTAAAAGTAAACAGAGTGTCTACCTCACGGACTAAAGCTGGGAGCTGGTTCCACAGGAGAGGAGCCTGGTAACTAAAAGATCTGCCTCCCATTCTACTTTTAGAAATCCTAGGAACTACAAGTAAACCTGCAGTCTGAGAGCGAAGGGCTCTGTTAGGAACATAAGGAACAATTAGATCTCTGATGTATGATGGAGCTTGATTATTAAGGGCTTTGTATGTAAGAAGAAGGATCTTAAATTCTATTCTGGATTTAACAGGGAGCCAATGAATGGAAGCTAAAACAGAAACAGACTAGTTTCTCAGCATCACTCCTGGACAGGATGTTTCTAATTTTAGCAATATTCCGGAGGTGAAAGAAAGAAATCCTAGAAACCTGTTTAATATGGAATTTAAATGTCAAGTCTCGGTCAAAAATAACGCCGAGGTTCTTTACGTTATTACTGGGGGCCAATTTAATGCCATCCAGATGAAGTGATTGACTAATCAGTTTCTGTTTAAGAACTTCTGGTCCAAAGACAGCAACTTCTGTTTTGTCAGAATTTAAAAGCAAAAAGTTTAGGGTCATCCATGTTTTTATGTCTTCCAGACATGCCTGTAATCTACCTAACTGACTGGGTTCATCAGGATTTATGGATAAATATAGTTGTGTATCATCGGCATAGCTGTGGAAATTTATCCCATGCTGTCTAATGATTCTACCAATTGGGAGCATATATATGGTGAACAGAATTGGTCCAAGCACAGAACCCTGTGGAACTCCACAAGTAACTCTTGAGAGTGAAGAAGATTTATCATTTAGATGAACAAACTGGAATCTATCAGACAAATATGATTTAAACCAGCCTAGTGCTGTTCCTTTGATCCCTGCAACATGTTCAAGCTTTTCTAAGAGAATATTATGATCGACTGTGTCAAAAGCAGCACTGAGATCTAACAAAACCAGAACAGACACAAGTCCATTATCTGAGGCCATGAGAATATCATTAGTAACCTTCACCAGTGCTGTTTCAGTGCTATGATGAGCTCTAAAACCTGACTGAAACTCTTCAAACAGCTCGTTATTGTTTAATGCTCACAGACTTGATTAGCAACAATTTTCTCAAGGACTTTGGATAAGAAAGGAAGGTTAGATATAGGTCTGTAATTCACCAAGTCATCTTGATCAAGGGAAGGTTTCTTGAGTAAAGGTTTAATTAC
The DNA here is from genome assembly GCA_963556495.2 of Valencia hispanica. NCBI lineage: Eukaryota > Metazoa > Chordata > Actinopteri > Cyprinodontiformes > Valenciidae > Valencia > Valencia hispanica. The sequence goes on from OY747721.1 coordinate 38,354,335, forward strand.
AGCTATTTTAAATTCCAGTGGTACGTATTCGTTTACTAAGGATAGATTCATCATATCCAAAATGGGGCCAGGAACCAAATGGAACACTTCTTTAAATAATTTGGTTGGAATTGGGTCCAACATACAAGTTGAAGGTTTAGATGAGGCTAATATTTTTGATAATTCCGAAAGCTCGACTGAATCAAAACAGCCTAAGCACAACTGAGGATCTACAGTTCTTTCCGATACTGCCTCATTTACTGAGGAAGAAGTAATCATGTTTGGGAGGATGCCAATGATTTTATTTTTAATAGAATTAATTTTATTTACGAAGAATCCCATAAAATCATCACTGCTAAGAGCTGGGGGAATAGTTGGCTCAACAGAGCTATGACTCTGTGTAAGTTTGGCAACTGTACTAAAAAGAAACCTAGGATTGTTTTTATTCGCCTCTATTAATGATGAAAAATATGCTGTTCTAGCTTGTCGTAGGGTGTTTTTATACAGCAGTAGACTGTTATTCCAGGTTAAATAGGAATCCTCTAGGTGTGTAGAGCGCCATTTTCTCTCCAACTTCCTAGTATTCTGCTTTAAAGTACGCAACTCTGCGTTGAACCAAGGAGTCAGCCTCCTATGGCTAGCCACTTTCTTTTTTAAGGGGGCTACACTATCTAATGCCAAACGCAATGAGGACGTAACGCTGTGAACCAGATCATCAATTTCTGAAGGGTTAGAGATAGAATTGCTGCCATCCACTGTGTTACTCTGAGACACTGAGGAAAGTAAGAATGGAACAGATTCTTTAAAAATTGTTACAGCATTGTCTGATAAAGCTCTACTATAATGAAATTTTCTTTCAGATTTAAGATGGTCAGTTAAAGTAAATTCAAAAGTTATTAAGAAGTGGTCAGACAGGACCGGGTTATGTGGGTGGACTGTTATTTCCTCACACTCAATACCGTATGTCAGTACAAGGTCCAAAGTGTGTTTGCCCGAGTGGGTCGATCCCTGTACTTTTTGAGTAAAGCCAATTGAGTCTAAAATAGCACTAAAGGCTGCATTTAGGCTATCACTTTCAGTATCCACATGAATATTAAAGTCCCCCACTATAATAACCTTATCAGTATTTAATACTAAATCAGATAAAACATGTGAGATCTGATCCAAGAATTGAGAGTAAGGGGCCTGGTGGACGATACAAAACCACAAACAAAAATGGTCTTAATGTTTTGCAACTTGGATGAGGAAAATTAAGGGTTAGATGTTCAAAAGAACTGTAGCTATCAATTGGTCTGGGACTAATTAGTAAATCAGAACGAAAAATTGTTGCAACTCCTCCTCCTCGCCCAGTATTTCTAGGAATGTGAAAATTTAAATGACTGGAAGGAGTTGACTCATTTATACTGACATAATCCTCCTGCTGCAACCAGGTTTCTGTGAGACAAAGGAAATCAATGTGATTATCACAAATCAAGTCATTTACTAACAAAGTCTTTGAGGAGAGAGATCTTATGTTTAATAAACCACATTTAATAGATTTATTTTTCTGTTCAGTCAAAGTTGTATTTATTTTTATGAGATTTCCATAATTTGCTTTTGTTGGCTTAACTTTTAATCCATTTAATTTTGGCCGTGGGCAAGACACTGTTTCTATAGAGTAATGGGGGGGTGACAGTACAGAAGCAGCAGAGAGGTGGGTTAAACTACGACTCTGCTTCCTGGTCTGGACCCTGGGTTGTCAGTGTTTTGGAGGACTAATAAATTCGGCCATATTCGTAGAAAGAAGAGCTGCTCCATCCAAAGTGGGATGGATGCCGTCTCTCCGGATCAGACCAGGTTTTCCCCAAAATGTTCGCCAGTTATCAATGTAGCCCACATCGTTTGCAGGACACCACCTAGACAACCATTGATGGAATGACAGCATGCGGCTAAACATGTCGTCACTGGTCCGATCAGGCAGGTGACCAGAAATGATTACCGAGTCTGACATTGTTTTAGCAAACTTACACACCGAAGCAACACTAATTTTAGTGACCTCCGATTGGCGTAACCGGGTGTCATTACCGCCAGCGTGAATAACAATCTTACTGTATTTACGCTTATCTTTAGCCAGCAGTTTCAGGTAGGATTTGATGTCGCCCGTTCTGGCCCCTGGCAAACATTTGACTATGGTCAATGGTGTCTCTAATGCCACGTTTCTGACTATGGAGCTGCCAATTACCAGGGTCGGTTTCTCAGCGGGTGTGTCGCTGAGCGTGGAAAATCTGTTAGAAACGCGGACCGGTTGGTGGTGGCCCGGGGGCTGGGTCCTAGAACTATGCTTCCTACGTACAGTCACCCAACCAGCCTGAGGTCCCGGCTGCGCGGGCTCTACCGGAGGACAGCTAGGGGGGTCTATCCTTGTTGGCTCCGCGCTGGCTAATGGGCTTCGGCTATCTGCTGGTTTTTCAACAGCGGGGAGCCGTGCTTCTAATTCTGATACCCTCGCCTCCAAAGCTACAAAAATATTACATTTATTACAGTTACCATTATCACTAAAGGAGGCAGGGAAGTAACTAAACATCTGACAGAGAGAGCAAGAGAGAAGAGAAGAGTTAGAGACAGGAGAGAGAAGAGTAGCCATAGCCGCAATGAAGCTAAGCTAACTGAGCTAGCGAGACCTTACCACCCCAAGAAAAGCTGTGTGAAACACAAGGAGTTCCCAAAACGTAAAGTACATCACCACAAAACGTGTATTTTAGTGTGCTTGTGTGTTAAAATAACTTAGAGAGGCCTCAGCACAGAGAAAATAAGATCAATTCAAGAGACTCTGAACACCAAATAGTTTACAGGGAGCGCAACAGTGACAACAGGAAATGACGCAATACGGCTTACCCCGTCGAATCAGCTGTCGTGTTCAATACTGTCATTCCCAAAGCAATGCAAAGGAAAATTTCGATCTGTAAAATACAGTACATTGTTCTGTGCATTTATTGCTGCATATACTGGTCACGTTCTATAGGCATCTGTAGCCCCATGTTTGTTTCCCACAGAGTGAGCCCTCCCCTATTTGACTGCAGTGCATACATTTGGCTGTTTGCATGCTCGCTCATACTTAACAGGTTATTTAATGGGAATTTCTGTTTAGGACAGATGAATGTCAGCAGATCCATTATCCTTTATCTGAACCCCTCAGAGTGAAGTGGGGAGAGGAGTGAGATGGGATGAATGAGGATGCTTGACTGGATGGATGGATGGATGGATGGATAGATAGAAAGATGGAGCATTAGTGTCCTGTGACACACTCCCGATAACTGTCACTTTTTGTCCTTTATGAATTATTCAGACCCAGTTTCTTTGCTTCTTAGCTGCCATCTCCTGTGTTGGATAAACTTGAACACCTCACACTGGAAGGTTTTGTTTTCACACAGAGTAAACTGTCAGCAGCAGAGTACGTTACAAGCAACGTAAAAAGCAACCCAAATTCAGTCTCTTTGAAAATGTTAATATTACATAAGACCATTAAAAAATACATTTAAATATGGAAATGTCAGCCTACTGGAAAAGATGTCCATGTGTTGTACAGTACATGAACCTAATATGTGGTTAGACCTCCTTTCGTGTGATGTACTGCAACAGTGCAGAGTGACAGGGAGTTGTCCAGCCTGCGGCTCTGCTGAGTTATTAAAGCAACACTAAATACGTTTTTCCTCCCTACTGGTTGAAAGCGGAATTACAACTGTCCTAAACAACCCTGCTGCAGCTTGCTGTCAATGATGGTCAATCTGTACCTCAATATCGAACCCACAATCAGTGCCATCCCCAATCAACAACAATGTAGAGAAAATGTCTGAATTCCACGAATTAAACCAGAACAGCCTTGAAAAAAATAATTATCCAATTAAGCTCCTCCTCCTGCTGTCTTGACATCCTACCCACAGCTTTTCTAAAGAAAGTTCTTCCTGTTATTGGTTCTGATCTTGTTCAAATAGTGAACTCATCACTGCTATCAGGTGTCTTCCCTCAGGCTTGATAAAACAGCAGTTATTAAACCACTACAAAAGAAGAAAAATCTGGACAACACATTAATGCAGAACTACAGGCCGATCTCTAATCTTCCATTCATCAGTAAGATTATTGAAAAAGCTGTGTTTCAGCAGTTAAATAGCTTCATAACAATGACTAACCGTTTTGACGTTTTTCAGTCTGGTTTCCGCGCTCACCACAGCACCGAGACTGCCCTCGTCAAAGTTTTCAATGACATCCGCATAAATACAGACTGTGGTAGAACCACAGTGCTGGTTCTGTTGGACCTCAGTGCAGCATTTGACACTGTTGATCATGACATTTTATTGGAACGACTGGAGAGCTGGGTCGGACTCTCTGGTACACTACTTGGCTGGTTCAAGTCTTGCCTAAAGAACAGGGACTTCTATGTTTCAATAGGAAACTTTTCATCAGAACGAACAGAAATCACATGTGGGGTTCCCCAGGGCTCCATCCTGGGGCCCCTCTTATTTAATATCTACATGCTCCCACTAGGTTATAGCAACCAATAACATTAGCTACCATAACTACGCGGATGACACTCAGCTTTACATTACAATGTCACCAGGTGACCCTGAACCCATTCAAACCCTAAATCAATGCATTGACCAAATAAATGGATGGATGTGCCATAACTTTCTCCAGCTGAATAGAAACAAAACTGAAGTAATTATTTTTGGACCCAAGGAGGAACGATCAAGAGTCAGCACAGAGCTTCGGTTAATACAGCTAGAAACTACTGATCAGGCCCGAAATCTAGGTGTAGTACTGGACTCAGACCTGAACCTCCAGGGTCACATAAAGGCAATAACAAGGTCAGCCTTCTATCACCTGAAGAACATTTCTAGGATTAAATGAGTGATGTTACAACACGACCTAGAAAAACTCATCCATGCGTTTATCTTTAGTTGGATTGATTACTGCAACAGCATCTTCACAGGTCTGCCTAAAAAGTCAATCAGACAGCTGCAGCTGATCCAGAACGCTGCCGCTCGTGTTCCTCACTAGAACCAGGAAAGTAGAGCACATCACCCCAGTTCTAAAGTCCTTACACTGGCTCCCTGTAGCTCAGAGAATAGACTTCAAAATACTCCTACTAGTTTATAAATCATTACATGGCTTAGCACCAAAATATGTTGAAGACCTGTTGTCATGGTACCAACCACCAAGACCACTCAGGTCCTCCAACTCTAGCCTACTAAACATCCCTAGACTCAGAACTAAACATGGAGAAGCAGCTTTCACTTTTTATGCTCCCCTTATCTGGAACAGACTTCCTGACGAGTGCAGAGCTGCTGAAACTCTGAACTGCTTTAAATCTGGAATGAAAACTCATCTGTTTAGAATTGCCTTCGAGTAAATGATTGATGTCATAATGTGTTCATGCTCTCTTGTTTTTTTTTATCTTTCTCTTGCTTTATTGTGTATCATGTGTAATGTGTGTTTCTTTTATGTTTTTTTAAAAATCACCAAATCATGTAAAGCACCTTGAATTACCCTGCTGTTGAAAGTGTGCTATACAAATAAAATTGCCTTGCCTTGCCTTGCTGTTGCTCACACCAGATTTGCAGGTAACGATGTCGTCAGACATGGTGTAGTATTTTGCATGTTTCTATGAATGTATGAAAATTGGCGGTTCAGAAACAAAGAAGAAAATGAGGACATTGCTTTGCTTGCTTTTTTGGATCATTTGAAACTGTAAAAGTGACCGTTGCTCCACCTATCAGCTGTCGTGAAGCAGGTAAAGACCTCCCACTAGTGCCGACCCGAACCAAAAAAGTTGTTCAGTGCAGTTTCTGCTACGACTTTGGACTTGTTAAAACCCAGTGGACCAACACCTGCAGATGATTTGTCTCTCCAGACTGTGGAACCTGTGCCTCCACTCTTGCGCCAGACTCTGTGACATTGATTCTCAAGTAAAATTCCAAATCTTTGCTTTGACTTTGAACCTCTAACAGACATTTCAGTTGGGTTTTTTTTCACCATAGTTCAGGTTAAGTGGCTTCAAACAAGAAATTTGAGAGCTGTAACCCATGTCCTGGATACGTCTGCGGTTGGTGGCTTTTAAATGGGTTTTGCCTAACAGTTTTCTCCAAGATTGCACAGCTTTTTCTGACACACTTTTCCCTTCTACTTAATTTTACATTAATATGCTCGGATACAGTATTCAGTGACAATCCAGCTTCTTTAGAAGGGACCTTCCTTCCTGGCTGAAGATGTTGTTGACTGCTGGGAAACTGTCAAGTCAGCAGACTTCTCTGATTCTCTAGCATAAAATTTCTGTTAGACATCCTTCTGTTATTGGTCATAACCATCCAAATAACTAGAACTAAGCACTTTAAATATATGTTAAGAAAATGTATATATTCAGTGTTTTTTTACCTTTCAAATTGATTAACAGGTAGAAAATCAAGCATTCCTGTTGATGGAGATGCGCTTGTGCTATTTAAATTGGGTGTGTATAAGGAAATTTGACAAATCTATGAAAGTCTGGAAGATCCATTTTTGCTGACGTCCGTAAGAAGAGCATAGCAGCGACGAAGCTGCTCACGCCATCCGCGTGGGCACTCTTACCACATGAGCACAAGAACACACGAAACTGCGTCCACACATCAAACATATGGCTGTCGCTCGTTTTGCAACATAGGGAAGTTGCGACAGACATGGGGAAGTGGAGAAACGATCAGTTATTACTGCGGGGGTTTTTTTGGGTTGTTTTTTTTCTTTAACATCACTTACTGTATGTTGCCTGCTGTCTCTATTGGGTCACGGTTGATACAATTATTATTGCAAAAAACCGGTGTTAAAAATGTTTTGTAGTTACACAATGGGTGAAGTCAAATGAGCTCACGCCCTTTTGGTGGATAATTCCGCTGTTTACTTGTTGGAACAGCACATCCCATCACATCCAGCATATACCTTTTATTAAAGCCAGCCATTAAACATCGGCACTACTTTTCCTCAACTAAAGTGCTTCTAATGGTTGGAAGGTAGAAAACGGCAGCTTCTTGTAGTGCTTAATCATCACATGTGGCCCATTCCCAAAGCCATACAGCATTAGTAACTCAACTTCAGCATTATATTTAAGCCCAGATGAGCATTAGTAAATATCTCCTAATGATAGTTTAGAATAACAAAATTACTTGATTTGTTAATTAATTAATTGTAAAAAAAATTTGTGGTCAGAGAAAAAGCAGAAAGGGAGAGAGAGAGAGAGAGAGAGAGAGAGAGAGAGTGAGAGAGAGAGAGAGAGGCTGTGGGCCAAGCAGGTTAGAGGTGTTAGTGTTGATGTCTGCTCGGTTGTGTAGAAACTACTCCGGTGTACAAACACACTGACCCCAGAGCAAGAGCTCCTCTTTTCAAAGGCAGTCTGTAGAAACCCGACACTTGGCTGGGCTTCCTTCTGAAATGTGCATCATTTCTAGTTTATTTACCCCAGATGCAAATATCAAATACGGACCTGGACAGAATCGTTGGCCCCTGAGAAAAAAGAAATATCTGTAAAAAAAAAAAAAAAAAAGCCTTTGTACAAGAGTGTTTTATTGCATCATTTCACTCATAGAAATTATGTTTACTTAGAGAAAAATTCAGTGTTCAGAAATTTATGTTTTTCACAAAAACACATATCCTACCATCACAAATGTAAATATGTGGGACTTTTTGGCAACAAATACATTAAATGGGTTTGCTGGGTGAATATGCAGAAAGGCACCTGCTGCTGTTAAGTGTGGTGGAGGATCTGTGATGCTGTGGGCCTGTTTCTCTTCCAAAGGCCCTGTAAACCTTGTTGCTGTACATGGCCTAATAAACAGTTAGAAATATGAGTATTTCTAATATTTATGGATATTTTAAAGAAGTCTGGTGAACTCTACCAGAAGACTGAGATGTCATTAGGCGCGTTTCCACTGTTGGAACTTCAGGGACATTTTACCAGACCTTTACAGTATGCGCACGGCTCCACCACACCGGGACAACCCCCACATGGCCGCTTTCGGGACCGCTTCAGGAACCAACCAAGTACCAGTCTCGGGGTAAGTACGGGGCAGTTTGGTATGGAGACACAACGGCTGAGAGGAGCGGGCCAACAGATCACCCCGTTAGGTAAAATGACCCTGAAGTTCCAATAGTGGAAACACTCCTATTGGGACTCTCAGCAGGATAAGGATCTAAAGTGGGATCCAAATCTAAACACAAATAATTCACCACACACTAAAGCAACATTGTTTTCCTTTTACTAGATAAATGTACTCAAAGTAAAAAGATTAACTCATTTGTCAAGAAATGTGTCCACACCTGTGTGTCTGCACTTGATGTGGCGGAGGGAAATCTGTGAGCTGTCATTTCTGCTTAATTTCACACTTTCATTCAGAGACAGAAATTAGACTGTTGCCTCTTCACTGAGCTTTCCTCAAAATAGAATCTAATTTTCATTCATTTGACCCCAATCAGTGATTCAAAACAAAGATCAATTTAAAAGAATGACTGATTTGAATGCTGATTTTTTTTCTTTTTTTTCTCTCTCTTGATGAGTCTTATACATAAACTTGCACAAACACCCGCAGACCGTAACTTTCTTACACACCACTTAAGCTTCGCCTGACGTTTTTCCCGGAGCCTTTTGGCAGCTCCGATGGAAAGACAGAAAAAGCTCCAGAGACAGTAGAGAGAGAGAGAGAGAGAGAGAGAGAGAGAGAGAGAGAGAGAGAGAGAGAGAGTGAGAGGAGGAGACAAAGGAAGAAAGGGAAGCAGAATGAGGCTCTCCATCATGCTGTCAGTGAGCTGCAGCTTTAGCCTTAGTGAGGAATAGAAAGTGTTTTTAAAAGGTGCTGCAAGGTGCAGCTAAGATGAGTCGGATAAATTACTTCTCTTTTTCATTCAAAGAGCCCACTAAAGCCCACAGGGTCATTGCTTACGTGGATGTGAGCAGATGGACTGAAAAAAAAAAAAAAAAACGTGTCTTCAAGAAAAGGAGGAGAAACTGAGACGGTTAGCCTGGAGTTTGTGTTTGATAACGCGTGCAAAATCCAGACTTTTGACGTTTTTGTTACCTCTGACACTATAACATATGAAGTTTTTTTTTTTTGTTTTTTTTTGCCCGTTTGTCTCCTTTCACTGCTGAGTGGGAAAAGTAATGTATCTCAGAGGGGGCATGCAATGTGGAACAATGGGGCCAAAAATATTGAATAAAGGCTGAAAAGGAGCCTTAGTCCCGGATGACAATAGGCCTAAAACTGGGGGTGAGGACTAATGATGCGGGGGGAGAAGGTCCGGAATGATGATAGATCTCCACTGGTTAAATATTATCAGGATTCCTTTTTTATGTAGCAACCCCCCAGGCCCGTCCTGGTATCAAGCGGAGAATGGCAAGATGTGAGCAGATAATGATTTGCTCCTCTGTGGATTTCCCTTTTTTATCTTCTTCTTTTTTCTTGTTTTTTTTGCATCAACTTATTTAAATGCTTCTGAGACAATCTGTCAACACAACCCAGATGGCTCTGGCAGCCACAATAACTGCAAATGGATGTCATCAGTCGAAACTTGTATCATCTGCAAAGAAAGATATTTAACACCTGGATCTGTACGAGGAATTAAAATGACATGTAATCCAGTTAGAGAGAGGGAAAATATTAGAATTTGTGGAGGTTAGCTTTTGCACATCTTTGACCAAATATGTAACAGTGCAGATGTGTTTATTTGGAGAACTCGGGGCATTCATATCACAGTACATGTAACATTATTGAGCAACAACTCGCCCTTTCTACTTACTCAGACAGAATGGACTTGTGTATGGACATATGAAAGGCCGAACGGGGTTAATGAACGTCGGTCATGTTTTTACTGCTTCATTATTAGCTGTTGCATAACTACTTAAACAAGTAGGACATGAGTGCAGTGTCTCCTAAATTCTCCCACAGCTCACTGGGCTGCTTAACAAAATGTGAGCCCTTTTTTCATTTCCTGCTGCCTGTGGTTAAGATGAGTAAACCTTCGACTGCCTAAGCAACCTCAACACAAAGGAAAGCTGCCCTGGTGTGACAGGGTTGACTATCAAAGCTTGGACATCCAAGCAAAGCAAAACTGTTGCGACCTTTTCATTAAAAGCTAAACAAAATAATATAATACGGGTTTGGACAAAATGAAGCTGTGTGGTGTTGCAGGTACTCAAGTAGCGGTAGGAGAGTAAACCTACAGCTTGGGCAGACATCCGAGTTCCTCTTCAGGAGTTTTCATCAACAAGAACCTGTAGAGTGGACCGTCAGGGTTAGGGACCTCAATCGCCTGTGAATTGCTGAAATCTGCAAATACTTGATACCCCCTGTAAAAACACTTATAACTGCCTATTTTAATATTGCATTTTCTTTAGATTATCTTAAATACTCCTCAACAAAAAAAATTCTATGATAGGGGAATTTTCTGCGATTAACTTGGAGTTACATTCCACAGAAATATCCGCAAATAGTCGAATCTGCGAATACTGGACCACGAATAGGGTCCACTGTATTATAGCACATGAGGGAAAACACTGGTCAGTCAGAGACAGTTGGTCACACCAGTTCATACTCACCCTACTGAGGCACAAATCACATTCCACTTATTGACATTCCTTACCTTGCAAAATAATTCACATCCATTGTGGAAACAGCCACAAACTTTAATGTATTTGCTGGGATTTTATGTGATAGACCAACACAAAGTAATTCAGAATTGTGATGTGAAAGGAAAATTATACACAGTTATCAGATTTGTTCTGAGGATGTGTATTCAGTCCCTACCAGCTTCGTACATCTAGAGACTGTAATATTTGCCCATTGTTGTTTTGCAGAATAGCCGAAGATCAGTCAGATTTGGATATGCGTCTGGACTTTGGGCTAGTGTAATACCTGACATTTCATTGTAGCACTGGCTCAGGGCCACAGTCCTACCGGAAGGTGAACCTCCGCCTCAGTCTTTTTGACCCTTTTACAGGTATTCTTCCTAGATTGCTCTTTATTTACCTCAGTTCATCTTTCCATCAATTCTGACCAACTGAAGGAAGGCATGATGCTTCCACCACCACATGGAGAGGATGTTGTTCAGGGTGATCTGCGGTGTTTGCTTTCTCCACAACTTTCTCTCTGGCTACAATGCTCTTTTGTAACAAACCTCTGAGGCCTTCACAGAACGGCTGCATTCTTACTGAAATAAAATCACACACAAGTGGACTCTTTTTAATAATTCGGCGACTTTAAAGGCAAACAGTTGCACTGGATTTTGTTTAGGGGTATGCATGCCACGGCCTTTTTTAATAGATATTTAGTTTTTTTTTATTTGAAATCCATGTATCATTTTCAATATTGTGCTGTATTTTGTAGAACGAAAGTGTACATTTTGGATGTTTAGAGAATGTAAAGACAAAAACCTCATAACAACGTTCATAAGATGAGGCGATCTGTTTGTATTGTTGGGTCACCGTTTTTCTTTCTTACATATTAATGTATATTTACTAGGGATGTGTATTGGCAAGAATCTGGTGATACGATATGTATCGTAATACAGGGGGACGATGCGATATATTGCAATATATTGCGATACTATAAGACTATATTGTAATTTTTAAAACTTAATTTAACTGTAAAAAAAACAACAACCTGTAACTGCATTCTAAACACTCCAACCTGTTTAATACATAACAAATCCAGTTTTATTACTCGACCTAGTTGATCCACTAGAATGAAAAAGGTGAAAACAGCCACCAACTAGCGGTCATACTTTAAATTTTACTACCAAAATTACTGTCATTAGTGGTTCCATTTAAATTCTAAAAAATAAAATAAAATAAATCGGTTCATTGCTTTTGAATATCGACACAATATCGTGACATAAAATATCGCGATATATTGGTGTATTGATATTTTCTTACATCCTTAATATTTACATATCATGGCCTATTTTGAGGCTGTGTGCCAAAATGAGAACTCCTCCTTCTTCTGGAGTCATCCTTTGCATTATTCCTTCCTCCTGTTTTCCTCCCCAGGTCTGAAAGAGGCAGGCCGTTCATGCAATGCCTCCCCCCTGGCTTCTTCCACACCTCCCTGTACAAAGCAGGGCAGCAGGGGCCACGGAGGTGACTGTGGCAGAGGCATTTGTCATGCTCTGAAGCTGCACAGTCTGTTTCTCTCCCGAGGGCCTTTGTTGTCCCCAGCTCCCAACTTGCTGGCTAAGCAGGACGTTTCACATGTTTTATTAACATATGAAACTGCCCAGCACATTGAAACATTTCACAATACTTCAGGGGTTGTGCGCCAAAGCAGACACACACACACACACTCTCTCTAAAAATGTATCAGTATGCAGAAAGCGAAATGCCCAGAGAAGAGAGAAGATGGGTTTTATGACTGAACAGAGTAGGATTAAAGCTATATTAAAGGCGCCGCCACCCTACGCCACAAAAACAAACACCTGCACCACAGAGTCAGACTCTACACACAGTAACCCTGCAGTTATTTCAATGTGTGTGTTTGGGTGGGGGGTGACGGGCACGTTCAGTCTTTGTGCACCAGGCACAACAAACGCCGCACCCTGCCTGGTGCTGGTGTTAGGGGTACCACTCAAGCGAAGGTCATCCTCAGAAGTGTTATAATGCTTTGGGTTGGGCACAACAAGACCGAGGGCAATCCACTTAAAGCGAACCTCCAACCCCCCTCACTTCCTCTCAGATCCCCTCCAGCATCACACTTCTCAATAGAAATGAGCAAATTGGCCCTTAGCAGCACCTAGGATAATAAAGCGAGCGAAAGCGGCAAGAGGGGTTGAGCTGAAACGCTCGGATCTTCTGTACCAGGTGAGGAAGTGCCCAGAATAGAGCCAAGAGGCGGAATTGAAAACTTGAGACACACCTCAAGTGGAAATGTTTTAGCCCTTGAGTCCTACGCTGCTGAAAATCAGCTACTTTAGCAGGCCCTCTACATGTCCTATACCATCCCTGATTTACCCACTGAGTCAGTTAGGTGGCAACGGATGTTTCTCTGTGTTTTATTCATGTTTCTCAAAATCTTCAAACTTAAAAATGCTAAATTGGTTTATTTTCTTAATTTCACCTTGGCTGACAAAAACTACACTTCTTTTCTTCAGCTTAACAACCCACATGGTGCCAACTGGTTAGCCGTCAACATATCAACAAGTGGCGCCAAGCGACCCCCCTTTGAACCTGATCTCTTCAGAAACGTAGATGCCTCTAATAAACCAATCATGACTGAAGTCGATCATGTGAGGTGTACCTCAGGGTGACAAGTTGAATGTGTCTCCTATTGGAAAAAACACACCACAGCAGCCCTGATGGCTGTTCCTCTTCAGTTTGTACAGTTTAAAGGTCTTTCTCAGTTTATTTAATGAAATCAGTTACTGAGAAAGAGAAAGAAAACTACCTTGTTGGGACGGACGAGTCACATACCTAGAACATTGCAGTTTTCAGGGTTCTGTTTTGCAGCAAATTGCTTAAAAAATAGTTTTCAAATTAATACCTATAATAACTCGGCTCTACTCCTACTGAACAATATATTCTTCGTTTTTCTTTTTCTTTTACTTTTTCTTTTTCTTTTTTTTGGCAGCGTTTAGCTAGTTTATAACCTCATTGTTTCTGTTTATGCTGTGGGTGCAAACAGGAAAAAAAGAGGCTTTGGTTGCGGCTACTTACTGTTGGAAACTTCCACTTTGCCTTTCCTTGTCAAACCATTTTATTCCTTGTCCCTTTTATCTTTTTTCTATGAAATAAACCTGGTGTCCTTCTCTATGTACTCCACGTCTCTCTGTTTCTGACAGCTAATGGGGGCCATTCCAAGTCTGGGATGACTTATATCAAGATATCCTTCCTCTAGGGTAACATCCTTTGCAATTTTCTCTTGATTTGCTGAGTGATGGACTCTATTCAAAGGGACATGGTCTTAATGATCATTGAGGAGATGGGCTCTCTTACTCAAGGCTGGAGAGCGTGGACGACTACAAGGTATCCGATACGCTAAGTCTCCTCCCCCCCTCTTCCTCTGTCTCCTCTCTCTCTGCCGAGGTATTTCCAGAATGCCGCCGGCCACGATGGATTTATGAGCGGGGCCATACTTTGGTAAACACCGATGGTGTGCAGCTTTGTCCTCCCCCCAGTGATATAGTGAAGGTCCCCATAAAAAATGGGAAAACCAGGTTACGGCCGCCATAGAGCTCTGCTAAACAATAAAAGACTTTATGGGCAGATATAGGCCTGTACCATAAATGCTGGAATCTGCCGAAACATTAAAGGGATAGGGATTTGGGGCGGGGGGGGGTGCCTTCACAAAGATGCATGTAGCCACTTAGAGTGGCTTTTTAGAGAGGACACACAGAGAGAGGACAGCAAAGCGCCAATTTGAATCTCCAGAACACTTGGTGGTAGAGCCATTTCACAGTATTGATCGTCAAAGTGACGAATGTCTTGCAAAGCGCTGATTTCTGTTGGCATGTCTAAGCTATGGTTAGGAGGCCCAGGTATCAAAATGAGTGTTTTAAGCATACATACATATGCTTGAATTGCCTTGCCATGACAGTCCATAAAGGCCGATGTAATCAATCTGGTGGTCACATTCACCTTCAGTGTGAAACACGTTTACATGCACATCTAAATAAACGTTTTGGCAATAATTGAGCTGATACCTTAACCAGAATGGGAGCCCTTATCCCAGTTTACATGGTCAATCAAATTATTGAATGGAGTGCATTTGACTCCACCACAGTAGGTGCCGAGATGTGCCCTTTCACGTTGGCATTCTTCTGGTTGGCCTAGAGCGTCTCACAGATAGTAAACAAATGCTGGCAGCAGTGAAGCAGACGGCATAAAAGAGGGATATGAACAATGAAAGAAGAAATGGACGACAACAACGCTGCAGCATCGCTAATTTACTGTACTGTACTGTTTGATTGGGTCACACTTGTTGTCGTACCGGTGACCACTTCCGTGGTCTCGTCGCTTCTGGAAGAGGGAGTGCGGTAAGGCAGTAATTCAGTTTTCTCTTTATGCATGTAAACGCTGACTGATCGCTGGGTCTCTGTTACTGTTTAGTTTCTGTTTGGTCTGTGGATCGGGGCAGAGATTCACAAACCAGTGACTTTCAAGCTAAATCGAGCTATTGTATCGGTTTGTTGTGAAGGACTTTGTGATTTTTTTTATCTTGAACGGTTTTATATGAATAGTTATAAAGTTAAGTTTGATTTCATGGATAAAAGGAAAGATTTTTCTTCGAACTATTGAGGGCAGCACAAGTACGTACAGTGACACTCAAACCAATACTTGAGAACCATGGTTTTAAACACAATTCATAAAACATCTTCTCGATTTGTTAAATAAAGAATGAGTACATTTTTTTTTTCTAGAAATGTTAGTCTCGTTTCATCTTGTGCTTATGAATCCAGTATTGCATATCGTCACGTGGACTATGTCCAGTGGACTGACAGAAACAAGGTGAAAGTGATTGGGCTTGCTGTCGTGGAGAACAGCTGCCTCTTCAGGCTCCATCAAAGCAGCTGTGCAAACAAGCTCAGACACTCTGTAGGAGGAACAGTGGGGACAGAAAGGTTTGAGGAGCTTCATGGAGACCTGAAAGCAGACTGTTGGTGTGTGTCGGAGCAGGATGCCGGCTCTGGAGTACCTGGACGCTCAGTTTAGACCTGATCATGGTATGAGGACGTTAGCTGTTGGGGTGGGGGTGGAGAGGATTATGGCGCTGAGCATCACAATCACAGGATAACGCATTAGACGTGCTCAGAGCTTTGCAGCGACAAAACTATTATCCAAGGGTCTCTGGCTGTCCCTCAGACAACTACACACTTGCAGTGCTTCCCATCGGAATGGCTCTTCTATTCTCCCCCCCCCCCCCCCCTGCTCTACTTCTTTATTAGGTCGTTGTGAAGGTTTAAGGAAGATGGAAAGCTTTGCTTAGACTTGTCCCAACTTCTTTTATCGTCTGGGCATTAGCCATCTGCTGGCACATGTGCAGGAGTGCTCGGGGGGAGGTGTAGCAGTGGAGCATTCAGCGGCTGTGCTTGTGTTGTAGCCACTATGGCAGACAGGAACTCTAAAATTAGGTCCTGGCTATTCTAACTCCAACATGTCTGGCCTTATCTTGTCAGGAGGTGGCTTTTACCCACGCAGAGTGTTGTCCTAGTGATACGGCAGGTCTGATCTGTTTTCTGTTCCTACATATCCTGCTTAGGGTCTTCGGGCAGCCAGAGCTCAGCAGAATTTTCCATGACTTTAAGGCAATATGATTGTGTTTTGATTTGAACGTCCACTCCAATAAGGAGTGCACTGTGCAGAGTGTGTTCATAGCTTTGGATAGGGGGGGGAAAAAAACTCAACAAAAAGCATCTCCAGAGTGCAGCAACATGAAGGTCAGGCTATAGTTGATTGCAGATGTTGGTGGATCATCTCCAGAGTCTGCTAAGCATTCAAGTCAAATTCTCACTGATTAGCTCAACCAAGGTCTGCTCCGACACTGTTTACAGCTCTGTGTCCGTTCCCAGAGAAGGTGCTTTCCCTCCTCCTTTTATCATGCACAATAATCCAAATGACAAAACAACCTATTGTTTGTTCTAACCTGTCTGCTCATCTCCTTGGGGAAAGAATGGCAGGGGGAAGCACTTTTTACTGCTTCCTAGCACCCCTGATTGGAGCAAGCGAGAACAAAACTGGGGGGCTGTAAAAAGAGTTCGACACCCTCAAGGTCCAGCCAGCAATCTCCTCTCCCGCCCTAGCCCATAAAACTCTTTGAATTCCCCTCTGAAATCCCGCCCCCCTCTCTCCCCCTCACAACCCGTTGCCTGAAACTCATTGACATCTTCTCTTTAAACCAAGGACGCTGGGTTTGCCACTTCTGGTATCCCTCAAGCCATTTCGCATTACATAACTGTGAATGTACATCCTGATGCCACACAGATCAGGCCTCGGTATCAGTTGCCTCGATTTTAGGCAGCCGCCGAAGCCCCTGGTCTGAGACACAGCTCTCATAAATATCATCAAGACGCAGTCTCATTCTCTCGGTCATCCCTGTGCTAAAGTACTTTTCCATGTATTCAGGAGTGTGCCGCATGTTGATGCTGGAACAAGCACAGTCACCTGGTTAATGTTAATGTGATCTGAACCTCTTGTGACCTAAATGGTCTCTTTTCTCTTTTTCACCCCCATATAGTCTCTAGACAGTCATGAAGATGGAGGAGAGACCACTCTCCTCTCCTACCTCCTTTGGTTTTGTGGCACTAGTTGTCAGACATGTTGCTCAGCACCTGCATAAATGCTCGATAATAGCGCTGTTAAAATCCTGAATGGTGGGGTTCCAGTTCAACTCGGGAATCTTTAGATTTCAAGTGAGACAAAAGTTTAACCTAGAGATGTACTGATTGGAATTTTATGGCACATTTATGATTTCTGCTTTATGTAAAGTTTTTTAAAGCGTTGTCATTTAAAAAAAAAACTCTAAGAGGATTACAGGGTTCACATTACAAACTGTCTTCACCATCCTTTACATTGGACCCCCGCCTATTTGCGGTTCAGTATTCGAGGATTCACCTATTTGCAGACATTTTTGTGGAACGTGACTCCAGGTTATTCGTGGAAAATCTACCAATTTGCTGATTTTTTTTTCATAGAGTAAAATATTCCAAAGAAAATGCAGCTCGGGAAACTAGAATACCTATATCACACGTTTGCAAAGCAGGCAATCCAGGAGCACCGTTTATTTTCCTTGGCGCTGATTGGCTGTACCCCCAAGACCGCAAATAAGTAAGGTTGTAAACATTAGCTTCTGCAGTAGTGTTGAGAAGGTGTTCACTGAGCGTATTAATACATATTAAGGTCTTTATGGCGTGTGAACTTTTAAAATAGGCCATTGTAGACGTTTTTAGAGGAGGTCTCAAATAATCGCGGATTTTAGCTATTTATGGGTGGCTGTGGTCCCTAACCCCCGCGAATACTGGGGGTCCACTGTATTGGTGATTAGCATTACTACAACAACAATCTGACACCATTTCTAAATCCAGCATGCTCCATAAAACAGGTTGAAAGCTTGAAAAGATAAAACGCTGCAAAATCGTTTTACTCCTGCAGCCTTCTTATGTGCTTAAATTGTTGCTCTCTCTCGCTCTCTTGCAGCCTGAATGCACTAGAAAACAGTTTCCCTTTGAATTGCTTTTTTTTTTTTATGCCTAACTCATCCTAAAAAGGCCGAATTTGAGTTACCTTCAATCAGTAACCATGAGTATTGTTGATGACATCATCTAGAAGTGCTTAGTACTGTTTATATACTGAGTGGCAGAGCAGAACATTTATTTTGAGTGTCAAATTGGCCAATCAGCTGTCGGGACTGGTCAAGGCTGATTCTGGGTTGATTTCTTGGTTCATCTCCACAAATGGCTGTGATAGGAAAGGATACAGTTGGATTAAATCAGATGTATACATTGTCCATGGTTGCATGTTTTCTAATCCCTGAATACTTTGGCACATCTTGCAAGAGAATCCCAACAAAATGGCAAAATGAGCTGTGGAGCTATGATCTGAAAGTGGCTATTATAGTTTCTGCATCTTTAAAATACTTTTTAAAACTACATAGTTGAAGGAATTCAAAGGCAAACAACTGCAAGCCTTCACTCTCTTCAGTGTTATTAAAGGGGCTATATGCAACTTTTCCCCGAAAATAAACGTAACAATAGCCTTTTTATTTGACCATTTATGACTCAAACATCTCCTGATGAGCATACTGGCACCTTGTCAGCTCACAGTGGGTGCACCTATAAGCCTGTATCCAATTTTTTCTATTTTCTGTCGGGTCCGATTTTCCTGCGCTGTCTGCAGATGTGACGTCAAGCGCGTTCATGTTAAATGTTTCAGATCACTCTGCCACCACCACTAGTCAGCACTCGCAAGCAGTTCAATGGATTGTGCGAATACACAGAAGAGACCAAGGACAACTTTTACACCAACAGTAACTCCACATAAGACAAAAAAAGTTCAACCCCTGACAAGTGCCCGAAAAAGATCGAAGATTGAGAGCGATCGGCGTAGGAGCGCGCGCTGCGAGAGCGAGCAGAAAGGAAGAGCAGTTCAGTTTTTTGGCCACAGGTGTCAGTCACGAGTTTAAATTTCAGAAAATTGCAAATAGCCCCTTTAAGGTCGTTTTTACACCTGAAAGTCCGGTACTTTGTTCGATTGGGGACCCAAATTGCAATTATGTTGTTAAACCGATCACTACATCACTGCCTCGACTCATGAAGACGGGTTGATTTTTTTACCGCATTGGTTCTTTTCTGAGAATGGAAAAGGACAAAAACATGTCTTAATCCTGCTTTGAAGTGTAGTTTGAAATGAGCAAGAATAGATTTAAGATTAATGTTTGTGATGTGCTATCCACAAATTCTGTGTATTTTACTTCTACCATCCATGAACATATAGTTGATTTAAGCATTACAATGTCTGCGTCCTCTCCAACTTACCCGTAGTAAAGAAGCAGAAAATGACTTAAGATTACTTTGTATTTTATTGCAGTTGCATAATCTTGGACTGAAAATGGTTGAAAAGCAAACTGTAATATGAATGCATTTATACATGGGGGGGGGGGGGGGGTAAATCCACCATTTTGGAAAAAACCTTTTTTACCAAAATCTCTTTTTTCACAATTATTGCCCCCCCCAAAAAAACCCCAACAACAACACATTCCCTACAAAATAAATGTAGCTAAAAGAAATGTTTTATTTCATACATATATCATTAACATTTTCTCAGCCGCTCTTCAAAATGTAAAAGATAAGCCAATACACCGCCATGCATGGTTGGGTCGATTTTCATGGCTGATGTCGAAATGCTATTGTTGCCTTATTTGCATGCCTATGAAATTGGAGCTAGCATGTTGAGCAAACAAGCGGCTCATAGTTCTGGACAACCCTTAAAGTTGACTACAATCTAACAAACATTAAACCACTGCAGTGTTATGCCGCTTACCCACATATCTATATGATTCATTCTTTCTTCGATTAGGTCAGGAAACACTTCATAATTTATTTTTATATATCAAATATAAGGTTTTGTAAGGTTTTGAAATATCAAATATCAAATATCAAAAGGGAAGCCCTACCTTTTACTCCAAGGAAAATATTCCCAAAGTTTTGGTGCGGTGTTCTTCACATTCAGCAGCAGCTCTGGACTGGACATTGGCTCTGCTAAAGAGGTATATACCGGCCGATGCAGATATTTAAAAAACAAAGTAAAATATCTCCCCGATATATCGGTCAGTAACCCACGTGTGTGTTGATCTTCAACAGTCGGGAAATTCACTGCCTGTCTGAACTTCTACAGACAGAGCAACAATAAATAAACTTAACAAACCTAGATTGGATGAGGGCTCAAGTTGCGCACCATGAGGAAGACGGTGAAGATATTCATTAAAGCGGTTCATCTTAAGGCTCTTATGCACATTGTACTAGGCATGCCAATAATAGTGGAAAGTGCTGTATTTGTCTCTCTAAGATGTCTGGTAAAGGTTGTAGGGTAAAGACCTCCCTCCCTAATTAAGTAATGATCAACAGCCTGTTATCTGTCAGCTTGTCCTCTGCAATCACAGGGTATCACTCCAGGATGAATGCCATCCCCTTCGGAGAAGAAAACAGAGCCTGGAAAATTAGCATTTTCTGACAGCCATTACTCATCGGGCTAATCCTGTCAAGGAATGTGTGGCTATCAGCGCAGGCGAGGGGTCGCCGTGGCCTGGGTCTGCACATCGCCTCTTATCAGGCAGGGTAAACACAGTGGGTTCTGCATTTAATAAGTGTCACAGTCAGCTGGGGGCGGAGCAGGCAAACCATCACCCCCCCCCCGCTAGTCTCCATTCTGATAATCCTTCACAAAAGCTGGGCTGGTCAGACCCAGCTGTGGCCCGGGGCTCATGTGTGGCTCCACCGGAGGAGGAGGAGGAGGAGTGTTCTGTCATTTACAACACAAGTCAGTCGGCTTTGTGTCCACGTCCATGATAAAGCTGATATATATGAAAAGGCCACTCTGTTACAGTTTCTGTTCAACCAAAACACAGATTATCTTGTTGACTGTCAAGACTTTATAGAGGGCTTTACTGGCTGCTTCTCTTGGTGCGTTCCAGTCGGAACTCGGAGCTGGGTTTGACGTCACGCCCGAGTAAACATCGTTCCAGTTAACGTAGCTGGATGAGTCGGGATTCCAATATGGCGACGCCCAGGTGGCCAGAGCTGGCTGTACCTTTTCCAAACATCGTTTTAAGTCGTACTTTCCAAATGCAAACACCGCTTTTAGGTTTAGATTTGCAGGCTCTACATGTAAGATTGATTTTAGACGCCTTCTTACTAGTGTGTCTTGTGTGTATTGAAAGTCAAAGTCGGAGCGAGAGAAAATCTCCAACTTTCCGAGTGGGAAGTCCGACTTCGGGGAGGGCGTTCCACTCGGAAGTTGGAATTTCTGAGTTCTGACTACAAATGAAATGCAACATTTCTACACTCATCTCATGGAGCTAACATTTTTATAGCAGAGATGGAGGAATCAGAATTTTCTGCCTGAGTTTCAATTTGATTTTTCCCCATAAACTGAAATATAGAAAATAAATACTTTTTGTAGCTTTTATGCATTTGTTTTCTTCTTTCAGATCATAAAAATCCCAAAAAGCTCTGATGAAGCGTGTGTGGATGATGGAGACAGCCCATCTTGGTATCAGGATCATCTCTGCTACTTGCTCCTCTCTTTCACTACTGTTCTTTGCATCGCTTGGCGTTTAAAAGGGGAATTTTTTGGCTTTGCAGCTGCATTGTGATAGTTTTAGCACAGATGCCTGTCTCAAGCATGTAACTGCTGCATGACAAGTCTCTGCAGTGATGCATGGAATGCTGCAGAGTAAAGATACAACTCCCGTGCAACAAAAAAAATAAAGAAATAAAGAAGGTGGGGAGCGGCTGTAAGCAGCTTCCTGGACTTCCCTCCAGCTGTAAGCAAAGTGTGAGAAAAATGTCGGCCTCTACCACCGGGTGACTTTGCCACTTTAATTTCTCAGCGTGCCGCTGTGTGAACCAAGGCGCCTCTGTGGGCAGCGCTCGAGGAAAAAAAAAAAAGTGCAATGGTGTTACTCGGGCTGCACAAGGTGGGAAACCTTGAATAGTGTGGGATGGGAGCAAGCCGGAGAGGCGAATCCGAGTCAACCAGTGGGTCACCCGGAGGTGAGGCTGCCTTCTTCCCCGGGTTCAGAAAGAGTTCAGCGGCATAGCATTAGGCAAATTAGGGAGACGGAGTGTTGGGGTGAGAGGGGGGGAGAAAGAAAATCGTAGAGGTTGAGGACTGATTGAAGATTGGAAGGAGGAGTTGGAGGAGCGAGCGAGGAAACTTCCATGGGGAAAAAAAACAACTAAAATCTGAAGAGATGCATTCTATGGCTGCTTTCATTATGCCCATGAACTCCCGTGTAAAGATATGAAAGACTAATTACTGATCTTATATAACTCAATCATGCCCTGAAATCCATTCCTATTTAAAGCCCCCACTGCTCGGCTAAAGGGAGGGCCCCTCTCAGCTTCATTCAGGCCCTGTGTGTGTGAAGGGGGGGAGGGTGGGGGGGATCCATTGTGACGTCCCAGAAAGGGTTAAACGTGGGAGGAGCGCTGCATGAAAGACACGGAGGGGAGGAAAAAGCCACAGAGCCCGGTGGAGGAGGAGCCAGATCCCTCAGCTGCTGCGCCTCGTCACATTTCTGCACAATCTGATCGCCGCCTCGCTGTGGGAAGAATTTCTCTCTCTGCAAACGGTGAGCGAAGCGGTGCAGCCTGCCCGGGTGTCTGTCGGAGTACGGAGCGCTGCGAGCCAAGGAAGCCGCCGGTTGTTGCACGGATCACAGAGGAGAGGAGAGGAGAGACAGACAGAGAGCTGACAGAAGTCCACCCGCAGCGGATCGGGCTCTAACGGGACAACCGAGCGGAACCCAGCGGAGGACAGAGCGAAACTCCGCGGGATCTACGCCTCCATCCCGGACACAGATCGGATTTACTGCTGCCCTCCTGTCTGGGATTTCATTTGGCTCTCCACTGTTCTGTTGTGTGGACGGAGCCTTTAAATGTCCCGGTTCTGACCGAGGCCGACCCGACTGGACAGGACAGGACAGATCTATTCTGCCGAACTTCCTCGGTTCGGTCCGGTTCGGTTCGGCGTGTGGTGTGAGTGTGTCTGGGGCTCCTTCGATGGACACGATGCGGGCGGCTTCTTTAAATCTTCTTCTCAAATTGGGTTGATATTTTTTTTTTTTTTTTTTTTTTCTATTATTATTCTGTTTTCACATTTTTTTAGTTGCGGTGTAGCTACAGGAAGATGTCCCGCTGGGTTTGGATCTACCACTTTTCCCCCGACCTGAGCTAGTCTACCTCCGAGCACCGCGCGGCTCGCTCGCTGCTCGCGGCTCGCTGCTCGCTGCTCCTCCCCCGTGTTTTGATCGCCTCTCCCCGCCACTGCCGCCGCCGTCTCTCTTACCGCGTATGATGTACGAGAGTGTGGACGTTGTGGGACTGAATCCCAGCCCGAACCCGTTTTTAATGATGGATTATTACAACCAGAGCAGAGGATGCTTGATCCCAGAAAAGGGACTGGTGCCCGGGGCGCCCCATCCTTACAGCACGTCCATCAGGAACCAGCACTGGAACGGCTCCAATCACTGTAGGTCTCCCTGTTTTTCCTGCAACTTCAACTCCTTCATTAGGAAAAGTTTGTGTGTGGGGTGGGGGGTGCTCTTTATTTACATGTTTTTTCATTCTGTTATGTTGCAGCTCAGATATTTGCAGGCTCATAATTAAAATGTTAAACCCAGACCTCTGTACTCCAGCATGTAGGCTCTATCTGACCCACCTTTCTGTTTCTTTCTCTCCATTTTCTGCCTCACAAGGCAAGTTGGTTGGGTATTTGTTTTCTGCTCTCTCATCCTGAGAAACCTCAGGGAGTCTGCTGCTGTTCTGACCCTAGCCCACTCTATCCCAGGCTTTTGCGTTCCTATAATATGCTCTAAATACAACCAGTGTTTTGCAGGCCATGTAAGCCTTAATCAGCTCAAACCTCTTCTGCCGGAGTTATCCCCGGGGTTCTTCGGTAATCTGGAGAGCTGCACCAGTCGGTGCCAACAGCAGCACAGCGTGACACAACCTGGACGGCTCTGCTGGCAGCTCTCAGTCAGTCTGCGATTGGCAACAGAGCCGGCCCAAGGTTGTGTGGGGCCCTGAGCAGATTCTTATTTCGAAGCCTCCACAGCGCTACGGTTCTCGCTTTTAGATCATCCGTGCAGTTTTACTGGAGCGTACTTTTTACTTTTGCTTAAGTAAAATTATTGTGAAGTATCGCTACTCTTAATTGAGTAATATTTCTGGGTATTCTAGCTACTGCGAGTACCTTTACTGAATGAAACCGAACGTTTTAACTTAAAATGCATGCTCACATACAGTTGATGTTGAAGTGAGACCTCTTGTTTATACACAAGCTATATCATTTTAACCTTATTTTCTATCTGCTGAGGCTGTTGTGTCATTTGGGGGTCAAGCGGGGTACCGTACCTTGGTCTAATATATATATATATATATATTAGGTGGTGATGTATATACATCAACTACTGTAAGTGTGGGTTTCATTAATTTTACTTTGAAAAAAAAAATTGGTAAAATATTTCTTCTAGTCATATTTGTTATTTTACAATTATCCCATGTATATGTATATGTATATATATATATATATATATATATATATATATATATATATATATTTATATATATATATATATATATATATATATATATATATATATATATTTTAGTCTTTAGAATGTTCACATAACCTTATATTTTTGTCCAATTACATGACTTTTAAATAGAAAATCTTGTTGTATGATCTCAAAACAAGTACTTCAGTAGTTGTTGTTTTTTACCAAATACTGTTTCACCCGATTAATTTTTTGATTACTAATTTGTAATTTCACTTTAGTAAAAATATGTTGAAGCAGTGCTACTTGAGTACAATTTCAGACCACACACACACACACACACACACACATATATATATATATATATATATATATATATATATATATATATATATATATGAGCGTAAAGATCACATAACTTCCTTTGTATTCTCTACATGAATAATTCACTAAAGCATCTTTTAATTAGTTTTTCTAAGCTGTTGACTCCCATATTTGCATATTGAACTTCTGAAGTTTGAAAGAAATACTTTTTTCAAAAGTAAAAAGCTTTGATCATCTACTGAAGCTATTTTCAGATTGGGAAGTTTGCAGCCAGTCATTTTTAAAAGGCAGTTTTTTACTCCTCCAGATAGACATGGACTGGTTACCAGTGTCAGATTGTAGTAGGGTCTGAAAGTTACAGGTTTAAAACGGTTCTCCATCAGACGTTTTCCAAAAGGTTTAATGGGATTCCACAGAATGAGACGAGGTGAATTTATCCAGCTGTACGGACCACGGGCTAACACTGCTCTGGCCCCTCCCCCTAATGTCGCTGCACACTGCCATTCAGCTGGCTGAAAAAATAAAGCCTTGTAGCTTTTTTCGCTTGTTTACAGGGAAGACAAATTTGGCAGACCCATCAGTGCTTATAGCTGAGTTGTTATAACTTTCAAACAACATAATGTGTTTTAAATGAAAGCAGCTAAATCATGTTATGTTCCCTTCGGTTTGGATTTATTCTGTAAATGCTGCATGATAACTGGATTTTTGATCATGTCTGGAGAATCAGAATCTGCCTTATCTTGCTACGCCATGCATGAAATAACACCCAGCTCATTCCCAGCCCATTCCCAGCCATCTCTCTGATTTCTAGTCCTGTTGGGGTCTCTATGTCAGAGAGGGGGGCTAAGCAGCAGCATACAACCCTCCTTTAGGCCCTGGTTGACTTTATTGCATACATTCTTGACCAGAAATATTCCAGCTGGGGGGGAAAAAAACCCACATTTTCAGAATTAAAATGGTGATAATAATTCTAATGCATTTATTTATTTAGTCTTCTTCATCTTATGTGCCCAGATATGAAGATTCCAGGCCTTCTGTCATGTCTAAAAATAGCATCTCTATATTTAATGGTGCTTTTAAATTGTTGAGGACTCGTCTGTTACATGTGTAGTTTTTTGTTGTTTTTTTCCCCGGTCAAGTAATAACCAGCAAGCATGCATCTGCCTGGCTGATGGTCTCTCTGTTGCAATAAAACTACCAGCAGCCCGTCCCATTATTTACTTCAAAGCAGCTGCACCACACAGAGCTTCGGCGGGCCTTAATGGAGGAGAGTTCTGTTGTCTTTCAGTGCTGCAGGAGCGTAAAAAAGAAAAAAAAGAAAAGGCAGGAATCTCCACAGGCTCTTAAGGACCAATTTCCTCCCCATCTCCAGACTATAGGAACATGTGACAAAAGAGATATGTAGACAGGAATTTCTGACGTTTGGCAGCAAGAACAAAAGAACCCCGAAACAGTTTTTTTCCCCCTGTTTTTGTTGTTGTTGTTTTTTTGCGTTGGAGTCCGTCTCCATCCTCCTCGGTCGCTGCTTGTTATTCCAAGTCAGATGAGATTAGAGTTCCCCCCCTGACCAGTGGAGACGAATCACTATCAAAGCACATATCCGACACGAGCCTAGATGGTATTTATTGAGCCGGTCCACTAAACGACTCTAGCGGCGGCATTGATTCAAACCATGTGAGCTCGTCTGAGGGGAGGCGATGGGGGTTTTGGACCTGGAAAAGACCTCTGATCCCTCAAGTCCTCATTGTTTAGCTCCAATGAGGGATATAGGGGGGAAGAACAGCGGCTCTTTGGCTTTATTGCGACAGTGCAAAAAGAAAGACAAAAAAGTAATGCCCATCCAGAGGACGTAGGTGGGGCCATGTTTGGGTACATCATCTGTTAGTATCATCATTGCTCTGCCTATGGGTGGGTTAGAGGCTGAGCACACAAAGTGGGATTTTTTCATATTTATGTCAGAAATTAGAATGATAATTATCTGAGGCCCAGTTCAAACTAAGATGATTAATTGGAGTTTTCTTAGGCTGGGTTTGGACCTCTTGTCCACATGCAGAGATTTTAGTGATTCTTTTTTGTTTATTATAATTATTATTATTATATTAGTTATTCCTTTATTTAAAAGGACTGCATTTTCAGAGATCAATAGACAAACATGTGTAGACCAACTTTCTGCATGCGCACTATTTCTTTTTCTGTGCACTACAACAGCAGCTCTATGTTTTGGTTGTTTTGTCTTTCTTCCTCTGCTCTTTCATTACGTGCCGGCTTTACTTCCATCATTCTTCAAATATAACCCCAGGAAGGTATAAGACCAGGAGGGAATGGTAAAGCATGTCAAAGAGAACAGGAGCTACAGTCGTTTTGGCTGAACCTTCTGTCTTGCTATATTTTAGCCATTTCCACCATCTTTTATTTTTTGGCAATTTAGTGCCGCCAATGTTATCAATACATCCTCCTGGTGGAGCATTCGTATTCCAGCTTTTTTTTTCTTCTTTTTTTTCTTTTACTCCAATCCCAGAGGTTCAGTAGATGCAGGCTGTTGTTGTTTTTTCTTTTTCCAAAAACAAAAAAATCCACTCTTATTTCCGGTTTTCTTTTACGTTTGAGCTGCCAACTCTTCATTTTTTTCCGTCCTTTCTTATTGTACTGTCTGTGTATTAGACATGTTATCTGCTTTGTTTGTATTCATCCCAGCCGGATTTTCAGAGCTACATCAGTATGTTGTTTTCTTGCCAATTCCAGTTTTATTTTTTGGCAAAGCCCTCCTTTTCTAGAGGAAAACATTATCCCCATCTGTGTATCAAAGCACACATTCCTAACCTCCATCTGATTTTTGTCGAACTGAAAACAAAGGTAGAAAGGAGCAGTTGTTTTTTGCATCTATAGACTGAAAATCAATGTATTTGAACAGAAAATGTTTTTGTTCAAATACTTGACCTTCTTAGTGGTTGACATTTGTTCCCCCTCTCTGTGCTTTATGTTTATGGTGCGCTGTCTTTTTAACCTTTCAGTATTGGATCCATCTATTCATTAAGGCCAAGCTCATTGGCATACACCCTTAGCGACATCTTCGGTGGAGTTAGTCGGGCCTAAAGTGGCCTTCAGGACCCATCAGGTATCTGGCTGTAAATCTGGAAGGTTTGGGTGCTTCATTCTTGATGCTATTAGCTCCTTAAATATGCTTTCTTTTCAGTTGTTAGACTTGTTTAAGCAAGCGCCTGTAATCTGGTTGTTTTTGGAGCGCCAGTTTTGAATGTGCATAAATTTAAAAGATAAAGAACAAGTCTCAGACCTTGCAGATTAAACGTACTTGATATTTCACCGGCTGCCTGTCAGGGGCCTAACAACAGTCGGAGGCTCATGCATGAAAGAATGTGCATGACCTTGTTCACATGACTGTCACACTCTAAAAAAAATGAGGGGGGATGAAGCAAAGGGGGATTGCATCAGGGGCTCAAATGCTCAGCAGTCCTTTGGGGTTTTGTTCTTCTCTTCTTTCTTTTTTTTCTTCTTTTTTTCCCTCCCCCCTTTCTCAGTCTGTCCGCCATATGAAGAAAAACGATCACCAGGGATTTCCATAGAGAGAAGATGAAGCAGAGTGAGACGAGCTCTTTGCTAGTTTGTCTTCTGTGGAGAGCGGATGCAGAAGGGGCGACATGAATGGTGTGTGTCTGAGCGGCAAAGGGGACTGGCAGCTTAATCTGACTCATGTGGTATTTTATGTGCGGAAGTCCTATTGCCTAGCAGGAGATGAGGCCCGTGAAAAAAACAGATGGCCCTTTATTGTTTGTCGGTGCGCTGATCTTGAGGGCACGATGCATTTAAAGTTCGTCCTCGGCGTGATTTGTATGTAAGAAAGTCAGACTTGCTGCTGAACTGTGGTTTCTCAGAGGCTGTGGCATTACAGAAAGCAGCGCAAGTGTCCTTAATGGTTTGTGCTGTCAGGCTGCATGACGACAAACTAAAAAAACACTTGTTTATTGGTTTAGGCTTTTTTTTTTTTTTTTTTTTTACACAAACCAGTGGTTTGGCAGCGGCCTTGTGAAAGAGCTACAGAGATCACTTCTTTCCTCTGTTTGCTTCTAGATGCAGTTTCATTTATTTAGCAGGCATCCGCTGAGAGCTGGGGAAAGACAACAGAGTATAAACAGTTGTAATAATGCAGTCGATTCTGACTCCAGGTCAGTTTGCACCATCACCAGTTTGTGCCCACAGTTTCCCAGCTCGTCCCTTCCAGCTTCTATTTTTTTTAACTTTTAAACAAACAAGTTTTTATCTACATACAGAAACCATTCCATTTAATTTATTTTTGCATGAATTATGCTGATAAATGGTCATAAAATGCTCAAACTTTATGTAAATTGTGTTATTCTCTTCTGAAATAGGCTGTTAGATATCAGTTATTAGTTACATAACAATTTTTCCGTACAGTAGACTACGAGTAGAGTGTGGAAAGTGACTTAAAATTGTGGATGTACCGATATGAACATTTTGTGCCGATATTGATATCCGATATTTACCGATTTGATCTATATTTCCCTCCACTTTTGATGGCATGAATAAATGAGCACGCCGCATACATTGCTTCTCTACTTTCAGTTCAACACCTCACCATCCCGCGCTGCCCCACTGTCACATGACCAAACAAATAACACATGGCCAACCCCCTTACCTTCCAAAACACATACACACAGCAACAAGATGGAAATCTACCCTGTTTAATAATATAATCCTGTTTTTACTTAAGGAACCGATGCAATATGTTATTAAGTGTCCAACATCAGCTCATTCGTGAAATTGTCAAGAATGGAGCTGGTGACATTGATTTATGTGAGAGTGATCTTGGCTAAAAACACCATAATCATAATTTAAAGACCACTGAGAACCGCTCAAAAAGATGATTGGAGTGTGTCTTTAATATGTTTTGTACAGATCGTAGACCTATTACAACTTGTTTCACAAGAGGCCCCATATGTCCCCTTTAAATCATTGGTTGACACTTGGTCAGTACCAAGCATTCAGTAGTAGCTACTTGCTCCATTAATAACTAAAACAGTCAAAAGGTACAAAACAGGGAAGGAGCAAAAGGACTAGCAGTCATCTCTTCACCATGTCCAGCTTTGATTGTTTCAAACCTAACTCTTTCAGGTACGGAAGTAGTCGTCCCCCATTGGGCATCTCGTACCAACCAAGTGTCAATACGTAATCACCATGGGGAAGTTTTGTCATTTCCTTTATTTTACTTGTAGATTTACTGTGGGAGAATGTTACATATGACTCGGATGAATAATTTCTGCCTGCAGGGGCTTGTTTAGAAGTGTTTTTGTATTTTCCTGGGTGGTAATGTCGTATTTTATCAGATTCTGCTGGCCAAAACAGCAATCAGAGATGAAGTAAGTGAATGGAAATAGGATGAAATTCATAGTTCTCAGTAAATAACTTCATAATGACACATCCAAGAGATTTAAGAACTTTTGTTTTTATTACATTACCTAATTACAAAGAAAAACAAACGGATGTGCTGGGGTTTACGTACATTGGCAGAAAATAGTTTGTTTACGAATACGGGAGGGAAAAGGAGGGGGTCAAAGTAGCAATGCTTAGCAAAGGGGAACTGACCCGGAGTCTATGTCCTCTTATGGTCGAAAACATTTTTAATGCTGCATACAGTTTGTCTTGAGAGTGGGAGCTTAGAGCTGGGAATGACGGGCCTGGGTTGCTATCTGTCATCAGCCACCCAATAACAGTGTATTTCTCAACATTTTATGCATTCCAGCACAAAAGGAGCATATTCATAAATAGATGCTGTACAGCACTAAACTAGTTTATATTCGCAACATTCATACATTCTGTAATGCACAGCAGCAATATTGGATAATGAAGTTGTGGTTGCTCAGCATACTGCGACTTCAGGAGACTTCAGGTTTTTTCCAAGTTCTGAGTACAAATAGGAGGCTCCATTAAACTTCAGGTTGAAAATAGTCTCATCCTGTACTCATATTCTCTGGTACTTTAATGCGTGCTTTCTGGGCCCGGCAGTATAAATGGGCCGCACCAAGACGAGGACCTGCTTCCTGTCGGGGGGGAGGGAAGAGTCAAGCAGGCTCTTCCTTATGCCGGAAGGGATTTAGTACCCTGGGACACCGTAGTTTGTGTACGGAAATGAAAAAGAACACGTCTGCTGTCCAATCCGTAACACGTCTTGTCGTCCAGGTATGTTTGCGAATGCAAAAAGCGGTGCAGGGAGTTCAAGTCCACCCGTGCTGCCTTTCCTGGGAAAGGCTGTGGGGCAGCATTTCACAACCTGCCATCACTCGTTCCCAAATCAGCACCTTGCCACCAACATTCAAAGCTGCCTCTGCCCTCTTTAATGCAATTTACCCTGTACTGAATTGAGATGCCCTCAGAGCTGGGTACTTAGCATGCTGTAAGGTCAACCAGGGTAACTGAGAAGCATGGCTCTCTTTTGGCACCTGTCATGTGGGGCCTTTTTGAAGGTGTGATGAATGGGTGTGGCCTGAGCAGAACTTGCTTTTTGGCGAACAATGCTGCAGTCGACTTCTAACCTCCTAGCGATGCCGTGCAGCAGGAGTGTTATTCCATTCTCTGTACATTGAACGCTTGCTGCATTTGGGTTTTCTTTGGACAGTTTTCACCAGCAGCCGCTCAGATTCATCGATGGGCCTCGGCTTGTTTATAGAGAGAATTAGCCGGAGGCATCAGTCAACGTGTACTGTACACTGGCTTGATTTGTCACTAAATCCCCAAACAAGGCCTGGTGTACTCTGCAAAGCTCACTTTGATGAACAAAGCGGGGGCAGACAGAAAGGCTCCCAGGCAGTGTCATTGATTCATCGAGGCTTAAAGAAGCCAACCGATTGCAGACATTGTGACAATAGGGCCATAATCTCGCTATCAATAATTACATTCTCCCTGATGTCTGCCCCTGCACCTGGGAAACACACACAGAGGCAGAACCACAGACACATGGATGGGAAGAAGATCAAAAAATGTTCAGGTGAACGTGGTCGGGGAGGGGGAGGGGGATCCCTATAAAATATTCATAGCTTCTTCATTTAAATCAATTCAGCTCTACAGGGGCAGTCAAGCATCAACTGTCAGAAATTGAGCTGGGCCTGTTGTAATCACTTCTTTACTTATTTCTACAGATGGCTTGTTCGCAATGGGCTCTGCATGGGTAGTTCACCGACACACACACATGCCCTCCCGAGCCCGGTCTCCATGTTTTATCCCCAGCCCACACTGTAATTCATGTGGGCGTATTGAACTACGGACATTCATCACCCCAGAGCTCATCTGCAGGGCATTTTCATTCTCAAAGTGTCTCTTTTCTCTCTCCCACTTTATCTCCCCCTCTCTCTCTCTCTCTCTCTCTCTCTTTCCATCTCTGCGTTGGCATCGTCTGCATGGCGAGCTAGCGACGGGCGGTCGGTGTCATGATTAATCTTTAATGTTCGCCTGCCCTAATTTTCCCTCATTTTTTTCAAGATTTCCTGCCCCCCCATCTGCTATGTATAGAGTGATTACCTTGTACATTTCATCGGTTGCAGGGAACCACCCTTTGCAGCCAGCCCGCTCTCCCAGGTCCGTCGCTTCACCAAAATCACACACTTCTCTCCCTCTAGGGATCTGTGTTAACATCACATGGATGACGACTGTGCACATCTCAAGTAGTACACACACACACACAGCATTGTGGTGGAATGTGCTCCTATTCTGAGAGTGGGACAGCCAAGAAAATAGGGTAGAGGTTAGTGTGCTAAAAATACAAGAGCCTGGCAGTTCTAGCTGCAGCAAAAATAGCACCGTGTTGCTGCCGTGTCTGTCGATTTTGTTAATGGAAGTGGAAGAGTAGAATGCTCAGCTCATGTTTGTGTTTAATGCATGAAACAAGCTCTGAAAACGCGTCTGAATCACTCAGACGTTGCCCTGTTTATTCTCTGCTCTCAGAAACCCCCCCTTGGCTAGAGCTGTGCTTTTAATAAGCTAGCAGTCCGTCTCCAAAGATAGAAGTGAGTGAATGCGTCAGATTATCTCATTGTGGTTTAAAAACAGTTTTTGTGACTTCCCATAATACCTTTTGTGGAGATTTTCATCATTACCAAACTCCCAGGGTGTATACATAAGGGAAACAGCGTGACGTACAGCATACATGTCCTACTCGGAGTGAAGGATTGTATTTTAAAAAGAGCATGTTTTAAATGGTTTCTCAGTGAATGAGACCTGCAAGTA
The DNA here is from genome assembly GCA_963556495.2 of Valencia hispanica. NCBI lineage: Eukaryota > Metazoa > Chordata > Actinopteri > Cyprinodontiformes > Valenciidae > Valencia > Valencia hispanica. The sequence continues at coordinate 38,387,646 of OY747721.1, forward strand.
ACACAAGTATAACAAGCTGATATGAACTGGTTAATTAGTGAGGCTGTCTGCTGCTCTTATGACATACCAATTGTAGCTTTCCCACTGTTGTTCTAAAACAGCGTTGGGCCTTCTAGTTTCTAACCCACCAGTTCCTGTTTTTCACAACCAAAAATATTTCCAAGCAGGTTCATCTACCTTTTTAAGTCGGTGATGGAAAAGTGTAGTAGCCTTGTTTCAGCCAACTGACCAGTAATGTGTGGTGTTTGGCAGCTCCGTCTTACTTTTTGCTTTCTCCAGGTTGATTCATACCACCGTTTCATACCCACGTGTCACTGGCACTGGTAAACAAGCCATCATGTGACCATGTACTTGTTTTCATTGTAGTCAAGGGTTACCATGTTCTCTTAATTTCATTCAGGACTGTTGAATCCTCTGAAACGTGGCAGATCATGACACCCGGGCTAACCAAAATAAGTGAGCAACCTTATTCTGCTAGATATTGTTGGCACTCTATCATTAGAAAACAGAAGACATAGATCCTGGGGTAGAAGGCACCAGAACAGCCGACCAGCAGGCCTCTATACCGGCAGGAGAATCTCGGATCACTTCTCTTTTTCTTGCATCCATTTCAAAGAAGAACTTTTTGACATAATATACCAGGATATAAGTAGCCGGCCCATGCCTGGTCTTGAGTAACACCAGATATCCTTGCTGTGTGTCATGTCTTCCTCTTGTCCGGGCCCATCCCTCAGTGACTCAGTCTGATCCCACCCGGTGACGGAGGAGCCATGACTGTCTGTGCACACCGCTCTCCTCTGTTTCCCACAGCCCCCCTAAATCATTTCATATTCATTAAGTGTCCGGGTGCAGCCCGGCCTTTGACATTTGACTCCTAAAGACCCACCTGGGACCGGCACGAAATAGACTACCAGCAATGCTGCGGAGGTGAGAAGGAAGAGCGTAGCAGTGGGTAGTGATGGATAGGACAGGGTTATCGACGTAGGAGGCTGACGGACTCTGGTTACAGAGCGCTTGTTTCCTGTAGCAGCGTTTGTGACATGCTTGTGTGTCCTGATGGCTTGTAGTCGAGGAGCTCTGATCACAGCAAGAGAGAGGTGAGAAAAATCCGAAACAACTGGATCCTGTTTCCTCATGAATGGGGCCACTGTATTTTAAGATGGATGCACTCTGATATCAAGCAGTCTGTATTTTTAAGTAAGCACCCTGTTATACATGGGCCCTTCTAAATGAAGCAGATCTCACACAGTTTAGAAGCTCCCATTGTCTAAAAAGCGGGGTGTTTATTAGCCGGGAGCCCTGGTGTTTGGTTCTGCTGATGACCTAGTAGTCTCTGACATTCATACCCTGAGACAGTGTTCTGAAAAAGAAACCAAGATTAAGCCATCAACATGACATGTCACGCTCTTTGGGTGAAACAAGACACAGAAACGTCTCTGTCTATTCCTCATTCTCCCTCTTCTTTTTCAAAAGGCCCGTCATCCTGGAGATTTAGAAATATGCAGCACTGAGAGCTAAAACCTGACTGTAGTTGAATGTCGGGGATCGTGACAGCATCTGACAATGTTAAAACACCATGCATCTTGTTCAAGTGATTTAAACGTGACTCTGTAGGTCTGTCTAAATTCGGGGACCGGGTCCTTCGGAGGCCGCATTTGAAGGCCGATTACGTCACAGCGGTGTGACGAAGGTTGTCCAATTTTGAAAGCTCCTTCAAAAGCAGCGGACAAATACCTCCTCTTTTTCCCACAATTTGAAAGACCGGTCTGCTGTATCATCTGCAGCCCAACCTATCCCAAGATTCATTGCTGTCCAGATGGGACATTTTTCTAGTAAAATGTTGTTGTTTAATTCTAAACGGCCTATATATGTACAAAATGTATTTTCTCTTAAAATTTAGCTGGTTCGGCTTGTTTTCGCTTGTTTTGCGCTCAATAGTCCGAAAATTTTCGTACATTAAAATCTGGTCGTGCAAAAATTAAAAGCCTGGCAGGATTTGTAAGCGCCATGAGAATAGCCTGACTAGCTAACAGTTAGCCACTAAAGCTAAAGTTAACATCTGCCTTGCATTTTCCCTATTGGCGCTAAGCTATTTCATTACTTTTTTTTCATATGTTGGATTGATTTTGATCATCTTTAGTTCAAAATGTATAATAATTAGTGGTCAAACCTGAACTGAGCATTTCTACATTAAACAGGGTTTCTTTAAAACATAGTTTCGGATTTATTTCATGTTTGGGCTGCACTATGAAATCGCATCCGATATGGCAATCGATATGGACTGCTTGGACACAACATTTGACCATCTTCTTTCTCTCTAGGAATTTCTCTTCAAGCATCACCTCGGCCAATCATCTGTCTCCGTTTCGTCCTATCCTCTGCATGCTTTACCCTCACACCAACTAACTTCAGCTAACTGCTGATTCACATATTTGATTGGGCTTTGGTTTTACGTCTGGTGCCCTTCCTGACACAGCTCTCTGCCTTTATCCGGACTTGGGAAGTCCTGTAAAGAAATCTAGCCTACACAAGTGGCCAACATTCTTCTTTTTTTTTATGTAGTCAGCTACTCCCTTCTCTTATGTACTGTGTGTTGCAAACCTAGCTTCAATCTGCATTATTAAAGTTTTTCAAAAGGCATATACATTTTTTTGACTTTCAAGATTTGACCTAAGAGTCATGCATCAGGACAAGATGCTTGAGTACCCAGGGAGAATCTATTCATGCTGAAAGGCCCGGGATATGAACCGTCTTGGTTAAAGGCAACATTGCTAACAACTTCAGCTGGTTATTTTCATAATTTTGGTATGACAATCACTACAGATGGTTAGTCTATTGGGTCAGAGGTTTAGGATTTTCTGCACCCTGATGGAGGTTAAAGCGTTTTGGATGATATGTGGTGTTTTAAATGTAACGTGTTGATATTCGTTGTTGAAGAGGCTTCCCTTATGTCGGTCTCTACTCCAGTGGTAAAGCTGACTAATGGAAAATATGGCAACTGTTTGAAGGGGAGCTGTCAAGCGGCGCAGCACGCCTCTTCCATCGACTTCGCTTGTAGCTGTGATGTTCGGCAGCTACGCCACGGCGGGACGCCGCGGCTTTGGCCTCATGCCATACGTGGGAAAACCTTTGCAGAGCCGTGCTCTGCCACTGCGGTGCTTCCACACAGAGCTGGATTATTGTGTCTGGGCTGTCAGCACCTCTCAGCTGAAAGAAAATGAGATTGAAGTTGGGGGCGAGACGTAGAGGGAGGGGAGGGGGGAGGAGAAAAATCTGAGGGAAAGGGAGAGCTGGCATTCTCAAACATTAATCTCCGTGGAGCCTTTTAGGAAGTTTAATGTCATTTTTGGCCTCTGGAATTTTGCCCTTTTTCTCTTTTTGAACAAAAAAACAGCTGAGGGTAGAGAATGTGGATCTAACAGAGACAGAGAGAGCCTCTTAGCTGATATTATTGGAGTGTCGCCTTCATCCAATAGCTGTCAACATGCCAGTGGAAGTAAATGGACTCGGGTATAGGACGGCCTATATAACCGTCTTTTTTAACACATTGTTTGATCTTCATCGTGTCAGATTCCTGGTTCATTTTTAACTCTTTATACTTTAGTTGAAGCGGTAGAAGACAACAATAAGACAGAATAATTCTTTTTGTGCATCGTGTTTGTTAAATTCACCTTTCTTTGTGTCGAGCGTTCGTGCAGATGCAGATCGTAAAATGCGGTCAACATCTGCTCATTCTGGCCACCGGCTCTAGTGGTAACCTTTCCTTTCTTGCGTGAATTATGGCTTGGCTGGGATGCGGTGATTACACGCATGCACCTGCAAACACGTCCCCTGCAGCACTGACGAGCTAGGGCTCCCCTAGAGAGGACTTTCCTGGCAAAAATCTGCAACAAGCACTATTCCCTGCCCTTACCGCCTTGGTTCGTCCTCCCCACTCCGCTCACCTCTAATGAGCCTCTGCAGCCATATGCATGCTGAAGAGAAGAAGGGGGAGAAGAAGAAGAAGAAAAAAAGGGAATCTACGCTGGCATACACGCATACTAAAGCCTTTCATGTCTGTAATCCCCAGCAGCGAGAAGAGCTGCATGGGAATCTTAGTCAGCTGACTTTAAAGAGAGAGGAAGTGAAGGAGGAGCTATTGCAGGGTTGAAATCTAAGCCTCCCCTTCCGTAAAGCCTGCTGGGATTCTCCATGGGCTTGGCTTACCCGGCCTCACCTGGCCTCGGTGCTCAGTGGGAAGCTCCATCCCCGGCTTCCCTTGAGCTGGCCTACTTGGGACTGTTTGATCTCATTGTGGAAGATGCGAGCTCACCCGCTGCCTGGCAGGCAGAGAGAATTCCTTGATGCTGAGGGTTGAAGAGGTGGAGCGGACTTCAGTGGAGAGGCTTAATAAGTGTATTAACATCGCCGGCTCCCCCAGGACACACTCCTACACTGGGATGGGGTAGTCTAGCCTCTCTTCCTTCTCTTTCTGCACATGCTCTGTTCAGCTTAGCTTGTTAATGTGGAGTGTCTCAAACCTTTGCATATATATGTATATATTTTATATGCTGCATCCACTTCATACTAAATCATTCCTGAGGTAATCCACTTACTCTAACTTCATTTCCTCATTATATCCTCTTGTATTTGATGTAATTGCCAGTCCACTTTCCTGTCCTCTGATCGAGAATGGCCTTTATATTCATCCTGTTAAACAACAAAGCTTTGTTGATCTTTATCATGACAGATTCCCGGTTGTCCTGATTCTTGGCCCGCCCCGCCCCACACCCTCCACTCATCATTCACTAAGGTTACAGTCGTGTGTTTTCTAACTTTCCACCAAGTTTGTCATATTTATTCAGCTTCGAACTCAAGGTAATGAACTCTTTGCACACTTGTGTGTGCCACCTTGACTCTTGAATTATACATGGGAAAGGGTTTAATAATTGACGACCCTCACTTAGCTTAATGGACAGAGCTAACCGTGAGCGCTGTGGATTCCTATCACTGTGGAAGTAGGCTGCTAAAAACCGGACCCGCAGGGTCATAACTAGGCCCAGGACGCAAGGCGAAGAGAGGCAGCAGCAGCCAGCGAGCGAGCGAGCCCAGCTGGCCTGGGGTTAAACGGACCCCAGAGGGTCCAGAAGGCAGGAGAAGCCTTCTGGAGCTCGCCTTGGACACTCAGCTCTGGTGACTTCTGCTCACCGTTTGTGACAGCCATGCCAACTCAAATACTGCTGAGGTTTTTGTCACACTTAAAATGGCGTGAAAACATTTAAATGTGTCCATGTTTCAGTTTTTACTTTGGTGCTCTGAAGAAAAAGTGTCACGGTGAGATCTAATGTGGTGCACTTGATGTGCAGAGTGTGAAAATGCAGAACTCTTTCATACCCAGTGGCAGGAAGAGAGCCATAACGGAACATCAGAAGCTGCAGTTCACCACAAGCCACGTAGGCGCACGCTGCATATGGTAGTGGCAGCATCATGCTGTGGGGATTATCTTGTACAGGATGGACGGTGAAGCTGTTTACTATTGATAGGAAGATCGAGTCAAAACAGATCAGTCCTGGAAGAAGCTGCAAAAGACCTGAGACTAGGGCAGGGTGATATGGAAAAAAACATTCTATTATGAGAATATTTTTTATATCAGTCGATATCCATATTTATCACGATATGAAACAAATCACTATTTAGATCGATATTTAACATTCCCTGGTACTATTTGAAGATATCCGAAAGTTATTAGTACACTTCTTTTTTGATTTTCCAAAAATCTGGCCTAAACAGAAAATTCGATAAATCGACATATTTGCCCAGCCCTACTTGAGACGGAGCTGGACGACGACACTCTACAGCCTGAACCACATTGAAATGGATTAGATCAAAGCATATCCATGTGTTAGAATGGCCTAGTCAAAGTGCAGACCTTAAACTTCATTGAGATCCAATTTCAAGACATGGAAGTTATTCAATGTGAGGGAAAGAATCCAATCTGTGGGTGTGTACCCCAAACAGCTTGCAGCTGTATTTGCAGGAGAGGTGGTTCTACAACTTCCAGGGGGTTGGATATAAATGCACACCCCACTTTGCAGATTGGTTTTCCAAGCCATTATCATTTCCCTTTATTTTGCATTCCTTTCTGTCACAGAAAGAGGCGACACATGCATCGAAGGTTATGACTCTGGAAATGTGAAAAATACTTCTGCAGAGCTCTATATAAGTGCTTAATTTAGAAATTTGAAGTAACCTGGAGTACTAGAGTGAAAAATAACTAAGAACTGATATGAAACAAATAAAATCCATTCAGGAAATTGAAACCTTCTTTGATTATTAATAGAAGGGGGCACCTTGCAGCATCGCAGTCCCAAAACTGAGACACACACCAAGCATGCTGCTTGCTCTCACCAGTTAACCCTAACATGACTGTAGGAAGAGACAGACTTAGTGTCCATGCGCTAGGAGAAGGATTCTAACTCGACTAGAAATGATTGAGACAACACCATCCATACCATACCATGAGACGCCACTGCCGTGCAGCCATCGAGAGAGGATTGCAGCGTATCCAAGCTTGAAATTCCTTCTTTTTCTAGGCTGTAGATCAACACTGTCTCAGACCTGTTCAGAGAGCAGTAGGCAGCCATATCACAGGAAGCAGTGTGTGTATGTGTGTCATGATCAAATGGCTCCCCCCAGGCTACAGTGAAAGGTCAGGGATCTATGCAGGAAATAAGTGTCTGCAGAGGCACAGATAGAACGTACACACACACACACACGCAGAGGGTTAAAGCAGAGCCCATACCCGAGGAAGCCAAACATGTCCTTCATTATATCCTGGTACCATTTCTCTCCCCTCCGTTGACTCCGCCTGCTCTCATCAGCCATTTGTCTAGAGCACAAAACAAAATGAACGTCCCTGTTGACTTGCACCTCCAGTTTTAGTCCCGTATTTATTTAGTGTTAGCGCTGACACCAAAGACAAATGATTGTTCCCCCTACCCGCCCACCTACTCGCCCCTCGCTCTGCCCACATCCTCCACTAAGGAGCCTCCCGACTCCTCACGTCAGACATCTGAATAAAAAGCATGTCATCGCTCATCATTAGTGCGCGTAAGACCAGCACAGGCTACCTGAGCAGCTCTCGAGGTATTTATAGCTGGCATTCTGCTCCCTGGCTTTATGATATGAATTTCAGGTGAGTCAGACTCCAGTTTTCAACCCTCAACCTGATATGGATCAGCATCGAGACTGTTCATCTGCCGGCCTTAAGGTGAAACATGGGCGCTCTAGACAGTAGAAGCGGCAACTTCAAAGCACAGTTTTTTTGCACATGAAACATGAGAATAACTTAATCAAACGGCAACGTCAGATCATAACAGACAGAATTAGAAGATTACCATTAGCCTAGCATCTCAACAACCATGGCCCTGTGCAAAGATCCTCCGCAGCGTGAGATGCTCATTTACTCCTTACTTTTTGCAGCTGTAAGCTCCCAACAGTAGTGGAGCAGAAGAGGCTGTGCAGAAATTCTCCAAGGACAAACAATGTTGGGTGGATCGTGTAATGCTGATGAAAATTCAGTAAATGTTGAGTTCATATTGTTGTAGAAAAAAAACATTCTTTCATGTGACACACTTTAAATTTGGGTTGTATTTTTTTGCTGAACTTGTGAATTATAATGTATTAAAAAAAAGATTAGATACTTTTTAGGTTTATAAAATTGTGTCCACACTGTAAAACATTAAATCACAAAAATAAAAAAAACAAAATTTTTGAGAAATTAAAAACAAATTCAGTTAAAAACACATTTTCTGACTATCCCATTTTTCACACTATGGTGCTATGCTGTATTACTGTCTCGTTAACTTCTATCCCGTTGCTTTAATATTACAGTAAATCCTACATATGCATTTTGTTGATGTTTAAAGATGGATTCTCTAAAATTATAGAGCTCATTATTCTTTACAGTTTTAGGACCATAGCCACCCGTGAAAAGCTCAAATCCGCAAATTCTTGAGACTCCCTTTAAACATGCATATCACACATTTTTTTGCGAGTAATTTGAAATTTCATTCCACAGAAAAATCCAAAAATACTGAAACACAAATAGGCAGAGGTCCGCTGTATTTTCAGTAATAGTGGCTTGGGTCACAAATACGTAGTTGGCTTTAAGTGTTGTTTCTTTGACCTTGTGTAGAAATGAGATTTGGGTCTTAATAAAAGATAAATGGACTGAACTTATATAGCACCTTTGTAGTTATACTGACCACACAAACTGCTTTGCACTGGAACCGCATTCACCCATTCACACTCACAAACGTGCACACCTTTATACACTTACACAACTTGGGGTAAAGGGCCTTGCCCAAGGGCACATTAACATGTCAGGAGGAAGCTGGAGTTGCACTTCCGATTACAAGACAAATACTCCACCCACAGATTGACAGGGTCAGCCTTCTATCACCTGAAGAACATTTCTAGGTTTAAAGGACTGATGTCGCAACGGGACCTTGGATTGATTACTGCAACAGCATCTTCACAGGTCTGCCTAAAAAGTCAATCAGACAGCTGCAGCTGATCCAGAACGCTGCTGCTCGTGTTCCTCACTAGAACCAGGAAAGTAGAGCACATCACCCCAGTTCTAAAGTCCTTACACTGGCTCCCTGTAGCTCAGAGATTAGACTTCAAAATACCTTTAGTAGTTTATAAATCAATGAATGGCTTAACACCAAAGTTTATTGAAGATCTGTTGTCACTATACACCCCCCCAAGACCACCACTCAGGTCTTCCAAATTTAGTCTACTAATCATTCCTAGGCTCAGAATCAAAGATGGAGAAGCAGCTTTCAGTTTCTATTCTCCCCTTATCTAGAACAAATGTCCAGACCACTGCAAAGCTGCTGAAACACTGAGTTTCTTTAAATCAAGGCTTAAAACCCATCTGTTTAGAGTTCCCTTTGAGTAACTGAAATATAATAGCTGGAATATTATGTCTTTATGCTTTGTTAGTTTATTGCTGCTTTTAATGGAACCCCTAATCACCCAAAGCACCTTGAATTGCCTCGTTGTTGAAAGTTTGCTATACAAAAAAAGTTGCCTTGCCTAATAATAATGCAATAAGTTATGAATCAAAGTATATCAGAAGAATTCCCCCAAAACAAAAAGAAAAGGAAAATGACATGGACTCTTTGAGCTACTTTATAAAGGGCATTATTTTTGTGTCTGTGCGTTTCTGGAGTGCACATTAACCGGCCGAGGCTTTAGGGTAGAAGAAGATTAAAAGCGAGCTTAGCTATATCTGTAACTCATGTTGACAAGCAAATAAAGGGCCAAACCCAACCTTTTTGGGTGTTTTAAGAGAAGAGGTCCGATGACGAGGCCATTTGTTTAGCATCGCTGAGCACACTTTCTCATCCAGGCCGAGTCACGCACAGGCTGCACTCGCGACCTCACCCCCCACTTCCACTGTCACGCTCCTGCTCCGAAGCTGAGGAGATCAAACCCCCGTAATGTATTCCCCCGCTATCGACTGTTGTGTTCCCCGCAGAGGGAGGGGGGAGATCGGAGGAGGAGAAAAAGGAGAACATGCGTTAAGAGGAGTGGTTTAACATGACAAAGCCTTTCTCGGCCGATCCTCTTTTTCTTTTCTTTTTCCTTTTTCATCTCTCCAGGTCTTCATGAACCGCTTCTCTTTCTCCCTGTTTCTCTTGTTCCCTTGTTTTCCACTTTTTCTCTTAATTTCCACCTCCTCCTCCTCCCCCCCCCCGTTGCAAATCCACTTCAGCCCTCTGATGCAAATAGCCCTTTGCCCCCTCCATATTTATGATCCTGCTTCCTCGACTGTTGAATATGCGCTTAAGTACAGAGAGCCTTGAATACTGCCAGTCAGATTGGATTAGCGGGTGTCAATGGGTTGATAACCTCTCTGTTAGAGTGAGTGAAGAGCAAACACTCGAGCATAAGCATTCATGACGGTCCTTTGGCCTTTAAACGCTGAGAGGCACCGTGTGTGGCACTCAGCCCAATAAAGATGAATAGGCTCTTGTTAATGTGTATAGGTGTAATTTCAGGGCTGGCGAACTAGCTTGTGTATGAGGAGCATTTTCCAGGATCTCTTCCCCCAGCGATTGTTTTTAAAAGCCGAGGCCAGAAATGTGTTCCCAATCACTCCACTAATTGAAATCATCTGTCTTAACTCTCACTGCAATAATGTTTTTGAATGACTTACTGTGCTCCGAACAGTCTTCTCTGCTCCACCACCCACCTCTTTCTGATTAGTTTGTCATATGAATATTTGGAGGCCTGTTGCTCTCTGACTGAATTACATGTTTCTGGTTATGTTGACATTTACTTCAATGGGAATAAAATGATTCCAGGCTGATTATAGTAGGAAAACAAGGTTCAGCAGCCGTTATCTAACACTAAGACGTAGGATGTCAGCCGATTGGTCTGTAACATTTTTCTCAGTTTGCTTGCAGATGTTATTTTCCCTCTTTTTTTTTAACTCTGGGAAATGTTCATTTGTATACAGTAGGTTTTACTGATGCATCCAGCTCCCAGGACAAGACAATCTGTTCATGAATTTTTCTATGGAAGATAACTCTTTGACTGTTGGCAGATGGTTTTTTAGACCATTTCTAAAATATACAAAAGAAATGCACCTTGGGTAGCTGAAATACCTATGTGCAAAGCTATGTAACATGCTATTGGCTGGCGCAAAGCAGCCATTGTAGGAGCACCATCCATTTCCCTGGATTGGCCGCACCCCCAAGAGCAAAAATAAGGAAGACTGTACATATTAGCTTTGGTGGTAATGCTAAGATGGTTTCCACTGTCTATGTTAATGCATCTTAAGATATATTTGGTGTTTGAACTATGAAAATGGCAGTTATGAGTGGTTTTAGAGGAGATTTCAGCTATTGCCAGGCAGCTGTGGTCCATAATCCTAGCGAATAACCAGGGGTCCACTGCAGTGGGCTTCATACCAAATGAAACCAATGCTCACCTTAGCTGGATTTTCAGCTAATGTCTACCTAGTCTGGGTTTGGCATGGTCACACTTTCTAGAGATGAGGAGTAAATTGAATTGCTTTAACTTTGAACCAGAAACACTATAATTTTCTTCTGCTGGTTTAATAGTCAAGCACTCTAATTAGGCCGCCAGACTGGTTCGTTTTTAGCCGTGATGTATCACGTGATCGAGACAAGCGTATCTAACGAAGAGTATCCAGTCATTTTTCAAAATAAAACATCGTTTAGACTCGGACAATAAATAAAACTGAAATACTGTTACGTTTTTTTATTGTTTCTTTACAGCCCGTGGCCCAGTACCAGCTGACCCACGGTCCGGTACCAGTTCTACTTCAAATGAGGCACCAACCTTAGTGTCATCATTAGTGGCTAATTAGCATAAAAATCACTCATATGTTTTTTTTATTACTTTGTGTCTACCTGGTCCCCAAAATGCCTCCTTACAAACTACTGAGTAACAAGTGTTTTCAGCTAGCCAACTATAGAATGACTTCCTTTGGTATTTCATAATGAAAGCCCCAAAAATAGATTCAGGGTGTCGAGCTTAAAGCATTCACCTTTTAGCCTGGGCTTATAATAATAGGTTATACTTCCCTTTGACTCGAAGGATTGTGGGATTTTATTATCGTGGCACACCTTGTGAGTGCAGAATACTCAGTAGCAATGGTATATCAAGCTCTAAAAGGTAGTTCACCACTCTGGGAGTAGCAGATGAGGATGTTTATGTCTGAAAGTGATGATGTAAACTCACTTGTTTACATCAAAGCATGATTAAGTTTCGCAGCAATCCACGCGTGTTCGTTGAATCTCTTGAACACTCTCAGCCTTGATCGGTTGCTGTAAATACAGTGGAATACTTGCTCCCATCTCCTCTGTTCTTGTGGATGTCTTCGCTTGGATGTGGAAACTGGACGTAGGCAGTGCAGAGTGAATGATTCAGACATTTGTTTTCTCCCTAGGTGCGTCCCCCTTTCAGAACATTTTCAGACCGTTTCAGGCCTGCAGTGGCTGAGTGAAAAAGAGCTAGTAGGACTCCGTTTTGGTGTCCCAGATTTAGCGACTGCTCTTCCCCTCGCCAGACTCCTGGTATGCGTGAGTGCAAGTTTGTTTATCGTCTGAGAGAACGGCACCAAACAGTCAGCCACTTTAGCACAATCGTACAGCAGACGGTCAGAAACTCAGCAAAAGTGCAGCTTAATGTTTCATGAAGCTGTTTTCTGTTGTTGAAGCCGAAGCAGTTCTGGGTAGTTTCATGAGTGTGTGCGCTGATGTTATGCTCTAATGATGACCCTAAGTGTCAAGAGATATCACAGCTGCTTGGTTCTCAAGGAAGGGCGTATTATTTACCTTGAAGAAAGTTGGTACAGGGAGATTGCGCTCTGGTTACACCTTCTCAGTTTCTCTTTTTCTAAGCAGTGAAGCAAACATTGAGCACTCTTTTTCTTTCTTAATCTCTGCTTGTGACATGTTTTTCTCTCATCTGAAGCTTGGTGCTGAACCCTGGACCTCTTGCATACGGTCTTTTCTGGCATCCATATCTCCTAACCTCTGATTAGGATACTCTCCTGGCGGTAAACAACTGAAATCCTCTGATAAACATTGGGCTCATTAGAAGAATTTACTGACTCAAGCCTCAGGTTTAAATTCACACACTCTCACCCCACTTGTAATGGATTCCTGTTGTGTTACAGAGCCTTTTAAACACGCCCTTCTGTCTGCACACATCCTGGCATCCATTGACCGACGAGGGCTGACTTTTGCCCTCTCTTGCCCACCGTCATGTCCCTCGCCATCAACTCATGCCAGATATCTCCGGTCACCCCGGGGCATGTGCCAGCTTGCATAGCTCCGCTGTCACTCAGCAGGCATTGACAGCTGCTGGGTTAGAGTTGCGCCCTGGTACTTGTGTTTACAGGGGGGTGGGGGGGGGTAGTTGATGTTAGAGGTCATCTGGTTCTCTCCCCCACCAAGATGATATTTTCTTGATTCTCGTCATGGTTTTCTGTCCCATAGATTTTTTTTTTTACATTGCACAATCCTTTACAACCCCAAACATCTCTATATTTTATTCGGTTTTTATGGGCAGACAATATTTGATCCCCAAAATAAAATCTACCATAACATTTTACCTTTATAAGTTACATATATAATAAATAGAGTCCAGTTGTCTGTAATAACCTCAGTATAGCTCTCCTATTCGCTGAGGGTTTTTGAGGTTTCCTAGAGAAGTTTACTTTACTCCTGAACTGACATCCTCAATCAAAGAGGCAGCCATCAAGGCCCATGGCATCTCTGGAGGAGCTGCACAGATCCACAGCTCTGCTGAGAGCGAGCATCTAATGACGTAACAGCCATTACACACAAGAATTCCATAAAACATCCCCATTTTCAGTTTGCTATAAGCTATTTGGAAAACATGTGGGGGAAGGTGCAATGGTCAGATAAAACCAAATCAAATTTTCTATCTTCATGCCAAACATGATCTATAAATCACCCTAAACAATATTAACATGGTGAAACATGGTGGTCAGATTTTGTTGGAAGATGAATCCTGGAGTATGATAAATACTTTGCTGTCATCCTACAACCCTATAAATGATTGTTCAGATGCCCTCCATCCAATCTTAACTGACTTTGAACTATTTGTCTAAGAAGAATGGCTAAAAAATGTCTAGATGTGCAAAGGTGGTGAAGACATACTTTATAAAGCCTTGCAGCTCTACTTGCAGCATAACGTGGTTCTGCAAAGCATTGATTTTTTTGGGCTGAATGCATATGGATACCACGCTTTTGAGGTCTTCATTTGTGAAAAAATAAATATATGAATAAATATATATTGGAACTCTGTATTCGCTGGTGTTAGGGACCACAGCGGCCTGCGACTGCTTAAAATCCGAGAATACTTGATACCTCTTCTAAAAACGGTTATAACGGCCTATTTTAATGATTCATACACCAAATATACCTTAATATGCTTTAATGCACATGGTGGAAACCGTCTCAGCACTACCGCAGAAGCTAATATCTACAGTCTTGCTTATATCTGCTTCTAGGGGGTACAGCCAATCAGTGCAAGGGGAAAATAAATGCAAGTCCTGGATGGGCTGCTTTTGCAAACAGCAGCTAATAGCAGGTAAAGTAGCATTGCACCTCGTTATTTCAGCTTCCCAAGCTGCATTTTCTTTAAGATGTTTAAGATATGCGCTACAAAAAAATCCACGAATCTGCGGGTTTTGCCTGAATAACTTGGGAGTTACGATCCCCAGAAAAATCTATGAATACTGAACCATAAATAGGTGAGAGGTGCACTGTATACATTTTCTTCCACTTGCCAATTAGGCAGTACTTTTTGTTGGACTATAGTTTTTAGTTGTAATATGACAACATGTAAAGAAGTTGAGTACTTTAGCGCAGGACTGTATGAAATCAGTCCTCTGGTTTGTCAGAAGCCTCCTAATTACTTGCAACAGTCCTGGCATGTGGCAGCAGTCGCTATAGTTAACATGAAGCCTTTGCTCAAAGTCCGCTCACCTTTGCCATCTGCTCAGTCACTCGCAACCCCTCCCCCCACCCACCCCGGCGTCCTCGCACCCCCAGACTCTGGTTCGTCCACACATGTTGCCTGCTCTGTCTCCATTTGCCAGCGAGCCGTTGATAGCAAAACCTGGTGTGGTGGTTATTTTAGACGCCTGGCGGCGTTGAGGTTGCCCCAGGGCCTCCTGCTTTAGGAATACAGCGGCGCTGATAAAAAGCAGGCCTCGCCTACGCAAGAACACGCTGATGTTCATGCACACGGAGAGCATGTTCCCAACTGGTGCCCTCACTCGCCTTGGTTGTGTTTCTTAGTTACCTACAGAAAAACGCACATGATGTATTTAGCAAAAAAGAAATAAAAAATGCAGAGTCGCTCTGATGTAGTTACTCCATAAATTATTGCGTTAAATACAATCAGGTTTTTCCCTGCTTCTGCTCCAAGACAAACATCAGCATTTCCTGGTGCTGAAGAGCGATCATCATAACAGGCAGGGACGACTCGTCGCCCCGCTCCGCCTTTCCCTTCGGCCTCTGCTCAGGCCCTCATTCATCACTCACATATGTGTTTTTCTTGGTGTAACACTCGATGGGCTGGTTATCTGGTACCAATTTGGAGCGCCATCCATCAAAATTTCGATCCAACAGCGAGTGGGAGCCTTCAAACGCGGTTACACGATCGTGGCCAGAGCTGTCACTTCAAGTTTCTGCGCCTTTGCAGAAACGTGAATATCAACGATGTTTGCAAAACAACAGGCTGTCATTTCATTAGGATGTCACCCACGGTAAACTCCATGTCGGATACTTGTTGTCATCAGTCGCAGGAAATCATGCCAAACTCTTACTTTTGATTCATATCCTTCCTCATGTTCTATGTGAACACACCAGATTTAAATTCTTTCTACAACCGTCAGAGAGTCTTTAATGGCAGACCATAAACAGTACAGTCTCTCTCTCTCATCCCTCTATTGATTCTGACATGTTCGACGGTAGGATCGACATGAAGAAGCTCAGGTGGAGCAGGGGAAACCGCGGCGTTCCTCCTCACTGAGCCTCTAAAGAGAGGAGATGATGCAGATGTAGTTCATTAACTTGAGTTGTTGGGTTTAGATCCCGCCATATCTATGGATGCTCTGATCAGTCTTTTAGTCGGCTGATTCAGAGTTTCTTTCTAAGCACTAGATCTGTGGATGCATCAAGAAATCAACTGGTGAACTAATTGACCGATCAAAAAAAAAAAAAAAAGAAATTCATATTTGTCGTTTCATCTGCCCTACTGGCTGCAGAAATATCTGACCCTGTTCCAGTCCGAAAATGCAGCATGTCTCAGCACTACCAGGTTGGCAACAAGACTCTCCTGTGTTGAAAGCTGTTGCTGGGTGAAGAAGACCCGATCTTAGCTACTTTAACTGTCAGTAAGGTGTTCAAAATGATTTCGAAGGAAGCACACCGGCGTAAGAAGAGATTTCAAAAGAAGCTGTAGTTTCTGTGACATTCTGGGACGTATCTGCTGTTCTTTCAGGCTGTGAGACGACGTTCGGCAGATAACAGGAAGGCTGAACGGAATGCAACAAAGTCGATCTGTCTTATGCTTTTGCTGGAGGTTCCTTAATGAAAGTGTTGGTGTGTTTTTAGACCAACAAAAGTAGGAATTTATGGTTTTGATGCATTTCACGAACAGGAAAATATGCAGAATGTTCCATATTTGACCTACTGATAAACTATCACTTCTGAGCCAGGACAAGTTGACAAATTTAAACCACTGCTGCATCACTAGGTAGTTCATCTTTGTTTTCCATGCCTGCGCCAATCCTGGCACTACCAGCATCCATTTGGAATATGAACGTATTGCTTTTGGCAAGGAATCACTGAGGATTCAGATGATAAAAGGATTTTCTCTGCTTAAGTTGCACAGTAGGAGGAGGCAGTAGATGTCAGAGTCACGGAGAGACACTGGCAGGCTTAAAGGGGAGATGAAGCCCGGCCGGGATGAGACTGGATTTGGTTTCAGTGAGTAGGCGTGAGGCTCGCCGTCTGCTCCCCTGGCCTATGGTAACCTCCGCTCCTTCCTCTTGGTTTCTCTGTGTTTTCACGTACGGGCTGCCTGTGCTGCCATCAGATTTCTCTCTCTATGCCGCCTAATAAGTGTTCACACTCTGTGTTTGAACACAAACACACCCCACCAGTCGGTCTGTGTGAGACCGCTTCACAACTTCCCTCGCGCCGCCGCCTCGTTATGGGATGCCGTGTCGGTAGTCGGTGTGAGGGCAGCGAATGAACTCCAGCCGCTTTTCACCAGGATTTTTTTTGTTAGGTTTTTTTTTGTCAGAGAATGGCAGGATTTCCCTGAAAGTTAGGAAATGGTCCCATTTCCCCTTTTAGTTATTCAACAGTGCTGACAAAGCATTCCACGTGCACATGTGTTCTACATATTCTGGGATACTTCTTATTTTCCTGCACAGGAACGTGAAATAAAGTCTGGATAGTTACATTACCTCACAGAAGTATACACACCCCTTGAACAAACTTCATGCATCTTCCCATCACCTTCATCAGTCACCCCATCTCTGCTAGACAAAAACACGCCCATAGTATGATGCTGCCACTACCATGTTTTACTGTGGAGATGGTCTGTTGAAGTTGATGTGCATTTTTATTTTTCCCACCCCTGATAAGCATATAATGTTCTACATAAAGTCCAAAATATCCAGTTTTGGTCACATCTTGAAGGGGTCTTAGAATTCAAAACATTAGTAAAACATTTACCTTGTTTTTGTTTCATTTATGCAGTTAGGGGTGTCAAATGTACCATACCAAAACGTCGGCGCTATTTCCGACCTGCTTTTCTACGCAAATTTGTAATTTTGTAATTGCCGGAGGAAAAACGGGCCAGTCCGAGCAAAGCTCTGATAACGCATCGATGGCCCGCCCACTTTAAGCTGACATGTCCCCGCCCACTTCAACGTCAGCAGTGTGTCACTGTTGGTTATAGAACTATTAACCCTCCATCGGGGTAAACGGGCCAATCAGCACACACCTCATTTAATATTCATGAGTGGGCGGGGGAAACCAGTCTTTCCATTGTTGTGCTTTATTATGGGATGTATTTGGCTTTTGATCAGGGCTCCTGGGCCATTTACAGCCCTAACAAAGTTTCATATTATATTTAGATACTTGTTCTAGAACCCCTTTAAGAGACATCCTTCACCTTCATGACTTCAACTGAAAATGGGTCGTCTTATAGGTTCCCTTCAACCTGGGCTCTCCTGCTGCTGCTCTTCCAAAATGCCAGATTTGTGGAATGCGTGACCAACAGTAACCCTGTCAACAGATCCCACCTGAGCTGTGGATCTTTCCAGCTCCTCCATAGTGTCCACCAGGGCCTCTGGGCTGTTTCTCTAAATAATGCTCTCCTTGCCCAGCCTCTTGGTTTAGATAGACTGCCACGTCTCAGGTTGGGTTGCCGTTGTGCCACACCATGGCGAGACGATGGATTGAACTGTGACATGTTCAAAGCTTGGGGATTTTTTTTTATAACCTAACCCTGCTTTAAGCTTCAATGCAAACACATGCCACAGTTTTCGGATTGATGTTTGTAAAAATCCAATGTTTAAGAGATGTATTAACATTTCCCCCACATTAGCCACCCAGCTATATTATTTCTTGGAACACCGTAAAGACTGTCTTTCTGCAGCAGCTTTTGGCATAGTCGTCTCTGCTGTCTGATTTCTTAGTGTGTGAATGGAAGGACAATGCATCTCTATATGTTCTCCCATGTGCTTAACACAGCGTGTGTGTGTGTGTGTGGGTGTGTGTGTGTGTGTGTCCAGTTAACCTAATGGAACCAAGGGAACACAATGGACCACGGCTGAGTACGGATCAGCAAAGTGGAAGACCCTCACCCCCCCTCGTCCCTGCTGTCTTTATTTTCTCCAGCTCTTTTCACCACAGTCCAGCCTGCCAGCCCGCTAATGTAGTTAGCCTCCCCCTAATGATGGTGAAATCTCATTAATATGCTTCACAGCCAGGCCCAGTAACCAGTGGGGATGAAGGTAATCAAATCTCAAAGGACTAACCTAGAGCTGAACCCCAAGAACTGCTCGGTTGCACCGGGTTGAGGCAACCCAGTGTCTGGAGGCTTGATAATAGCCAGTGGGCTTGAGCGTCTGTGTGGTTCTTTGCCTTTGAAGTGGTGATGTTAGCCAGGCTATCTTCTGTCAGGATTACAGCTCTGAGTAGTTCATCATCAGAAGAGATTTCATTTCAGCCTTGTGCTTATTTGTCCATTTAAGTCTAGCCCTGCCTGCGCTAATTGCCTGCGGAGGCGGCCGTGGAGGCAGCCTGAGTCCACTTGCTGCTCTTTATGTACGCAAAGTGAGCTTAAGGAGCAACATTGCAGAACACTCAAACCTGAAACTAATTAAATCATTGATACTTTGGCTCTTGAGTGTGAGAACAGCTCAGAACATGAGCTGTTAGGACATGTGGGTGCAGCTCACCCGCATACAGATAAACATTGTTATTCTTATCAAGGAATAACTAGAACACAGGTTCCCAACCTTTTTTCCTTCAAGCCCCCCTTTCTCTGTCCAAGACAAGCCTAGACCCCCCCCCCCCCTCAACTCCTACCCGCATACACACATTAAATTGGATTAATTACACTTTCATTAGCATAAAATAAACTGCAATTGTAGGTTTTTGTTCTTATCTTCATGTTTTACCCTGTAAGCTATATAGACAATTTTCTTTTAATCTTTTGGATTTTGTAAATGTAATATTTACAAATATAATTTTGGTAACCTGAGCACAGACAAAATTGTGTGGACCCCCTGGATCCACAGATTGGGAACCACTGCACTAGATAACCAGATGATTTATTAGCCACCACTTCCATCTTGTAGTATGAGTAAAATCACTATCGGGTTTAAATTTGGGTTGTTTTTTGGGGAATTTTAGTAACATATTTTCAACAACAATAAAAAAACAAACCATGCTTACTGATGCTAAAATATTAATAATAATATATAACAACATCTAATAATAAGAACATTGATTTTTACAAGTACCATTTTAACTAGAAAATGTATTTATTGTGTTGTATTAATTTTGATTCATAGACTTTAGCTGAAGCATAGAATAAATACCTCCTTAATTTAGTGGTCATTTTGAAACGCAGCATTTTGTACTTTATAGTCAGGCTATCTGCTCAGGTAGCGCCTGCGGTAACAGCCCTCGTTTACTGTCTTTATTAAGGTCCACATAAAAGTTCAAACACAAATGTTGCCTTTCGATGCATCATACCAGAGTTAGAATCAGAAATCAGAATCAGAAAGGGTTTTATTGCCAAATGTTGGGTAGGTTTACAACATTAGGAAATTACTGCGGTACAAACACTTAAATAAAAATATAATATGCTAAACAGATTGATATATACATGTGTGCAGGTAACGATCGGTGCAAATCAGACGGGCGTAGGCCAATCTACATCTGCAGTCCTGACATAATGAAAACCAAACACAAAACATCACGCCAACCTACCCCACCACTATCTACCGACATGCATCATTTTTCATCGAAATACCCACATAACATATCAAATTGGTGCAACTGTAAATATTTTCTAAGTGGAGGGCCAAATATTAAAAAGTACTTACAGAGTTGCGTGGTTTAAAAGTCCCTACAGAACTGCGACTTGCTGGTGAAGTGCTAACTAAAGTTTTCCAGTTACAAGACAGATGGCTGGGGCTTCTTTAGTTTCCACACCATTTCTTGATTGGTCTCTCCTGTAAAGCAGGGTAAAAGTGAAGGAGCTTTCTTTCTTTTAGCCAGCTGGTGGACAGTGTTTAACAAGTAGGGGATTTTATTGTCTCTGCTAGTAAAGGTGTGTAAAAAGCCTTAGCAGAAATGCGTCATTTGAGTGAAGTGACATAAACTCATGTTGGTTTTGGATAGGTCCTCCTCTCTGGTGGTCCTCCTCCCTCCTTGTTGGTCACACTTCCAGTTGTTTTCAACTTTTGAATTATTGCTCTGACT
Organism: Valencia hispanica; assembly: GCA_963556495.2. Taxonomy (NCBI): domain Eukaryota; kingdom Metazoa; phylum Chordata; class Actinopteri; order Cyprinodontiformes; family Valenciidae; genus Valencia; species Valencia hispanica. The sequence continues at coordinate 38,408,219 of OY747721.1, forward strand.
GTAGATATTGGTAAACTTGGGTAAGTGGCAATTTTCTTGAAGCCTTTTCCGGACCAATCAATATCCAAACACATCTACCTTACCAGAAAAACTCGAACGTTCTATTGTTTCTTCTGTGTTGAAGAACGTCTCAGAAAATCCAGCCTCTGAATCACATCATACTTGAATGCCAGAGAAACAGGAAAAGATGGAGTACTAACAATGTTCCTGGAAATGATCATCAAAGTAAAGCATGAATCAAATATGCCTTTAGTTACATTTAGGAATTACATAAAAAGAGCCATTAATGAATTTTGATGTACTTAAAGGTTGGATTCTTCTACATTTTAAATTGTAGGGTTGTGCTAGTGCAATGAAGAACGAATGAGTTTTCTAATGAATGTTGTTCAGGGGTCAGACATGACCTCAGCTGATTGGATGTGAGCAGTCTGGGGCTGTCAAGTCCGTTCTGACTGGTTCCGCCCGATGTTGTTGTGCTGTTTATTCCCACTGCTGGGACCGGTTTGACGGCATGCCAGCCTGCACGCTTTAATTCAGCCTCGGCTTTGATTAATGGTTTGCGTTTCACCTTCCCAGGAAGCTATGATAGAGTTCTCAGCTCCATTATACAGCTGTAAGAAACACCCTTCTCTGTCACAACGAGCCAATCCTACACATCTAGTAGTGATATGTTCTAGTGGCTTTAGGTTTTTAGTTGCTGTCTCTGGATCTAAATGGTGCCAAACACACGAGTTCTCGTTCCCAGAGCTCGAAATATGCTCCTCGGGCAAATCTGAGCCACTTCTTTCAGTTTCTCTGGGCATGATATCTTTTTTTCCTTCTGTGAACGGCACAATAGGCAGGCTTGTGCGATGGTTAGTGCTGATCAGAGTTTGGCCCCGGCGAGGGCAGCGGATGGCCTAAGTAGCTCTGTCCTCTCTGCTGAACCTCTCTGGCACTGTTTCTTTCTGTCCACAGGCCTGCCATTGTTTTTGCTCCATGCCTCGGCTTGACAGGGCTCCAGAAGCCAGCCATTGTATTCAATTACAGGTCGTCGGCCCCCTCACAGACTCTTGTCCTTGTGTCCTAGATTTCCATGGGTGCTCTCATTAAGAGAGTGTACATTCTGTGTGTGTGAGAGAGATAGAGAGAGAAAATAATCACTTCCTTAATGGGCCTGTGAAGCCATATAGACTGTAGATTTTTAGCATAAATGCTGTTTTTCTGTGACCGTGGGTGATGTTTTCTTGTTTTTCCTCGGTACGCTGCGCTGTAATGAGTCCACATCAAGGGTGGCAGAACAGTGAAGAGAACCGAATGGATTTCTGACGATGAGAAAATATGCCATGTTACGTAAGGGCTGCCCTGTTTAAGCTTAATTTGCTTGACGTGAGCGTAGTGACCGCGTCGCCCAGTGGTATGGGCGACGGCGGCTCCGAATGACACCAGCAGAACGCCGGCCGGCTACAAAGCTCCCCTCGCTGCCCACAACCTGCCCTTTTATCTCACGTCTGTTCCACTTAACGTTCTGCTGCTCTGCTTTCTTCTGCAATTAATACAGAAGTTTATTTTGTGCTTCCTGTTAAAAAAAAAAAAAAAAAAAATGTATACATGTTTCGTTATGTGTAACAGATGACTCTGTAACCTACATCTCAGCCCTTTTGTTTGGCCCTGTGCTCCACCTCCTGTCTCTTTTCCTCTTCGGACCCCAACTGCTATGGCCAGCCTGCAGAAAGTGCTGCAGAACGTCTGGATCTATCTGCGGCCCCGGTTTTTTAAACAGAACGCCACACTGAGGTCTGTTCTTCTGGCCACTAGGCTGGACTGGAGCGGTATCATATTCCCAGGCTCACATCCTTGCAAATGAAGCCCACAATCGCCTCGGTTGTTTTGAGAGAACGTGCAGAATTGGCTGGTAGTTGTAGTGTTTGCTGGAGTTTCACCTGTTGCCGCCCGGTGGACGGCTCGCACATGAGATCTTGGTGATGTCGCAGCAAGCCGGTCGTAGTTCTCCAATACTTCAACTCCATTCGGCAGGCCTTGCAAATCTCTTTGCTTCTGTCAAGCTCATCTTTCTGTTGTTTCCATTCTGAACCCGAAATGGTGCCAGACCCGGCCTAGCGCGGGTGTCTTCAAAGCTGGCGCTAGGCTAACGGTACTACTAGTGTCCGACACCATGTTGTTTATAGTTCTTCACATCTAGCGCACATGCCTGAATGCAATGAAGCGACAGTGGGTGGGGTTGAAGTTCACCAGGGGAACCTGGATTAACACTTTAACAGCTAAGCCCAAATGCACTTTTTTTTTTTTTACATTAGTTGTAAAAAGGGCAAACAATGTTAAAGGGTTAAATTGATCTTTGGACGTATGAATCGATCTTTAGGATTTTTTTTAATAAAAATCCATTAAGAATCAGAATCGATTTTATTTAAAGCATTACTGCTGTTATTGCACATCTCTGTTGTTTCCACATTTTTAATTTTTCACTTCTTGTAAAGAGGCTCTTGTTTTTAATGCACAAATACACATGCACATTTTGTAAACATTTTAAAATTACCCTGCTCAGTTGCACATTTCTTGGATCTGAGTATGCCCTTTATATTTTTAATAACTTCACGGTATTTTACTGTTGTAATTTTGCCCTTTCTGTAGACTACATCATAATTCTTAATTCAGTTTTTAACATCTTATATTTTTTTTTTGTGTGAGTCTACATGCTCTGAATGCCTGTCACTTTGCTGCAGTTACACCTGAGTTTCCCCTCTGCGGGACAACAAAATCTATTTCTATTCTATTCTATAGTGGTGGATCTGTGATGCTGTGGGCTTGTTTTCTCTCCCCAAGTCCCTGGCAGATCTGTTAGAGTGCACATGATCATAAACGCTTTTGTTCAAAACAAAACTCATATTTCTTTTTGTTAGATCTTTCCAACATTCCAGGTTGAAATGTTCTAAATTCTTTCTGTGATAGATTTCTGTTCTGCAATAAAAAAAAATTACCAAATCGATTTACTTCAAGGCTTCTCACTCATTTTAACCAAGGGTGCCCTTACTGGGTGTCACCGGTTGATCTTGGTATTGAGCTTAACCGTACCGACACTAGAAACCCACTTGGACCAGCCTGATGTGTTTCAGAAAACAGGAGCAGGAGTCTTACTGTGACTCCAGCTCTAGCCTGGGGTACTTTGTCATCCCCTCTCCTTCTTGTCTCATTCCTTTCCAGTAAAAGTCTAGAATGCATGAATATGTATTCTTGTTTTTATTAGCTGTAATTCTTCTTTTGAAACTGAAATGTTTCTTCGTCATCTGGAGCATTAAAGGCCGTGCCTACCGTTTATAAAACTAATGCTTGCTGGCCATGAGGGGAATAAAGGAGGTAAATCTTTAGAGCTCCTGCAGACAAAGCCAGCTCAAACATGCTGGAGTTTCAAAAGCATAAAAACAAATGTTACGAAGCTGCATGGGCAGATCTGCACCATTTAAAAATGTTTAAAGCAACACCCCACCCCCACAGAGCTAGGTCGGCATCAGCATGCGCCAGAGTAGGATTATAGACTTACTTGGTCAAGGGTTGGCCGTCTGTTGTGTGAATGCAGATTTTATAATTGATTTAAGAGCAGTGTTTTGTAACACTCTCGCTATTGAGGTCAAAGTCCAACACTTATTACATGGAGACAGCTTTTGTCCTCCATAATCCCGGCACCACATGTTGTTTGCTTCGTCGGTGTAACCTTGACAGCCACCAAGATGGTTTCTGTTGCACCTGCTGCGTTGCGGCGTCGGCCCCGAATGAATCCCAAACGAAGCCCGCTTTTTTTTCCGTGGGAGGAATCCAGACACAGACACCCGCCTTGCTTGTTTTGAAGGAGTCTGGCGCAGCCTGCGATTGATCCTGCAGTCAGTTGAAGCACACGTGCTTTAAAGACATGCTGCATTTTTAAAACAGAGCCAGGTCTCGTATCAGACAAAAGCAGACTTTGAACCTCGCTGCCAGTGCAGGCGGCTTATGTTGCTCTCATGCGCACAGATGCATCATATGAGCTTCAAATAAGATTTCTGCAGCGATTCGATTCATCAGTGCCCTGATAAGAGACATAATTCCCTGTTGAAACAAACAACACCTGATAAGGAAGTCGTCTTCGGCTTTCAAGCTGCCTTTCAAACTCATCCCTACAAGTCAGCCTGTTGGTGATTTGTATTGGACGTAGTTAAGCGTATCTGTCTGCAGCGGGTTGCTTAAGATCTGTGTCTGGGTGTGCACTCGTGAGATTGTGTTTATCCCGGTCGTATCGATTCATGCCGGACGTCTGTCAGCCCCGGCCTGATGGTGTTTGCTAACTCTCTCTGCTTCTCTCTCTCTCTCTCTCCCCCCTCTCCTTTCTGCAGCAATAGAGACCCAGAGCACCAGTTCAGAAGAGATAGTGCCAAGCCCGCCCTCGCCTCCCCCGCCGCCCCGCGTCTACAAGCCCTGCTTTGTGTGCCAGGACAAGTCCTCAGGGTACCACTACGGTGTCAGCGCCTGTGAAGGCTGCAAGGTAAGACTTCCCCAGCCTTCCTCTGAATCTGCCAAGCAAGCAAGATTTTCAGCAATCTTCTAGCCTATGTGTGATTTGCACGAAAGATGGAGGAAAACCTACCTCTTTAAAGATTTCAGGCCAGATTTTCACATCTTTTTGAGATTTCTCTGTGTTTGATGCTGGAATCTGATTCAGATCTCTGCCAAGGCAGCTCAACCACCCCCAGATTTTCTGATCACCTCGAAATTCTAATCACATGTTCCTGGTCCCGCTGCAGACACATAACCTCCTTGGCGGAGGTGGCAATAAATTAGAGTTGTTGTTTTTCTTAAATCTGATGTTGATAGAACCAACTACATTACAATCACAGGATTAGTTGTGTAGGCATCGACAGGATTTCTTTCAGCTATCATACATTATAAAACGAGATGTCTCCTGTGATGGGTGTTCCTTTTATCACACAGTGTATGAAATGTAATCTGTGCAGGATTTCAGCTTTTTGTTCCTGATATCGGCTTTGCTGACGTGTCCAAGCTGGTTGCCGGTTATCAATACAGGCCTGTTTCACAGGTGTTGAAGAGGAGGCCGCGTAACCCCCATCTGCTCTGTTATCAGTTGATAGTTGCTGTGTGTGTACACATGCTCTCTCCTATTGGAGGTGAACACACAGACTCTTTATCTAGCTGCCTCCATGGTGAGGGGCAAACCGGTGTGAGTTCAAGCTCTAGCCTCGGGTCTTTTGTTAAAACAGGATAAGGAGGAGCGATGTGGTTCTTTTACTTTATGTGTATTCAAATAACATATGCACTGATTAGAGATTAGGGGGGTGAAGTTCAGATTTGGACCAGACGAAACTGATTTTAGCTCATTCCAATTTTAGAGCAAAGGGTTTTATTCATCTAAAACATCTTCTGGGGCGCCGTGTGGAGGAGCGGTAGAGCCGGCGACTCATATGCAGCGGCTGTAGTCCTCGACGCGGCTGTTGTGGGTTCGATTCCCGACCATGGAACCTGTGCCGTCTTTCCCCTTCTTTCTCCCGTTTCCTGTCGAGCAACTGTCAAAAAAAGGCCACTAGTGCCTATAAAATCCTTTTTAAAAAAACGAACAAACAAAAACCCATCTGTAGCATATTGGTCCTTTTTTTTTGGTTGAAAATGTTGGGAACAAAGCATCAAAATCTGCAGAATCTTAAAGGTTAAAATGAAAATGCAGGCCCCTAAATTCTTGTGAACTGCTGGAAAGAAAATCTCCCCCCTAAACAGACTTACTGCCGTTTCTTCAGAGAAATAAATTCCAAACGTTTGTTCATAACGAGTGTCATGAAAGAACCCCATATATTTAATGACTGGCTTGAAAACGGGGACTTCAGAAGTCAAAGTTGCGATGGAGCATGTTGTATGCTGCGTGTGAAGGCGATCAAGGCAGGTAACCTAAAGTTGTAAACACAGGAGACACCTGCCAGAGCTAAAAAAGCAGCCACATCACTGGATCAACTTTAATTGGACATGTCTGAAGTTTTATAGAGGTTGCAGCTACTTTTGTATAATTTGCATAAGTCCAAAAGATAATCCATGACAGTCCTCAAAAGGTCTTGCGTTTTGATCACTGAAACTTGCAGAAACGATGATTTGGGTCAAGGCAGGCAAAAATGAAAATGCCCCGATTTCCATCGCCAGTTAGTTTCTCTGTGCCATCTCTGAACTCCAAAGTAGCCTTTATAAAGAGTTTGTTATTACAGATGATCAGAACACTGCAGAACACACTGATTTAAAATCAATGAGGTTGTCACATAGATGCATGGTGCGTAAAATAAAACGTATTAATTAATTAATTAAAAAAAGGAACTAAAAAAGGTCCTTTTCAGTTTCTGAAACTAAAATATTGTTGACTTTGGAGCTGTATTATAGTCCCTGTACATTATTCTGTTTCTTATTATTCCTGACACTTTGTTTTGCACCAGTTAAAAAGATGTTCACTTCCTGCTGGTGTCACGTGACCTGTTATGTGCAGACATCTAATGCTGCAGTGAGCGGCTGAAAGATTAGTCATTAAGTTTTTGAGTTTATTGGACATCCCGAATGCATGTGACGCCAAAATCTGTCGCTGTCCAGAAAAACAGATACTAAAGCATCCAGAATGTGAGAGATGTCAGAGTTAAGTGGGAGGTAGTACCTAAAAGAAAACTGTTTATTTATACTTCACTTTAAAGCTACTGCGTTTTTATGACTTAGATGGGTATTGGGGACTAAATAATCCTGATTGGGTCATCGCTAATATTTAGAATCCTTGTTTTCCCCTTCCTTACAAGCAGAAATGATTTGAGCAATTGTTCAAAGTGCACTGGTAAATCCCAAAAGGTTTCCAGCAACTTGATGCATCAACGTTGCATTGGCTGGTCTAAAAGTTGCCTGAAGTAACAGATAGGATGGTTCATACAGGGACATACTGTCAGAGGAGGCAGCGCCTCAAGTGAAACGGATACTAACCATGATAAGAGAAAATCAATTTGCAACTGCATTCCCATTGCTGTCTCTCTTTATATCACCAATATACTCGTTTTATTACACATGCTGGCGTTCCACAGTTTGTCTAATGTATTTAATGAATGTGTGTGACATATTTAGTTATTTCTGATCGGAGCAGAATGAGGCGATAAGGACCGTGCCCCACTGATAGTAGGCGGTGTTGAGCCCCATAGGCACAATGGACAACAGGTTCTCTTCTACGCATTGAAAAGACTGCAAACAGTCGGAGAACTACGAAAAATGCAGTCAGAATAGAACAGGTCCTCCCCGGCGACCATCTCCATTAAAGCAGCCAGACTTTTAAAAACAAAAGGAAAATATGAGACAGACGAGGAGGATTGTTACAACACAATGACAGATATTAACAGAGAAGGTGTAGGTGAATGGGCTTCATATAAAAAATATAGGATAGGTCATGCAGGGTTTTCAATTTTAATAAGAGGTCAGGCAAAGAAAAACATTTAATAAAAAAAACTCTAATTTGACCTTATATTAAATATTATTTTTCTTTTCTTGCTGTCGCATCGTTGAACAGTATGGAATGAATTAAAACATAATTAAGAGCTCGTAGGACAACTAAATGTTTCAATTAAATATAAGCTTCTGTTTTGGATTTGTGCATCTGACTCCAGAGGAATGAGTTCCTCACCAGTCATGAGCCTCACCCCAAATCACACAATCCCTAAATATTAACAGTGCTTCTCTAAGTAGATTTTTGTTCTTTGTATTCATGTTACTTTTGGCTTAAAACTCTTATGATAAATGGAAAGAAGCAGACAAAAAGTGAGCAGTGGCCTCTACAAGAACCACAGAAGTTCTCAGTGGTCACCTGAATGAGGAAATAACTGACACACCAAACAGTCTCAGCGCATCACCCAACCTCAGCCGTGTCTTCCTACCTATGAGCCCACTCCATATCCGCAGTGCTAATTTGAGAAATTCCGGATGCCTTCGCCGTATCCCTGACTTCAGAGGAGATGTCTTGGTATAGGATGTTCAATAATTCAACACTACAGGCAACCAGGAGAATGTATATAGTGTTTCATTTGGGACTGGGGTAAGTTAGGGGTTAGCAGCATCAGCTTCGCTGCAGCATGCCAAACTACAAAGGCATTTCCTGGGGGCTGGGGAAACGGGGAGGTGTGTGTGTGTGTGTGGGGGGGGGGGTGCATGTCGAGCTCTGCTGCTCGGGAGAGACAGCTCCTTCGTTTGTTGTTAAAGTTTCACCGCTCTCACATACTTACCAGGAATGCACCTTTTTTTTTGTTGCCCGCAGATATTAACACTTAAGCGTTAAATATGCATAGCCGGCTCTTCATGTTTTAGTTTTTATCTTGGAGGCACGGCAGTGCGGAGAGGTTTGCATCACTTCCCGGTACCTACGGTTTATACCCACGGTTTGTTGTGACATCTTTCAGATGTAAAAAACAAAACAAAAAAAAAAACAAACGTCTTTCTCATCTGAGCTTTGTTGCGTCAGCTCCTCTGTAATAGGGGGCGCTGTCATAGGTTCAGAAACGTTTACACATGGATGGTCGCTGTAGGAGGCTGGGCGTTCTCTCCTGATCTGGGAACAGCGTGAAAGCCATGTACAGCAGGATTCCTCCACTTCCCACTTAATAACGCAGATCCTCACGCACATGCAAAGCAAAGTGCACTCGTGCACAGCCCCCTAACTCCTAGGTAGGCGGCAGTGAGACCAGAAGCACACGACAAATGTCGTTGTCACCCAGCACTCCCTCAGCCCCCCCTATCCACTACCCCTGCACCTCTTGCAGCTCTCATCTCTGCCGATCTCTGCAGGGCGGCTGACAGGCCCGCTGAGGGCTCTTGTCGCCGGTTGGATTAAGTGCTGATACAAAAAGAGGCTTAAGGGCCGAAGGAAGCAATGACTCCAAAAAGGGAGGAGGAGGCTGGGGCAGGGAGAACCGGTTGGCTCACGAGCCGGCGGCAGCACCCAATCACGAGATGCTCTGAGGGGCCACCTGCGCCTCATGTTGTCTGGAGGGAGCTGGTCAATCCCCTCGTGACATCCAGGTCAGGGTCAGGACCCTATCGGATCAAAGAGGAGATGGTACGCATACACACACAAAGACCACAGACTAATCCCTTCGCATCAGCGGCCACAAATAAAATGAAAACTACCAGCCTTGTTGTCCTTCGCCATGTTGTTTGCCCAGACCACACTCCTCTGTAAGTCCTTAAGAGACACTGCTGCCGAGAACTGGAAGCTGTTTCTGATCTTTAACTTACCCAAAGAAACCCATCAAAATAAGTCTGAGCAGAGAATATTTAGTTCAGATTGATATTACAGATATAACGTATGTTATGCTTTTATAATGGGCATGATTAGCTGTCCAACGGCTTGCTCAATCGGATGAGAAACATGACACACCGTCCACATTTCCTCTTCTTCTTTTTCTTTTAGCTGATCCGAGGCCCGACTCACTTCCACTCCGCGGTGGCGGACGGGAGTATGAGAAGAGGCTGGTGATCCAGGGAGGACAAATTGTGGGCTTATATCTACCAGCCATCTGTCGGCTAGCACGACTAATCCGGCAGCATCGGACGGGACTCCCTCCCTGGCTGCTCTCGCCAACAAAACATCAATCCTGTCACTGACCTGTATTAGATTCATCCACGCCCTCCGCTCCCTTTGCACCAGTTGTTGGCTGATTTGCATTAACCTTTTTTTTTTTCAATCTTTTTGACACGTTGAAGGAATAGTGGATTACCGGTGATTTTATCAGTAGGTGGTATTAAGGATAACTGAATTTAGAATGCATTGCTTTTCAACTCATGTGTTATCTCATTGGTTGCGAAAATCAGTGTTTGATGTTTGCTTACCAGTTTGAACTTCATATTATTGATTAGTCTGATCAGTGTGGAGGATGCAAGGACCAGGATGCTATTCTGGAGTTGAAACACCACGGTTTTACAGAGAGATGCACTGATCTTTCTTTTCATGGCCAGTACCAATTCCGGTTTTCTTTGGGGTCTGACCTGCTAATTCCAGTTTGGACACAATATTATACACGACTCTAAAAGGAGATAAACGTGCTTTGTTCTTTGATAGAATTAGTAGTTTTAAATCTGACAGAAAATGAAGGAATTCCAAGATTATAGCTATAGTTATTCATGCAAGCAAATTTCCTGGGTTATAGTCATTTTGTTTGTTTGGTTTTAACTCTTTAACTGCTTGATTGATGCATTTAGAAACAGATCAGATGAGTTTTTAGTTTTGATACATTTGATAAATCATTAAGGGGGGGCGGGGGTCAGAATTTTTCACTATCTCGCACTGATCAGAGCCAGTCTCTGGCCCAATATTTGGCGAATCTATGATTTTAAGGCATCGTGGCATTTAAAATAAAACCATAGATCAGATTTCGTTTACTTTAGAAAGAGAAACCATAATTAGCAGTACTGTTGTCAAAATCATACAATATATTGATTCCTACAGTTACCTATAATAATTATTTAGTGATAGGCTGTTGCATCTTTTTGCCATTTATTGAGTAACATTGGGAGTATAAATAGCTGATGTCGGCTGGTTAAACTACAGTAATCTGCTCCGATAGAACCAGCATTCAGCTGGCAAACAGCTAGTAGCCTAGCTTAGCAGCAGTAGCTTTAACCCTAACCCTAACCCTTAATTAGAGTTATGGGTGACATTCTTTTAGTGACCACACCGTGACTAAAAATGGTTCCAAACCTGTGAATTTATCTTTCTCATAAGCAAGGGAAAAGCATAGCAGCTTTCTTTCAGCCACCTCCCTGGCAGTGTGCAGCTGCAGGTGGGGGAGGGTCAGCGCTGCATAACTTTATGCTTCATACAGCTAGAGGACTCCAGTAAATCACACATTTTTTTTCTGTCATCTCAAAAAAATGTCTTTAAACTGTAGGAATACAGATCTACATATTCACAGATTATTCTTTGGAACGGAACTTGAAATTATTTGCAAAAATATTAGTGTTTATATGGATTTTCCAAGATATTGGCTGGGGTTGTGTAACGCTAATATAGGAGTAACATTCATTTTCCTTGGCTCTGATTGGCTGTACCCCCAAGAACAGAGATAAGGAAGACCGTGGATGTTAGCTTCTGTGGTAACGCTAAGACGGTTTCCACTGTGCTTATTTATGCATATTAAATGAAGGATAATAAGCGCTTCTATCCTGCTCTCACCTTGCACTTCCAGCTTGATGTGGTTGCTAATTGGGCCAGTGAACAGTCCCCACAGGTTTTCTGACTGATTCTGAAGGCCTGTTAGTTCTGTTGAGCTACCATTCCCTGGCGTCTTGTAAGAGTAAATGAAAGGCGCCGTATGTCACAGATTAACCTTCTTATGGACTTAACTCCTTGATGGTTCCGTTCTGCATTCAGGTCACGAGTTCAGCTTTACATATTGTTCAGTTGCTGTGAGGATGAAAGTTTCACTACAGCTTTAGGGAAATTCTTGGAGAGTGTTGACAGCACATTGTAACAGTAATGAACAAAAAATAGAAACGAAACAGTTAGAAGCTGCATTTAAAAAGGAGCTTGTCCTGGTTGCTGTTTTTTTCAGCTCCTTCTCCCTATGCGTTTCTGTGTTTTTAGGGATTCTTTCGGAGAAGCATTCAGAAGAACATGGTGTACACTTGTCACCGAGAGAAGAACTGCATCATCAACAAAGTCACCCGCAATCGCTGCCAGTACTGTCGGTTACAGAAGTGCCTGGAAGTTGGGATGTCTAAAGAGTGTAAGTATGAACTTGCTGTTTACACAGAATCCCTTACTGCCAGCGCAGAGCACAAGATCTCATCATGGCTGTTTTAATCCCAAAGCTTCTTGGGGCTGCGGAGAATGTTACATGGACTCCAATCACAGTGTTGCATAAGCAGTGTTCGGTGCTTTGACACAGATTCAGGTGTGAATTCTGATGCTTAATTTAGAGATTAGTATCTTTCAGCTCAGTCAGATAACAAGCTGCACTATAATGCTACTGGTGCATGAATGACTTTAAATTTCAGTGTAAAAAAAAAAAAACAGGGTTCCTACGCTGGCTATCTGGGAAAACATGTCAATATGGGGCACTTTAAAAAAAGTGTCCGTCCATCTATCCACACACATGCGCTGTTTTGAAGCTATCTGCAGTCAATTTAGAATGAATTTTGAGTTCAGTTTAAAGAAAACAAAAGAAAAAAGGACTCTCGAGAAGTGTGAAATTGTAAGAGCTAAGATGCGAAGGAACCCTGAACCTAATGTGGCTTTGTTGACAATGATGAGGCGTGTGTGTCTGAAGAAAAAGGGCAGCCGTGTTTCAGAGAGCGGCGGCGACAGTCGGGGTGTCGCCAGGCTTGGCGGGCCCCTGTGATGAATATGTTCTCACCTGCCGAGAGTGAAAGAGCAGGCGTCTGCTCCCATCATTGCACCCCTGTGGGGGGGGAGGCTTGGTGAACACACACCGCACACAAGCAGCCAGATTTGATGCAGTAATTGGTGGAGGTGTGACCGCCAAGAGCTCAAAGGCTATCACGATGCTTACCTCAGCCTGATCACGTGACTCACCCACAGCGGTTGGCATACGAGGCCCGTTTGTTCTAGGAGATACAGATAAATGCCAAGTAGATGTAAAAATCAATAAGAGGCAAATCCAGACAGAAAGTGTATCTTCCTGCTCGCTACCTCACACTTGTTTAGACGCACGCAGACAGCGCGTGTTGCTCTCTCTGCGCCTCGTGTCTTTACAAAACTATTTACCTCATCGTTCTGCTGCAGAAAGCGCACACAGTTCTCCCCGTGCAGCAGCACTGTGGCTTACAGTAAAACAAGTTATCCTCTGAGCTCCTTACCTTTGAATGGGGTCATTAATCATGGTTAGAAGTATCACAGCAGCCTGCTTTACGCACAGTTGCACACTGCACGCAAACAGTGGCACAGAGTGGAGTTGGAGAGCCATCTAGTGATGAACAAGTGGTACAGCAGCTAATAGTTTTCTGAATGGACTCCAGACTTGGAACTCGCTGTGGATTTAAATGTTTCTGCTCTGGTTCTGCTGAACTGTTTTTAAATTCTGCAAGCGGCCTGTGGTCATTTTGTGCAGCGTGGACATATTGCTCATCCTGTGGTCACAGAAAATGACTTTGGTCAGTGAAAGGGGCCAGTAAGGGGGCTGGTTGCTGAGGGAAAGCCAGGCCATCTGGGCCCAGCAGGGACTCTGACACGGGCACGAGAAGGCTCACGCTCATCAGAACGCCCACTTGTGCATAATAACATGTTCGGGCCATAATTATGCATGCACAAGGTGACAACACTAAGCTGAATGAATGTGAAGACATTGCTCAGAAAACCCCTCTGCAGAAGGTGGACTGTCTGCTAAGCAGCGAAGGGCGTCCTGGTGACCTTGTGTCTGCTGGCAAACAGCTCCGGACGACAGCATCAGACCTTCTGCCAGGTGGTAATGCCAAGCAAGAAAGAACCGGAGGGGGGGAAGGGGGGGGTATAGGGAGACATTTGGGGGCTTCAGAGAAAATGCTTATAATCCTGCTTCCTGTCTAATGTTAACCTGACAGCATGTTCCATACAGAACAGACAACTGTTGCATCCTTTTTTCCTTTCAACCTTTTGTGTTCAGCCTTCCTGTTATCTGTTGGGAATATTGCCCTGTCTCTCTCTGCCAGCCTATAAATGTAGTTTCCTTTAGCATAGCTTCTTACATCCCAGTGCCTCTTCTGTCATTTTTAAACTCTTCACATATACTGAAAAAAGCTAACTTTAAGTCTTCTTACAATAGCAGTGCATATCTGACTTTTATCTAGGGATGCATGTTACTACGGCATTCGCATCGGTATCGGCCGATCTTATTCTTTTTATTTCTTTATTTTACATATTGCTATCGGTCCCATAAGAAAACCGGGCCTTTATTAACTACCGAAGCGCAGAATTATGGGGTGTTTAACTGAAGCAGAGCAGATTTTTTTTTTCACAATTTTGAAAGGGTAGAAAAGAATTAGGGCTGTCAAAATTAAGACGTTTGTAGAATAAACACTGTTTTTTGTTTTTTTACGCATTGATGCATGCGAAGAATGCCCCGCCCCGTTTACCCTCAATTCAACCCGTGTTGCGTTCAGTGTTTGTCATGTGAACAGCATGGCAGACTCGTACTGCATCCACAGTTCCATGGGAACGTCTTTTCTCAGTCGCAGGCCATATAGAGAGATTATCGGTCTACGTCATTCCCCGCTGTACTGCGCATGTCGTCTGCAGAAAGAGACGTGGTCATGTCTTGTGCTGTTGGTTGCACAAAACTCGCACGTTCTATAGAATTCCATCAACCCGCACCCCTTTCATGGCAAACAAAAAATTTCTTTGGTTCCAACCAATCAGAGCAAGCGATTGGAACAAGCAGATGATTAAAAATGAAATGATCTGCAGCGATCACTTCATATCAGGTAAGCCTCCTTGGCTAACAAACAAGCTAACATCGCTGACTAACACTGCAGCTGCAAGATAACTGCAAATAATAATGGGAGCTATGTAAAGGGCCGATAACCCAGATTTGCAGGTGCATCTGCTGTGTTGATAAAAAAATAAAATCCTTCTTTTGTTCAGAAGAAACGGTCGGAAAATGTAAACCACTTTGTTTGCCTTAGGAACTGGCTAAAAAATGAATAGGTCAAAATAGGCATGTGTAAATGTGATAGTGGAATTCATAACAATAGTTCCCTGCATTTCTACTGCATTTCCTTACAAAAAGGGCAAAGGCTCTGTCCTTTATTTACACTGAAAATGATAAATTTTCTGTCATATTCAGGAATGTTGTTTAATCATAATTAATTCACAGCTACCCTCTGAATAATTAAATAAATTTTTTTAACATTTGATAAAAATTGTTTGACAGACCTAAAAAAAAAAATATATATATATATGTGTGTGTGTATATATATGTGTGTGTATATATGTATATGTAATATTGGTAAATAAATGTTATTTACTATGACGGCAACAATAATATCTGATATTGCCCATATATCAGTGCATCCCTACTTTTAGCTGTAGAGTTTGGATGAAATACGAACGTTTCCGCTAGATCAATGAGAAGTGATAGAGAAAAAAGAGAATCAAAAGTCCTGTAGCACATTGCTGCTGTTTCCTCCCATAAATCTTTGTGTTTTGGACACCCTTCTGATGGCACCTTCCCTCTGCTGCGTTTGTTCAACTTCAGAGCGGCCTCCATCCCCCAGTGACATCACCTCCCCTTGTTTGTTGAGGAGGCGAGATAGGAGCAAGAGGGGAAGAGAAGTGAACCCGGTGTGAGTTAGAGAGCCCAGAGAGTGGAGGGGGAAGGAGGAATATGAGAATCTGTTGGGGGGGCGACCAACTCTGTCGACTGTGGCTGTGAGCTGCAGGAGCAGGGGGAGAAACATTGACGTTTTTATCTTTCCATTGAATTTAATCTGTGTGATGGACGAGCTGCCAGCGCTTTAATTTTCCTCACGCGAATTATCCCTGTCTGCCTACCTCTGTGTGTCTGTGTGCGCTGCAAACACACACACACACACAGGTGCTCACAGATGCACACGAACTGCTGAAATCCACCATGAAAAGGACGGACTGACTGATGTCTCATCACTATTTTCTATGATACGCTCTAGTTCCTGTAAATCATAGAAATTGAATAAAGACGTAAATATAAACAACTCAGGATGAATGTTGCTCTGTTAGCATTCACATTGTCTAAATTTATTTTGAAAAGATGCATTTATTGAAGCTGACAAACAGACGAAAACTGTAGAATACACATTTGCAGTCACACACACACACACACATTCATGACCGTATTTCATTCATTTGCGTGATCCCCAAGCCCAGGCCTCCTCAACATCCCCCAAGTTATTGCATGTGGCAATTCGCCATGACAGATCGCCAGTCGCGCCTAATAGTTCTTTAATGACTTCATTAAACTGTGTTGTGCGGCATACGATTGTGCTGCCAATTTGTCAGTGCGGGTAATGTCTGGGCACTGGGGATGCCCCACTTTTATTTGTGAATTAATTGGACATGGACGGTGCTGCTGCACCCCCCCCCCCCCCTTATGGCAAACACAAGACTGATTTCCAATCAGCCCCACAAGCAGAGCTGGCCCAGATCTGCTGAGCAGCTTAGTACAGATGTACACAAACCTCCTACAATGTTGAGTGCTGGACCCGCACTAAGGCATAATTCTATCATCAGCATAAATGGAAATGAAAGGCATTTTTCTATCTTTTTATGTGGAAAAAAAAGCAACTTCCTCATAAGTGTCAATAAGCGCTGGGAAGTAGCACATTAACATGATCACAGCAGGGTCTTCGTCTCATGTTGTGGCAAGCAGTGCTTAGCAGGAACATAATGCAGGATCAGACTTCCAGCCCCCGCCTTCCTGCTTGCCTTAATGTTCTCCCAGGCAGGGAGGCCTGTCTGTGGGCTGATGAATGAGCCGCGGCACAGAGCTGTGATTTCCCTTCCTTGGCCCCAGTCCAGGGCCCCCTCTATCAGAGACCGCCACTTCCCAACAGCCCTAGTGCACTTACCCTCTGTGGTCAAGGTTCGGATTGAGACAAGGAAATTCTGATCCTGGGTCGGGAATGGGAGACGATGCAGCTTTACTGTTGGGAGATAGAGATGAAAGAACTGATAGATGTGGTGGATTTAAGGTGAAAGAAAGTTTAGAAGATTTCTTTGGTCCCCTATTCTGATCAGAGTTATTTAGAAAAATGTGTTTGCCAATACCAAGTCCTCTGTATGGTGCTACAATGAAGTTGTATTCTGAGAACATAAAGAAGTCTAAAAGAACCATAATGTAGAGAAATTGAACTACACATGAGAAAGGTGTTGAACTCTTCCATCCTGGAACGAGTTACAAAGCCATTTCTAAGGTGTTGGGGACTCCACTGAACCACTGTGAGAATCATTATCCACAAATGGAGAAAACATGGAACAGTGGTGAACTTTCCCAGGATTGGCCCACATACCAAAGTTACTCCCAAGAGCACATCAGTACAGTGGAACCTCGACTGTATGTGCTTCAGTATTCTCAGATTCTTCTGTGGAACGTAACTCCAAATTCTTTACAGAAAATTCGCCTATTCACAAATTGTTTCTGTAGAGCCCATCTAAAATATTCCAAATAAAATTTAGCCTGGGAAGCTGAAATACCTGGACACAAAGCAGCCAATTCAGAAGCGGCATTCATTTTACTTGCTGCTGATTGGCTTTACCCACAAGGGCAGAAATAAGGACGACTATGGATGTTAGTGTCTGTGGTAGTGCGTGGGCCAAGATTTCCAAGAAAGCTTATTTTATTTTTATTTAACCATTATTATAACAGGAAGTCCTTGAGGCTAAAATCTTTTTTTGTGGGAGACCTGGCCAAGAGGCACATTGGTGTAAAGTATACAAAACAATAATTACCAAGTACAGACAATTAAAATGAAAAACATACAGTAATAGAGCGTACGATTAAGACTTCATAAAATAACTTAAAGAGTTTAAGAAAAGTATTTTCACTCTTCAGTTAAACAGTTATTGAGAAGAGTTTTAAATTCATTCACAGGAACAAAACGTCAGAGTTTAAATGATTTTTGCAAATTGTTCCTGGACCAAGATGTTTGGGGACATTGAAGAGAAGCTAAAGTGATGAGTGGGTATTGTGTCCACTGATGGCCAAAGCCAAGAGTGGCACAAGTTGACATTATGTTTAGGGGCCAAATACCTTTTTCCTTCTAGGAGAAAACTGTGAGGTAGCAAAAACGTTGGGTTTTACATCACTGTGTATGCTTAAAAACACTCTGGATTGAACTGCAGTGACAAACACTGACCTACGTTAGATTTACATTTGTGTCATAGTTTGTGTAGCATGTAAGGAACTCACCTATCATGCTTCATGCAACAGATTAATTTATCCTACTAAGAATTTCTCCAGCATAATAATCTTAGTATGCTGGTCCAACAGAGACTCCACTCACTTACAGAGCTGCTATAATCTTTCAACATTGCCTTATCAAAAACACATATGGCTTTTTAATTTGTTGCTGAACATATATCTAATTGAGCACATAGGGGCTACAGTTTTCAATGAACTCACATCTAACTCCAGTTGACAATGATTTCATGCGCTTTGCTGACCTGCTAGGCTAACGCTAGTTTGTTTTCTCTCTGTTTTGATATGACTATAAAAATTGTGTAAAAAGTTATTCAGCTATTTAATAAACCTAGCGCTTTTCTTTGAACGTCATAAAATTGATTGACTAGTCTCTCAGATGCTTTCTCCCTAGCAACTAACAACATCAAAGCACAGTGGGGAGCTGCAAATACACCACCGTCGTCATAGTAAAGGATGAAATGTTTGGGAAAAACCCAGAATCTTTAAATCAGGAATAATGTACCAAGCTTCTTGTGATTCGGTTACCAATCATTTCAAAATGCCTTCATTCAATATCCTTAATATTTACCATGTTTATCTGTGGAGAATAAAGAAAACTGAGAGGATGATGGGTAAAGTGAGAACATGTCATAAACCAAGAGAGGGAAAGAAGGGAAAAAAGGCTGGAGCGCCCCCACCACCACCACCCCCCTACCCCACCTACAGGCACTATAGCCGAGCCCTTTTAAAACCATTAGAGGATGGATATTTGTCATATTATGTTATTACATTAGCCGGGACCCCTAATGAAAGTTGTGGCAGTTTGTCAGCCTTATGGATAGCTCCATCCCCCAAAACCATTTATCAACTAACACCCCATCTCACCCAATCTACCCGTGCGCACACATATACACACACACGCATATACACAACCTAATCAGAGCCCACGTGGAAAGGCTGGGAGATATGGATCGGGCTTGTAATGGGATTCCAATGCTAAACACCCGCCCTGTGTTTTTTGTCATTTGGGGTGATCATGCTCTCAGCCAGATCGCCCAGAGGGAAACAACAGTGGATTATGTCGAGCCTTTTTTTTTTTTTTTTTTTCTTCTTCTTCTTGTTCCCTATCCTCACACCGTTACCACATCCCTCCCTGGATACAGCTGTCTCCCAACATTTGTCTTTCAGCCTCTGATTACAAAAAGAGTTGTTTCTGCTCCTCCCTGCACAGAATATCATGTCACCAAGCTCTTTATTACTGCAGACATTACTTTCTGTCAGGAGACTTTAATAACGGATTTAAAGATCTGCATACTGTGCAAGAATTTCCTTTTGGTGCAAATTTCTTTTTTTAGTCATGTTTTAAAGATAAATACTTCGCCTTCCAACGTGTTCCTGCACCTTGAACCATTTCCATTTTGTCACATTACAACCACAAACTTCACTGTAATTTTATTGGGACTTTATGTGATAACCCATCACAAAGTAACATAATTGTAAAGTGAAACAAAAAGGATTGGTACATGGATTTCAAATTTCTTTTCAAAGTAATCTCTAAAAACGTGGCATTTGTTTGGCATTTATTCTGATACCCCTAAGTAAAATCCAGATTAACCAAAGTCACCTAGCTGGTTCACCAAAACTGGACAAAGCTTGACACAAGCCATGCAGTTATTACAACAAACATGTGGAAGATGGTGATCAAAAGTGAACAAATAACCAAAGTAATGCTGCATAATTTTGGGGGAGGGGGGGTGTAAGCAGGGACAGGGAAGCTGGTCAAAGTTGATGAATAACTGATCTAAAAAGACTTGGCTGCAGGTCTTGAAAAATGATGTTTGCAGTGCTCTCCATCCCATCTGACCGAGCTAGAGCTTTTCTGTTAGGAAGAATGGAGGAAAAGAGTCAGCCTCCTCATGTGCCTGCAGCTGTAAATGTATATTCCAGTGCAGTTCATCATGGTGTACTCCTTGTGCTTCCTTTGCTCTGCGTAGCGGTGAGGAACGACCGGAACAAGAAGAAGAAGGATGAGAAGAAGCAGGAGTGCACCGAGAGCTACGTGCTGAGTCCCGACACGGAGCAGATGATCGACAGGGTTCGCAAGGCGCACCAGGAAACGTTCCCCTCTCTCTGCCAGCTGGGCAAATACACTACGGTCAGTGGCTTGATTTTAGCCATCTGTGTGTCCCATGAGTTGTTTCAGCTTCTTTTTTGAAATGTTGGTTAAGCCATTGTCTGACCTGTCAATGATCTTCACAGACTAACAGCTCAGAAAGGCGTGTGTCCTTGGACATAGACCTGTGGGACAAGTTCAGTGAGCTCTCCACCAAATGCATCATAAAGACGGTGGAGTTTGCGAAGCAGCTGCCGGGTTTCACGACACTCACCATTGCCGACCAGATCACTTTGCTCAAAGCTGCCTGTCTGGATATTCTGGTACAAATAGTGGCTTATCTGTTCATCACTATTCATAACCACATATAGGATATTAGTTTTTTTTAAATCGGTGTCTTTCTAAAACCTTGTTTACAGATACTGCGGATCTGTACACGCTACACACCAGAGCAGGACACCATGACCTTCTCAGATGGTCTCACATTGAATCGAACCCAGATGCACAACGCCGGCTTTGGTCCCCTCACTGACCTGGTCTTTGCCTTCGCCAACCAGCTCCTCCCCCTGGAGATGGATGATGCAGAAACGGGGCTTCTTAGCGCCATCTGCCTGCTGTGTGGAGGTATGACACACATCCTAACCCTGGAGCTACAAACAAATTAATTTTGATGTGCATATTTTTTTAAGCCTCCACCTTTTTTAGAAAGTTTGTTCTTTCCACAAAAACCTGCTATATCGAATTCTATACTTCCCTCTAGTGGAGTATTTAAGTAGTACATGTTGCAATGGCAGTTTTATTTAAGAATCCAACATGGTCGCCTACATCTATAATCAATTTATAAGTAAAAATGCAAGATTCTTGAAAAATTTGTTTGTAAAAATGGTTTTTAAGAGTGGATATGCTAAACAACAAAGATTGGTTTAGGGGTCTTCCTGCTCTCCGCGAGGATGGACGCTTTTCTCTACTTCTGCATTCTTCTGTCTTGTCAACTATTTTTGGAGCCTCTCTTTGCATTCTCCTCCGTAAAGAATTCAATTCAAATGAATCTGTTGGGGTAGCAGCATCAGAGCCAGGGATTTAAAAAGGCTAAACAACCTGATAAAGAAGGCTGGTTCTGTTCTTGGGACAACTGTGGAAAATCTGGAGATGATGATGCAAAGAAAGATTCTTCATAAAATCAAAAAAATTATGGACAACCCTGAGCATCCTCTTCATGAGACAGTCATACAACAACAGAGCGTCTTCAGTCGGAGGCTTCTTCAGTTTCGCTGCAATACAGACCGCTACAGGAAATCCTTCCTGCCCACAGCCATCATCATCTACAACAACTCCTTAAAGAATTAATTATATGAGCTATACCAACACTTAATTTCCCTCTGGGATCAATAAAGTATTTTTGAATTGAATTGAATTTGAATGCACGCAGTCCTGGATTTCAAGATGCTCGCGGTACCCTAAGACTCCTGACCACTCTTCAGACAGCGAAATGATGGGCGCGTGCTTTGGATGGCCGCGACGGGTTTCTCTGTACGGAGGGTTCCCAAACCTCCCCCCCGTCCCATTTGTGTTCTCATATGTTATGACCGATTCATGTGCTTATATGTTTTTGCAGTGGGATTTTCAGCACCTCAGCTCGGCGCCCTGTAGGGGGCTGGGCTGAGTTGCCTTTTTTCCCCTGTTCACCCCCCCTACCTATTGTGAATAATTTATCTTATCTTATCTTATCTTATCTTATCTTATCTTATCTTATCTTATCTTATCTTATCTTATCTTATCTTATCTTATCTTATCTTATCTTATCTTATCTTATCTTATCTTATCTTATCTTATCAAAGGGGAAAGGTATAATGTATAAAGCACCAATTATGACACCAAAAATTGGAGAAATATAGGGGATGCTTTCTGGGGTGGATTGTAAATGAATTATTTTTTGTATCTGGCTTTGAAGTTTTAAAATCAACATTTTTTTAAATTAGTTCAAGTTTTTTCAAGTTTCAAGAAACACAGCATTGAGGATTATTAACAAATTTCTTTGGGTTTTGTGTCTTTTTCATAGATCGACAAGATTTAGAAGAAGCAGACAAAGTGGACATCCTGCAAGAGCCTCTTCTGGAGGCGCTGAAGATTTATGTGCGGAAGAGGAGGCCCCACAAACCTCACATGTTCCCCAAGATGCTGATGAAGATAACTGATCTGAGAAGCATCAGTGCTAAAGGTCTGCTGTTCCTCACACACAGAAACAACCGATCCACACAGGCTCTTTCATGTTTTCACTTTCAGCTACTTTGGTTTTATTTATTGTAATTAGGGATGTCACACCTAGGAATTCTTTGAATTTGGTACAGATTCAAATAAGTTATTAACAGCTATTTCCTGATAGAGTCCCAGTCAGATACTTATTTAAAACTAACAACACACTATTTTCCATCACTATATGTATGTGTAAAATCCAAAGTGAGCAAACTAAAGAAAATTCTAAATCAAATCAATATTTGGTGTTACTACCTTTGGCCTTCAAACCAGCATCAATTCTTATAGGTTCAATTCAGTTTATTCATAGAGTGCCGATTCACAACAGATGTCATCTCAAGGCACTTTACAAGAAAAGGCATTTCAAAGCAATCATACAAACATTCCAATTAGTTTTAAGTTTTAGTTTGTTTTCTATTTAAGGAATCCCAGCAGATTCCATGGATTCATTGACTGGCAGTCGTGCCCCGTTGATATAAACTCCAACCACAGCAATCCCTCATACTGAGCAAGCAGTTACACTTGCACAAAATCAGGGATTTTGTAGGATTACAGTCAAGTGTATGATCAACCAGTTATACTAAACAGGTGCTAATGATCATCAATGTCACATGTAGGTTGAAACACAGTCATTAACTGAAACATAATTAGCTGTGTAGGAGGCTTATAAGTGGGTGAGGAACAGCCAAACTCTGCTACCAAGGTGATGTTGTGGAAGATAGTTTCATGTCATGGCAAGATTGAGCACAGCAACAAGACACAAGGTAGTTATACTGCATCAGCAAGGTCTCTCCAAGACAAAGATTTCAAAGCAGACTGGGGTTTCTAGATGTGCTGTTCAACATTGAGCATCGTAGACGCAGTGGTCAGCCAAGGAAACTTAGTGCAGCAGATTACATGAAGAGACAGAAGGATGTGAGGAAGCCTACATCCACAGAAGATCTGTGGTTAGTTCTCCAAGATGTTTGGAACAACCTACTAGCCGAGTTCCTTCATAAACTGTGTGAAAGTATACCTAGAAGAATTGATGCTGTTTTGAAGGCAAAGGGTGGTCACACCAAATATTGATTTGATTTAGATTTCTCTTTTGTTCATTCACTAATTTGTGTTGCTTGATGAATATAAATGATTAACACTTCCATTTTTGAAAGCATTCTTTGTTTATAGCATTTTTCACACCTGCCTAAAAGTTTTGCACAGCACTGTATGTATGTATGTATGTGTGTGTGTGTGTATATGTATATGTGTGTGTGTATATATAACATTACTAGTATAGTGACTGTCAACAATCGTGATGTATATCTAACTCGACACATACAGTAATTCAATAAGCTTATGTCTTGTTGTCATATAAAGCAGATGGGTAGAAGTGCTAGGCTACTGTTAGCATGTTACTCTGTTTCGATATGACTCGATGACATATTTCAGTTGATCAAAAGCAGACAGCACTTAGAAAAAATGTATTTTTCTTGCTTCACAAACAACACTTTACTTTGCTTGACATATAATTTAATGACTAGTGTTTCAGCTGCATTCTTGCTTGTGAAGCAGCTCACATGACAGAGACTAAAAGCTTATTTTAAAAGAGGAAAAAAGAACAGAAATTAGATCAGCAAATGGAAGTGCCCGGTCCTAAATACAACTGTGAACTGGAAAGCGGGCTCAGATTTCAAAACCAACCAGAAAAAAATGCGTCTGCATAGCTCGTAACAACATCACAGACAGTAGACCTACAACAGATATCTGGAATATTGAGTTTTTTTATATAGATCATTTAAAAAAGCTTTGAGCGGAACCCCTAGACTAATACAAAATGTTGGTTGCTGATGTTGCTTTGTCCATCTATTCTTGTCTGCAGGAGCGGAGCGTGTCATCACACTGAAGATGGAGATCCCTGGATCCATGCCGCCTCTCATCCAGGAGATGCTAGAGAATTCCGAGGGACTGGAGAGTGGAGCTGCAGGCAGCAGGCCCAGCGGAGCCCCCCCAGGCAGCTGCAGTCCCAGCTTGTCCCCCAGCTCGGCCCAAAGCAGTCCAGCCACACAGTCGCCGTAGTAACAGCCCTCTCATTTTTTGCTTTTTCCCCTCTTCATGTCGTCACCTCCAATGTGGTTCCGAACAGAAGGGGGCAAAGGAGGTGGGCTTTGATCCAAACTGCTGATCACAGGAGACTGGCAGAGTCACCTCCTTCTCTCCAATCCCCACCCGACACAAGTCCACATCTCCTGATCTGCTGGCTGTCACTGTGGAACTCTGTCCGGACAGGAGGGGGGTGGGGGGTGAGGCTGGAACAGGCCCGGACGACCCGATGCCTCAGAGATGCCGCCCCGTAAACACTGCTGAGGACTCCTCCACCTCCCTCCCTCCTCCTCTCTCTCCACCTTCCTCAGAAAGACAGATGTTACCAAGTCGGGATGGAGCAAGCTGCTTTGAATGAGTGAGAGCAGCACAACGGGACGAAGACATGGACGGGGAAATGGACGTTGACTGACTTGACAAACACCAGACACTTTGTTGTCGTTTCTCTGAGGCAGACTGCAACTTTGGAGCTCATCGGGAGACCCGACTCCTCAAAAGACTTTGGGTCTTTCCTCTTTTTTTTTTCATTTTCGAACAAAAACAACCAGATTTTGTACAAAAGATATATAAATATATATAGAAGAATTAAGGAACTATCGTGATTGGCGTGTCCGGGAGAGAACCGCAGGTTGAAATGAGGACAAGTTGACCACGCTGAGATTAGAACTTGTTGTACTCCTTCACTGTTTGAATCTTTTTCATACCTATCAAAGAATGAGAGACGTTTCAGTTTCACATTTGTATATTATTCTTAATAACAAAAAAGAAAAAAGACGACATTTCTCTCGAGTCGTACACAAACACAGAAATGTGCACAGAAAAATAATGAATATCAGCTATTCCAGGTTGGATTTGTTTTCCCTTTAATCTTTTTTTTTGTTCTTTTTCTGTTTTCCTCCCAAGAGAATGGAAAAAAAAACCTGATTGTATGAACTTGGCTGTATGATATTGTCACAGATCCTTTCAAGAAATCAAATTAATGAAGAGTCATTATTAAGGTGTATTTTAAGTGGCTTTGCGTTTGTGTACATAAGCTGTATTCATTTCTTTAAAACTATGAAGAGTTTTAGGCCTCACATGATTTTTTTTTTTCTCTCGCAATTCCTCTTTTGTGTTTTGTTCTAGTTTTTGTGATTCAAGAAAAATACATTTTTGAGCACATTTTACTGAAGGAAGTTCTTTCATGTTTTGTGTCCTACTAAAAAAAAGTATTGGCCGAGCCCTTCACCGATCACTGGCTGTTCAGAATGTGACCTTCACACACCGTTTCAACATCTGCCCCTTTCATTTTAAAGCTGTGTCTTTTTATGGTGTACAGTATGATAACCAGGCATGGGCTCGAATGACCCAACAATGCAAATCAGTGCTACAGTATCAAAGTGTTTACATAAACATTTCAAACTGAAATTGTTGCTGTGATCTAATTCAGTGTTTCCCAACCCTGCTTCTCCAGGCACGCTGCCCTGCATGTTTTAGATGTTTCCCGGCTTCAGCACGCCTGATTTCTATTGATGGCTGATTAACATCCTTTTGCTGAACTGCAGTCATCCGAATAACGTGTGTAAAAGCAGGGGAAACATCTAAAACATGCAGGGCAGTGTGCCTGGAGAAGCAGGGTTGGGAAACACAGATCTAATGGATTTTATTTCAGTTCAAGTCAAATTATGTTTATAGGCACATTTTGGCCTATGTAGAAATAAAAAACGCAAATTAAGATGATGATCATCATCTTAGTCTGGATTTATGCCAGGGAATAACAATGTGTTTTTAATAAAAAAAAAAAGAAATGAAACAATAACATTTATTTATTGGTTAATTTAATTTTAATACATCAATTTTTACAAATCATTGAGAATAAACACTTGTTAAATTCCTCTGTAGTTTAAAAAAAAAAGAAAAAGGAATAACTAAACAGAATATTATGCCTTCATTATAAGAGGCTAATATCAGCTGATCCGGTTTCTGCTCAGGTAGCCAGCCTACTGCAACCAGCCAGCTTACAAACAGTTAAACCCAATAGTATTCACACCCCTGACAGATTTCACTTTAAAACAAGGAAATGAGATCTCTCAAAAGATTATAAACTACGTAAAAGCAGCATTATTAATTTTTCATTTTTGTTTATTTAAATTCGGATTAACATGACATGTTGAAAGTTATTTATACCTTCAGTCAATGGAAAAAAAAATCTTCATTTTTATCACAATGACCAAACCCTTCTTCTAAGAGCCGAGTAGCGTTTTGCAGGTTTCCAGTGGGATTTAACGACTCCCTACCATCACCCTAATCTTTAGCTCCCTCCACAGATTCTTTAATCAAATTTAAGCTTGGTCTCTGGCTCAGGCGATCCAAAATGTTAATATTGCTCCCAGTCAGAAGCAACATTTTTTTTTTTTTTTACCGCCGGGGGTGTGAATAATTTTAGGCTTAACTATAGTTTCAACACAATGTTAGAAGTGACACCTCTCATTACCACGCCGTGACTGTCGGTGGTTTTTGTGACCAGAAGTATTCCCAAACTTCGCCTCACCTTCTAAAGGGGGAAAAAAGTGTAACAGCCTGGTTTCCAGCTGTTTTCAAGCCACACAAATAAAACGATCCACGCCCGTGTCATCCGGTTCTTCTGGTGCCTCGCCAGGTGATCCTTTTTGAACCTGTTCTATTCAGAAGTGCCAACGTTGCTGATTAAACTGTCCACAGGTGAACTCCAGTAACCTGTTCTGTCTCTACATGTCCGACGTTTGTTAAAGGTGCTGACTGAAGCGCCGCGCCGCGCCACACCCGATGTGTACTCCCCTTAATTGTTTGGCATACATTGATGCCGGTACCCGGCTCCCTTCAGAGCACGGCTTTAGTTTCTTTTGCCTTATAGCAGAAGGAAAAAACATAAATGGTGATAAGATGCTCGGCCCAGCTCCAACAGGTCAGCTTCATAGAGAGTTTAATGTTAGGGAGGGTGTATATACACTCTGTATTAAACACTTGTCATTCTCTGTACTCTGAATGAACTGGTTTGTAGTGGACGGGACAGGACTTGATTGTCATTGTCTTCTTCTTCTTTTTTTCTTTTTTTTTGCCGCCTGTCAATGAAGGTTCCAAATATAAGTTCTCCCACACCAAGCAGCTTGTGAGGGCTCCAGAGCAGCCAGGCGCCCCTGTGACTCACTTTACACCAAAACGCCTTCACCTTTAACACGTCTTATCTGGACCATCATTACTGTAACGCACCAATGTCTCAGGAAGGAATCATTTATGTGTGCTTGGCCTGTTGTTTGTATATGTTCTGTGATGCAACCCCTAAAGCCTCCAATCATAAATGCACATGTGTACACACTTCTGCTGCTGAGCCCCCTGAATATTTCCTCCAGTCACACACTTTTGTTCAAACCCTGGCCCACCAGGACTCATGCAGAGAGACTCAGACCCTGAGCCTCTCATTGTTGCAACATAGGATGCCAGTGTGGAGTCTCTCTGAATCATTTGTACTTTTTATTTGTACGGGGGAAAAGGTTTAAATATATATGAAAGCAGCAACTTTATATATATATATATATATATATATATATATATATATATATATAAATAAAGCTGCTTTCATCCTTTGAGGACTGTCCAGAGCAGCGCACAACCCCCCCCCCCCCCCCCCTTTCACAGATAATCTGGAATAGCAACAGACACACCGTCAGCTTGAGAAGTATGGAATACGTCGCAGTTTTGTCAAGATTATCAAGGAACTTTGAAAAAAGGAAGAAAAAAAACATAAAAAAATAAAATCAACATTTAATAATTAAACGTCTCTGTCATTTTTTTTGTAAATCTTTGAGCCATCTGTTCTTCTGTTGCCATTGCATACAAAAAAAAAGTGTGTTACTACCATGTAAACATTAATTTCGGTCCTTATATTCCAAAACGGAATCTGTAAAGGTTGTTACAGTTTTTTTTTAAATTGCTGAAACCTTCACCCATTTTCTTAAAACCATAAACACAAATCCAAAACTCATAACTACATTCAAAAAACTCGAGAGTTTTCTATCAAAACCAAACCTTTGCCTCAAAATCACCTGCTTCAAAACCAAATCATCCGTTCATCTCATACACAGCAAGTAAAATATATTAACCACAGCACATCTCTTAGATACATCGAATAATAGAAGACACAGCATCCAGGGCATGTAGTAAACAGGAATTCTTTTAACAATTTAACCAAAAATGGCAGTGATTAGTGATATGAAATCAATGTATATAAGAAAAAAACTAAATAAAAAGCACATTACTGTAATTCTCAGATTCACAAACGTATACAATGGTTGTCCAAATTTCATTAGTAATGACTATTCTTGGTCGTCCTCGTCCACCACCTCCCCTCCCTCTCTGTATCTTTGTTCCACCTGTGAACTCTGAACTGACTTTTATCCTGCCCAGTTGGTCGGATCTCATCACCAGATACGTGTGTGCTGAATTGTGAGTTGCTGGGTGTAAAATATGACAGCTGTGTTTTAGTTGTGTTCACATTTTGCTGCCAGTGTTTAAAAGTTTTTTTTTTTCTGAATTCCCATAGTTTAAGTTTGTCCTCTGAGGAGGACATTTGTAAAGCCAAGTATCCCCTACCTATTTCATGCTACTTACGTAAATGCTTTTGTGATCTAATGAGGACATTTAGAGCTTTTGAATGAGCCCACATGCGTAGGGGTGAAGAAGAACACACAAATGTACTTTCTGGATTAAAGTAGCAACATTTTGGGGGGTAGTGTAGTGGTATTAGCCAGGAGCCCCATGTTCAGAGGCCTCAGTCCTTGATGCGGCTGTCCGGAGGATTGCTTCCACCCCGCGGACTTTTGCCAATGGCGCTTCCCCACTTCTCCCCCCCTTTCTATGCTGTCCACTGTACAATAGTGGCCACCAAAACTTTTTTTTAAAGAGTAGCAACATTTTACCAAAACATTTTGTGACTACAAAATGTCCTCTATAGTGGACATTGGTCGTTATGTCCTCCATCTTGTTCTGTATTTTTTCAAATGAGAAGAAAAGGATTTACTGTCAGAGGCAGAGAGAAAGTAACTGTGAATTGTTGGTGGAATCTCAGATATTAAGTTACATCTGATCAGGAAGATCAAGATGGAGTTTTTAGCGTTTCATGGACCTCCAAGGATGACATTCAGTGACCCACCTGTACTTTACAGGTTCTTTGCCACTATCAACTTCCTGGACACTGCAAAAGGGACTGGAGCTCTAATGGTGAACAGACAAAATAGTGCAACATCATAGGGGATAAACCCTTCAAGAAGAATGAAGGGAGCACTGGAAATGATAGACAAAGTCTATAAATTAGATATACATCAATGTTCCAGCATTTATGCACAAAATGGTGATTAGAGTTTCTGTCAAAGTGCTTTTGCTGACTCATTTAAGTTTCCATAAACTAAGAAACAGTGATTTAGAAGTTTTACTCAAAGTCCAGTTTCACTTGTATGACGTTCCAATGTCCACTGGAGTGGATGCTTCATAGCTTAAAAACAAAATTATTTTTTTTCAAAAAATCTTTTCAATACTCTAATTGTATCCAAATGGGAAAGTGAAAAAAAAGAGTGATTAGGCAAAAAAAAAATCCTGGTAGTCAGGAAGATTCAAGTGTGAAATGTGTTTAAAGTTTTAAAAAAAAGAGTGGATGAGTTTTGTGTCTTAAGTACCCAAATAGTGTTTGAGGTTGAAAATGGACTTTAGGTCACAGAGAATTTGGTTGGAGAATGGAGTTTAATGTTTTAGTAATTCAGAAAAACTAACACTCACTGATATATTTTTAAGAGTTTATTCATGTTCATTTTTTAAACTATAATCATAAATTAGCTGTTATGTTAGCTGCTGAAAAGGCCCCTTGATAGGTTTGAATGACCTTATCTGTCTTAAGTCTTGTCCAAATCTGAATTTATTACTCATTTTATTGACTGGATAAGAGCACTTTATAAGAAACCTCAAGTTGTGGTCACTCCAACTGGTCAAATTGGCCTTCCTTCTAAACAGTTCCTAACAGAGCACTTTGCTCTCAGACTGCAGGTTTACTTGTAGTTCCTAGGATTTCTAAAAGTAGAATGGGAGGCAGATCTTTTAGTTATCAGGCTCCTCTCCTGTGGAACCAGCTCCCAGCTTTAGTCCGTGAGGCAGACACTCTGTCTACTTTTAAGGCCAGGCTTAAAACTTTCCTTTTTGATAAAGCTTATAGTTAGAGTGGCTTAGGTCATCCTGAGCTAGCTCTGTAGTTATGCTGCTATAGGCTTAGACTGCTGGAGGACAGACTTACCAATTTTCTTCACTCTGCTTTTCTCATAGATAGATAGATAGATAGATAGATAGATAGATAGATAGATAGATAGATAGATAGATAGATAGATAGATAGATAGATAGATAGATAGGGGAAATTCACTTTGTCCAGTGCTCATATTTAGAAATATACATTAGACTAAAACAAAACACCCCAATAACAGATAAATGATTTAGGAAACATGTTGGATGTCGATGATGAGTCTTATGTCTGCAGGAACAAACGATCTCCTGAACCTTTCAGTCCTGCATCTCAAAGAGATCAGTCTTTCACCGCAGCTGCTTCTCTGACTGGTCAGGACATCATGGAGGGGGTGTTTGGGATTACCCAGAATGCCCTGCAGCTTCCTCCTCATCTGCCTCTTTACCACACTTCTTACAGGGTCCAGCTCCCAACCCAGCACAGAACTGGCCTTTTTGACCAGTTTGTCCAGACGTCTGCAGTCTTTGTCTGCAGTGCTGCTTCCCCAGCAGACAACAGCAGAAGCACACTTCCAATGACTCCTACTACTCTCCAGTTGCATTATATGCTGTTATTTCAACTGTTAACTTTGTTTTCTCTCAGTGTTTTTCTCTCCATAGAAGCTACACCTGATCGGGTATCCTGTTTAGCTACAATGCCCTGTTGGAGGGGGGGCATCGACTGGGATGGTGCTCCCAGTAACTGAACATCCACTGTGTCCTGTTATCAACTTTTTACTTTCTGTAACATAGAAAGTTCTCTTATATCAGATCTTCTGTTCCTTCTGTGTTTCTGCTCTGTCTTCTCAAACCCCAGACTGTCGTGGCAGATGGCCGCTCCTACTGAGCCTGGTTCTGTTGGAGGTTTCTTCCTGTTAAAGGGGAGTTTTTCCTCTCCTCTGTCGCTAAATGCTTGCTCAGTATGAGGGATTGCTGTGGTTGGAAGTCTGTATCAACGGGACGCAACCTCAAGTCAATGACTCAATGCAACCTGCTGGGATTCCTTAAAGCTACATTGGGTATTTTTTTGAGTTAATTCTTAGCAAAAACCCCTTTGTTCTTTCCAAAATATGTGCTCTTTCATGTGTAATTACTTCCACCTACTAATGAAAGTATTCTTGTAAGTGTAGAACCTGCTATTCAGAATACATACATAGTCGCTCGAATGGGTGAATCCATGTTGAGCCTCCATCTTTGAAATACATTCGCCAATGAGGGACATTCTAGCTCTGCCTTTCGCGCTTTGGCTGCACTCAGTTGCACCGTGACGAATGCCAGAGGGAGATTGTCTACTCGCGACGGGTCAGACGTCTGACTATAGAACTAAATGCAATGTAGTTTTCTAAAGTAACCTCATCACTGGAAGGAACACTGGACGAAGTCGTAGTACTAGAAGCCATGTTAATCTTGGCATGAAACGGCCACCGTAGGAGTTAAAACGCTCGGAATGGGGGGGTGGGAGGTGGGGCTAGAACATAATATTCAGTTGGTTGGTCATATAGAATTTCAGATGGGAGCAGATCTTACACAATGTAGCTTTAAATAGGACACTAACTAAAACTTTTAACTGATTGGAATGTTTGTATGATTGCATTGACATGACTTTTCTTGTAAAGTGCCTTGAGATGACATCTGTTGTGAATCGGATCTATATAAATAAACTGAATTGAATGGAATGTAATCCAGCAGACAGGGTCGCCCCCTATCTCCAGGTCTCTTTGTATTAGCTATTGAGCCTCTGGTCAAGATAATGATTTAGGATTCAGTGATAAAAGATCTAGCAGTGGGCCAGATGATACATAAAATCTGTCTTTTATCAGATGTCATCATTCTTCATTTAAAAAAAAACATCTGAGTCTCTTGCTATGCTACAGATAGTTTTACTCTCTTTTTTATCTGAGAGTATAAAATTGGGAAAAAAAAGCAAATTCTTCCACTCTCAATTTTTTATTATGTTGTATATCAAAAACCCAGTCAATTTAGATGGTCCTCCAATAGAACAGGATACCTTGGGGTTATGGTAGATAGGAATCTTAAAAATCCATAGAAACAGCTATTTGACACCGAGTAACAGGAGGTTGAGGGCTTAAAAAATGGATAAATGTACCTTTTACTTTACTGCATTCAAATGAATATGCAACCTAGGCTGCAGTATATCTTCCAGTTTACCAATACTTCACAGATTAATTAAAAATCAATAAATATTCTACTATTGACATAGAACGGATTGCACTTCATGGATATCACTAGGACAATGATTTTCAACCCTTCTCCTCAAGGCACACTGCCCTGCATGTTTTAGATGTTTCTCTGCTTCAGCACACCTGATTTCAATTGATGGCTGATTAACAGGCTTTTGCTGAACTGCAATCATTTGAATCATGTGTGTTAAACCGGGGAACCATCTAAAACATGCATGGCAGTGTGCCTTCAGGAGCAGGGTTGTAAAACACTGCCCTAAAAAACCTTACTGGGGATTTTGAATTTGGTCATCCTAAACTACCTAAAAACAGTATTACTTGCTGCCCAAATCCAAATTGTTTCCTTTTATTTTTTAAAAAGGAAAACGTTCCTCTCTGAATTTATATTGGTTTGAATGAGCTTACAAAAAGTTTGCTTACAGACATTGTTGATAAATGGACACTTATAGCCTATTAGAACTTTCTCAATCAAACTTACATTACACCACAAACAGTAACTTAAAAACAGAGTTTTCTAGCCTGTGTTTTAGCTGTGGCATTGAAGAGGGTTCATTCCTACACAGTATGTGGTTTTACAAAAAGGTAAACACATTCTGGTATGACTTTTCCAACATTTGGTCAAAACTTTAGAGGTACAGTTTCAATTAGATCCTCAAATATGTTTAGCCAATGCTGGTACACATTCAACTCCTTATTTCTAGATGGATCTCAGAGGTGAACAGTTTTCCATCAATCAAACAAACTTTATTCATAAAGCGCTTTTCATACAAACATTGCAACTCCAAGTGCTTTACGGATAAAAAAAGACCCTACATAAACCACATTCCCATCCCTCCCCCACAAATTTATTAACATACTTAAATTTATACCCCCTCCCCCCAACCCAACCCACATGCGCGCACACACTCGAGCGACATTAAAAAAGACATCTTGCCGAGTACAGATGAGCCAGGTAAGGTAAGGAAACGGCATCAAAGGAGCCATCTGCACCAGCAGCAGCACATTAACAGCAGCAGCAAAGGCACAGACACAGGGCGCCCAGAGCAGGCAAGGCCAAGACCCCCACCTCTACCCAAGCGCTACCTGGAGAGCACCCAGGCAGCCACAGCCGACCACCGCTGCAAAGGCAGAGGGCTCCCATAGAGGAAACACTGGAAGGAAGATTAAGATAACAGGTTAAAATATAAAAATAAACAGTGGTTAAATATAAGACTAAGTAGTAAAACATTGATAAAATATAAGTAAGTAAAACATGCAGGGCAATTAAACAGACTATAATAAATAATAATAATTTAAAAGCTCGGCTAAAAAGTAGTACTAGAAAGACGCCTCGCTGTGAGTGTGTGTCCAGACTTTTGGGGTGACAAGGAGACGGCTGCCAGAGAACTGCAGAGACCGTGAAGGTTCATGAGGTAAAAGCAGTTCAGAGAGATAAGAAGGCCCGAGACCATTATGACACTTAAAAACCATTAAAAGAGCCTTAAAATCGAATCTAAAACATATGGGGAGCCAATGCAATAAGTTTAAAATGGTTGTAATGTGCTCCGGACTCCTGGTCTTCGTAAGAAATTCAACACGTGCTGCTGAATTTAGTAGAAGTTCTAAACCTGTTTTATCCCACTGGAAATAATCACTGTCACTCCCAGGAACGACTATAAAACTTTTTTTGATTAATTCGACTTGGCTGCCTTATTTGACTTAAAGAGACACCATTACTAAGGTAATGTCAAGTTTTCTCCGTTTGCCGTCTTGTGATTTTTTTCAGTTGTCTTTGCCCCTCTATGTTGTTGGGTTTGGAGATGTGTTTTGGTCTTTCTTCACTAACTTGAAAAACCATAACATAAAATACAACTCCCCCCCCCAACAAAAAAAAACTGGGGCTTACAAATAAGGAAATCCTGAAGCTCAGTTTCTCTGAAATATGTAACATTACATAAAACCCATATAAAAAGGAATTATTTTATAGAAAGGCTATGTTATGGCCTGCACAATCCTCGGGGAGGCTGCTGGTTTTACAGTTCTCCAGTAGAAAGTCACGGACACCTTACACAAGCAAGGTATCCCAGAAAAGATTATTGCTTGATCAAAGCATAATAATGGCAAGTTGAGTGGAAGAAAAAGGTGTGATTAAAAAACAGGGATAACTGCAGTCTGAAGGGGATTATGGAACAAAACTGATTCAAGGGTTTTGTGGAGATTCACATGACGTGGCTTTTAGCTGGAGTCAAAGCCTCAAGAGCCATGACACAGACGTACCCATGACATGGGTTACAAATGTCACACTCTTTTTGTTAAGCCTCCTGAACCAGACTCAATATCAGATATCAATATCTTACCTGAGCGGAGGGGGAAAAAAGACTACACAGTGGTCTAAATAGTCCCTCTTTTCAGATGAAAGTAGAGTTTGCATTTCATTTAGAAATCAAAATTCCTGGGTCTTAAGGAACGGTAAAGGGGAACCGGGTCCAAGCTTCTTAAGGTTCAGTCTGAACTTTCCACTGTCAGTGATGATTCGGGATCCCATGTCATCTGGTACTGTTGGCTCACTTTTTTTTTATTAAATCCAAAGTCACTGCAGTTGTACACCAGTAAACTCTAAGGCACTAGATGATTTAATGTTCCAGGAGGACTAAACACTGCCTCAAGTACCAGAACCTGCTTTAATCAGCATGGCATCACAGGTGGATTAGCCAACCAACTGGCCTGACCGGAACAGCACACATAACCTATGGAGGATTGTCAAGAGGAATATGAGAGACACCAGACCCAACAATGCAGCTGATGTGAAGGCTGCTATTGAGGAGCTCCTTCAGTGACAAATTGCTGCATCCAGGTGCACAAAGCAGTGTGTTATCTGAGAAAATATCTTCTTCCTTCCTTTGGATGAGGCTGGAGTCTGAATTGGTGTTTTCATATTTTATTACGGCAACTCTTATACATTCAATTCAAAATTCAAAAATACTTTATTGATCCCAGAGGGAAATTAAGTGTTGGTATAGCTCATATAATTAATTCTTTAAGGAGTTGTTGTAGATGATGATGGCTGTGGGCAGGAAGGATTTCCTGTAGCGGTCTGTATTGCAGCGAAACTGAAGAAGCCTCCGACTGAAGACGCTCTGTTGTTGTATGATAGTCTCATGAAGAGGATGCTCAGGGTTGTCCATAATTTTTTTGATTTTATGAAGAATCCTTCTTTGTATCATCATCTCCAGATGTTCCACAGTTGTCCCAAGAACAGAACCAGCCTTCTTTATCAGGTTGTTGAGCCTATTTAAATCATGAGCTTGTCTGGGCCAACACTCGAACTCTCTCGCACCTCAGATCATGTCTGCCCGCTCTGCAAGCAGCTTCTGCCTTCAGTCTACTAACATTATGTCTTCATTGCAGGGTTAACCTAAACACTCCTCACAGCTGAGGAGTCATGCAGTTAAATCAGAGAGCGTGAAAGGCCTCTTCCCTTACTCTAATAATTATGCCATATTCCCCAAATGCCTTTCTAATTATTTCTTAATCAATTAATTGACATAACCTTGAGATGTTGAAAAATGTCTGTAACATTCCCCTCTTTTTCTTTTACCACAATAATGCCCAAAACATGCAGAAATATTTCAAGATTTTGATACAATTTCTAATGGGTGCGAGGAGAGCCGACAAAAAAGAAAGGACAATGATTAAACAGTCAATTTATAATCAGACATGAATCGTGCTGGCCATAGAATTAGCTTAAAGTAACCAGGGATCGTCCATTCAGATGACCTTGTTTAGACTAACTTGCTGGTCAGAATCGGAAAACTCACCGGGGTTTTTGTACGCCATTTCTGGTTTTCTTTTGTTCACCACTTCATTCCAATTGGTGGGAAAAGATTCTGACGACCTCCTGTCCCCAAGAACGGCCACACTTTGTCTCGTCATCTGTCAGGACTGTAGAAAAAAATCAAACAGAGAGAGAGATGTTATGTAGCTGCTTTTTGCCCGTCTCAATGAGATATTTAATCTGGACTCGGTGTTGAACTGTGCACGCTTCCTGTGTAACTGCTCCATGTCATGAGCCCCAAGGTCCACCTCTGGTCCTCCTCTGGTCCTCCTCTGGTCCACCTCTGGTCCTCCTCTGGTCCACCTCTCGTCCTCCTCTGGTCCTCCTCTGGTCCACCTCTGGTCCTCCTCTGGTCCACCTCTCGTCCTCCTCTGGTCCTCCTCTGGTCCACCTCTGGTCCTCCTCTGGTCCACCTCTGGTCCTCCTCTGGTCCTCCTCTGGTCCTCCTCTGGTCCACCTCTGGTCCTCCTCTGGTCCACCTCTGGTCCTCCTCTGGTCCACCTCTGGTCCTCCTCTGGTCCACCTCTGGTCCTCCTCTGGTCCTCCTCTGGTCCACCTCTGGTCCTCCTCTGGTCCTCCTCTGGTCCACCTCTGGTCCTCCTCTGGTCCTCCTCTGGTCCACCTCTGGTCCTCCTCTGGTCCTCCTCTGGTCCACCTCTGGTCCACCTCTGGTCCTCCTCTGGTCCACCTCTGGTCCTCCTCTGGTCCACCTCTGGTCCTCCTCTGGTCCTCCTCTGGTCCACCTCTGGTCCTCCTCTGGTCCTCCTCTGGTCCACCTCTGGTCCTCCTCTGGTCCTCCTC
The DNA here is from genome assembly GCA_963556495.2 of Valencia hispanica. Taxonomy (NCBI): domain Eukaryota; kingdom Metazoa; phylum Chordata; class Actinopteri; order Cyprinodontiformes; family Valenciidae; genus Valencia; species Valencia hispanica. Next base: position 38,445,663 of record OY747721.1, read on the forward strand.
TGGTCCTCCTCTGGTCCACCTCTGGTCCTCCTCTGGTCCACCTCTGGTCCTCCTCTGGTCCACCTCTGGTCCTCCTCTGGTCCTCCTCTGGTCCACCTCTGGTCCTCCTCTGGTCCTCCTCTGGTCCACCTCTGGTCCTCCTCTGGTCCACCTCTCGTCCTCCTCTGGTCCTCCTCTGGTCCACCTCTGGTCCTCCTCTGGTCCACCTCTCGTCCTCCTCTGGTCCTCCTCTGGTCCACCTCTGGTCCTCCTCTGGTCCACCTCTGGTCCTCCTCTGGTCCTCCTCTGGTCCACCTCTGGTCCTCCTCTGGTCCACCTCTGGTCCTCCTCTGGTCCACCTCTGGTCCTCCTCTGGTCCTCCTCTGGTCCACCTCTGGTCCTCCTCTGGTCCTCCTCTGGTCCACCTCTGGTCCTCCTCTGGTCCTCCTCTGGTCCACCTCTGGTCCTCCTCTGGTCCACCTCTGGTCCTCCTCTGGTCCACCTCTGGTCCTCCTCTGGTCCTCCTCTGGTCCTCCTCTGGTCCACCTCTGGTCCTCCTCTGGTCCTCCTCTGGTCCTCCTCAGCCTCTGCGTCCCCTCGGAAGGGAAGGATCACCAATCAGGAGGCCTCTGATGTGATCTCCAGCTGAGTTATTAAGTGTTAGAGCATGCTAGTCCAAACATATGTGAGCTAATTCAAATGATTAGTTAGTTGATTATAAGTAAGTGATTAAGTGAGAGATTAGGTTAGATAGAATTAGCAGATGTGGGAGTTTGGTTTAGATTACCTTGGTGCGGCTCCTGCATCAAGCAGTCATAAACGAACTCCACAACTTAAGTTAATGAGCCACGCTTCATTAACTCTTTATGCAGGAGAAAATAAATCAAGAATTCGTGTTTATATAATTATCATTGAAGAAGTTATTTAGATTTTATGCCCAAAAACCAAAAGATCCTCTTAACCGTAGAGCCCTTTAATCTTGCTGACTGTGTTTCAAGTTGAATTTGAATCCTTATTCAAATTGAAATGAAAACCCTCACTCTCCTCTCCAAGTATAATGCCACTATACTATAAACTCTTCTTCAGAATTATGATTATATTCAAATTTGACCAAAACCCCAATGGAACCCAAAAATTCAATTATCCAATAATTTCACAATTATCTCCCAATGGGTAATTCAATCCTCTCTTTTTCCTCAAAATATTGATTCCCTATCCCACGATACAGCTATAGTACAGCTTAAGTACTACAGCTAAGGTACAGCTAAAGTACAGCTAAATTACTACAGCTAAGGTACAGCTAAAGTACTACAGCTAAGGTACAGCTAAAGTACTACAGCTAAGGTACAGCTAAAGTACTACAGCTAAGGTACAGCTAAAGTACTACAGCTAAGGTACAGCTAAAGTACAGCTAAAGTACTACAGCTAAGGTACAGCTAAAGTACTACAGCTAAGGTACAGCTAAAGTACTACAGCTAAGGTACAGCTAAAGTACTACAGCTAAGGTACAGCTAAAGTACAGCTAAAGTACTACAGCTAAGGTACAGCTAAAGTACTACATCTAAGGCACGGCTAAAGTACTACAGCTAAGGTACGGGTAAAGTACTACAGCTAAAGTACAGCAGCTAAAGTACAGCTAAAGTACTACAGCTAAGGTACAGCTAAAGTACTACAGCTAAAGATGGCCGCTTCCTTTTCTCCTACGACTCTCCAGTTGTATTACAGTACATTCTGTTATTTCGACTGTTAACTCTCAGTGTTTTTCTCTCCATAGAATATACACCTGGTCTGGTATCCTGCTTGGCTGCAATGCCCTGTTGGACGGGGGGCATCGACTGGGATGGTGCTCCCAGTAACTGAACATCCACCGTGTCCTGTTATTAACTTTTTACTTTCTGTAACATAGAAAGTTCTCTTATATCAGATCTTCTGTTCCTTCTGTTTCTCTGCTCTGTCTTCTCAAACCCCCAGACGGTCGTGGCAGATGGCCGCTCCTACTGAGCCTGGTTCTGTTGGAGGTTTCTTCCTGTTAAAGGGGAGTTTTTCCTCTCCACCGTTGCTACATGCTTGCTCAGTATGAGGGATTGCTGAAGGATTGCTGTGGTTGGAAAGTCTGCCCAACCTCACGCCAATGACTGACGCAATCTGCTGGGATTCCTTAAATAGGAAACTTTTTAACTGACTGGAATGTTTGTATAAATGTATTGAAATGACTTCTTGTTAAGTGCCTTGAGATGACATCTGTTGTGAATTGGCGCTATATAAATAAACTGAATTGAATTGAATTAAAGTACTACAGCTAAGGTACAGCTAAAGTACTACAGCTAAGGTACAGCTAAAGTACTAAAGCTAAGGTACAGCTAAAGTACTACAGCTAAGGTACAGCTAAAGTACTACAACTATAGTACAGCTAAAGTACTACAGCTAAAGTACTACAGCTAAGGTACAGCTAAAGTACTACAGCTAAGGTACAGCTAAGGTACAGCTAAAGTACTAAAGCTAAGGTACAGCTAAAGTACTACACCTAAGGTACAGCTAAAGTACTACAGCTAAGGTACAGCTAAAGTACTACAGCTATAGTACAGCTAAAGTACTACAGCTAAAGTACAGCAGCTAAAGTACAGCTAAAGTACTACAGCTAAGGTACAGCTAAAGTACTACAGCTAAGGTACAGCTAAAGTACAGCTAAAGTACTACAGCTAAGGTACAGCTAAAGTACTACAGCTAAGGTACAGCTAAAGTACTACAGCTAAGGTACAGCTAAAATACAGCTAAAGTACTACAGCTAAGGTACAGCTAAAATACAGATAAAGTACTACAGCTAAAGTACAGCTAAAGTACAGCTAAAGTACTACAGTTAAAGTACTACAGCTGAAGTACAGTTAAAGTACTACAGCTAAAGTACTACAGCTCAAGCACTAGAGCTAAAGTACAGCAGCTAGGGTACAGCTAAAGTACTACAGCTAAGGTACAGCTAAAGTAATACAGCTAAGGTACAGCTAAAGTACTACAGCTAAGGTACAGCTAAAGTACTACAGCTAAAGTACTACAGGTAAAGTACTTCAGCTAAAGTACTACAGCTAAAGTACTTCAGCTAAAGTACTACAGCTAAAGTACTATAGCTAAAGTACTACAGCTAAAGTACTACAGCTAAAGTACATCTAAAGTACTACAGCTAAAGTACTACAGCTAAAGTACAGCTAAAGTACTACAGCTAAAGTACTTCAGCTAAAGCACTACAGCTAAAGTACTACAGCTAAAGTATTACAGCTAAAGTACAGCTAAAGTACTACAGCTAAAGTATTACAGCTAAAGTACTACAGCTAAAGTACAGCTAAAGTACTACAGCTAAAGTACTACAGCTAAAGTACATCTAAAGTACCACAGCTAAAGTACTACAGCTAAAGTACAGCTAAAGTACTACAGCTAAAGTACTTCAGCTAAAGTACTACAGCTAAAGTACTACAGCTAAAGTACTACAGCTAAAGTACTACAGCTAAAGTATTACAGCTAAAGTACAGTTAAAGTACTACAGCTAAAGTATTACAGCTAAAGTACTACAGCTAAAGTACAGCTAAAATACTACAGCTAAAGTACATCTAAAGTACTACAGCTAAAGTACTACAGCTAAAGTACAGCTAAAGTACTACAGCTAAAGTACTACAGCTAAAGCCTATCAATAGCCTGTTGCTGCTTTTTTATGCAAAAATCTACATACACATCTTATGCATTTCTTATTATTCTACTCAGTTGCACATTTCTTTGAATCTGAGTTTGCTATTTTTAATAACTGTATTCTATAATTTTTCTTATGTTGTATATTTCCTTTCCTACTGTTATTCTTTTTGATTTTATATTTTTTACCATTGTGTTAATTCAAAATGTTTGACTTCACTTTCACTTTGCTGCTGGTACACCTGAAGTTCCCTGAGGGACAATAAAAAATTCTATTCTATTCTAATAGTAATAAACTCATTAAATACATCACTCTATGTTAGCCTGAGTTTCTCTTTTTTAACTGAATATAGAAATATTTTAATTTACTGCTTATAATATAAATGATCACAGCTAAAAAAGAATGTAGCATTTTTTTATTCCATGAATAGATAATAAAAGTTGTATGAACCTATATGATCTAATTTTGGTGATCAGTATTATCTCTCACATCATTGAGAAATAGAGACCCATAGAACAGGATTGCAAAACCATTAATATCTTTGTGGTGCGCTTACAAGATTTGGCCGGTAGATGGCAGTGCTTGGGGTTACCATGCACGGCGAATGTCCAAAACCAGCGCGATTTTACCTATTATACAGTCTATGGCAGGGATCCCCAAAGTCGGTCCTCAAGGGCCGGTATCCTGCATGTTTTAGGTCTTTCCCAGGTTCAACACAGCTGATTCAAATTGTCCAACTACCTCCTCAGCATGTCAAAGTTCTACAGAGGCCTGCTAATGAGCCGTCATTTGATTCAGGTGTGCTGAACCAGGGAAAGAACTAAAACATGCAGAATACCGGCCCTTGAGGACCGACTTTGGGGACCCCTGGTCTATGGTTTCTACAAGTGTTGACCTGTTGATAGGTTGTCTCTTATGGTGACTGATATGAGGAAACTGTTGATTATAGGAATTAAAAATCCTGCATCTAAGGACATTAAATCAACTACTGTTTTTAATCTTTATTCAATTTCACAGTATTTATTTTGATTTTTCAAAATGTCACTGCTTATATTATTTGGATTTTTTTAAATAAATCATGTGTAATGAATAATAAACCAGAACACTTTGTAAAGGTCTTATCATTCTTATCAGTATGAGACCTGATGCTCCCAGTAACTGAACATCCACTGTGTCCTGTTATCAACTTTTTACTTTCTGTAACATAGAAAGTTCTCTTATATCGGATCTTCTGTTCCTTCTGTGTTTCTGCTCTGTCTTCTCAAACCCCCAGACGGTCGTGGCAGATGGCCGCTCCTACTGACCCTGGTTCTGTTGGAGGTTTCTTCCTGTTAAAGGGGAGTTTTTCCTCTCCACCGTCGCTACATGCTTGCTCAGTATGAGGGATTGCTGAAGGATTGCTGTGGTTGGAAAGTCTGCATCAACGGGGCCCAACCTCACGCCAATGACTGACGCAATCTGCTGGGATTTCTTTAAATAGGAAACTTTTTAACTGATTGGAATGTTTGTATAAATGTATTGAAATGACTTCTTGTTAAGTGCCTTGAGATGACATCTGTTGTGAATTGGCGCTATATAAATAAACTGAATTGAATATTACACTGATTATACAGAATATTCATTTTTCCTGTTTCCTTTTCTTTTTTCTTTTAAATACTTATTACTGAAGCCAGTTTGAGGGTTAATTTTAATATGTTTTAATAACTGATACGGGCGAATGGCGACCTTTCCATCTATTGTAATATCCACACTATGAGTGCACGATTAGTAATTATTGTTCAGAATACGTAAGTGGAGTTTATGGCGTATGTTCTACAGGAGGTTAAGGGCACGGAATACAACTATTATCAACCCTGGAGTCTGTTGTGTTGCGCAATTAAACATTTAAAAATTCTTCTGGCTCTTTTATGCTAAAGGAAGAAAACGAGAAAATCCTTTAAAAGTATGACGACAAGAACCTGCTGTTACACAGTAGTAGTAGTTAAGCCCCGCCCTCAGTGCAGGACTGATGTTCCTCAAGCCAATGAAAATGCTTCGCGCGGAATTTCAAATATTTTCAAATTCCAATTCTTTCCCCGTAGTAAGACTGCTCCGCAAGATTTGAAAACAAAATAGTCCCTGAAGAAAACCTTTTGTTAAAAATATATTTTTACCGGGAAAAATAATACACAGTGAGATCACAGTGACATAAAAGAGTACATATGACAAACAGGAGAATTTGTTAACGCTGACATCTATGTAAGTTTATGCGCGCGTCTAGTTTTGCGGAGGGATATCGCAGCACCATTACGGAAGAGGGCAGATTACAAGGAAAGTCTGGCCGCTGTAGTTTACGTTAAAGACTCCTCGCTAGGTAGGGTGGTCAGTTCTGCTTTTTAGTCTATTATTATGCCATTTTAAAATTAAAAGATAATATAGTCTTAAGCAGGTTTATGTTTATGGATAGACTGAAGACGTCGTGTCTTTGAACGGATCTTCAGGTAAGACGTCACTGATGATGGCTGTTTAACTGCATATTGTTTCATTTTTTTGTGTGTAAACTCGGAGACGACGTTAGCCGTTAACGCCAAATAGTTCTTCTTTTAGCTTTATTAGTTGCTGAAAATATGTATATTTATGCCTCTTTTAGACCCGTTAGGCCACAGAATCCAACTTTTGTGGCGACATTGCACGTGGGCATTCACACATTGCTTTACAACAATAAAACATAAAGACAAAAATTGATTTGATTTAAGTTATGACGACGTCACTGTTGCTAAGGCTTTTACTTTATTTAGTCGCTTTCTAAGCGTTCGGTTTGCTACCAGTACAAAACGCCACGTTCCTATTTAAGTTATCCTTAAACTAACTTTAATATCTTTTCTGATTTCTAACCCGTAAACTTTTCTCTTGCTGTAATATTCTCAGGTAACGTTGGAAAAATGCCTTTGCATGGTAAAATAGTGGTTATTAAGAGGAGTGGAGGAGATGGGACAGAGTTTCCTCTGACTGCATCATGTTTGTTTGGAAGGTGAGCTCAAAGAATACATCCTCCATGTGTTTCTACTTAGTAGTTGATGAATTTGTACATTAATAAAGCAGCAACAGTTGCTTCCACGAATGTTTGGATTTTACTGTTTCTGTAAGTCATTCTGAGTCTATGTCCAATATTTGGCCATCCACCTCAGGGTCCATCATCTGTCAAATTATGAATAAATAGTTCTCCATCTGAATATTTGTTTCTTAAATGACCTTCCATCCATCTGTTTGTCCTTCATCCATCTATCAGCTCATTTCCATCCATTTCTGCAACCGTCCATTTTTTATTTTTTTTATTTTAGGTTTGTCTGCTGTAGACTTATAAAAAGGATGGATTTTTAGACAAGGATAAAAGTGTAGAAGCTCAGTTTAGAAAAACGACTAACATTTTCTCCCTTGGTCATGGCGATATTTTTTTTTTACATTTCTTGTAAATAGTCTTGTTTTCTACATTATTTTTTAAACTATCCTATTTAGTTGCACATTTCTTTTGCTCCAAGTTAGCAATTTCTACCAATAGTAAACAGCATGTACGGTATGTTATTGTTCTTTTTTTGTCTTTCTTTTTTTTCTTAGTTTGAATATGCATACTTCCATTAACCTTTAACTTGGTGCTGCTATGCCTGAATTTGCCCACTGATGGACAATAAAGGATATTCCTATTCTATTTATTCCTAATTTTTTTTCTAAATGTGACCTTTAGATGGTTCGTTTTTACACTCCAGGAAATTTCCTTGTAAATATGACGACGTTCTCTCAAAAATACTCCACTTTGACATGTCTCCCTCTGATCCTGTAGGAAGGCAGAATGCGACATTCGTATTCAGCTTCCTCAAGTTTCCAAGGAGCACTGCAGAATTGATTTTAATGAAAATAAAGAGGTAATTGGACCTGCAAATGCTGCATGCTCTCAAGCATTCTCTTTGCATTATCAAGTCAATAGGTGGATGTTTACCACCTGCATTGTGCTCTGGGCTGATCGTTCTTCCTCTCCCCCAGATCATTTTGACCAATCTGAGCTCAGCCAATCCGACACGTGTCAACGGCGAGGCTCTGAATCAGTCTGAGCGCTTGAAGGATGGTGATGTGATAACTATTGTTGATCGTTCTTTCAGGTAAGCAGGAAATGGAGAATCTTGCTGTAAAACTAAAAAGAATATCCAATTTTTAGGACTTTCCTCTTCCAGTCCAGTTTCTTTTGAAGTTGAGAGTCCTAGTCTCATCTAACCTTTACTGAGCAATAATACTACCATGTGAGTAGTTAGTTTGCACAGAGTTAAATTCATTTGTTAGAAAATTGTCGTAAGCAACCAAATTATATTCTGATGGAAATAAAGACCTCAAGTCTTCGTGCTGCAGCTTCCATCAACCTAAGGATGTTCTAACAATATTTCAGGTTTGAGTATGCGCCTGCACCAACACCGAAGAAGAGGACTTCTTCTGGGGCCAAATCTGAAACCCTTAAGGTGATTTCTAACTATTTATAGTCCATCAGCATTCCCTTGTAACTTCTACATTTTTAAATAAGTCCTCATTTAGAAATATTTTAATGGAAAGAAATCTTGTGTTTAGGTTCTTCGAGATCAGCAAGTGGCCGACAGCATTGTTGCTGACGCAGGAGAGAAGAGAACCTCTGAAGTCTCTACAGGTAAGCTTGTAAGAAGGTGGTCACAGAATTTCCTGTCTGCGCCACACTGAGTGGGTAGTAGATGAATATTAGCTCATTGAAAATGTAAACATTGAACATAGTTGAAAGTTATAAAGAATTGTTACACTGGAATAAACCTTTATTAATTTAAAGAAATGAGACAATTTAATGTTCAAATGTTTGTGTAGAGGTATTTTTTGGATGTAAATATGTTTTGTTAGCCATATTCTGTTGAGATTTTAGCCATCAGTGCTTTGTGGTTTTTAATCACTGACTCAGAACCTACAGATGAATGCATATTAATTTTACAAAAGGGATATTTCACAGCTTTTGGGGGACCTGTATAGCCTTAAATCTTAAGTCCATCTCTATTTAGTGTTGCTTTAAATGTTTAACATGACTGTTTTGGCTCCTTTTAAATTCAAGATCTTTTTTTATTATAATTTTGATGTATCAATATTTTTTATTCTGTTTTTAGGCCCTCATCTCAAAGATGGAGCTAACTATGACAACATACAGCGATCCTTGGAGAAGACCTTGGAAATGGAGTCTCAGGAAGATGGGAACGACTCGCCGTTCAGTGATCTGTATCAAATGATCAAAAAGTCTCTGGAGGTTAAGACCCCTCGCAAGTCTTCTGCAAGTGTGGTTCAGACACCATCTTCGAAATTCTGCACTCCTAGACCTGCTTCGGTTGTCAAGAAGAGTGACAAAGAGGTCGTTCTTACACCAAGGAAGGAAGAAGATGGCAACGGTAAAGGCAGTAAAACCCCAGAGTCTGTTGAGAAGAGGGGGAAGACCCTCCTGGTCCCTGCTGCTGGGGGGTCTGGATCCAGAGTGGAAGAAGCTGCAAAGTCTGCGCCTGCTTCACAACGGAGGGGAACCTTATCTCCACAGAAATTTACAGCTGCAGAGGTTATTGAGCAAATTACAGCGTCAACATCTAAATCAGTCAGAAGGAGAAGCAAGGAATCCACACCGGGTAAATCTGCTGTGTCCACGAAGCAAGAAGGACGAGCTGTAAAGTCTCCCGAAATGGAAAATCCCCCAAAGAAGTCTCCTAAAAACTCAGGATCAGCTGAAAAAGGTTTGACGCAATAGTTTGTATAAAACAATCAGTTGGTTACCTTGGTTTGCATTTAAATTCATGTAAATGTTTTTTTTTGTTTTTTTTTTGTGAAAGTGTCCAAAAAACGCAAGAGCGAGGAGCTTGGGACAGAGCTGCCGATGCCAAACATGAAGAGGAAACGGGTTTCCTTTGGAGGCCATCTTAGCCCAGAGTTGTTTGACAAACGCATGCCTCCTGACTCTCCACTGCGCAAAGGGGCGAATCCAAGGAGAAGCATGTCCCTCTATAAACCCAAACTGTCTCTCCTCAGAAGAGCTTCTGTCATTGGGTTGCTAAAAGTGAGTAAAAAGTTTGGTTTCTTGAAACGGTTGCTTCAGGTCATGAGGTTTTGTTTAAAATGTTTATTATGTTTTCCTCAGGAGCAGAGAACCCCATCTCCTAAGAAGCTGTTCAAGAAGAATGCTTCTCCCAAGACTCCACCTGTGAAGGCATCACCAAAGTCCAGGTCTCCTTCACCCAAAAAGAAGTCTCCACAGTCCAAGTCTTATTCACCCCAAGCCATATCTCCAGGGAAAAGGTCTCCCAAGTCCAGGTCCGCGACTCCAGCTCAGAAGTCTCCCAAGTCCAGGTCCGCGACTCCAGCTCAGAAGTCTCCCAAGTCCAGGTCCGCGACTCCAGCTGAGAAGTCTCCCAAGTCCAGGTCTGCCTCTCCCAAGGCTGCGACTCCAGCTGAGAAGTCTCCCAAGTCCAGGTCTGCCTCTCCCAAGGCTGCGACTCCAGCTGAGAAGTCTCCCAAGTCCAGGTCTGCCTCTCCCAAGGCTGCGACTCCAGCTGAGAAGTCTCCCAAGTCCAGGTCTGCCTCTCCCAAGGCTGCGACTCCAGCTGAGAAGTCTCCCAAGTCCAGGTCTGCCTCTCCCAAGGCTGCCTCTCCCAAGGCTGCGACTCCAGCTCAGAAGTCTCCCAAGTCCAGGTCTGCCTCTCCCAAGGCTGCGACTCCAGCTCAGAAGTCTCCCAAGTCCAGGTCTGCCTCTCCCAAGGCTGCGACTCCAGCTCAGAAGTCTCCCAAGTCCAGGTCTGCCTCTCCCAAGGCTGCGACTCCAGCTCAGAAGTCTCCCAAGTCTAGGTCTGCCTCTCCAGCTCAGAAGTCTCCCAAGTCCAGGTCTGCCTCTCCAGCTCAGAAGTCTCCCAAGTCCAGGTCTGCCTCTCCCAAGGCTGAGACTCCAACTGAGAAGTCTCCCAAGTCCAGGTCTGCCTCTCCCAAGGCTGAGACTCCAACTGAGAAGTCTCCCAAGTCCAGGTCTGCCTCTCCCAAGGCTGTGACTCCAGCTCAGAAGTCTCCCAAGTCCAGGTCTGCCTCTCCCAAGGCTGTGACTCCAGCTCAGAAGTCTCCCAAGTCCAGGTCTGCCTCTCCCAAGGCTGTGACTCCAGCTCATAAGTCTCCCAAGGCGGTGACCAGCATGACACCGGCTAAAACACCCTTGAGTTCAGGAATGCGAACCCCATCTGTCCAAGGTCGCTTCTCTGTGTCCCGTATCCAGACCCCCTCTCCAAGTGCAGTGGTCATACAACAGACGCCTTCACTCACAGTTACCCCAAAAATCCCACTGAGTAGGAAGAGCATGAAGAGTACATCACGGAGGACTCCGAGTGTTGCCAGGAGTGCAGTTAAAGTCCTTCAGAGAAATAGTGGCATTTCACGGGCATCAATGAAAGGTGTGGTAAATGCTGAAGTAGTTATTGATAAGAAAAATTATGGTTTGTTCAGATTTGTTCATCATCTCTGTGTGTCATCACTTATTTTTCTCTCCAGTCCAAAGCTCCTGGGCAAATATTGTAAAATTTGGACAAACAAAGACTTTAGTAGTTGCCCCGACTGAAAAGAAGATCACACAGAAACCCCTGAGGAAGACTGTGTCCAAACCAAAGGTTAGTCTTCCAGTTTAATCTATTTAACGTGCTTCTTCATTAATTTTAATTAAAATAAAAAAAACGATTCTAAGCAGCAAGCCTAAAGGTTTGTTTTCATGCCACACTCTGTGCCTCTATTCCCCTCCGCCATATTGCCATGACGTCATTGACAACTGCTGCCTCCTCCAGCGTTGCCAAGTTTGGTGAATTCTTAGACTCTTTCAACAAACCGACTAGCAACAAATCTTGCGCCTTTTTTATTGGCTTTGTGGGAGACTGATGTGAAGCACGTATCCTTACTCTTCTCAGTGAGCAGTGATGCTGCTGTGGGCTCCTCTCCCATACCGGACCGCTCACATCTGCAGATGTTTATCCCAGATCTTGCCCGTTTATGGACCTCAGACTTGTTGCGGACTTACAATTTTTATCGGAGGACATTAATTGGACCCTTGTGGATGTAAAAAGACTAACATATTTCTTTCGAGGGTGGTTTACCAAAAATGTTCGCTGTGTCTAGAGTTATGTTTGTATACTGTATTTACATACGCCATTGGAATCACAAGAATTTAAGCTTTCCAAACATCTACAATATATATACATATAGATATTTATGTACAGTGGCTTGCAAAAGTATTCGGCCCCCTTGAACTTTTCCACATTTTTGTCACATTACAGCCACAAACATGAATCAGTTTTATTGGAATTCCACGTGAAAGACCAAAACAAAGTGGTGTACACGTGAGAAGTGGAACGAAAATCATACATGATTCCAAACATTTTTTACAAATAAATAACTGTAAAGTGGGGTGTGCGTAATTATTCAGCCCCATTTGGTCTGAGTGCAGTCAGTTGCCCATAGACCTTGCCTGATGAGTGCTAATGACTAAATAGAGTGCACCTGTGTGTAATCTAATGTCAGTACAAATACAGCTGCCCTGTGACGGCCTCAGAGGTTGTCTAAGAGAATGTTGGGAGCAACAACACCATGAAGTCCAAAGAACACACCCGACAGGTCAGGGATAAAGTTATTGAGAAATTTATAGCAGACTTGGGCTACAAAAAGATTTCCCAAGCCTTGAACATCCCATGGAGCACTGTTCAAGCGATCAATCAGAAATGGAAGGAGTATGGCACAACTGTAAACCTACCAAGACAAGGCCGTCCACCTAAACTCACAGGCTGAACAAGGAGAGCGCTGATCAGAAATGCAGCCAAGAGGCCCATGGTGACTCTGGACGAGCTGCAGAGATCTACAGCTCAGGTGGGGGAATCTGTCCATAGGACAACTATTAGTGGTGCACTGCACAAAGTTGGCCTTTATGGAAGAGTGGCAAGAAGAAAGCCATTGTTAAAAGAAAACCATAAGAAGTCCCGTTTGCAGTTTGCCACAAGCCATGTGGGGGACACAGCAAGCATGTGGAAGAAGGTGCTCTGGTCAGATGAGACCAAAATGGAACTTTTGGGCCAAAATGCAAAACGCTATGTGTGGCGGAAAACTAACACTGCACATCACTCTGAACACACCATCCCCACTGTCAAATATGGTGGTGGCAGCATCATGCTCTGGGGGTGCTTCTCTTCAGCAGGGACAGGGAAGCTGGTCAGAGTTGATGGGAAGATGGATGGAGCCAAATACAGGGCAATCTTGGAAGAAAACCTCTTGGAGTCTGCAAAAGACTTGAGAATGGGGCGGAGGTTCACCTTCCAGCAGGACGACGACCCTAAACATAAAGCCAGGGCAACAATGGAATGGTTTAAAACAAAACATATCCATGTGTTAGAATGGCCCAGTCAAAGTCCAGATCTAAATCCAATCGAGAATCTGTGGCAAGATCTGAAAACTGCTGTTCACAAACGCTGTCCATCTAATCTGACTGAGCTGGAGCTGTTTTGCAAAGAAGAATGGGCAAGAATTTCAGTCTCTAGATGTGCAAAGCTGGTAGAGACATACCCTAAAAGACTGGCAGCTGGAATTGCAGCAAAAGGTGGTTCTACAAAGTATTGACTCAGGGGGCTGAATAATTACGCACACCCCACTTTTCAGTTATTTATTTGTAAAAAAAAAAAAAAATTGGAATAATGTATGAATTTTGTTCCACTTCTCACGTGTACACCACTTTGTATTGGTCTTTCACGTGGAATTCCAATAAAACTGATTCATGTTTGTGGCTGTAATGTGACAAAATGTGGAAAATTTCAAGGGGGCCGAATACTTTTGCAAGCCACTGTATATATTTTGTGTGTGGATGTATGTAAGGTGTATGTAAAAGTTGGTCGAGAACGCTAAGGGGTAACAAATCAGATTAGACGACCGATTCAGATTAGACAACTAATCTATTGTATACAGTAGATTTATATTTTCCTATTTATTCCATTTATTATTCTCATTACATAATGTTCACATGACAAATATTGATGGTGAATTGCTTTACTTTAGCGTACCTAAAATTTGGAGCCCACTTGTCTCTGGTTTGACGCTTCTTCTTTTTTTTGACCACCCTTCCCAATGAACCGGATCTTTTGGGAACCTAAATGGGTTTAAACCTGCTTCTCTGGTGTTGGAATAATATCCTTCCACACACCAATGTGGCATTGCTTCAAAAATAAAGATGGAATTTGAAAAAAAGATCGACCAAACAAACAATGTGACAAGTTAGTTTTCTCTCTGACGGTGTACTAAAAATCATCATGTCACTTCTGCCTCCTTCCCCAATCGTGGCTAGGGTCCATTTTCCAATGATGCGCTTTCAAATTGTGAGCCGTACTCGTACACACTTCTGTGAGAATTTTTATTTCGTTTATACCGTATGCAACAATTTTAATGAACTACACGTGAAAAATGGTATCATGAGACTTTAAAGCTACATTGTGTAAGATCTGCTCCCATCTAGCGGTGAAACAACCTACTGAATATTATGTTCTAGCCCCACCTCCCACCCCCCCATTCCGAGCGCCTTTAACTCCTACGGTGGCCGTTTCATGCCAAGATTAACATGGCTTCTAGTACTACGACTTCGTCCAGTGTTCCTTCCAGTGATGAGGTTACTTTAGAAAACTACATTGCATTTAGTTATATAGTCAGACGTCTGACCCGTCGCGAGTAGACAATCTCCCTCTGGCATTCGTCACGGTGCAACTGAGTGTAGCCAAAGCGCGAAAGGCAGAGCTAGAATGTCCCTCGTTGGCGAATCTATTTCAAAGATGGAGGCTCAACATGGATTCACCCATTCGAGCGACTATGTATGTATGTATGTATTCTGAATAGCAGGTTCTACACTTACAAGAATACTTTCATTAGTAGGTGGAAGTAATTACACATGAAAGAGCACATATTTATGAAAGAACAAAGGGGTTTTTGCTAAGAATTAACTCAGAAAAATACACAATGTAGCTTTAAACGGTAAAAAACACAAACAATACTGAAGTGTCTTTTTTTTTTTTTATTTTTTTTTTCGACTTGTCAGACCCCTGCCAGGAAACTAAAGGGCCACACAAGTACCGGGCATGCAGATTCTCCTGCCACCATCGTTGTGGGGAGAGCTCACAAAAGAACCATCGCACATCCAGGTGGAGCTGCACCAAAAGTGGTCATGAATGCTGCGTTGTTCAAAAAGGACATGAAAATGGATGAAGACCTAACAGGTAGCTGTAACTCTCTCTGTTACCACAGTGTTCTGGATGAGGCTGGATTTCAGTTTTCTAGCTGCTTATATCCTTTGAATTTTAGGGCTTTCTGAGATGTTCAAAACTCCAATAAATGAAAGGAGAAGAAGGTCTTTGGTGAGTGACAGCAATGTCAAGAAGACCCCAGCTGGGATGGTGGAACCATCTGTGCTGAACACCCCAGAGGAGCCAGGTAATTTGGGCTTTCAGGTGGAACGATTTTATGCTTAAATAAGCTGTTTAGGACAGAAGATGTTAAAAAAGGGGGCTTGTTTTGCAGATGAAATGATGGTGTCTCCACTGAGTGTAGCATCTACAGTAAAGAGTCAAAGATACAACAGCGAGGCAGTCCAGCGCCTTCTCATTGGAGATGAAGAATCGAGTTTCGTCAGTGATGCTCGAGCCTTGGAAGTTTGTTCTGAATCTGAACGTCAAGACACAGATCCAAAGATGAGCTCAGTCAAAACTCCCAAACAGAAGGTAGAAGTACCAGTCTGTCTCACTGGAGTCAAGAGGATCATGAAGACCCCTAGACAGAAACCTGAACTGTTAGAGGACATCAGAGGAAACCTTCTAGTAACGCCTAAGCAGAAAGCTGAGCAACAAGAGTGCCTAACTGGTGTCAAACGCATCTTCAAGACTCCAAAACAGAAAGCGGAACCTATCGAAGACCTTCGAGGAAAACTCTTGAAGACTCCAAGAGCCAGAAAGAGCGGCGAAGTGAGCTTGGTTGGTGTTCAGGAGCTTCTTGAGACGCCTATCCACCAGTCCAAGACATTGAGTGCTGTCGCTGTTAGGAGAGTGACAAAGATGTCCAAAGAGAAGAATGCTCCTGTTGAAGATATGGTTGGTGTGAAGAGGCTCCTGAGAACTCCCAAACAGAAAGGTGAACCTGTAGAAGACAACTTTGGCATCAAACGACTGATGAAATCCCCAAGACTGAGAGGAAATCCTCCAGTGGAAGAGTTTGAGGGACTTCAGGAGCTCATGGAGGAGCCAATAAATTACCTGACAGAGCAGCAAGCAGATAAGGTAACAACTGAAGAACAGACAAGTGTAATAAACAACTGTCTTTTTTTTTTTTAAGGGAACATTTTGTAAATTGAATTTGGCTTATTGCTTTGTTTTTAACTGGTATCTTTTTATCTAATTTATTTTTAGTCATCAGATGCCATGCAAGACGTTAATGTGCCAGAACAGAAACCTGAAGTGAGGACAGCAGATGCAAAGTCACCTGAAGGAGAGAGGGATCCATCTTCCACCAGCTCTTCCCTTCAGAACAAATCTGTTCGCTGGAGAAGAGCAAAAACTGTTGAATCCAGACCAGAGGAAACAAAAGAGCTGCCAGAACCCCTGCAAGATGCCACGGTGTCTGTACCAGCAAGAGGAAGGAGAGCAAAGAAGCCAGAGGCCACAGCGCCACCTGTTGTTAGACACACAAGAGGCAGGAATGCAGAAGTCACTGAAACCACAGTGGAAGAAAGCCTCCCAGAGCCTTCAAAAGTTGCTCTTAAGCCAGGAAGAGGACGACGTGTCAAAAGAATCCAAGTTGATTCAACAGAACTGGAGCAGAGCGTTGCTGCTGAAGAGGAAGTGACCCCAGAACCTGCAACTGATCCGAACCCAGCTGCTGATGTTGAGAACGAAGCGAATAGAGGTCCAGTGTCTGTAGAGAAAGCTGTGCTGAAGCCCAAACGTGGAAGAAAACCTAAACAACCTGGAGAACCAGCACCACTGCAGCAGGATCTTCCTAAACGTGGGTCCTTCTTCCATACATATGTTTGTTTGTTACTATGATCAGTTATTTGAGGTGAACTGTCTTCACCTGTTTAGTTTAATAACTGTCTGGAGCTAACTTTGTTCTTATTTTCAGATGCAGATGAAGAGATCAGTGTGCAAACGGAGGCATTGGAAAGTGTTAACTCATCAGATGCTGAAGGTGTGAAGCTGCCTGATGAGGTGGAAGCAGAAATGAGTGTGACTCAGAAGAAATCTGTGCAAGGCAAAAGAGCTAAACCCATGGAAGCTGAGGAGAAGCCTGTCCTTGCTCCGGTCAGAGGAAGAAGAGGGAAGAAACTAGAAGCAACAGCACCCCCTGCTGGTAAACAAAACACAAGAGCCAGAAATGCAAAGTCTCAAGATGGCTCTGTTGATCAGCCAGCTGTTGAAGCACCAGTGATAACTGAGAGTTCCACTGAAGCTATTACGGTCCAAGCATCAGAGAGTTCCAATGGAAAGATGATGGATGCCGCAAGTTCAGCACAGGAAGTGACCACCAAGCCGATCAGAGGGAGAAGAGCTAAAGCACTTCCCACTGAGCCAGAGCAGATTGAAGCAGTGAGAGATGAATGTCCTGCTGCACATGCTGAAACTCCTCTACCCATTCCTTCTGCTGGTAAACCCAGCAGAGGAAGGAAAACCAAACCTGATGTTGTGGAACCAACTGAGGAGGCAGAAGACACCAGGTTTACCGTGGAGACCAAGCCTCCGGTGAGGGCTAAAAGAGGTAGAACCGCTCTACAGAAAGAGGAGGAACAGATTAACGATGACAAGCCCACCTCACAGGAGACATTTGAACACCTGGAGCCGCTGAAGAAATCCCGAAGGACAAGAAAACCTGAACAAGACCTTGTTAAACCGAAGGACGACGAGTCGACTGAGGTTGTTCCAGACAAGGAAGAAGCTCCCAGTGCCAAACCAGCTGGTGAACAGAGTTCTGCTGCCGCAAAGCCCAGAAGAGGGGGACGAAAAGCTAAACCTGCTGCTGTCATAGAAACCCCTGTGAAGTCCACAGTGATCCATGCTGATGCTCCAGAGAAACCAAAACGAGGCAGGAAAGGAGAACAAATCCCTCAGGAAACTGTGACTGCTGAAAATCCTGAAGAAGAAATCTCTGTGCCTTCTCCTCAAGTCATTAAACCGAGCCGGGCCAGAGAGCTGAAACAAGAGGTCAGACAAACCACTCCAGCTAAGAGAGGGCGCCGGTTTGCAGCTCTTCCTCTGGGGGAACCCACAGAAGAACCTGCTGTACAGACGTCAGAGTCTGCTCCAGAACCAGTCGTACAACCAAAACGAGGAAGACGGGCTGCAGCAAAGCTCAAAGCGGACGATGAGGCTGTGGAGACCAGTGAGGCAAATCCCTCCGAAAGCTCCAAGGCTGATGTCCAAGACTCAAAGACGACCAAGAAATCCGTCAAGTTCAAACCGGGCCTGGAAATCCGTGAAATTCCAAAAGCTACGCCGGTGAAGGCCATCCGAGGCAGGAAGTCAAAAATTCCTGACCAGCCTGACGCTGGCAGCAAAGACGGAACAAAGGAGACCAGCAACACTGAAGAGAAGAATCTCTCAGGTGACGTCGTTAAGCCACAGCCCGCCAAGAGAGGAAGACGAGGAGCTAAGGTTGTCGAGGTGACAGCAGAAGACACCAAAGCTGGAGCGCAGGCCAATACCCGACGGGGGAGATCGGCGAAGAAATAAATCAGTTCTGTAAATATTCTAAATCTTAATTACGGTTTTCCAAAATGTTTTTTATACGTCCAAATTTTAGATTCGAGGGCATTGTAGAAGGTAGTTTTATCGACTGAAAATGAAGCACTGCTTTTTTTGCTCCAATACTTCAGGAATCCATGTAACCCTTTAATTTTGTTTGACAACTGGTATGTTATCCTGTATGGTTTATATTTTATGCTGGGGGAAAAAATTTATTAAATTTTTTTTACTACAGTATAATTGTTCAATGTTCATTTTTAATAAGTGTTTAAATGTGGTAATTGTATTCAAGATGCATCAAAGAAATAATAAAAGTTTAATATAAAATGTATAATTTAGGACTGCAGAATATTACAAAAAATTATTGAATAGTACAATGGAATGGTGCTTTAATATTGTTCACACTGATTTTGATATATTTGCCTAATATTAAAGGAAGTACTGCTGAATTTAATACCACGAAAAATACATTTGCACCAACATCGTTGATTCTCAATAATGAAATTTAAAACTGCAGCATTGATTTTTATAAATCTTGTCAATTCAGATTGCTTGATTAAACCTCTGGCACTAAAATGAGTTATTAAACTCTGATTGCTTAATTATAATACAAATCTGAACCGTAGGTCCGACTAGAGATGATGGTACATCGTTAAATATTGTTAGAAGCCACCTAACTGGAAATGCATTTTTGCGTAGTGGGAACGTTAGGAAAACACGTACCACCCGAGGAGGTTTTACTGACGGACTGAACACTGATCTGACGCTGGAGGGAGATTTGAGAGGCGCAGTGAGGATAGTTCACCTCTTAACTATCCAAGGCTGCAGTACTTTGGTTTTCCATCAACTTATAAACAAATAACCACCATGTCTTCAGACGGCGATATACAAACGACGAGCAGAGGGTTCTGCTGCAAACTGTGTAACGTCAACTTACCGAACTGTGAGTAACGTTAAGCTAACCGAGGCACGCGCCTGTTTGCTTGAAAGTTCCGCTGGAGGTTTTAAACGCACTATGAACATTGTTCTTTATTTTGTTATTGAGGAAATACGCGTATTTATTGGATCAGGCGTTCTAGTGGACAGCCATAATGCTGCGTTAACAGTTTAAAGTGAACATTTAAACCCACGAGTGGAAGCCACGATTTGGTCCAAACAATGCTCGCTTTATAATGGTGCAGCAGACAGGAAGTGACGTAACATTAGAAAGGTAGGCGCAAACAAATATTTACAGAAAGAAACGGGCTGTTCAAGTCGTGTGGGATCCAAATATAATAAGGGAAAGTTGAGTGGAAGGAAAACAAATGTGGTAGAAAAAAGTGCACAAACAGTGGTGACTAGAACTCTGAGAGGAGGTGTGTCTAGGACTGGAGCTACAACTGTAACGGTAGTTAACTGCTCCTGAACTATAGACATCAGAAGCATCTTACCTGGGTTAAAAACAAAACGGATGTTGGACATTGGTCAAAAGTCTTCTTTTCAGGTGCAAAGAAAGATCTTGTAACACATCATGTTCTGGTCCACTAGGTTTTAATCAAATCCATCTATCTGGAAATTTCTGAGTACTTCATGCTTTCCAGTGCTAGCAACCTTTATGGAGATTCAGATAGAATTTTCCAGCAGCACCTGTCCACATGGCTCCAACTGTTGTTGAAATGACCATTACATTGCTGTGCTTGGTGAAGTTAACCACATGGGGAATCTATGGGATAGATGCAGTAATTCATGCAGACGATGGGGCTTGCCCCCCCACAGATTCCCTCTGTTTTTGCTTTCATCGACATGTTGTCAGACGTCTGTTCCAGCGCAGGTCCAGATCCTTCCCTTAGGGAATGCTCTGTAAAATACTGCCAGAACTAAAAAATCCTCCATACAGAGGACACCATTCCTGTTCTGAGACGACTGCATGACTGAACTCATTGTTCATTAAGCTTCAGCTGATTAAAGGGCTTGTCATGAAGCAGCGGTGCACACAGACTGGATGGCCATTCTCTGAAATCACATCCAGACCCTGCTGCTCTCAGACGCCTACCCCTTATAATTAACCCACTACACTCTTGTCAGGCTGGTATTTATTAGTGGAATAGAAAAGCATTTGCCTGATTTATTGGCCAATTTATATTGAAGCCTACATCTAAGATTATCAATAACCAGTCAGTTCATGTGGTTTTATAAACTGAACAACTCCCCTGAAGTGAATACAATCAAAACAGTGAATGCAGTGAGTGTTGTTTTTTGCAGCAGTGTTGTTTTTTTTGTTTTCTTATTCAATTTCTCTTGGGTTCCCGGCACCACTTCAAACACAACAGTTTAGTTAGGGAGGAAACCTATGTTTCTTTAACATTCAGATGGGGCACTCTGCTGCATGTTTAATGCATAAGAAGGAAGGACTTAGAGGACAAACTAACACAAAGATTCGCTCGTCTTGTCCTACGCTGTTAGGTGCACAATAAATAGATTTGACACTAGGGATGCATCGATACTAAAATTTGGGCCGATACAAACGTCCGATATTAATCCTGCTGTTATGGCCGATAACCAATATGGTATGCGGTATATTTCCCTACACTTTCGACACCATGGAAAATCAACCACACCACCTACATCGCTTCTCTGCTTGAGTTAAACACCCCCACGTTCCTGCGCCGCATCACTATCGCTGTCACATGACCAAACATTCACCACATGGATACCCCCCCCCCCCGAAACACAGACATAAACGTCAAATAGATTGGAAATAAATAAACATCGGTTGTTAATATCGGCCCTCTTTTACTTATCGTACCGATGCAGATATGTTTAAAAAACGCCTAACATCGGCCGATACCGATGTTGATGCCGATATATCGTGCATCCCTATTTCAATTCAAATTCAAAAATACTTTATTGATCCCAGAGGGAAATTAAGTGTTGGTATAGCTCATATAATTAATTCTTTAAGGAGTTGTTGTAGATGATGATGGCTGTGGGCAGGAAGGATTTCCTGTAGCGGTCTGTATTGCAGCGAAACTGAAGAAGCCTCCGACTGAAGACGCTCTGTTGTTGTATGACTGTCTCATGAAGAGGATGCTCAGGGTTGCCCATAATTTTTTTGATTTTATGAAGAATCCTTCTTTGCATTATCATCTCCAGATGTTCCACAGTTGTCCCAAGAACAGAACCAGTCTTCTTCATCAGGTTGTTTAGCCTTTTTAAGTCCCTGGCTCTGATGCTGATACCCCAACAGATGATGGCTGAAGAGATTACACTCTCCACAACAGACTTGTAGAAGATCTGCAGCATCTTGCTGCAGATCTTCACAAAGGGGGTAACAGCATTTCCTGACTTGGTTGAAGTCAAACTTGTGAAATCAGAAGTCCATGGCTGAAGTGAAGGATGAAACATCCGAGGTGTAACAGGAAAGCTGTTGATCAGAGGAGAGTGGGATGTCTGTTTGGCTGGGAACAGGAGAGGAGGATGCTAAGCTAGTTCCTGAACTGAACCTGTTGAAGAATGTGTTCAGTTAATTGGCTCTGTCCAGACTTCCATCTATCCAACCCTTCCTGTCCTTAAAACCTGTGATCTTTCTCATTCCTGACCAGACATCTCTGATATTGTTCCTCTGTAGTTTGTTCTCCAGCTTCTTCCTGTATGCCTCCTTGCTGTCTCTGATCTTGACTTTAAGTTGCTTCTGTATACTCCTCAGTAATTCCCTGTCTCCCTCCCTGAAGGCTCTTTTTTTCTTGTTTAGCAGTTCCTTCAGGTCACTGGTGATCCAGGGTTTGTTATTAGGGAAGCATCTCACTGTTCTGGTGGGGATGATGTTGTCCACACAGAAGTTTATATAGTCAGTCACACACTCAGTCATGGCATTGATGTCCTCTCTATGTGCTTGGCAAAGAGTCATCCAGTCTGTGGTCGCAAAACAACCCTGCAGGGCTTCTTCAGCTTCCTGTGACCATTTTCTCACAGTTCGTTTTGTCACAGGTTGCCTCTGAACAAGGGGTTTATATTCTGAACAGAGAAAAACAAGATTATGATCTGATTTTCTCAGAGGAGGTCTTGGATTGGTCATTGATGAATCCTTTACATTTGCATAAAACAAATCCAAGGTCCTGTTTTCTCTTGTAGAGCAGCTGACAAACTGTTGAAATGTTGGAAGTGTAGTAGAGAGCGAGGCATGATTAAAATCACCAGATATTGCCACAAATGCATTGGGGTGCTGTGTCTGTAGCTTAGCAACAATGGAACTGATGACATCACATGCATTGTCGGCAATGACTGAAGGTGGAATGTAAACAACTGCCAAAATTACGCTGGTGAACTCTCTTGGTAAATAATATGGACGAAAACCTACTGCCAAGAGTTCGACATCTGGGCTGCAGAGACGACACTTCACAGTAACATGTCCTGGATGACACCATCTGTTGTTGACAAGCACTGCTACTCCACCACCTTTTCTTTTCCTGCTCGTTTTCAGATCTCTGTCTGCTCGTACAGTCAGGAAGCCTGGCAGAGAGACGTTGGAGTCGGGGATATGATCCAGCAGCCATGTCTCAGTAAAACATATAACACTGCATTGCCGGTACTCTAGCTGAGTCCTTGAAAGGGCTTGGAGTTCATCCATCTTGTTAGCCAGTGATCTTACATTGCCCATTATGATCGATGGAAGAGATGGCTTGAACGTCCTCTTTCTCTGTCTCCTTTTCGCTCCTGCTCTGCATCCACGTCTCCTCCTTATCAACTCATCAGGGATTTCTGGCTTCAGTTGAGGCATTATTTCAGCTTTTGCGATGTTAATCAGCTGCTCCTGGCTGTAAACCACATTGTTGCCATGGTTACGCATCATTACAAGTTGTCAAAAAGTGAAACATTTACAGCAACAATCCTTCCAGCTTCACAGCACCAAAAACTAGAAAGTATACAGGTAAAAAAAATGCAATCTTCCTCAAGAAAAAAGAGGAACCAATGTACAGAAAACCAATGCAGCCACCCAGAGCAGCGCAATTCTAGAATTTGACACCATAGCGGTCTTGTCGCCATGAAATAAGATCTGAGTGGAAATAATCCCCTCGAAAATAAAACCGTTTCGCATTGAAAGACTGAGATACGAAGTGTCTGACAACTTTGAGAAATGTTATAAAATATGGAGAGCTGTTCTAGAAAACTTACAGCTCTCTGTGACGACATAGGATTATGCATGTTGGGAAGGTTATGGATTAATGAAAATGGCGTGCCCCTGTGTTAGTTTTTGTCCTGTTTTAGTTTTGTTGATGTGTATCCTGTATATCTTTCTTTTTTCTCTTTCTGTCTGTCATGTATACATGTTTCATAAAAGTTTTAAAGTCTAGAAAGTTTGAAAAAAATCTAAAAAATCAGTTTCAAATGTTGGTGTTACCTCGGTGGGGTTACCATCTACTAAGCACGGAGGAGGAGATGTAATGGTCCAGTTGGTTCACTACATCTAACTCTGGTTCCCAACCTGTGGTCCCTAGAGATTGCAGGGAGTCCGCACAAATTTGTCTGTACTGAGGTTTGTAAATATTACATTTATAAAAGACAAAAACAAAATAGTCTATGTAGCCCACAGTGTAAAACAAGAAGAATAAGAACAGAAACCTACAACTGCTGTTTATTTTTGGCTAAT
Source organism: Valencia hispanica (assembly GCA_963556495.2). Taxonomy (NCBI): domain Eukaryota; kingdom Metazoa; phylum Chordata; class Actinopteri; order Cyprinodontiformes; family Valenciidae; genus Valencia; species Valencia hispanica. The sequence continues at coordinate 38,469,739 of OY747721.1, forward strand.
TAAAATGTGTAATTAATCACTTTTAATGTGTTTATACTGGTAGGAGTTGGGGTTGTGGGGTCCAGGCTACTCTTGGACACAGACAAGGGGGTCAAGGAAAAAAGGTTGGGAACCACTGTTATAACTGATCAGGTTTTAATCCTAAAGTAAAACATAAACCCTAAAGACTATTTCAGAGTTGTGGTTTAATAACGTTAAGCCGTTTGAAAAAGTGCCTTATTTTTACATCACAATAAGGAGAATGTGCATGTAAACGCCCCTCACCACTCAAACGCCGCCCTCCAACTCAGTTTCCATACCATTTTCATGTGGCAAACCTGGAGCCTAGTAACAAGATGGGTGGGCGTGGTCTGTAACTGCTAATTTGCATAAAAGTGACAGAGCCCTCTAAACAGCTCCTTCTTTTTTTTTCTTTTTCTTTTTTACCTGTCCTGTCTGGCAGTGTGGCGCTCAGAATTGTTGTCTGAGTACCAAGTAGAAGCCCAACAAATTTACTTTAACAAGTGGAGCACTACGGCTTTTACTATAGTACTCCACTTGATGAATATGAGTAAGAAATCTTTATTAGGAATTTCAGTGTTTTTTTTCTTCTGATGTTATGGACACGGAGACTGAAAATAAAGGGAAAGAAAGAAAATTAAGAGATGAGATGAATCAATAGCCCCAGCGGACAGACTGGACCCCAAGTCCAAGACCAGCCAGCACCCTGACACAGAGCTCAACCAGCTCCAAAATCTCAATCTCACACACCGCAGAGCACCAAGACCAAGCGTCCAACCAAGTTCAATGAAACCCACCAATGAACTGACCAAGCACGAAACATACAGAACAGGAGATCGAATGGAGACGCCCGGCCTGATCCCCGCCGAGCCACCCGACAGCTACTACCAAACAATGCCCAAACCGGCACCTCCCAAAGAGGTGCCCCGGCCAACTGCACCAAAAGGCAAACATAGTCCCAGCACACCAGCCAACCGATACCCAGGTCCGGCTAGGCAGGCACAAGGGGTGAACCGGCATGCCCCCGAGCACCAAGCCCAGGACACCGAGAGCCAACGACAGGCAGAGGCATCAGTCGCCGGTAAAGAGTGACCGGGGGGAAATAGGCCCCTCATTTAGTGGGGGGCCTGAGATGCGCCAGGCAAGAAGGCAGCGCAAGACCCAACCTCACTGATACACCAGAATACACAGATAGTCATACGTTCCCTCCCTCTTACTGTACACACATACACTCTCACCTGCACACCAAGACGCACAAAAAAGGACGCTGTACACTCACTCAAACTCCCCATACACACTCTATACTCCCAGGTATCGATACCCCAGCAGAGCAACTAGGCACCAGCACCAGCACCAGAATTGATTGAACAGTTCCTCTTCTGGATGCCAAAAAGTCTGCCCACCCCAACGTCCCTACATGTGTGTCTCATTAGAATGTTATAAGTGATTGTGTCTTAAGTTGTACAGTAAAATTGGGACCCAGGCTGCCCCGGAGTAGCGGAGATGGAAACCCCTCCCCCACCCCAGTGGCGTGCCTACACCCCAAGGCCCTACATGAGTAGTAAACCCATGGAGCGGGCGGACAGAGGTGTCCGGAGATGGGGAAATCTATACCCACCCCAACATTCGGTCTATCAGAGCACAACAGACATTAGTCACCCAGGTTGAGTTCAGCCCCTCTCCCCCCCGTCCACCGGTGAGCCCGGTCACACACCCAACCAAAATAGAACCCTGAGCATCCAACCCAGTACAACCCCCGGAATGCACCGCATCCATAGCCACCAAAGCCACACCTCAGGCGGGGGCCATGGCACCCAGCGCCCGATCCGCCTAGCAGTCCCACCTCCACGGACCTCCCCCACCGAAACAGCTCATTCTGAAAGGATGGACATTGTTAAGAATTGAGCTGGTGAGATCGCTTTATGTGAGAGTGATTTTGTGCAAAGAACTTCATTAACATGTTTTGAACAGACTTTAGACCCATTAGAACTTGTTTTAAAAAAGTGAAGTAGAATGAACCAGAGTTCCAGACAATTGTAGGATTTGTAAGATCGGTTTTATTTCTTGGCTTCATGCAACTGGACTGCACGGTGGTAGCATTGTTGGTCTTGGGTCTTGGGTTCGAATCCTGGCCTGGGGTCTTTCTGCATGGAGTTTGTAAGTTCTCCCTGTGCATGCAAAAGGGTTCTCTCTGGGTACTCTGACTTCCTCCCAAATTCCAAAAACATGACTGTTGGGTCTGCCTAATTTACCCTTAGGTATCAGTGTGTGAGTCAGTCTGTCTGTCTGTCTGTTGCATTTGTCTGATTATTGATTTTCTCCCTTTTTCTAATAATTACCAGTGCCAAGTGTGGATCAGCATGTGAAGGGGCGGAAGCATCAGACTCTGAGCACGGTCCGCTCCACCAGGAAGAGCCACGAGGAGCACAGTGTGTTCGTCAGTGGCATCAAACCAGAGGTCTCTCAGACCGATTTGACTGAGTACTTTCAGCAGTTTGGGGCCGTCACCGATGTCATCGTGGATAAAGACAAGGTCAGTCAGCTGCAGTTGCTAACGTAGTCTTAATCGACGGTCGCAGTCACTTTATCACAATTTCTCCTGAGTGACGATAAAGTGCTGAGATGTTCCGCCGTGCTCCCAGGGTGTTTACGCCATCGTGCAGTTCAGCGAGATGGACAGCAGTCAGGCAGCTCTGTCCTGCGTCGAGCACCAGCTGAAAGGTCTGAAGCTGCGGGTTAAACCACGGGAAAAGAAGGAGTTTAAGCTGGTTCCCAAGAAGAAGAATGACCATCACAACCTCCAGAAGATCTTTGATCGTCTCAAGCCTGAACTGTGCCAGCTACCTTCGGTAAACCTCCACTTTCTACCACACTCATGTTGCTGTAGCATTCTTTGGATCAAAACATCAACTTTGATGATGTTGACCTGCTTCTCTGTCCCTGCTGACAAAAAAAAAGCATCCCCACTGCATGATGCTGCCACTACCATATTTGTTTTGCATGTAAGCCAGAAAATGTCCCCTCTTTCACATGTGTGCTGTGTCCCCTACATGACTTTTCTTCTTGCCACTCCTCCATGAAGGCCAGACTGGACAGATTCACCCACCTGAGCTGGGGATCTCTGTAGCTCCCCCAGAGATGCCATGGGCCTCTAAACCACGTCCCCGATTAATTCTCTCTCTGCCTGGCCTCTCAGTGAAGGTTTGCACTAGAGTTGGGCGATACGGATTTTACTGTGTTGAAGAATTTCAATAATCAGCACCGTAAACCTCAATTCAATTCAATTCAGTTTATTTATATAGCGCCAATTCACAACAGATGTCATCTCAAGGCACTTAACAAGAAGTCATTTCACCTTCAGATACCTTCAGATTAACACTTCATTTCATGAGATTACATTTGTTTTAATACAAGCTGAAATAAATAAAATAACCTATTTTCAAATAGTCATAAATTAAACACACTTAAAGTAAGCATTGTCGGACATTCTAGGTTACAAGTAAACAAAAAAATGCACTCTCTTAACTACCTTTACATTGGTGTGATATATGTTCAGTTCAACCATAAAGGCTTAAATTAAGGAGGTTCCATCACTGCCTGATTGGTCACATGTACTGATCTTGTGTTGAATGACTAATATGATTGCTGTAGTCATTTTCTGTTTCTTAATAAAGTATCGAAACGGTTTTAGGTTTACCAAACTCCTTCCATATCAAATGAAAGCTGAAGGGTTTTCTAGCCTAATCCAGCTTTATCTAGAGGCTGGATCACAGGGAACCATTCTGTAGGTTTTTAAATGGTTGTATGATTTCCAACTCTTGAGACACCATGCATGCCCGTTTGTCCTCACAACCCGCCACACACGCTGCGACATCAGGCCAAGACAATCCAACATATTAAATATTCCTGATTTGTGATCGGAGCGGTCCCAATGTCATTCCGAGCAGACCAGAGCACTCGCAACACACCACACAGCAGGAAGATCTGTTAGGATTATTTTAAGTCCCTTCTCGATAATCGGGGTAATTGTCGGAAGGGGAGAAGGTTCCCGAAATTGGCTTAAAAATCCTCCCGTGTGAACCAGGGCTTATCAGTTCAATTTAAAAATACTTTATTAATCTCAAAAGGAAATGAAATGTTGTAACTCATATCCAAGTAAGAGTTGTTGTAGATGCTGATTGCTGTGGGGAGATCTCCTGTAGCAGTCTGTACACCGGAGTTGAAAAAGCACCTGACTGAAGACGTACATTGATGTTTGTGTTGTAACATAATGAACATGTTTAAAAGCTGACGGTGTGTATGAATGCTCCCAGTTTTCTAACGTCTCTGCATGATTTACACATGTAGTTTTATTATTATTAGACGCTGGCTTTCTACAGTATAGTCATTATTAATGTAGTTTTGCTAAGAGCTGGACTGTTCTATGGTTTCTTCCAGGTGGATGCCCAGATGAAGTTCATAGTGGAGCGACTTCAGCTGGGAGAGAATGAAAAAAAGGCCAGAGGGTTGGTGGTTCAACTGCTGCAGGAGGTCTTTGTTGAATTCTTTCCAGGTGACCTCTCTTTGACTTTTTACTGCAGTATCTCCTTCATGACATTGGCGTTAAAAAGAGTAACTATCATTTTTAATGAGTTTAATTTTCTATTTTCAACACTTGTACGGGTTGCAGACAGTCAGATTTTGCTCTTTGGGTCATCCGTCAACACTTTCGGCATTCACTCCTGTGATTTGGACCTGCTCCTGGACCTAGAAAACACCAAGATGTTCCAAGCACGAGCTAAGACCTCCACAGAGCAGGTGTCCCAGTTTTACCCACATCTACCTGTTTTTCCACTCAGTGTTGGTTAAAAGTAGCTGCTCGTATTTCCAGGTTTCATGCTGAAAGGTATGAGATGAAGCTGACTGTCCTCCCTCCAGGCCGGTGAAGGAATGTCAGACGACGGCCGCTCCGAGGACTCCATCCTGTCCGACATCGATCTGTCCACAGCGTCTTCGGTCGAGGTTTTAGAACTTGTGGCAACCATCCTGAGACGCTGCGTCCCCAGCGTGCACAAAGTTCACGTAGTCAGTACGGCTCGCCTCCCCGTCGTCAAGTACCACCACCGAGAGCTGAACCTGCACGGAGATATCACTCTTAACAACAGGTCTGTGGGGGATTGGGTGTTTCTTTTAGACTTTTAATCTGTGTGAGAGGGGTACATTTTAAGAATTGACTGTATTTCCCCCCTTTCTTCTCTCTTGTTTGTTGGTTAGACTTGGTGTAAGGAACACCCGCTTCCTCCAGCTGTTGTCTGGGGTGGAGGAGAGGCTGAGGCCTCTGGTGTTCACCATCCGATACTGGGCCAAGCAGAAGCAGTTAGCTGGTAGGATCCAGTGATCTTTATGGTTCTGCTTATAAATATGTGTTACCCGTTTGTTAAAGCTACTTTAGTCTTCGGCCAGCAGGGGTCAGTAGAACCATACCTTCCTCCTAACAATTCCTCTAAACTCCTGAATCTTTCACTTTATTTATCATGCATTTATTTGATCTTTTTACTTAAGCCTCTGTAAAGAATAAGAATATCAGTATTAAAGCTCCTTTTGTGTATGGTCAGTAATCTTTAATGAAATCTTATCAAAGGTATTCTTCATTGAAGAGCCCACTAATTACCCTCGCTCTGCGCCCAGCCATTTCCCTTTGAACTGCCCCTTTCATCAAGGCAGAGTCAGGACAGCGTGATGACACGTAAAGGTGCAGCTTTGACCCAAAATGGGGATCTGAAAGCAATTGCTTTGATCAGTGATGGCAATTTACGAAAAAACAAATAATTAGAGGAAATGATCGCGTGTCACGAAGAAGTTTTCCAACATCAAAACTGAACTCCGCTTTATGTATCTGTTCGATGGGGCCTGTTTTTTTACGTCATGGCTACTGTTCTAGTCGCAAGTTTTAATAGACTCATCATAGCCGTGGATATTATATGAATGTTCAAGTTTTAATGATTTATTTTAAAGTGGAAAATGGCAGCAAATATAAAAACACAATATTAATATTGGATACAGGTTCCTGGCTCACACCCTTTGACCGCTGTTATCGATAGAACCGATATAGTTTATTTCAACTGGCTCTTTCTTGGCTCAGACTCAGTTTTGAAACATAGTTGGTTAAGTTTGTGTAGACCTGATGTTTTGGCCGTTCCAAGAGATGAATGTTAGCCGGCTTTATTTGTTCTAAAACTAGTTTCAATGTGTGTTTGGGATCATCTTGCTGTTAAAACAGAGTTTTGTTTTAACCTTCTGACCCAGATGGTCAGATGAAAGGAAGTTGGTTAGAATATTCAAGAACAACCTAGGAAAACCCAAGGCTTTAACCAATTAAAATGTGGTAATATGATGGAGCATCAGCGTCACTGAAGAGAGTTTGACATCAACAGCGACGCACCTTCTCCAAAGTCCACACCTCAAAGCTTGAATGAAGTTTTCAGCCGCTCGCGTGGATAATTGTGATCATTGGAGATAAAAGGGGGAAAAAATGGAGAAGTACATCTCCACAAAAAAAGAAAAAAAAAAGACATTTAAATTTTCCATGATTTCAAGCATAAATATACAACATAGATATTCTCTGACATTACAAAGTTAGAAATTTGTAATGAAAAAAATTAATTTATGAGTTTACTAAGATTTGAAAGTCAGACATTTGGAACAAAAAATACCAGAAGTGTTCTAAGGTTTAAGTTGGATATTTAGAAGATGCACATCTGGATATTTTCCAAAGTATCCGGATGCTTTTCCCGTTTCGGAACATCTCCTGGGGCAGACTGGATGCAGCCATGTTGCAGCTTCTTCCTCTCCGTCTCAGGTGTGTATTCCAGGTGCCGTTTGAGGCGTTCATGGCTGGTCTTCACCAGTCAGATGTTGTTCTGATGGGGGGAAGGAGTCCAGATTTAGTACTTACACTCTGGTATCCAGATGCACATCTTCTAAACTTCCAACTGAAACCTTTCACGACTTATGTCAATTTGAGGTTTTTCTTAAAGATGTTCTGACTTTGCAATGTCAGAAAATATCTTTTAATATCATAAATGTATGCCTTGAATCATAAAAAAAAATAAAAATACATTCGTTCTTGCAAATGTATGACTTTTCAACATCTGAGCATTTCTAAGTTTTTTTTGGTGGAAATCCACTCCTTCGTGGCCACATGACCTTTTTTTCTTTTGTCTACAATAGCACTAAGACTCTGTCTTAGATAATCCAAATGACTTCTGGAGAACAGCTTTATGGTTAGGCAAGACGAAGACCCTGTTCAGGCCTGGTATTAACCCGCGCCCTGCCTCATTAACAGCGACGATTCAAACCTGCTAATAAAATCTCAATGAGCATATCATAATCTCCTGCTTTAGGGTGACCATGTAGCCACGTCAGCGGAGCGGTCAGCAGCTCTCTTCCTGTATCATCACACATACATTCAGCCTCTACAGTCATGTTCCTAATGTAAACAACTGAGATTAATCTGACTTGTTTAAAAAAAGAAAATAATTATTTCATCTTCAAATTCTTTATGAGCTGAATTGTGTAGCTTAACAGAAGTGATATTAGAGAGGAAAATGTAAATAAATAGTGAGATTTGATTTTAACCCATAAAACATCTGACTGCTTCTTGTTCAACTTTTATTATGATTACGCACAGTGTGCTGCATAAAAACCACTGAATGTTCCCTTATAGGGAGATATTGTGAAATGCATGAGTCATTTTATAATGCAGTAGCTGCAGCAATTCCAGTCAGCTCCAGTAATGCTAAAAAATAAAATAAAAACGTGTTGTTGAGGGGAAAAGAACCACCCACCCTTACTGTGTCCTCATATCCACTGAAAAATAATATCCTGATTCCTGAAGGAATGTTTTTTTAATGGAAGAGAAAAACCTTTAGGATAGAGTTCAGATAGCTTGATAATAGGGATGGGTATCATTAAGGATTTATACTACTATTCTTAACGATACTCCTTATCGATCCGGTACTTTATCTTATTGGTACTTTTTTTTTTTGAAAGACTAAAACAAAAGGGGAAAAACACAAATAATGAACTGTAGTTTAAGATTTTTTTTTAAACTTAGATTAGGAAGCTGTTGTTAAAAAATATCCAGCATTTATTAATTGTAAGAATGAAATGGCAAACTTCTGTCCATGCTTCACATGTTTGCTTTGCATACAAACATACATATCTGTTGTATCTGATTCAGGGCTTGTTGTTGCTGCAGCACTCAGGCGGTCAAACACCGTGCATCTTTCGGTTTGTAGTTGGTGTATTTTGGCAAGGTGTTTGGTCAAATTACTTGTGTTCCCGCCTTTGCAAGCAAAGCTTTTATTACATATGTTACAGCGTGCATTGTCGGCATCTATTTTTGTAAAATGAAGCCAACTTTTGGATCTTTTCGTTCGCTCTGCCATCGTATCTGTAAGACGAACACACACGTGAGCGCGCAGCAGTCGCCACTCCGTCCCCGCAGCGTGTGTGCTTGTTAAGGTGGAGTGGGCTGCAATACAGTGTTTGGCTTGTGTTTGTATCTCCTGCAAAACATGAATACGAACTTAATTTTACCGTTAAGAGGACCGATAAGGCGGAAGCTTAAAAGTCTGGGTGGACCGTCAGAATCAGCCCCGGGGCCAATTTAATACCGGGTTTCGGTAACCATCCCTACTGGGTAATCACTCTGATTTCAGCTAAGCTGTTTCAGGAAGTGTCCAGGTAACGCCGCTGCTTTAGAGGACTTTCATCTGATCATTTGGGCGTCATTAAATGTTTCCCAAGATGCAGTTCCAAGTGTCCTCAAGACATCTTGAGTTCATAAAGGTGCTTAGCTCTGTCCAGAAACAATTGGGTCACTCGGAAAGGCGTTTGAGTGCCTGGAATGAAGGTGGACGAGTGAGCTACATGACCCTAATGACAAGAATAATAGGCACGTTTAATTTCACCAGATCTTTTTCTGACGGGGTTTTCTGTTGGCCCGCCCCTCTCAGCCGCCGTGTCTCCATACACAATCGGCCCTTTCAAGGAATCAGCTAAAACATCTGCATATCCCGCTGTTTCAGCAGCGAGTAATGTCACCGATCAGCACAAGGCACCCAGAGCAGCAGAAATAATAGATCGACAGAAGCAGGGCTTGTTGTTGTGTTTCTGTTTACTGTTGTTAATAAACTGCTTCGCCAGCAACTTATCGTATTTTTACAAAGTTGTTTGGCGATGTCTGCTCATTTCCCTCTGGATTACAACCAATCAGCGTGACATAACCACAGCTCCCGCTGAGCGACTCGATCGGGCCATTCCGAGTACATACCCCATACAGGTACTCCGTTGGTTCCTGAACTGGCCCTGAAAACAACCCTGTTGGCCCGGTCCGATGAGGTGGAGACACGCGCATTATCGGGAAGGTCCGGTCAAATTACCCTGACGTTCCGATAGTGGAAACACACCTAAAGTTTGGAGGAGCCAGGGTGAGCCCTAAGATTAATGTACAAACTGTCAAGCATGATGGTGGCCGCATCATGCTGAGGGTGTGTTTTGGTGTAGGTGATATCGGTGGATTGGAAAAATGAAGCAGGACCATCTCCAAACTCTAGAAGGTGTGTTACAACAGTACAACAATCCAAACACACACCAAGAATGGATCTGGGTCTGGAGAATGTCTAAAACTACAGGTCAAACCATATATTTACATACACTTCAGAAAACACACACCAAAATGTGCCTTACTGTCAAACATCTGACGTATGCCAGAATAAAGAAATATTTGTAAGTATTTTTTTTAAACTTTCAGTCAGAAGTTTATGTACACTAAGTTTTAGTATATTTAAACAAAAAGAAAACCACAGCTGATTCCATTCTGATCTTAAGAAGCTTTTGATAGATTAATTGAGTCCATCTGAGTTAATTGGTGACTCCCCTGTGGATGGATATAAAGGCACGCCGCAAACACAGAGCCTCTTTCTTTGAAATCATGAAGGTCCCATGTTCATCCGTTCAGACAATAATACGCATGTATAACAAAACATGGGAATGTCCAATTATCATACCACTCAAAAAAGAGACGGATTCTGAGTCCCAGAGAGGAACGTTCCAGAGTCACTATCCCCAGTAAAACCAATCCTGTACCACCATGAGCTGAAAGGCTTCTCTGAGAGGAGAAAGCCACAACCTTAAAACCCCTATAAAAAATGCCAGACTACAGTTTGCAACTGAAGATGGGAACGAAAATCAAAATGTCTGGAGACATGTCCTGTGGTCTGATGAAACAAAAATTAAAGAGTTCTTTCATAATGATAAACGAAAGTTTGGAGGAAAAAGGGGGAAGCTTTGAAGACTCAGAACAGTATCCCAACTGTGAAGTATAGGGGTGGCAGCATCATGCTGTGGGACTGTTTTACTGCAGAAAGGACTGGTGCACTTCACAAAATAGATGACATGAGAGAAGAAAATGATGTGGACATACCTCATCAAGGAATTTAAAGCTTTTTCATCAATGGGTCTTCCAGATGGACAATGACTCTGAGCATAGCTAGATTAGTTACAGAGCAGTTTAAGGACAACTAAGTCAAGGTATTGGAGTGGCCGTACCAAAGCCCTGATCTCAGTCCTGCAGACAATTATTGGGCTGCACTGAAAAGGCGAGAAGCAAGAACATCCAATACCAGTTCTGTGAAGAGGAGTGGGCCAAGATTCCAGCAAACTGTTGTAGAAAGCTGCTGGAAGGAAACCAGAAAGGTTTGGATCAAGTGAAACCGTTTCAGGGCAATTCTACCAAATGCTAAAAAAGTGTTTGTTTGTAAGTAATACATTTGATAAAATTATACAACAATTCTTTCTTTATTCTGACATTTTACAAATACAACAAATTGTGTTAATATTTATTAATCTAAAACATAAGAAGTTCACTCAGATTTATTGTTTCATCCATCCATCCATCCATCCTCTTCTACCGTTTATCCGGGGTCGGGTCGTGGGGGCAGCAGCCTAAGCAAAGAGACCCAGACCTCCCGCCCCTCAGCCACTTGGGCCAGCTCCTCGGGAGGAATCCCAAGGCGTTCCCAGGCCAGCCGGGAAACAGTCCCTCCAGCGTGTCCTGGGTCTTCCTCTGGGCCTCCTCGTGCATGAAACACCTCACCAGGGAGGCGTCCAGGAGGCATCCTGACCAGATGCCCGAGCCACCTCAACTGACTCCTCTCGATGTGGAGAAGCAGCGGCTCTACTCTGAGCCCCCTCCGGATGACTGAGCTTCTCACCCTATCTCTAAGGGACCGCCCAGACACTCTACGGAGGAAGGAAAATATTTGTGTTTTTTTTCTGAAGTGTTTTTAAATATTAGGTTTTAACTGTATGTCCTTGATTCAAATGAGCTCCATCTCTTCTGATATTGGTCAAACCTCCAGCCAGAAATAAACCTCAACCTCTTTAACGGCTTCAACTAATTGATCATTTAACCTTGTAGAGAAAATCTACTATAAACATATTCAAATTGTGTTTTATAATCATGACTGAACGGTTAAAAAAAAATCCTTTTAATACCCCAAAATGATATAGGATTTTCATGAATGTATGTCAGCTTCTAAATGAAGCTGCCTTTCAGCACATATTTAGAATAAAATGCTCTCTTATCAGAGCTCATCTGATATTGAAAGATGTTTGGTCATTTTCTGATGAGACCTGAACATGTGACCTGCAGGTAACCCCAGTGGCGCCGGCCCCCTCCTCAACAACTACGCTCTGACGCTGCTGGTCATCTTCTTCCTGCAGAGCTGCGAGCCTCCCGTCCTCCCCACCGTCGACCAGCTCAAAGACATGGCTTGTAGGTGTTGCCTGAATCATCTTAACAACAGAGGTTTGCATGTGCAGGCGCTGGAAGCTAAAACATTCATTAACACGGGCTCATAAGCTCATCAACATGTAAATATGCCCAATCCATCCTGCAGACTAATTTTTCCTCTGCAGTCTCTGGCAGGTTGATGGTACAAAACAAAAATGAATACATTAAAACACACGATTCATGAAAAATACAAGCTCAGACTCTCAACTGCACAATCATGTAAACCATTCGTGCTGTGAAATTCATCCCACCAATTAAACAGGAGAAGAGTGTCATTACTTACACATGACATGTACTTGACACGTCGCGCATAGAGAGCATGAAACAGAGCAGCAGCTGACAAACCCCGGTACCTCTGGAGGAGCTACACAGAGCTACAGCTCAGGTGGAAGAATCTGCTGACAGCTGTGTTCTCCACAAATCTGGTCTGTATGGAAGATTTGGAAGAAGGAAACTTTCGTTAAAAGAGAAAAATGTTTGCATATTGGCTGCGTTAACCAAATTCTTTCCATATTTGACTGTTCAAAAAAAGAAACGATGACAGAAAAATATACAGGCTGTCATTTTGACAGATTAGTATTTACACCTCTGACCACTTGGTGCAAATGTGCAGAAATTTTCTGGATTACAGATAACTGAACCAATTTAAATAAGACTGAGAACATCTGAGCATCATCTCAGACCTGGAAACTGTACCCAATGCATCTCACTAACCCGGAGCTGACAGCACAGCGAAGAGTCACTGAGGCTTTTGAGGCGCTCCAGTGAGTACAATGTCGTGGCAACCACCGGTGCATGCTGCTGGATTTCCTGCCGCTGAAGCGATGGCGTGCGGGTCAAGAAAACGGCTCATTCAGAGTCTTTCCGACTTCTGATCACTTCACTTGGAGAAATGTTTCCTTATTTCAAAGCTTTGGCTGAAGTGGAGCTTCCAGTCTCCAGCGTGGCAGTGGAGAACGGATTCAGCCTCCAGAACATCTAAACCCCCATGAGAAGTCATCTGTCCGAGGCAGAAATCCAAAACCTTATGACAAAAACCTCTGCGGTAATCCCATTATTTGATGACGCACAAATGGATGAACATTTCAGTTCCATGTGGAGCAGGAGGAATTTATGAGAAGGTGCGTTCAGAACACAGCAGGTGATCTATTGGTATTTTAAGCACAGTTTAATTTCATTGTTTATATGTAGTTCTCTGGTGAGTATGAGTTTAGATTGACTAATATTTAAAATAAATAAAAAAAAAGTTTGAATATGTAATGGTTTTACAAATTGATGGGTAAAAATCGATTATGGATTAGAGTTTTTTTTTTTGGACCCCATCCGTCTAAATGACAGACAACGGGAACGTGTAGCACGACCTCTGGGGTGGACTGTTGCTTTGCAGCAAGAAGGTTCTGGGTTCGAATCCCGGCCTGGGCTTTTTCTGGATGGAGATTTCCTGTTCTCCTCGTGCATGTGTGGGTTCTCTCCGGGTACTCCGGCCTCCTCCCTGCGTCTAAAACCATGAACCCACTCAGCCTTAATGTGTTCACCCTCAGGTCTGCTGAATGCTTCCACATGCAGCAGTTTGCTCCCAGATTGTCAGGAGAAGACCAGCCTGAAGCTCCAAACTGCTTCACGATTTGTTGAAAAATGCTAAAAAAGCATTTTGGAAAATGAACAGAAAACATAAAGAAGACATAAAGAGGAAAATGTTCGTAAAATTAGAAAAAAAAGCTTCAAGTTACGTACCACTCACCAGCTTTTATTTTTTTGCTCACTATTTGAATCTTTTTTTGTCTTTTAGTCTCATATAAAAATATCAATAGAATATTCAAACAGTAGAATTTCACGGACACGCTGTTTTGTGCTTCCTTTCTCTCAGCAGCAGTCTTCCACGTTGTGCCTGTAGAACAGGTGGCTCATGTTTCCCTCCACTGTTTACTGAATCTTCCTGCTTATACTGTGGATTCTTACATTGTTATCATATTACTTATGATGTGATGTTCTCCAGTCGCCAGCGGAGATCAGACATAACAAACCTGACAGCTGTGACCAACAGTATAAATGTTGTATGTCGATAGAAAGGATCACACTACAAAGTAGTCTCTGACTACTACATGCTGCTCGCTGCCTCAGATGAAGACAGATGGTGTTGGATAGAAATCCCTCTCTAAACGGTTAACCAATTGTTTTCACCTTCATGTCGAAGCTGCCACTGATATATAATTTGCAAGAGGTTTTGTGGTAGATCATAAACACTTGTTTCTTTGAAGCTTTCATTCGCTATTCATTCTGACCATCTATGTCGGATCTGAGCTTGATTTCTTTCCCTGCTTGCAGGTGAGGAGGAGGAGTGTGTGATTGATGGCTGGAACTGCACCTTCCCCAGTCAGCCCATTGCTGTCCAACCCAGCAAGAACACACAGGACCTCTGTAAGTCCTCAGAAAAACAAAGATACTCCTCACTAAGCCAAAAATCATTCATTTGCTTGTTTAAATCTTTACAGTTTTTCATTGTTCAACATCAAGACCACAGATTACAATACGCTTTATGGGGATTTTATGTGAACAGTCTATATTTGGGAAATTTTTTCACTGATAAAACCTCCTCTACTTTGATACCCATCCCTCTGTAAGTAATTGTCTTTGGAGGTCACGTTGGAGATAAATAGTACCATCTGTGTAATTTAATCCCAGTGTAAATCCATCTGTTCTCTGGAGGCCTCAGAGGTTTGTTAGAGAACAACTAGCATCATGAAGACCAAGGAACCCAGCAGACCAGTCAGGATAGGGTATAAAACAGCATCCAAAGCTCTGTTCATTCTACTATCTGAATATTGAAAGGAGTAAGAGGACGATTAACGTGCACACCACAAATCTGGAATATTTGAGCACATCACATCCCCACGGTGACGTATGGTGGGAGCATCATGCTGTGGGGATGCTTTTCTTGAGGGACAGGGAAGCTGGATGGGGCTAAAAACAGGGGAGTTCTGTAAAGAGAACCTAACCCTTCCAGAAGGTTAACTATCCTAAACATACAGCCACAGCTACCATCGCATGGTTTAAATCAAAGTATATTTTTGTGTTGGAATGGCCTAGTCAAAGCCCTAAATCCACTGATTGTGACTCAGGATCAAAAGAGCAAATATTTGTGTGTCTAGGTTTATAAAGCTTTTGTATAAAGCTGACACAAAACCTGCAGCTGTGATTTCAGAGAAAAGTGGTTCCACAAAGGGTAAACCAAAGGGCCTGTGAGCAAATGCACGCCACACTTCTCAGAGTTTTGGTTTGAAAATTGAAAATCATGAAACCTTTTCCTTTTATTTCCCAATTATGTTTTAGTTTGTGCTGGACGGTCTCATAACATTCCAAAAAAAACTTTGAAGTAGAAAAGTGTATGAATATTTTAGCTCCTCATCCGAACTAGATGTTTTGTTTTCTGTGCCCAGGTTCTCTGCTCGCTGGCTTCTTCTCCTTCTATGCACAGTTTGATTTCGCCAGCAGCGTCATATCTCTCAGGGAGGGTCGTGCGCTTCCAATCACCGACTTCCTCTCACCAGATAAAGATGACGAAGCGATGCGTGAAGGACAACCCTCCAAGTCCGACCCGTACCGTCCCAGACTGGCCCCCCTAAACCTCCTGGACCCTTTTGAGCTTTCCCACAATGTGGCGGGGAACCTGAACGAGCGCTCGCTACGGAACTTCCAGAAGGAGTGCCAGGAGGCTGAGAAGTACTGCCGCAGCCTGCGCTACCGACGCAAGAACACCAAGGGGAAGTCATGGGGACTGGTGCGCTTGGTCACCCCGCTCGGAGATGTCCAACAGGCCAACCCGGAGCAGCTCGTAATCAGCATCCCCTTCAAGTCAGCATCACTCCCCGAGGGGCTCCGCAAGGAGCTGCACTCGGCAGGAGATGGTTTCAGGCTGCTGTGGTTCCAGAAGGTTCGCTCTGCTGTGGAGGTCGTTCTGAAAACTGTCCTCAAGTGTCACTTTGATTCCTCCACAGCTGGCGTGCTTAGCGAGGATGCAGCTGTTGGCGTCGAGGAGATGGAGACCACGACGTCGTCGCTGAACGACAGCACCCAGAGTGTTGAATCTCAAAGCGAAGGCAGCGCTCGGTGTGCAGCCGGTGCCAAGAGGCCTCTGTCCTCTGGCAGCGATTCCTCAGTGTCGCCTCGTGGCAAAAAGCCAAGACTGGCAAGAGAAGGGAGGCCTGACTTCCCTCCGTGGATATGTGTCCAGAAGCACACGGTGTGGCTCGGCAGGCGGAAGGTGAGACGGGAGCTCTTGAAAGATACAGACTGCAGGCCCGAGGGCAGCTGCATGGAGCTGGAGTCTCAGGTCACAGCTAGCATTGCTGAAAAAGAGCCAGAGCTGAAGGAGCCCCTGGAGTTTAAAGTCTGGCCCCAGATGGTCGGCGGGACGGAAAACACCAAGGTGTTGCTCAAGCTGGAGCCAAGCAGTGACAAGGAGGGACTTTTTCATGACTTCTTTCACTTCCTGGAGGCATTTGTTCCCAAGATGGTGGAGACGCTGCTGGAGAAAGAAGCGAGCAGAGCTTAGGATGAGACCTGCTTCATATCCGTCTCCAATAACGACAAAAAACCCAAATTCTCGAGTGAATGGGAAGGAGCTTTACTGTTGGTTCATATTACACTGCTCATTTATTACTATATAAATGTCAAGTTTGTCATTTGTTTTATGGTGCATGTTTGTCTTTTGAGTTAATTCGTGCATCATCTGATCACGCCCTGATTAAGCCCCTTAAAGTTTGAGACTTGGCCTTGTTTTTAGTTTGCTTTTCTTTCTAAAGATCCAGTTCTAAGTCATAAAAACAGTGAAAATGAATAAAAGCCTTTCTCATTCTTGAACAGTTGTGTTTTATTCACTCAAATATCATCTTTAAACCAATATTTCAGCTTTTTTGTTGTCGTCTAACAATATTTAAATTGCGTTTGTTTGCTCCGATTTGTTCTGCTATCACTAAGACAGATGAGAGTAATTACTCAGTTAGGCAGCGTTTTTTATTGCAGCAGGACAGGCTGAAGCTGAGTGATGCACACAGCTCCCATGTACTGATTAACACCATTCATCTCACTTTTTAAAGGGAAATACACCCAGCCAGCAGGTTAGTGCATGGGGATGATGATGATGATGGTTGGTGGTGGTGATGGAGATTTGACAACTGTTGCTTGTGGTTGTCCTGTAAATAAAGAAAAAACTGCTGTAAGGTTTAAGAATTGCATACTTTATTACGTTGTATGCTTTCATGTCAGGTGCTTGGAAAACGGCAGAAAAAACACAGCTGTAAAAATGTAGTGTACTGAATATCGCCTGGGAATTAGTTTAAATGTTTATGTTACCAAACAGGTCACATTTCAGTCTCAATTCAGTCCCTCTGTCTAACGCAGGGGTGTCTAACTGATTTTCATTTCAGGCCACATCAAGATCACGACTGTCAAAGTGCCAGCTGTGACAGAATGTCCTGATAAAACTACCCATTACCAAAGTAAATATTAATAGTTATCTCTGCGTGCGATGAGTACTTTTTAAAATGAATTAATGAACATCTTTTCACATTGATGTAATTTGGCACAAAACAAATAGAAACTGATTTTATTTGATTGATCAAATAATATTTAGGCAGGGGACCGAGCACGTGTTAAAAACAAAACATTTTCCAAAAAGAATTTACCTTAATGCACCATTTGATTTTTCCATAAAACTTACAGGTCCTTCTTAAAAAATTAGCGTATTGTGATAAAGTTCATTATTTTCCATAATGTAATGATAAAAATTAAACTTTCAGATATTTTAGATTCATTGCACACCAACTGAAATATTTCAGGTCTTTTATTGTTTTAAAACTGATGATTTTGGCATACAGCTCATGAATACCCAAAATTCCTATCTCAAAAAATTAGCATATCATGAAAAGGTTCTCTAAACGAGCTATTAACCTAATCATCTGAATCAACTAATTAACTCTAAACACCTGCAAATGATTCCTGAGGCTTTTAAAAACTCCCAGCCTGGTTCATTACTCAAAACCGCAATCATGGGTAAGACTGCCAACCTGACTGCTGCCCAGAAGGCCATCATTGACACGCTCAAGCAAGAGGGTAAGACACAGAAAGAAATTTCTGAACGAATAGGCTGTTCCCAGAGTGCTGTATCAAGGCACCTCAGTGGGAAGGAAAAAGTGTGGCAGAGAACGCTGCACAACGAGAAGAGGTGACCCGGCCCTGAGGAAGATTGTGGAGAAGGACCGATTCCAGAAATGTAGAAACATCCAGAGCCACCGTGCACAGGCATGTGCAGGAAATGGGCTACAGGTGCCGCATTCCCCAGGTCAAGGCACTTTTGAACCAGAAACAGCGGCAGAAGCGCCTGACCTGGGCTACAGAGAAGCAGCACTGGACTGTTGCTCAGTGGTCCAAAGTACTTTTTTCGGATGAAAGCAAATTTTGCATGTCATTCGGAAATTTATCAAGGGCAGGGTCAATGCAGCTAGCTATCAGGAGATTTTGGAGCACTTCATTCTTCCATCTGCTGAAAAGCTTTATGGAGATGAAGATATAATTTTTCAGCACGACCTGGCACCTGCTCACAGTGCCAAAACCACTGGTAAATGGTTTACTGACCATGGTATTACTGTGCTCAATTGGCCTGCCAATTCTCCTGACCTGAACCCCATAGAGAATCTGTGGGATATTGTGAAGAGGAAGTTGAGAGACGCAAGACCCAACACTCTGGATGAGCTTAAGGCCGCTATCGAAGCATCCTGGGCCTCCATAACACCTCTGCAGTGCCACAGGCTGATTGCCTCCATGCCACGCCGCATTGAAGCAGTCATTTCTGCAAAAGGATTCCCCACCAAGTATTGAGTTCATAACTGAACATAATTATTTGAAGGTTGACTTTTTTTGTATTAAAAACACTTTTCTTTTATTGGTCGGATGAAATATGCTAATTTTTGAGATGGGAATTTTGGGTTTTCATGAGCTGTATGCCAAAATCATCAGTTTTAAAACAATAAAAGACCTGAAATATTTCAGTTGGTGTGCAATGAATCTAAAATATATGAAAGTTTAATTTTTATCATTACATTATGGAAAAGAATTTACTTGATCACAATATGCTAATTTTTTTAGAAGGACCTGTATATAACCTTAAGGACACATGTTTTCACACATAAAGGATTATCATGAAATTCTTTAATTACATGTGGTGTAGTCCTCCAGAAAAAGAACAATAAGTAAAGATCTGAATTGTAACCTCAGATCCCCCAATGAAAACTAGGACTTTTATTGATCAGGGAATGCCTCATCGGTGCATATCGGTTATAAACCTTAGAGTCTTGGAGCTGTGTAATAACTCAACTCCTTAGCAAGACCTGAAACACATGGAACAAATAATTGCTACCATATCATTATAAAAATACATTAAGAATCTTGCATTTAAAGTGTAGGGTATCTTCATCTATAACAACGTGGATGGTAAATTTACCAGCCTTTGTTTAAGTAGCCCAAATTCTTAATTACTGTTTACTTTTTCATCATAACCTTTTGTTTGTTACTTTGTCCAAGCTAGATTCCTCTACTATGGGTGTTTTTCTTTTTGTATTTATAGATTGAGTTTTATTTTTAAAGTGTTGTGAGTTTATTTGTTACACAGAACTTAAGTAGCTTTAAGGCTGTTCTGTTTTTGACTGTTTTTCTGCATTTGGGTCCTTCTCAATTAACCTACAATAGAAACCATCCTTTACCTAGAATGCAGCTCTCAGTCAAATCACTTGTTCACTAATTTGCACCAATATTTCACACCCATGCATTGCAATTTTGTACCAATAAACAATTTGACATCTTACCTAACTACTTAACCATATCAAGTTAGTATATTTCTCTTGGCTAAAGAAAAAAAGAATATTTAGGCACACAACTGTTGTCTTGAAGGTTCTATTTATGTGGCCGTCTGGAGTCTACAGGCCGGATTTAGCCCACGGGGCTTGAGTTTGACACATGGTCTAAAGCCTTCCACTTTCCAGGACCTCACCAAGGTGCCAGACTCAGTAAGGAAACACTCTACAGCTCATTCTTGGATCCCAAGATGTTCCCAGGCCAGGAATGTAGTAAAGATTTTATAAGATTCTTCATACATAAAATAAATTCTATTAAAAATAAAATCATTGGCATCCTCCCAAAGATGATTACTTCTCTCACAGTAAGTGAGGCAGCATCGGAGGTAATTGTAGAACCTCATTTGTGTATGGGCTGTTTTGATTTAGTCAAGCTTTCAGAACTATCAAAAAATATTAGCTTCATAGAAACCTTCAACTTGCATGTTGGACCCAATCCCAACCAAAATATTTAAGAAGTGTTCCCTTTGATTACTGCCCCTATTTTAGATATGATTAATCTATCCTTAGTAAATGGATATGTACCACAGGAATTTAAGGTTGATGTAACACTGTTTCTCTTCTGGGATCCAAAGGGAAATAAATTATGCACCACTGTTTTCCAGACCAAACAAGAGCTGTTTTTTATGACCAGCAGTGGTTCTAATAAGAGTCTGAATTCAAACACACATAAACTTGAGGAACATCATAGTTTTAAGCCGTAGAGTTTAATATGACGGCGGTTATACGGCCATAACAGCTTCAACTCCTCTGGGAACGCTTTCCACGAGGTAGATGAGTGTGTTTGGGAACATCTCTGACCTTTCCTCCTGAAGCGCATACATAAGTACATACATAAGTACATACATCTGTTTTTGTTTTACCTTTACTTAAGAAACTTTCCCTCGATCAAGATGACTTAGTTAATTACATCTGACCTTCCTTTCCTATCTAAAATCCTTAAGAAAATTGTGGCTAATCAAGTGTGTGAGCATCTAAAAAGTAACGGCGTATATGAAGAGTTTCAGTCAGGTTTTAGAGCTCATCATAGCACTGAAACAGCACGGGTGAAGGTTACTAATGATATTCTCATGGCCTCAGATAAAGGACTTGAGTCTGTTCTGGTCTTGTTAGATCTCAGTGCTGCTTTTGACACAGTCGATCATAATATTCTCTTAGAAAGGCTTGAACATGTTGCAGGGATCAAAGGAACAGCACTAGGCTGGTTTAAATCATATTTGTCCAACAGATTCCAGTTTGTTCATGTAAATGATCAATCTTCTTATCATTCAATACATGCCTGTGCACAGGGTTCTGTGCTTGGACCAATTCTTTTTACTGTGTATATATGCTTCCAATTGGTAAAATCATTAGACAGCATGTGATAAATATCCAACGCTATGTCGATGATGCACAACTATATTTATCCATAAATCCTGATGAATCAAATGAGTTAGGTGAAAATGTCTGATTGGTCTGACCAATGTCTGCATTCCAAAAACTTAAAAAAACCTTGAAGAAATCATTAACCAACTAAGCTCCTCCTCTTGTTGCCTTGATGTCCTACCCACAGTTTTTCTAAATAAAGTTTTTCCAGTCATTAAGTGAATTGATTCAAAAAGTGAACTCATCTCCCCTGTCCGGTGTCTTCCCCCAGGCTTTAAAAACAGCAGTTGTTAAACCCCTACTAAAGAAAAACAACCTGGATAACATAGTGATGCAGAACTACAGACCAATCTCTAATCTTCTATTCAATAGTAAGATTATTGAAAAAGCTGTGTTTCCACAGCTAAATAGCTCCCTAACAATGACCAACTGTTTTGATGTGTTTCAGTCTGGTTTCCGTGCTCACCAGAGCACTGAGCCCTCGTGAAAGGTGATTTGAGTCTTACCTTAAGAACTTCTTCGTGTCAATAGGCAATTTTTCGTCAGAACAAATAGAAATCATATGTCGGGTGCCCCAGGGCTCCATCTAAGGCCTCTCCTATTTGATACCTACATGCTCCCACTGGACCAGATCATAACAACCAATAAGATTAGCTACCATAACTATGCAGATGATACTGACTTTGAACCCATCCAAACCCTAAATAAATGCATCGAGCAAATCAATGGATGGATGTTCCATAACTTTCTCCAGCTGAACAGAAACAAAACTGAAGTATTTTTTTAACTAAAGATGAATGATCAAGAGTCAGCACACAGCTTCAATTAATAAAGCTAGAAACTACTGATCAGACCCAAAACCTAGGTGTAGTAATGGACTCAGACCTGAACCTCCAGGGTCACATAAAGGCAATAACAAGGTCAGCCCTTCTATCACCTGAAGAACATTTCTAGGATTAAACGACTGATGACAGGACCTAGAAAAACTCATCCATGCGTTTATCTTTAGTCGGATTGATTACTGCAACAGCGTCTTCACAGGTCTGCCTAAAAAGTCAATCAGACAGCTGCAGCTGATCTAGAACGCTGCTGCTCGCACATCACCCCAGTTCTAAAGTCCTTACACTGGCTCCCTGTTGCTCAGAGAATAGACTTCAAAATACTTTTACTAGTTTATAAATCGTTGAATGGCTTGGCTCCAAAATATGCTGAAGACCTGTTGTCACCGTACCAACCACCCAGACCACTCAGGTCCTCCAACTCTAGCCTACTAAACATCCCTAGACTCAGAACTAAACATGGAGAAGCAGCTTTCAGTTTCTATGCTCCCCTTATCTGGAACAGACTTCCTGACGAGTGCAGAGCTGCTGAAACACTGAGCTGCTTTTAATCAAAACTAAAAACTCATCTGTTTAGAATTGCCTTTGAGTAAACGATTCATGTTTTATGTATCATATGTGTTCATGCTTTATTGTGTATCATGTGTTGTGTGTGTTTCATGCTAAATTGCTGCTTCTGATTTCCAGTTTGTGGTGAACTGTATTAAGTGCATCTGATATTGTTCGAGCTGTGACCACCAGGGGGCACGGTGCAGAATGTTTGTAGTCTTCTTCTTCGTGGGTTAATGAGTAAACATTCAAGACTCCAACCGCTCCGTCTCAGTCTGTTATTAGAAGCGCCACTAGAGCATTAAAGTAACCCATAGGCTTACAGAGGTTATCACCAATTCATGTAAAACACCTTGAATTACCCTGTTGTTGAAAGTGTTCTATACAAATAAAATCGCCTTGCCAAGTCTGGAAGACACGACACATGGATGACTCAAAACGTTTTGCTCTTAAATTCTGACAAGACAGAACTTGTCGTCTTTGGAGCAGAAGCTCTAAAAAAGAAACTGCTTAGTCCATCACTTCATCTGGATGGTATTAAATTGACCTCCAGTAATAACGTAAAGAACCTCTGCGTTATTTTTGATAACAGTAGAAGAGAAAAGTAGCAGATTGAAAAAAAGTGGTCAGTCTGTCCTCCAGGCCTATAGCAGCATAACTACAGAGATAGATCAGGATGACCTAAGCCACTCTAACTATAATAATAATAATAATAATGATAATAATACTTTTTATTTGAAGCGCCTTTCAAAGCACCCAAGGACACTTTATAAAATACAAAGAAGAGAGCAATATCAGAGAAACAAGCAACATGCTAAAAATAATCATTAAATAATCCATAAATCCATAAGCTTTATTAAAAAAGGAAAGTTTTTAGCCCGGCCTTAAAAGTAGACAGAGTGTCTGCCTCACCGACTAAAACTGGGAGCTGGTTCCACAGGAGAGGAGCCGTTCTATTTTTAGAAATCCTAGTTTGAAATGACTTATCTTGTTAAGGGCCTTGAGATGACTGTTGTGAATCGGTGCTATATTAATAAACTGAACTTAATTGAAATTGAAAGTATAGTTCCTCTGGTGAACAATCCAATCTCGCCCCACCACAGAATCAGAACTGTACCATGGTGACCATCCCAGCTAATGTGT
Source organism: Valencia hispanica (assembly GCA_963556495.2). NCBI lineage: Eukaryota > Metazoa > Chordata > Actinopteri > Cyprinodontiformes > Valenciidae > Valencia > Valencia hispanica. Next base: position 38,493,381 of record OY747721.1, read on the forward strand.
TTTGTTTTGAGGGGGTACGTTTGGGTCAAATGGTTCAAGAATCTGGAATGAACTGGGTGTTCCAACAAGACAATGATCCTGAAAGCTTCCTGAGTGGCCTCCCCAAATCCCTGAAACAATTCTGTACTGTACAAGTTAAGATTTGGTTCTGTGTCAGGAAAGCAACCAATTTAAACCACAAATATGCCACGAAAATTGCTAAGACATCCATGTTGATGGCTACAAAACATTTGATACATTTTAAAAAAACCAAATGAAGCTATATTGTATAACGACTCCTTCCTGGGCAAAGAACAGTTCAAATTCACCATCATGTCCAAAATGACTGCATGGAAACATCTGACTACAGCTGTAGCTCAAATGTTGGATTCACCCACAATGCAGCTTGTCTGGCTGAACAATAAAGACTTTTCTGAGTCTACAGCGAGCAATTTCAACACCCCAGTCTACTCCAGAAGACCAATAGAAAGGTGGGCCTGATATACGGCCACTCACACACAGCTCTAAGCCTGGGATTCACAGTGATTGATTTCAAAACTAGAGCTGTGTTCGCTTTTGGCCAAAAACAACAAAACAACCTTTTTTTCCCCGGCCACAATGAAACTCACGAGAGGCATTTTTCTCAAGCTTTATGTCATCGACAACACCAATCTGTTTGAAGGCCGGTGTTAAAAGAGATGGCTAGGGGCAGTCATAGACAGCAATACAACCTTTCCCCCCCCTTATTTGTTACCAAACACTTGCACTTAACCTATTTTCTGTCCTAAATATAAAACTGACTTTGACTGGAATTTTTATTATATCTGTATGCTTTTATAGCCCGGAGCTTATTTATTTCGAGAGCATTCTGTTTTGTTTAGTTAGTGTCCACTGGGGGGGGATTCACAGTGAGCTCTCAGAGGGACCTGAGGTCTTCCCAGCTTTTGGAAAATGTCTGTTCACCATCTGCTGTGAGGCATGGATTCATCATAGCAGCTGTGACTCATGTCTGCTGTGACGTCACATATATCAGTGGTGCGATGCGGTTCGTTTATGAGCCGGCGAGTCATCGGCCCCATGACCAGAACCAACGACATCTCGCTCGCTGAGAACATTATGGGGTTTCAAAGGGGATCGGTTTACTAATTTAACACTTACTTCCCAAATGTGTTTCATATTGGAGAACATCCTCCGAGGTAAAGTTTTCTTGAGCCATTCGATCCCTGTGTTTTTACTTAGGCACTCGACTCTGCTTTCCACAAAATACATAAATATAAACAGCAAACTGTTTCTCTTCTGGGATCCAAAGGGAAATAAATTATGTGCCACTGTTTTCCAGACCAAACAAGAGCTGTTTTTTATGACCAGCAGTGGTTCTAATAAGAGTTCAAACACACATAAACTCGAGCAACATCATAGTTTTAAGCCGTGGAGTTTAATATGACGGCGGTTATACGGCTATAACAGCTTCAACTCCTCTGGGAACGCTTTCCACGAGGTAGAGGAGTGTGTTTGGGAACATCTCTGACCTTTCCTCCCGAAGCGCATACATAAGGTCAGACACTGATGTTGTACAACAACCGAGGTTGCTGTAATTGATCATAATTGGGTTGAAGTCCATCCATCCATCCATCCATCCATCCATCCATCCATCCATCCATCCATCCATCCATCCATCCATCCATCCATCCATCCATCCATCCATCCATCCATCCATCCATCCATCCCCCAACAGGGGGGCTGGGGACTATCTCTGAATCAGAATCAGCTTTAATGGCCAAGTTTGTGTCCACAAACTACGATTTCACATGCCCACAGCATATAGACATTAAGTATAAACATATAAACCTTAGTGAATAATATGTTGTTACTTAATGATGGAGATAATATCTCCAGTGGTCATTGGTTGAGAGGCACGGTACACTCTGGACAGATTGTCAGTCCATAGCAGAGCAATACAGAGACAAACAGGTGAAACAACCGTGCACACACACTCACACCTAAGAGCAGTAAAAAACAAACAACCAAACAATCATATTTTTGGACTGTGGGAGGACGACTGAGTATCTATGCATGCACAGGGAGAACATGCAAACTGTGTGCAGAAAGACCCCAGGCTGGGATTTGAACCCAGTACTTTCTTACTGCAGGGCTATAGTGTAACCAGCTGCACCCCATGCATCCGTTCATTAGATGAGTCCAAATCCTTAAAAAAACAATCACACACCATAATGTACCAAACAATTAGCACATTACAGTCAGGTGAGTGCCAGGTGAATAGCAACTGTCACACCCTGACCCAAAACACAATTTTCTGTAGGTTTTCATAAATAGACTTTTAAATCTTAAAATGTGTTTTAATGAAACTCATTGAAGGGTAGGTCAATCCAGGTATAATCGTGTTTCCCAACCCTGCTCCCCAAGGCACACTGCCTTGTGTGTTTTAGATGTTTACCTTCTTGAGCACACCTAACTTCAATTGATGGCTGATTAACAGGCCTTTACTGAACTGCAGTTGTCTGAATCCGGTGTTTTTAAAACGGGGAAACATCTAAAACATGCAAGGCAGTGTGCCTTGAGGACCAAGGTTGGGAAACACTGCAGGTTTGGCCAGTCTAGGTAGAAATGAATAAATGTGGTACAGATTATTCCTAACAAACTTCTGTAAAACAGTCCTTTGATTTAGCACTGGCGTATGGCCATTTTTTTCTTACATAACTTGATAACCTCCTTTAAAGCCATCACATGCTCATGCATCATCACTCCACGTTATGGTGGGCCACAATCAACCCCCCATTCTGTCTCCCGAACAATGCAAACAGACCTGGCTGCATGAAAAGCACTCTGTTCATATTAGTGGCTCCCCGCTTCTACAGATAAGGCCGACTGAAAGTGCATAATCATTTCCCCCTTTCTGTCTGTGATGGCAGGAAGGAGTCAGACATTCTCCAGGGAGATTGCTCCCACTCCAGAATAGACTTCTGTGCATGGGTGTGTGCTTAATTTTCCTATTTGGACTCAGCAGCAATGTGTGATCCAAATGAAAATGGAGGGGGTTTTGCTGTCTACTGTAAGTAGATCTCTCACATTATTGTCCTTGGCTGAATTTGTAAAGTGTCCATATCTTACATAACACACTCCTAGACATGAGTGCTGGAGAAAAGTTGCTAAAACTGCACAAGAGCAAAGAAAAAAAAAGTTTTGGAAAATCACCGGCTCCCCACTGGTCTTATTATCAAGGCCTTGATTGCAACTCAAACACCGGCTCCTATCTGGGAGCCCAAATGGCTCTTCAGAAGTGCATTAGCTAGGGCTTATTGGACTGTGACAACTTAAACTGTCTGCCCTGTCCTTTATCTGCACACTGTTGGGTTTCACTGTTTATCTAGAAACACTGGAGCAAGCTAACGAGTTTGTTTTGTGCGTGTTGTTGTTTCTTGCCACTCAATTTTATGGGCTGTGGTAGGAATGGAGATAGGTTGATTACTCTAGTAGCATTAACTAAATGTTCAGGACAAACTCAGATAGCAGGGTGATTACCAGGATGAACATAACTGCTTTACTTCCACCAGGCAACTCTTATTTATACTTACAAGTTAGAGTTGATTAATTATGGTTTAGTTTTTAATGCATTAGTAATATGACTACTTTTTAGCAATTCTAATCACTGACTGTCCCTTAGTAATAGTTAAAGTTATTGCACAATAATTTCTCTGAATAGTGAGAAGAATCATTGTGTAATACCAAACTCCACTAACAGCCTTTATTACATGACCTTTTCCACTTTATTTGCTCGTTTCTTTGGCTTCACCTCTGCAGAGAGTTTCAGCTGGGATTTATGCCTGAATCAAGGTGTGTTTTTGACAGGGGCTTAGGGATGGACAAAGACAAAACCTTTGTTTTTTACAGCTCTATAAACAGGGGTCGCCATGTTTCCCCGCGGGAGCTCAGCAGGGCAGCATATAGCATGCTGTAATGTCCTGAGCAGTAAACTCTTAAACACTGGCCCGGAGGTTTCATTTCTACTGGATGTTCCAGCTTCAAGAGGTTTTAGATCATCCAGTATCTGTATCACAAAATGGGTCTGTTAGAGAGGTCCGGTAGCTTCATGATTTGGATTCTTGGGGTAGGGGGTTAGGGTTTGGGTTTGATTCAAATATAAGTACCTAGAGCAAACAATGTAAAAAAATGTCCTCAGCATCATGAAATAAGAGCAAAAAAGCTCAATACATAATAAACCAACGTAACAAGATGAGTTGTTGCAACAGAACAACAATGACACAATAAATAATAATGGTGGGTAAAACCTAAAGTATATAGTTTATGTGAAACAGGAGAAAATGCACAGTTCTTACCTACAGTGGAAATGACAATTTAACAAGCATTGGAATTAGACAGCAAAATGAAATTGTTTCAGAAAATAAATGGTTTTTTAACTTCAGAAAGGTTAATCAATACTTAAAGAATCTAAAAACAGTTGCCAAGACTGATTGCAAACAATACACTATATTTTTTTAACTGCGTGGCTAACAGTTAAAATGTTTCGGTAAGACTTCAAACTTTTCACCTTCAGGAACGTGTTGTGGGAATAAAAAGTAAACTTTACGGCTAAAATGTTTGCCAGACCAATAAACTTTAAGGATGACATGTTACATTTATGGGTAACAGCTCAACTTTGTGCTAGAATGCTACATATTTAGCTAAACATTTTGGCTAACAGCTAAAGCGTGACTTGGGATGATAAAGAGTGACGTTTTTGGCAAAAACCTTCAGCTAGGAGTAAAACTTCTAGCAGCTAAACAGCTAAAACTTTTTTTCTACAGGTGAAACATTTGCTGAAGAGCTAAACTGACATTTTAGGATTACACATTACATTTTTGGGGTAAAAACTAAACTTTTTGGTTGAAAAAAAACCCATAAAACGTTTTGATATAAAAAATGATTTGGCTAACAATACATTTTTTAGCCAATGGTTAAACTTTCGGTAAAAAGTAGAAGTCTTTGGATTACAAAAAATTGACAAACAGCAGAACTTTTAAAGAAACATCTCAGACTTTTGGGCTAACAGTTGAGTTTTTTGGGCTATCAGTCAGTAACAACTAAATGTAAACTTTAAGCTACTACAAGAAATGTTTGGCTAAAATAAAAAACTTCTAGATAACAGCTAATCATTTTGGTTAACAGTTGAAACTTTTTTCAGAATTTATCGCACACATTAAATTAATGAACCAACTGCTGAAATTAGCCAGTTATAATTACATCTTTTAGATTCGCTCATTACCTCAAATGAACAAAACCTCACACTCAATTAGCAAAACGCTAGCCCAGATTTGCACGATCTAGACACAAAATCAGCATTACATTTTTTGCAGAACAATGAACACATTGATCCACTTTAAACAGAAAATCTCACAGTCTTACTTTCCAAATGACCACGAGTATAAAACAAGTGGTTAGACACATCCACCAACTGTCCAAACATGGGAGTGCTTCATTTAAAACACGGCAATCAGGTGAAAATACTGTAAAAAGGTGAGTCTGCAAGTTTACATCAACAAGGATAAAGCTGTGAAGAAGATGAAGGTCCAGAGAGGAAGACCACAGAGGAGAACAAGACGCAACAGATGAACAGGTAGATGAAAACCTAAGGTACAGAGAGAAGATGGAGAATAATGATCAAGTTGATCAAATAGTATCTGTGTTAAACCAATTAACCACATCATAAAGCATGGAGTGCTGCTGAGAGAGGTTGGACTGAAGGTTCAGAAAGATCTCAGCAGATGGACAGATGCGTCAGTCAGTGGGACATTCTGTCCAGAGCATCAGTTTAAAAAATTGTCTATAATAATAAGCAGTTTATTTCACCAATACTTTTATTCCTTCTTGTAGCATTTCACAGTAGGACACATTTTGTCTTGCTCTACAGGATTGAAGTTCCAAACCTTAAGGTGGAACAGACTCCATATTTACTTAGGAATAAGTGATTTAGGGGTTTAAAGCAATAAAGCAGGGATTTAAAAAAATCAGATACACATGAAGCAACTTTATTTTGCTTTTCTTTCTGTAACAGAAATGTAGACAAAGAGAAACGTTGGTGGATATCTATTGAAATATCAATTGGTCTTACTCCAGAAAGACAACTGGAATTTGTATTCTCTACTTATCACAATGAAAATTGGTGCATCAGTGTATTAACTGTTAGAAATGTTTCATTTTGCAAAGATTCTGGGATGTTTGTCTAGATGAGAGTGTAGTTGTGCTTCGATTAAGGATGACCCTTACATAATAAATGAAAAGGGCTCCAATACATTTCATGCAACACTAAGCAATGTCAAGTTTCAACAAACGAAAGACTTATTATTGCTTTTAATGTTGCATTAATCATCAGCGTGATCAAAATAATCTACCTGCTTGCGCACATACTCAAAATGCACACACACGCATACACACCTAAAGAGATTGCACTTGGTGGATAAGGGCTGCTTCCAGGCGTCATATAGTAGTGAACAGCAGACCGTGAAGAGCCAAGATAAACAGGAGCTACCGTCATGGTCGTGTTGTAAATGTGTTCTGAGTGTGTGCACCTCATACCTGAAGGGGTTTTGTGTATAAAGTCTCTTTCTCAGACTCTTTATGGTGAAAAAAAAAAAATCAAAAAAATCATTGAGTTATTTTCCTCCTTAAATTGTTCCTCTAAAAATTTTTGTTGTGAATTAAATGGGAAAAAAAATGCTACATAAAATGATAGTGGTGTCTGGTTTAAATTTAATTTAGGTTATTGATATAGCATCAACTCACAATACCTGTCACCTCAAAGCACTTAAGAAGACAAAGAGGTCCAATGCATATCTGGTTACACAGAATCCTATTCTGTCCATATTCAATTCATATCAGTCATGTCATAATAATAATATATATATATATAATAATATAATATATAATAATAATATTTTTATACAACACAGTCAAATTCAGTAGGTTATGTAATGCAAACTGGTAAAACCTAACGCTGCATTATCACAATGAATCACTTAATATTATCATTTGTCAATAGCATCTTAAATGACTTTCCATAAAACTCTCCACACCTGTCTCAGTGTGTGTTTCAAACAGAACAGTATTATTGATCCGTGTGTAGCCTCTTCTGCCTCCAGACCATTGCCTTTCCGACGCTTCATCAGCAGCTGAATAATACATGATGAGTGTGTGGAGAGCCAAAGGTGCAACAGAAAGTGAACAAACGCATAATTCATTTCCCACTAATCAATTGTGTGTTGTTCAGAGCTTTGTTTAATCAAAAACATTCCTCTCTGTTCTTGAAAGTATTAAGTTTATGCAGCCTATTAAATTATGAATTTTAAAATATCAAAAGGGCGTGTCAGTGGCTGCATATGTATTGTTTGGCAATTTATCTTTGATGTCTAAGCATATAAAAACAAGGCAGTAGTGAACAAATTTATATGGTAAAATATTCTCTCAACTGTTAATGCTGTGTTGCAGTGGTCCTTTCCTTTTTACCTTTAAATATCCTGCAAGCAGTAGCGGTTTCTAAATACAGGAAGTGTGGCTCACTACTTTAGGCCTGTGTTTCCCTGCTTTAACACACCAGATTCAGATGGTCGCAGTTCAGCATAACCCTATTAATCAGCAATCAATTGAAATTCAGATCTTCTAAAGCAGGAAAACGTCTAAAACATGCAGGGCAGAACGCGTTGAGGAGCAGGGTTGGAAAGCACCGCCTCAGGCAGCATGACCTGGAGGGTGCTGGGGCGTTTAGAACAGGATTCCATCCATCCATCCTTATATCCTTGCAGGGTTGCAGGAGCCCTGGTGCAGTCTATGGGTGACAGGCAGGTTACACCCCAGTCCATTACAGCCCCACACTGAGAGACACAAAGAAAAAGAAAAAAACTAGGGGTGCACACCCTCATACCTTAGGGCAATTTAGATGAACCAAAAAAACTAACTGTCATATTTTTGGACTGTGGGAAAAAGCCGGAGTACCCAGAGAGCACCCATGCATGCACAGGGAGAGCATGAAAACTGCACTCAGATCTGAACCCACAAACTTCTTTCTGCCTGTGTTGTGTGCAGAATAAACACTATAAGAAGAATGACTCTGCAGCACATCTAGCTACGGATGCTAAAGCTGGCGCCTGTTTCATGGCTTTCAGATTCTGCCTTAGATTAAAGGGATTTTAATTGGTTTCAATCATTAGTTTAAAATAAAGCAAAGATTGGTCGAACCTGATCTGGATTGTTCCGCAATGAGACCTGGTGTTCATTCATCCTTTTCTCTGGTTGCAAAAACAAACAAAAAAAGATTTATTTATTTATTATTTATGGCCAGTTTAAATCAAGATAAGCTTAAAAAGCCCAATATCTAGACTGATCCAGCGTTGACAGAATTACTCTATATTGATTAGAAATTATACACAACCCTTCTTTTAAAACCCAGCATTCTAATTTGGGATTAAGCACTGGTTGATTTTTGAATGTCTACAGTATATATAAAATTAATCTCTTTGAGAAGACTGAGGTTGAATGTAAAATATTCTTTTGGTTCTTAATGCTTCTGATAAATTGTGTAATAATAAAGTTAGTGGGTCTTTTTCCCAGAGCGGGTGGGTGTGTAGAGCTGCAGGGAGAGTAAGGTGGGGGATGATGGAGCGCTGCATGAGGGGCTCCACCAGCACCGTCTTGCTTCCTATTCACTGACATTCATGAAGGTGCCAATTCACAACAAAAAGTCATTTTAGGAGCAAAGTGACCGAAAAACAAAACCGGTGTAAGTTATATTCCTCCACAGAAGTTGTAATCACACTGAATCCAATAAAAAAAAAAGAGTTACGTGCGTATCTTGTTCCTCATGTTCCATGAGGTTGCTGAGTAAGAAGCATTACTGTGGATGAACATGAACCTTATTGCTGTGAGGTCATCTGCTGCTAACCTACCTGATGTATCATCTTCCTAAGAAGGTCTATTTTAGTAAGCTGGTTTGGCGCTGTCCGTGGTGCTGAAATAATTACCCATGTTCCATCAGTAATATTCCAACGTTTCCCCCCCTCTTTTTAATTCGCATAAAATACCCAGACAAATACATTTTGCTCTGTTTTCAGGTTTTTAAAGCCTCACGCTTTGCCTCATTTACATTTATCACACTCGAATCAGTCTGCAATTAAAAACGTGGCTTTCTTTGTGAGTATTGTTTCTTTTCTTTTTTTTCACAGATAAACGGATATAAGCTATTTGCAATCCAGATCTGTGACGCTCGAGTTTGAGCGTGACCTGATAAGTTTTGTGCAGATAAACGAGGCGTTTTACAGCGAGGGGTGTGGTTAAGTGTTCCTCAGTGCGCATCAGGTATTGTTCCCACGCTATATAACGCTGTGGACCGGAGAGGAGAGCAGGACAGGAGAACCAGCGAGGTGACTGAATCAGAACACAAGTCCAACTGTAAGTCTCTCTAAGTTTTCACTGATGATTTGTTTGCGGAAAGTTTTCTCAACTTACCGTTAGTTTAATTGTGGTTTATATACTGGATTATTTTTAAAAGCAAAACCAGCATGTTATAATTGTTCTTCTTATTATTGTTGTTTTTAAAGTTGACCCTTAAAACCTAACCAAGCTTCGCTTCTCAGATGGCCAAAATGCTGAGATCGTGGGTGATGTTCGCGGCTCTGGTCGTTTGCCTGCTGGTGTGTTGGAGCAGTTTCGCGGACGCCTACCCTCCCAAACCGGAGAGCCCCGGGAGCAACGCCTCGCCGGAGGAGTGGGCCAAGTACCACGCAGCTGTCCGGCATTATGTCAACCTCATCACCAGACAGAGGTCAGTCAAGAAGATCAGGGCAAATCATTTCTTTATAGGGCCCGTTATTATTTGAATGTATTTATTTCATGAAAATGGGGAATAAAAGCAAAGTAATTCTAAGACTAGATATACCATTTTATTCTTACAGAAGCTGGCAAATTAGGTAAAGAGTAAAGTGAGGAAGGTTATTTTAATATTGTGAGACACTTCTTTAGTGAATGGTAAATTGAGTGAACTTACATAGCACTTTTCTAGTCATGCTGATCACTCAAAGTGTTTTAGACTGGAGCCACACACCGTTTTTACACCGATATGCGGACATGTGACAAAGGAAACGGGAATCGAACCTACAACCCTCCGATTGCATTATTTAATTCATCACTCAAAGAAACTTGCGTGAAACTATTAATCTGAGAGTAATCATTGATCCAGATGGGTAAATAACTGATTAGAAAAGAAGGATCTATTTTATTTATTTTTTACATGAAGATGTCATAAATCAAACACTGTATCTCAAAGTGGCTATACTCTGAAATAATCTCGCCTAAATCCGATCAGTCAATATACCATGCTTTTCAGGTTTGCCTCATTCCAATGGGGTCCTAACGCCAAAAAAGTTTTTTTTTCTACAAATAGAAAACATTTTTCATAATTCTACTGTTCTGTTTTAAACAATAGAATAATCTATAATCTATCTGACCAGTCTAAATATGTCCGAAGTGGAGATGATGAAAGTAGCCCAGACTCCTGAACACAGAAATGGCCCTTAGCTATAGCACAGATCCTGTTCTGCAAATCGTCAACTTTAGTTGCTTTGACAGCACATGCAGATAAGGAATAGAGAACTTTAGGAGCTGGCATATAACTTTATTTTATTGGCTCATGGTGGACCCCAGGCCACGCTGCTCCTGGCAAAGAGCCAAATAGCCATATCGGAAGCTCAACTTCCTCTTAGGGAATAAATTACCTCCTGCTGTGAGATTGCTTGAGTTTATTAATGCTGCTTAAAAACCTAAACTAAGTCTTCAGTGCCATTCAGATATAAACACTGCTGGGTTAGTATTTTTAATGCCATACCTCTTACTGGAGAAAATAGTGAGGTATAAAATACTGATGTTGGACAAGCTGGATGCCTTTAATGCTTCTGTTGTGACATCCTCAACCCTTCCATCTGCTTCTGAATAAAAGCAGAACGTTCAATTAGTGTTCTGGTTCTATAATTGTACTGTGATGGAAGCTGTGTATAGTCTTAGCATTAACACCCATTCCTCTGTATTTAAACTGCCTGGATCTGCCACTGTACTGAAAGGCAGCAGCCGCAGAAAGACTTCAGCAGGCAAAGTCAGAGGAGAACGGTCCACTTACCAGTCAGTGAAATTGAAAACCCTTATTTCGTTCTCAGATAATTGCACATCTGATTTGTGATTGGACTGCACCAGATTGCTGGGGGATGCACAAAGGCTTCATGGGAGTATGTGCAGTTTATCCACTTTTGTTTGCAGCTTGATGAGGAAAGTTGGAAAAAAAAAAGAATACAGAAGCCCATATTTCCCAAGGTTAAAATTCATAACAGGGCTGATGGGGGTCATGGCACTGGGCTTTGTAAAGCAAAGAGGAGGACGACACTGGAGACTTTCCCACCAATGTTGGATTGCGGTCATTACATGCAGGTGTTTGCTTTTGTTCTCTCCAGGTACGGAAAGAGATCTTCCCCTGAGGAGGCGGTGGCTTGGCTGCTGTTTGGTGCAAATTCCAATCAAGATGGTGAGCCACGGTGAGAAAACATGAGCATGCGTGTGGGGGATTCACCAGGAAGGCAGACACTGATGTGTAGTGATAATTACATTTTTCACGCCCTACATTTATTTCATCTTTCAAGGTAAACATGCACTGATAGAATAAATAACATGTACCAGGATGGTCTCATGCTGTTAAGTGGCTAACATTAGTTATTAAAATCAACCAGTTCAACACAGTAAAAAGGAAAGGGGGTGGTGATTAATAAATACATATGTAGTGTGTGTGTGTGTGTGTATTTGAACAAATTTTGCTTGATTTTTGTCTTGCAGCTCTGACTATGTTGAAACATGGTAAATGAGCCCAGACTGAACCTAACCAGCTACCCAGTTCCCCCAACCCACCAATCATAACATTTCTCTGGAGAGCACCTGCACTGGCCACTGGACACAGTCTCAACGTGTAATTGTCTAATGTGCATGCTAAATCAGCGTCTCTCTTTTTCTGTTTGTTTGCTTCGGTCAATACGTGTATGTATTTGTTCTTTCTCTAAAATTGTAAATAATTTGTATCTATAAAAGTCTCCTCACAAAGATCTGAGTGGGGAAAAAAAATTTGTTTGACATACTGGCGCTTTGTGGTGTTTTTTTCCCCCCCGGGTTGGGTTTATATGTGCAATTACACTTACTACCACTAGATGTCACCACAATCCCTTGGAGCGCACATTTGTAAGTCTGTCACTGATGCTGCTGCGCCTGTATGGGTTCTCACCGACGCCAGCGGACGGACCTTAACTTCGTGCAGATCTACTACAGCTAAACACGCGTCTGACATCACTGAGGCTTCCCGGACTTCCCTTTGGAAACCGGATCAGTGCGTAGAGGCGGCCCCTTTGATCAATGGAGCGGTTAGTAAGGGCACGCGCGCCGTTTTAGGCAAGGTAAAGATAGCTGTATGCACGCGCGTGTGTGTGTGTATGTGTGGGGGGGCTGCTAGTGAACTGACGGAAAAAGCTCTGCTGCGCCTCAGCGACAGAGAAGCGACCACTGGTGATCCCACCGACCGTCCTGCCGGATCTCAAAGGCGGGGAGAATCCGGATAGAGGTGCCCGGCGGGCAGACAGGTGAGCTCATCAGCATGTCGCTCTTCTGCCGCGGCTGAACGTCGTGCTTAGTTTATGTCAGTGGGTTGCTCTCATACAGCTTCACAAGCAAAGCCCTTCACCTTTTCATTTCGAACATTTGGCACGCGACAGCCTCGTGCGCTGTATTCTCTCCCGGTGAGTAAATCTTCTAATTTTTATAACGCTAAACCGAGCTGGCCTGACTGTGTATTAGCCCAATCGCAACAGTCGGCAGAATGAACGCAGTCGGTTTAATTTCCATGTTGGGAAAGAATGGATGGACGTCATGCACCTGTTCGATGCCATTGCGCATGCCCACACATTCCGAGAAGGTTGCGGAGGTGTTTGAGCGCGCGTAGCAACAGAAGGGCACGTGCTGCTGTGATGGGACTGTAGTATGTCGGGTGTAGAGCAAAGTCAGAAGCAATGCATGTAAATATGCCAGTTTAATTTGATTGTAATATCTATATTAAGCAAATGTGAGCCAGAAAAAAATGTATTTTTAAAAGTTTTAATCTAACCTTACCTTACTGTTTACATCGATGTTCCATCAACTAAATACGACTTCCATTGCTTTTTGTCAAATCAAATATTTGTGCTTAAAAGAAGGGAAAAAACATAGATGGATTGAAAAGTTAACATACACTCATGAATGGGCATGGACGTCATGTTACTTTAGTAGGCTACTTTTAAAGCCTCATTTAAAATCAAGAATTTGAAAACTAAAATCGGGCGCAAGTTTGAATTTATTGGGAATGTTCTCTGGTTGACTTAGAATCTAAGTTATACAATCTCACATATATAGATACAGCATCAGTAATAATAGAATAACTGCAGAGGTGGGTAGTAATTAGCTACATTTACTTGAATAACTATCTGGACTTTGCTTAAGCAGCCTGATTTCCTAACAGGTTCAAACCATAGACTGTATAATAACAAACACACACAAAGGTAAATTTGTCTAAAATCGCCCTTCAGTTCTTTATTTTACATTAACTTAATTTGACTATTTACTCAATTTCATTTGACATCTTACAGTTTTTTCTATTCCACGGTTTATTGTATTTCACGTTATTTTTAATTTATGTTATGTATTCTAAATGTAAACTTTGTTTAAAATACATCCAGAAAGTCAAGTGAATACAGCAACCAGTACGAATATATATATTTGGCAAGAATCTGGTAATATATTAATACGGGGATTTTTAAAACTGAATTTAAATGTAAAAAAAACTGTCCCAGCATTCTAAACACTCCAACCTGTTTCATACTTTAACACATCCAGTTTTATTACTAGATCTAGTTGATCTACTGGAACGAAGAAGGTGAAAACAGCCACCAGCTACCAGTCATACTTTTAATTTTACCACGAAAATGACTGTCATTAATGGGTCCATTCAAATTCTAATACAAATTGATGCGTTGCTTTTGAATATCGATACAATATTAGGACATGAACTATGACGACATATTGAGGTATGGATAATATAATCCTCCTATAAGTATTGCTTTAATTGTCATGTTGGAGTTAAGCTTCCTGACCCACATGCAGAAACCCAGTAGGGAGACCAGTTGAAGCTGGAGCTGATCACGAGGAGATTGTAGCGAGGGAAACCTTGGAAGGAGCACTGAGAAGAATGAGCAGGTTTGTCACTGAAGAAAGCACACTAGGACCTCTGGATATCGCACAGAGGACTTGATGTTTACCAAGACGGTTTGACACTCAGGCACTGAAGATCTGACAGCCAGCTCCTTATATCCTCAACCTGGGATGAGCTTCAATTAGCGAGGTGGCTCCGCCCCCGGCTTGATGGACAGGTCCTCAGGTTAGCCAGGACCTGAAACAACCTTTGATGTGTGTTTGGGATAATCTACCTGTTAGAACACACAAATTGGTCTAAGTTTTTGTTCTTTTTGTTTTCCAACAATATTTAATGAATTTGAATTTTACAGACGAAACCCCAGACAAAAACTACAATTACAGACAGAACCCATCACAGATATACAAACAAAACTCCAAGAGGGGGGTCCACATGTCTAAACATTTTGGAAAGCCTAACCTTTGTCAGATGGGTGCGGTGAACTCTATTACATTGAATGAATGCATGTTTGGCACATATAGATGAATCATGCACCGTCAGAAGTATATTCTACCACATGCCATTGGTGATATGTTCCCCTAGATCGTCCTCACAGAGGGGGGTCTCGTACACTAGGCCCAAAGAGTGAATCCTAGTGTAAATATGAGATATCATATCCTTTAATGATGGGATCGCCACAAGGAACGTATTCAGGAGGTCTAGAAGGAAACCGAGGGAATCTGTTGCTGACAAAGCTGCACACCTGCAAGTGTCTATAGAAATGTTGTTTAGGGAGAGAAAAATTCTTAGTGAGCTGTTCAAATGAAGCAAAGACATTATCTATATACAAATCCTTGAATGGTGTAATGCCATTGTTTGGACCAAACCGCGAAGGCGCTGTCATCTAGAGAAGGAGCAAAGACACGATTGACTTAATCGGTGCACGTAATGAGTTGGCCTGAAGACCTAAGAAACGTCTAAATTGCTTCCATATCTTCAAAGATGTCCTCATGATTATATTTTTTGTGTATGTGTCTGTGACAGATTGAATAGGCGAATGGAACAGGGCTGTTAGAGAAACTGGCCCACAAGTATTGGACTCCATAGCAAGCCAGATTGGGGGAGAGGAGTGCAAATCAGGGTGAAGCCAAAACTGCACCGTTTTAAGATTAGCTTCCCAATAATAAAATCTGACGTTGGGAAGCGCCATTCCTCCTAGAGCTCTGGGTTTTTGTAACAGATGTTTACACATCCTCGTGGCCTTCTTACTCCAAATGAAGTCTGAGATGTTACTGTCAAGGTTCAAAAAAAATATCTGTGGTAAAAAAACAGGGACACATGGAAACAGATATAGGAGCTTCGGAAGGGAGATAATTTTTATAGTATTAATCTGGGCTGTCACAGAGAGACTTAGCAGAGACCACTATTCAAAGTCAGCTTCCAGGCGGGTCAGCAGGGGGTTAAAATTCATTTTATAAAGGTCTCCAAACTTTAAGGTTACATGGACCCCTAAATATTGAAACCTATGTCAGACAATTTTGACAAATTGGTCCAAGTTTCAGCTGGCTAGATGTTATTTGAAGTTGATTTAATATTCCAACCACTGTGTGCAATTCAGCATCACAATGGCAGCAAAAAAGACCCTCAGCATGATTCTCCCACCCCTATGCTTCCACCATCGGTATAGTGTTCTTAAGTTCAAAAACCTTACTGCTCATCATTTTGACCAAACAGTTCAAGTGACCATAAAATATTTCCCCAGAAAGAAGGTTGGGCTGTCCAGTGGATCCATGCTTGAATGGTCAGATAGAGTTGGGGAAGAAACATCTTTGATTCCCTTCTATATTTTTTAGGTTTAGGTTTTCTCACTTATGTTTAAAGAAATGAACAGCCTCTCCTCATTGTTAGTTTCATGTTATTGAAGAGACACAGAATATCTACCAGAGTTCAGAAAAGATTGCATGAAAAGCTCTACATTGATTTGCATTTCCTGAGAGAAATTGGCCGCTGACCCCCTACAGCTATTCACCCACGTGGCACACAGATTACAATCAGTCAGTTAATTACAGACACTGCTGAACTCAACTCATTTGATTCCACTTTTGAACAATTTAATAATGCCTCTTATTTATAACTGGGTTTATTTATTTGAGTTGTAAATTGTTTTCTCTTTTTCCCACATCAAAAGTTAGGTTTAAATAATCTTAGAGCTTGGTAATGATCGTGTTATGTTGGTTATGTTCTGCTAGGTAAAACCCTATACATACAGTTGAAACCAGATATTTACATACACTTCAGAAAAAAAATATAATTTATTGTCAAAATATCAAAACAGAGTAAACATTTTTCTTTTAAATCAAATATTTATATAATATAATCAAAAAGCTTTGGAGATCTTCTTGCGCTCACTCGCCTTTTCAGTGCTGCCCACTAATTTTCTGTGGGATTGAGATCAGGCCTTTGTGACGGCCACTCCAACACCTTGACTGTAACCACTCTGTAACTAATTTACAACTATGCTTGTCCATCTTGAAGACCCATTTGTGAATAAACAGTAAAAAAAAAAGTACAAAAACAGTTCTCTCTCTCTTTTTTCTAACATCTCACAAATACAAAAAATATGTTAATATCTATTGATTTAAAACAAAAAATGTTTACTCTGATTTGATGTTTGACAGTAAAGGAAAAAAAAAGTTTTTGTGTTTCCCCCCCCTCAAGTTTATGTAAACATGTGGTTTCAACTGTATTAGCCAGATATTTTTATAAAACTATATGCACAGAATATTTTATTCTTGACCGGCTTTCAGTGCTAGATGTGTAATAAAAATACATTTTATTGTTATTAAAGAACACTATGATTATTTTGAAAGAGTTAGGTGAAATCATTGTAAATTTCCACTATATAAAATCAATCCCAGGATTTGATAAAATAAAAATAAAAAGTTTTGTTGAATCTTAGTCGCAGAAGCCTCATTTCAGAGCTTTTCACTGGGATGAAGGAAACCTTCTCACCCTATCAGGTTCTTCCTTTTATAAGTGAAGGATTTACTAAGTATTCCTAAGCCTTTGACAGCTCTGGAGCTTGACGTTAAGATCATCGTGCCTGGATGTGCCTGGACAGAAACATTTCTGTGGAGGAAGTTACTGAAAAATTTAAGAGCACTGCTTCCACTAGACTTTGAAAATATATCCTTCAGTCAAAAAGATTTACCTTAGATCTTTCGTTCTCACCAGAACATGAAATTGGATCATTTCAGAAGAAATTGGCAGTTTGACAAAGTCTTAACTTCAAGAATATGCAAATTAAATGAATCCAATTCCTCTGATATTGAACACACATTCAGAAAGAGTAAAAGATGTGTAGTAGGCCAGTAGATTTTATCGTACACAAGGAGTTATTTGTTGGCACAGATGGAGTACTTTTATTGAAATGCTGCAGGTGTTTCACCATGACAGCACTTAGTTTCAAAGCTTTCAAGAGCCGAGTGAGTCATTACAGCATTCACAGCATTTTCTAATCAGCTGATGCTATCTTAGAGGAACGTTTAGTTATAAAGGTCCAGATCCTGTTCTATTTCAGCAGGAATGTTTGTAACGTCCAGGGCCGGAGCTAAGTTAAGGGTAGGCCAGCCTATATAACTAAATAAAAGAACGAAATTATATATGGGTTTAGAATAATTTTTTTAACCTACAAATCTAAGAACTGTGACTTACATCTGTATTCAGGTCCCCCGAGTAAATACTTTGCTGCAGGGACATCACAGTGATTAAAAGCTTAGCCCCCAAGGGCCCCATGGACATCTGTGGTGCATGTCAGAACATTCTCACATAAAGTAGAACTCATTGATTTTCAAAGGCGCCAAGTAATGAAGTACAAATACAAGTCAATAGTAAAGAACAAAAAACATTCCTATGATAGAATCTGAGCATCATCTCAGACCCGGATCCTGTAGTCAATACAACTCACTAACCGGGAGCTGAAAGCATTGAAGAGTGAAGGAGGCTTTGGAGTGGGTCGCTCGCAAGAGCCCGGTGTCATGGCAACCACCACTACATGCTGCTGGATTTCCTCCTGCTGAAGTGATCGCTTCAGAAAACGGCTCGTTCATAGAGTCGTTTTGACTTCCGATCACTTCATTTTGCAGAAATGTTCCTTGATTTCAGAACTTTGACTGAAGAGGTGCTTGTAATTCCAGTCTCTAGTGTGGCAGCAGTGCACAGATTCAGCCTCTAGAACAACATCTAAACCCCAACGAGAAGTCATCTGTCAGTGGCAAAAATCCAAAACCTCTGCAGCAATCCCACTTAAAACATTTTATAACGCACAAATGGGTGAGCATTTCAGTTCCTGTGGACCAGGAGGAAGTTGTGAAACGTTCAGACCACAGCAGGTGAACTGTTTGGATTTTAAGTACAATCATTTAATTTAATTGATTGAATATTAATTAAATGAATTCAAATTATTACTATTGAATATGTTATAATTTTTAAAATTGACGGATACAATTAGATTCTGACCAGATTTTTTGACCCTGTCGGTCTAAATGACGGACAACATAAAAGTCTAATGCGAACTCTGCCTGCAAATGACACAAACCACTTCACAGTCCAGCAAAAACTATTTGGCAGACACCGATTGTGCAAGTTGTCCTACTTAAAAAGATGAGAGGTCTGTAATTTATATCATAGGTACACTTCAACTGGGAGACACAGAATGTAAAAAAATCCAGGAAATCACCTTGTATGATCTTTAAAGAATTTTTTAGTAAAATGGAGCAGAAAATCAGTATTTGGTCAATAGCAGACATTCACCTAAATACTTTGTAATGTAACCCTGGTTGGCAATGACAGAGGTCAAAGGTTTCCTCTAGGTCTTCACCAGGTTTGCACACTGTAGCTGGTATTTTGGCCCATTCTTCCAAGCAGATCTTTTCTAGAGCAGGGATGTTTTGGGGCTGTTGCTAGGTAACACAGACTTTCAACTCCCTTCACAGATTCTTGATTGAGGTCCTGAGACTGGCTAGGCCGCTCCAGAACCTTGAAATGCTTTTTACGTAGCCACTCCTTCGTTGCCCGGGTGATGTGTTTGGGATCATTGTCATCCTGGGAGATCCAGCCAGGTTTTCAATGCGCTTGCTGATGGAAGGAGGTTTTTGCCCATTCATCCTTTCCTTAAAACGCATCAGTCGTCCTGTCCCCTTTTGCAGAAAAAACAGCCCCAAAGGATAATGTTTCCACCTCCATGCTTCACAGTAGGTATGGTGTTTTTGGGATGCAACTCAGCATTTTTCCCCCTCCAAACACGGCGAGTGAAAGAATTCTATTTTGGTCTCATCTGATCACATGATATTCTCCCAATGCTTCTCTGGATCATCCAGATGATCTCTGGCAAACTTTAGACGGGGCTGGACATGTGCTGGCTTAACCTCTAACGCTGCAGGATTGTAATCCATAACGACATAGTGTGTTACTAATAGTAACCTTTGTTACTGTGGTCCCAGCTCTCTTCAGATCATTTACCAGTTCCCCCCATGTAGTTCTGGGGTGTTTCCTCACTGTTCACAATATCACGTGTACCCAACAAAGTGAGATCTTGCATGGAGCCCCAGGTCGAGGGAGATTGTCAGGGATCTTGTATTTATTCAATTTTCTAATAATTGCTCCAACAGTTGATCTCTTCTCACCAAGCTGCTTGCCTATTGTAGATTGCCTCATCCCAGTCTTGTGCAGGTGTACAATCTTGTCCCTGGTGTCTTTAGACAGCTCTCTGGTCTTGGTCATGATGGAGGTTGGAGTCTGACTGTTTGAAGATGTGGACAGGTGTCTTTTATACAGTTAACAAGTTCAAACAGGTGCCATTAATACAGGTAACAAGTGGAGGATAGAGGAGATTCTTAAAGAAGAAGTAACAAGTCTGTGAGAGCCAGAAATCTTGCTTGTTTGTAGGTGCTAAATACTTATTTTCTGCACCATTATACAAATAAATTCTTTAAAATTCATGTAATGTGTTTTCCTGGATTCTTTTTTTACATTCTGCCTCTCAGAGTTAAAGTGTACCCATGATGTAAAATACAGGCCTCTCCCATCTTTTTAAGTGGGGCAACTTGCACAATCGGTGGCTGCCAAACACTTTTTTGCCCCAACTGAAACAGGTAGCCTAGTGTAACCCAAATGTTTCAAAATCAACATTTTTATATGGCATTATAATCATTACGGCCTTTGGTAAAGGTGTTTTTTAAGGGGAGGTGGGGTAGTGCTGTGGCGCGGCTTAAGCTTTACTGCTTCATAGCAGTTTTTTTTACTGTATACTTTAAGTAGTTTGGAAACCAGTGCTTTTTTTTATTTTTCCTCGAGTAAAAAGCTTGAATTGTTACTTTAACTTCTACTGAAGTCTTTTTAAACCCTCGTATCTTTACCTCCACCTGAGCAATTAATGTGAATCCTTTCGACACCTCTGTTTATATTTAGTATATTTTTGGTCCAGTTTCCTTCACATCTGCTTTCTTTCAAGAAACCAGTAAATTTTCCTCCTAAATATACTCCTAAATATTCAAAATGTGAACAATCAAACAACTTCATTTGTTCCTTTTTACTTCATTTCTGCAATTTTGGTGAAATATGCTGCACTCAGACTGGGTAGTGAGGCGTGTTGAGATGAATATATTTCACAAACTGCATATAAAGTCACTTTTCCTCTAAAATCCCTTTAATGAGTGTGCTAATTTAAATGGCTGTTATGCAAAGCTCCGTTTTGCACAATTTACTCTTTGTTATTTCTTTAAGCCACTGATGATGTTGTTTATTCTCTAAGGATCAGTCAGTAGATATGGCTGAAAGTAGAAACAATACAACAGTGAAAAGATCGTAAAATGTTAAGCATTCCTTCTTTGATCTAAAAGATTGAAGTACAGTTCAAACCAAGTGTTCTCAGGTAGGGAAGGACAGAGCAGCAGCATCACTGCCCAGAAAGAGCAATGCACCAGTGAGAATGGAAGAGTCCCACATAGAGATGTGGAACACAAAGGAGGAAATTCTGTTCTGTAAAATATAGAATTATTGAACCTATTCCACAACATAGTTTCATGATTTAGAAGAGTATGAAGTGTAAAGCTGCAGGTTTACTTGTACTATGACATATACAATCTGGATCTATATGGTTGGATGAACCGCAACATTCCAGTTTCCATTAAATCAAGGTAGAAGTTGTGGCACATCATCACAATGCAAATTGTCTGTCTTTTCAGTGATGCAGTCATCATCCAAAATGTGAGTAGAAAAGCATTGTGTATTGTGTCAAATGGTGCAGTTTGAGATAACGTGATCACAGTGGTGCCCTGAAATTCGCAGGGGTTTGGGACCACAATCGCCCGTGAATAGCAGAAACACGTGAATACTAGAGACCCCCTGCTAAAAACATTCATAACTGCATAGTTTCAATAGTTCAAACACCTAATATACCTGAGTATGTATGAATATGTACATTGTAAACCGTCTTAGCACTACCACAGAAGCTAACATCTATAGTATTTCTCAGCTCCAGTCTTGGGGTACAGCAAATGAATGGCGCTCCTGGATTGGCTGCTTCACAAACGCCAGCCAAAAAGTCTCAATTGGCATTGTTCTTAGTTATTTCATCCTCCTCAGCTGCATCTTCTTTCAAATATTTCACATATACTCTCTGGAAAAACGGGTGAATTTTCTGCAACTAATTAGAAGTTACATTCCACAAACGTTCCGTGAATAGGCGGATTTCTGCTGTAATTTCAATTAATTAAATATGAAGCCTCTAATTAATTAAAGCATTTTTTTTATCATGTCCCACCTCTGGTTTATATGTGTTTCACTCAGTGTAGGCTGCCATTTGTTGATGCTGCATATACTTAGAATTAAAGTCGGTGTAGTGTTTGGAGCAAAGGTTGCGCTAGACTTTTTCGTTGTCCAACCAGAGTCTATGTGTGAAGACCAGCTCAGGTCCTGAGATAATGTAGTTCCTAGAAACAAAAAAGGATTTACAGTAGACACAGTGTTGTTGAGGATGGTGAGGGGAGGGAATGTGGGGGGTGTTCTCAGGAAGTCAACCGTCATCTGCACTGTTAGGCTTGAGCTGGGTCTGACCGCACTAGTGGGCCAGCCGATCCACCTTCTGTCTGTATGCAGACTGTTCATTGCACTGGATCAGTCCAGCGACAGCGGTGTTATCAGCAAGCTTCAGGAGCTTCACAGACAGGTCATTTGTGTGCAGAGAGAAGTGGAGTGGGACGAGAACACATCCCTGGGGGGATGACGGCGCTGATGGGTCTTGTGCACGAGAGGATGTTCCCTGTGACCTTTCTTAAGCAGTGTCAGAGTAGGTTAATGCACACCACACTTTCCAGATTAATAAATAAAAGGTACGGGCTACATTAGCAACATAAAGGATGCCGGTTGTCTCCACCGAGCAGCTTCTAGGTCTTTACTTCAGCTTTGTCACCTCTATGTTCTACATACGTGACATTTCGTTTTAATTACAGGCAACTAAGGGAACCAGATGACCCGAATAACTGACAGAAATGTGTTAAGTACTGCTCAACAGATATTTAGTGACGGCGATAAGCTGTTGCTATGCAGTTTTTACCTAGTAAAAAAATAGAGAGATGGGAAACAGTTTGAGGTTGTCCTTTGTATCAAAAAGCTGTTAGCCAATGGTTAATCATTTACAGTTTTATTTTCAAGCTACAATAAGATTTGCCTAGTTAAAATTCAGCAAATACTCAATTTCCATTCTGACAACTGCTGCCACCAAGCAGCGGCACACTTTGTGCACTAATTTGCATGCATGAAGCACCTTTATTGTGAAATCATTTAACCGTGAAGCAATCCTTCTTTTAATGTTTTATTCTGCATGCACACTTTGTCCTGTTTGGGGTGCCGGGGTTGGTTGGGGCCTGTGGCAAATCGTCTTAGGTGGGGAGGTAGGGGACATCCAAGTATGATTGGCTGTCCATCATAGGGTCAGTACAGAGGCAAATGAGAAAAAGAAGACATGAAGAAACCTATATTTTCATGGTCAGTTTAGTATGAACAGGAAACCAGATGCACACACTCAGACAGTGTGAGGAAACCACCAACATGTACCTCAACACTACCCCCGAGGTTCTCCTCCTCTCTTCAACTCCTCCAGAGAGAAAACCACAAAAGTGTCACATTGCTTCTCTATGGAGCTAGACCGGAAGAATGTCCTAGTCTGTTCATTTCCGTGAAACTGGTAGTTGATTGCTGTTGGTTTGTTTGTGTTCTGGGGGTAGGACTGAGCCACAGGTCAATTAGTAAAATAGAGCCCATCTGCATGTACTTTAACGTCAGTCTAATCCAGCTGTTCTCTGGAAGCCTCTGAGGTTTGTTAGAGAACATTAGAAAACAAACAGCATCATGAAGACCAAAGAAGATCATACAGGTCAGGGAAAAAGTTCTTTAAAGCAGGATTAGGTTGTGAAAAAACAACAACTTCCCAAGCTCTGAACATTGACTGGAGTGAAGGTTCACCTTCTGGCAGGACAAGGACAGCCAAAGTCACAATAGGATGATTTAGATAAAGGCATATTCATGTCTTAGAAGGGTTCAGTCAATGCCCAGACCTAAATCCAATTGAGAATCAAGATTAGAAAATTGCTGTGTACAGAAGCTCTCCATCCAATCTGACTGAGTTTGAGCTGTTTTACTAAGAGGAATGGGCGACCATGTCCGTCTCTCGATGTATAGGGTTAAAGGGAACATACTCCAAAAGACTGGCAGCTGTAAGAGTTCTGATAGGTTGTTCTACAAAGTGTTGAATCAGGAGAAATTAATCTAAGTTCACGCCAAACCTTTCAGATTTTCATTTGAAAAGAATAATTTTCATCCCACTTCACTATCATGCACTGCTTTGTGTTGGTCTGTCACAGAAAATCCATATAAAATCCATAAAGCTCTGTGATTGTATTTCAAGGGGTGTGAATTTTGTGTAGATGGCTCTAGGTTCTTTAAATTTAAATGAATTGTTCATTTACATGTCAAATATATTTACTAATTATTATTAAATGAATTTGAATACGTTTTATTGAGTGATATGAAGAAAAATATTTACACTGAAATGTTGACCTCTGACCTGTACCTATAGAATTTTTTAGAAATATTTAGAATGAAAGCAGCACCATAGGATAGAATAGCTTAGCCCCTTTATTAGGCCCAATTTCAGCTCACAACTTATTATTTTACTCATTTTCCCTTGTTGCCATGGCAAAGCGCCGGGGAATAGGAGACGGCGAGTTCCTCCGTGGTTGTCTTGGATACGACAGTTTTTCCATGTGAAGACATGAGACGAGATGAACCTGTGGGCTATTTTTAGGCTTGACGCCAGCATGCATGTGTGGATTAGGGCTCGTTTGGTTGCTGGTGCACGTGTGCTCAAGCATGATCTCAGGCTCTAATGCAGCCTCGGAGTGAGAACGGCTGAAGGCGTTTTAACGCTGTGGCACACAAACACCTGAGCCACAGCTTGTGTCGTGGCCCCGAGACAAAGATGAAGAACAAGGCTTTATTTGAACTTCACACTACCTTCAGGGGCAATTTAGCAGACACAATACTGACAACATCAAGTATTCCAGTGAAACTGAGGGTAACCTTTAATTGGTTATGTAAGATTTGGATGATCCACTGGAAGTATTTTGCCAGGTGTTCTAAAAATGGCAGCAGATATAATTTTAGATCTGTGAGCCCCCACACGTCAGCAAGCCCGCACACAACGCTGGCCTTTCGTTTTGACAGAGATGAAAGAAGGTTTGTAAATGTGATGTCATGTTCTCTCCCAGCTATAGAGTGAACAAGGATGACGGCTTATGTGAAAACGTGCGTGTGTCTGCTGACTAATGGAGACAGGAGGAAAACTGATCCAAGAGAAAAGAGGGTTTGGATTCCCAGTATACCATATCGTTGTGCAGGCTGTCATTTAGTATGTCAAAACCAAATCTGATCGCAATGCAGTACATTATATTATTTTTAGGCAAGGAAACTACAGCCTTTCCTGTAAGAAAATACTGCAAAAAACCAACATCATTTCTCCATCGTTAACTTCTAATTCTCCTAGACTGACATAAAAGAGGAGCAGCTGAGCGGAAATGAACTGATGTACATCCTGACCCCCACAACCTTCTCCCAACCCCCTGGTGTGTCGGACCAACTTAACAACACGGCCAAGCTCTGCTGCAGTGGCCTCTGATTATTTTTAATGAGCTCTGTCATTTCACATCGCAAAGCGGGGACGCCCTGGATAAGCCCCCTTGGGGATTGCTATTTGTTGTGAAGGACGGCTTAGTAAAAGTGGAGCGATGCAACATCAGAGTCATATATTACAGCTGGGATGATAATCTTATACATACATATGATACTGTACATTTTTGAAAATGATCAGCGTGATGCTCAAACAAAATAAAAATGACATTAATAAAATAAAGGTGAATATATGTTGGAAATCTTGGGCAGAATTATTGTTTTATTTTCTCACTGATGTGTGCAAAGAAATGTCCTAACATCTGGAGTCACAGAACAAGATTCCAGTGACTTGAAGCTTTCTTTTGCACATTTTAGCTACAGTCAAAGACGTGTTGGACATTTGTGCATAATTTTCTGCATGCATCTAAACAGCTGGTTGATCATTAAAGGAGGGCATAGGATCTTGAAACTATTGACTATAGTCTTACAGCAATTTAAATCGATTCTTCTAATTGCATCTGCATTTACACAAAAACTGGCGCAAAGAGAAGGATGCCTTAATATACACTGCTCCCAAAAAAATAAAGGGAACACTAAAATAACACATCCTAGATCTGAATGAATGAAATATTCTTATTAAATAATTTGTTCTTTACATAGTTGAATGTGCTGACAACAAAATCACACAAAAATTATCAATGGAAATCAAATGGATTAACCAATGGAGGTCTGGATTGTGAGTCACACTTATAATTAAAGTAGAAAAAACACTACAGACTGATCCAACTTTGATGTAATGTCCTTATAACAAGTCAAAATGAGGCTCAGTAGTGTGTGTGGCCTCCACGTCCCTGTATGACCTCCCTACAACGCCTGGGCATGTTCCTGATGAGGTGGTGGATGGTCTCCTGAGGGATCTCCTCCCAGACCTGGACTAAAGCATCCGCAAACTCCCAAAAATGGAACTGCTCTTCCTTTCTGCTCGCTCTCGCAGCGCGCGCTCGTGCTCCGGTCGCTCTCAATCTTCTATCTATTTCGGGAACTTGTCAGGGGTTTAACTTTCTTAGTCTTATGTGGAGTTACTGTTAGTGTAAAAGTTGTCCTTGGTCTCTTCTGTGTATTCGGACAATCCATTGAACTGCTTGCGAGTGCTGACTAGCGGTGGTGGCAAAGTGATCTGAAACATTTAACATGAACGCGCTTGACGTCACATCCGCAGACAGCGCGGGAAAATCCGACACGACAGAAAATAGAAAAAATTGGATACAGGCTTATAGGTGCACCCACTGTGAGCTGACAAGGTGTCAGTATGATCATCAGGAGATGTTTGAGTCATAAATGGTCAAATAAAAAGGCTATTATGTTTATTTTGGGGAAAAAGATGCATATAGCCCCTTTAAGCCACTTTTTCTCTAATTTGGTGTAATGCTTGGGGACGTTATCCTTTGGGAACACCCATTTGTTCCAAAGTTTTATCTGTGTTGAGATGTTTCATCAATATTTCCACCTAATGCGCTTTCCTAATGATGCCATCTATTTTGTAAAGTGTACAAGTCCCTCCTGCAGCAAAAAACCCACACAACATGGTGGAGCCACTTCGGTACTTCACAGTTGAAATGGTGTTGTCAATCCTGCAAACTTTCCCCTTATTTTATGAAAAATAGATTAGATGTGTTCCTGAGGGCATTTGTCTTACTTTTATGTTGCTTTCTGAGTAATGGATTCTTCTTTTCTGAGTGGCCTTTCAGCTCATGTTCTGTAGCTACAGGACTTGTTTCATTGTGGATAATGACACTCTCTTAGCTTTTTTGTTAACTATCACCTTCACACAATTTCTGGATTTGTTTTGTTAATGAGAATTTAGAATTTTTTTAAATACTTGCACCTAACCGTTTGAACAGAAGAAAGCCGTGCCTTCTGTTATGTGAAAATTGTACCCAAGGATGAACCGGACGTGTGGAAGTCCACAATTATTGTGATATCTTGCCAGATTCTGCCTGATGTCACACAACGAAGCAGTGCGGCTTAAAATGGATCCACAGGTGTGCCTCCATTTAACTTGGATGTCAGTCAGAAGCTTACAAACCCATGACATCATCATCTGGACTTTCACCATCTTTGAAAGGCATAGTATTCCCTGGAGTGTGTAAACATTTTAATTTAAATAAAGTAAAATGTAAAAAACATTATTGTGGCCTTTGGGGAACAGTGATGATTGTGGTAATTTTCTGACCTAAAACAGGAAAAGTTTATTGTTATTTATTGCAGACAATGAAAAAAAACAACTTTTTAAGCCGGGAATGTAAACATCTGTTTTCAGCTGCAGTTAAATAGTTACGTTATTAATTAATTACAATAAATCAACAGCTATCCAGTTTCACTTTATCTGTTGTTTTCCTTCTTCTGTGTGATGGAGCACTGGAGCGTAGCTGAAGATGATGGTTTGATTGTGTATGGATTTAAACACAGTGACTCTGTGATGACTTCTTTGTTTTCACCACATCATTACTGATTTCACTGGATAACTATGGTCATGGCAACTGGGGTCTAGTATCCTTGGATACAGTGGTATCTGCCCCATCAGCTGTACTCTTTTCTTCCTCACTATTGTTCTTCCCGCTTAATTTCTTCTCACACTTACTCCTCAGATTTCCAAACAACCAGTGCCTCCTTCTAGTGTAATATTGCTTCAAGTTGGTTTGAACAAGCAAATAAACAGTCTGCTGGTAGATATGGAAATATATATAATATATGGTTAGAGTATGTTGTAAAGCTACTTCCTCATCTACTTTTATTTTAGAATGTATGTTCAGGCAGGAGGATTCAGTAATTTTGGATTTCTTTCTGTGATGCCGTTTTCAGCAGGGAGTATGTGTAGCAACAAGGATTTGCAACAATATTTGGCTTATTTAACTACTAATGATTATAATGAATTATAACTGTTATTAACAAAATTAAGAAAGTACATTGCCTTCACTTGAAAAAATAAAAAGCTCTTTTTTCCGAATTAACAAAATAATTTAAGACAGATAAATAAATGATGCCTTGTTTTTCGGAATTAACAAGATCCGTTTTACAAAAAAATAAATAAAGTAAGTTTTGTTTTTCTGAATTCCTTAAATTAACTGTTGGGGGGCAACAAATCCAATTGGGCATTACGCCTGCACAGGTGCAACTTCCTCAGGTGTCTGCGCAAGGTCGACCAACTAATTTTAATCTTTCTACATATTTTAGAGACAGAGTATTTTCTAGTTTCTCAATCCCAAAACAAAGTAAAAGTTAATTAAATTCAACAAACAGGACATGCCAGTGAATCGTATGGGGTCAGATCAGTCTCATTAAGAATAAACTCATGCAGGGTTTTTCACAAATTAACATGCTCATTCACAAATGCACACGCTCTGGTTCAAAAATATAATTTCGAAGAAACACTTGTAATATAACTTCACAAATGCACACGATCCGTTTCACAAATGCACACAATCTGTTTCACAAATATAATTTTGAGGGAAGCTTCAAATATAAACTCACAGATCATACGAATAGCTAAATGTGCATTTACGAACCACTTCTCATTCGCGAATCTCTCTGTATTTGTGAGAGAATTTTGTGTGGAGAATTTTGAGACTGTTGTAACGTTGCAGGTCAACAAACGTCACCATTGGCTAATGAATCTGTCAATCAAATTTACGATTCTGATTGACAGATTCGTCAGCTAACCAATTTCTTTGTTTTCAGCCAATCGTATGGCTGCTTACAAGAGAGTTCTGACACTCCCATAGACTTCTATGGAAAGAATGGAATGCGGAAGTCACGTGGGTCTGCAGCTGCAGATACTTCCAAACAGCGCAGCTTCATTGGCCGCAGTTCATCCTCGGCATTTTGGAACTATTGTTCCGGTAAGTTAATGGAATCACAACATTTTTTAGCATTGAAAAGCGTTAGCTGACTGCTCTGTACCAAAAATAAGTCAAGGGTCTTATTTAATGCAGCCAGTTTTGGTTAATTAACTGTGTTAATGAGCTAGTTGTAGTTTAACAGCAGCTAGGTAATTGTGAGTAGCAGAGGTCTTGAAAAGCTTGACGACCTATTGCCGGTTTTATTTCAGTATGTCAAATTCAGCTTTTTAAAAATATTCATCACAGTTTGAAATAGGATATACACTTTTATATCTCATTAATTTTAATGGTGATTTTTTTTGTGTCTAAAATATATCTAATGAGTTGCTGGTTGCTGTATCAACAGTCTTTAACTGACTTTGATGCATCAGAGATGGAAGCATAAAAGGAGATATCTGTGAAGAAAAATGTGATTGTGAAGATGAGAAATTATTTCTTTATTTTTCAGTTAAACCACATAAGAACTGACTGCAATAAACTGCTGAAGCATATGGCACACAGGATCACCAAAGTAACAAGATATGTTGTTTTCTTGTTTTGTGTCCTCCAAAATAATAAGAGCTGAGTCGAGACATTTGGAGAAAAGTACTTGAACACCATAACCTTTATAAAGTTGATATTTACTGCAGAACTGTTCATTTGCACTTGTTTTATGAAATTATCGTTTGTAATAATTTGATTAAGTAGAGATTACAATCTTTTTTTAACACACAAGAATTTAATTATTTAGAATGTGAGCCTAAATAAACAACTGTTGAAGAGTAACTAAAAAAGTCTTATTAAACTATTACAGGTAACACTGCGTTGCATTCATGTCCATCTTCCTGTTTTCAGATGAGTTGCTGAACAGAGAGCTGATCAGTGATCAGGTTTGGTGGAACTTCCCAGTTCTGTCAGTGATGGAGTGATACATAAGTTGGTAAGTGGAGTGCTGGAGGTGGCTGGGTGGTGATGGGGAGGCTGTCAAAATAAAATCAAAATGATCAGAAATGACTTCATTTCATACCAAAGCTAATGCAAGCATTGCAATCTTTTTTTTATTATTCCCTGAACATGCCAAGACTATGTATGATTAAAATAACATATGTAGAATCGTTTAAATTAAAGTACAAGGGACAAAAAAATCCCACCAAAACATATATATATATATATATATATATATATATATATATATATATATATATATATATATATATATATATATATATATATATATATATATATATATATATATATATATATATATATATATATATATATGTATATATGTATTGAAGCTGATGTGGGTGGGGGGTTGTTTGCAAAAAAGAGACCAAGTTCATCCATGGCAACGATCAAGGTGTTTGGTGGGGGCTTGCTTGTTGTGCTATCAGATGCTGTTTTGCATTGCTGTTTTTTGTTTGTCTTGTACTTCCAAGATGCCCACTATTGGACAGCACTTTTTTTCTTTCTTATGGAAGATCTGTTTTGCTACCATTTGTAGTCTCAGCCTGATGAATCTGCTGGTTTTTGGGGTTTTGTTGCACATCATGACATACAGGGAGCATGCTTTCTAACAGACTTGCTTTTCTCTCTAAAGTGGCCATGGTATTTGGGAGCTCCATGAGAGATGCACCAGACCTTGTTAGGAAAAGCTCCTCAACTTTTTGGACCAGACCGAAGGTGTCATGTGATGGTCGACACAGCACTCCTGGTTTGAATTCCTTCAGTGTCAATAGGGTAAGGTGCTCTCCTTCCAGACTGTCATCATTTTTGCTTTATTGAACTAGAGCATCCTTTACAGGTGTTAGAATATTTGATGATTTTGTTTGTTTCCTGTAAGATGGTACAGAACATCTCCATGGTCAAGCATGTCTTTTGGATTGATACAATTGTAGATGATGCCATCACAATTCCTTTTTGCACTGGTTTCCAGCTACCTGTTTGACCAATCTTAAGTCCAGAGAAGAGTGTTATCATGTCTTGGAGGAATGTGATGGCTTTGTTGTACTCTTTGTTGTATTATTCCGGAATTGTGCCGCTCAAGGTGGCAGCATGTTGGAGTAGCTCTGTTACTTTGGTTCATATTTTTTTCTTTTTTAAAACTTTAATTCTTCCATTTCTGGTAGAAACATTGTTTTTGTGGACAACTGTTCTCTCTGGTTTTAAATGCTGTGCAGGTGGAAGGATTTTTGCTGATACTTTTTATTTTTGGACATTTGTTATGATGCATAACCATGGCAACAAGGGGGTTTACAACTGGCAGCAGCTGATTAACATCACACAAGCTCAAATTATACCTCAACTACAGCCACAAAACCCTGATGAGTTGAAAAGAAGACGCCATGGATCCAGAACATCCTCTACATCAGACTGTCATACAACTACAGAGCGTCTTCAGTCAGAGGCTTCTTCAGATCTGCAGAGCGCTACAGGAGATCATCCCTACCCACAGCCATCAGCATCTATAACAAATCTTTGAAGGAACTTGCATAATGAGTTACAACAACATTTAATTTCCCTTTGGGATTAATAAAGTAATTTTGAATTTGAATTTGAATTCCATCTTATGCCTAAGTGCCATCACAGGGTGGCGTGTAGAGCCCTGATTGAAAATATTTGACAGTGCAGATTAAACTTATTGTACAAAGCTTTCTGTTATTATGACCTCTGGCGATGGTGAGGTTTTTCCTGCTGACTTGAGCCAAACATTTCCTTCTTCTTTCTGTGTCTTTAGTGAAGCCATACGTTCTGATCCCTTTCTTGGACCGATTGCTGCATCCAAATGCAGCACAGCCAGTCATGGTAAAGCAATAAACATATAAAGGTATTATTTAAATATACATTTTATACATATGAAAGGTTGTACAAAACCAAATATAATATGTATAATTACACTTTAAACTTTTCTCTTGTTCCACCCTAAACATCTTGATTTGTAATTTGAATTTTTCACCCACTAAGTCCTTCAAAGCAAAACATTTTACTAATGAAATGTTTCTCTATTGTTTTCAAGAAGGTCACCAGTGGTTGTTATCAAAGGGAGCTGCTGTTAATGCTACCAAGGATGGACCTTCATTAGGACTTCAGCACATTTCTACATTGCCCAAATTTGATCCATGCAGTGTATTTGTATAGATGTAATGACAGTGAGAATGATAGTAAAAATACTTCATTAAAGCTTGTTTTACATTTTGCGTAATATTTAATAAAAAGTTTGCGTATTGTTTTTTCCTCAATTAACACTTTTTTTTTGTTTGTTTTTTACATATACTGGTTTTAACATTATCAATGAAATACTATTTTACTGTAGTCTGGCTAGAACCACAATCAACTGGGTTATAGATGCATGAGTTCATAAGAAAATAAATAATTATAGAATGATATGTTCTACCGAAAAAATTCCTCCCAGGTCATCAGTCAACGCATAGACAGCCGCAAATTTTCCTCCAAGTTATTTAAAACTGGTTCAAAACATGTAACTTAGATCAGCCTTACATTCAGCTAATTTTCTATCCAACAGCAGGCAAAGAGAACACAGACTGAATGTCATCTGCTAGACATATAGGGTGTTTTAGGAGTCAATCCTGGGAACAGTAATATCCCATGCTTTGTTGAAAGATGGAGATCTAAAGGTAAGCTGGAGCAGAGGTCTTAACCACTGGCATGTTTTAAGTGTATAGGAGGACAAGGTATGGCATTACCATTGCTATCATTCAGAAAACAGGCTATAAATTGGGTAATATTACTCCAATTTAGGGTTTCTTGTGGCACATAAAATTATTAAACATGCTTATATTGAGCAGTGTAGTGCATTAATTTATCAATAAATATGATCGTGATCTACATGTATTCTACAATGTGTTAGCGCTCTCGTCTCCCTCTAAAATGTAGAACAGTGACGAATGTCTGTTCCTCTAGAAATGCCTTGATAAAATAAAAATGCATAGGCTATTCAGTAAAAAGTAATCAGTGCTCATTATTAGTCAATGATCAAATATCGGCAGGAGAAATATTCGTTTTTCCGTTCTGTCCCGCCAGAAGCCACTCAGACTGACTGACAGCGCTGGGATGTTTGGAACTATTGAGGACTCCATGAACCACGTGACCGCGTGTTGGCTAGTTCAAAGTCTGTCGTAACTCTCTCTCTATGATGCTGCTCTGGCAGAGCTGTTATGTGTGCAGTGAAGTTTAACCGCGACACATGGCGATATGTAGCGACCGTTATATACAGTCTATGGTAGCGACATGCATCAGTCTCAAACGATAAGTACCACATTTCGCCATGTGTCGCGGTTGAACTTCACGGCGCATGCGTGCATAACAGCTCTGCTAGTGAGGAGAAAATGTAAGCAGCCATACGATTGGCTGAAAACGAAGACATTGGTTAGCTGACGAATCTGTCAATCAGAATCGTAAATTTGATTGACAGATTCATTAGCCAATGGTGTCGTTTGTTGACCTGCAACGTTACAACAGTCTCAAAATTCACCACACAAAATTCTCTCACAAATACAGAGAGATTCGCAAATGAGAAGTGGTTCGTAAATGCACACATTCAGCGATGCATATGATCTGTGAGTTTATATTTGAAGCTTCCCTCAAAATTATATTTGTGAAACAGATTGTGTGCATTTGTGAAACGGATTGTGTGCATTTGTGAAACGGATCGTGTGCATTTGTGAAACGGATCGTGTGCAGTGCATTTGTGAAACGGATCGTGTGCATTTGTGAAGTTATATTACAAGGGTTTCTTCGAAATTATATTGTGAACCAGAGCGTGTGCATTTGTGAATGAGCATGTGAATTTGTGAAAAACCCTGCATGAGTTTATTCTTAATGAGACTGATCTGACCCCATAGAATCGCATTGCCCTGCGATAGACTGGTGACCTGTCCAGGATGTACCCCGCTTTTCAACCAATGATCGCTGGAGATAGGCAACAGGACCCCCTCGCCACCCGCCCCACGACCCTGCAAGGATAAGCGGTACAGACAATGGATGTATGGTTGGATGGGTGGATGAAAACGAGACATGTCTAAATTCCTCTTACCTAGCCAGTTAATAATGCAAACAGGCATAGAATGCTGGGCAGTGCGATAGAATGCCCCAGAAAAACGTAACAGTTTTTTGTTTGTTTTTTACAAGTGAATGCAATGCGTTTACGTATTAAATCATTACTAAAATTTTTATTTTATTTTAGTCAAAGTAACAAGTCGGGGCACCACCTGATTGACAGGAATTATTAGCCAAACAACATTAAATCTCTGTCCGGTACAGCCTAATGCAGGGGTATTACAAAACAATAGGTGAAGAAGTGAATTCGTGCACAGGTAGGTCAAACAGGTAGGACTGCACACATTCACATAGTAAACACACACAACTTTTCTCCAAAGCATGATCATTTATTGATACAACAGTTTAACCTTACAGACACAATACTAAGCCAAAAAACTCTATAGCCACGTTGGCAACATTGAACTTGTCTACCAATCAAAAGTAATAACATTCAAAAAATCGAAATCAACCAACTAATGAATAATGAAAAGGATGATGACAGATTTTGAAAAATGCTGTTCCATCCAGTTTGTGTGAGCTTGGCTTCTTTTTTGCTCTAATTTCAGTGTGCAGCCGTGTGAAGCTGGTAGACACATAGCCAGAGGTTGGTAGAGTAGCCAAAAATTGTACTAATGTAAAAGCAGCACTACTTCAACATATTTTTACTCAAGTAAAATTGCAAAGTAGTAATCAAAAACATTACTGAAGTAAGAGTAAAAAAGTATTTGGTAAAAAGGCTACTCAAGTATTGAGTACTTGTTACAACTTAAACATTTTGTAATTGGACAAAATTTAAAATTATGTGCAAATTCTAAAGACTAAAATGAATAGAAATACATGACATTATTGTAAAACAACAAATTTGACTAGAAGAAACATTTGTTCAGATAATTTTTTTTCCAAAGTAAAACTAATGAAACCAATGCTTGAAGTAGTTTATGTGTATATATTAGACAAGGATAAGGTACCCCCAAATGGCACAACAGCCTCAGCAGAAAATAATGTTAAAATGAAGAAGGTTGTGTACAAACAAGAGGTCTTACTTCAACATAAACTCTACAGTATGTGTGAGTCTCATACATTTTTGGTTAAAATAAGCCTTCAGTTTCCTTCAGTAAAGTTATTCACTGTGGGTAGAGTAGCCAGAAACTTCACTCAAGTAAGTGTAGCGATACTTCATAAAAATCGTACTCAAGTATAAAGTAAAATGTATGGTCTAGTAAAACTACTCCAAAAGTAAATTTTTAACAAAAAGTTACTCAAGTAGTTGTAACTGAGTAAATGTAACTAGTTACTACCCACCTCTGCAAATACCCCAACAGGTGGCATTACGAAGTATTGACTCTGATTGTAAATGCAAAATAACCCCACTAAAACACAGGTTTTGATTTATGAAACATGTTGGTAACCACATATCCTTTTCCTTCCACTTCACAATTATACAGTTCTTTGTGCTGGTCTCTCACATACCCATATGTTTGAGCTTGTTTTCTGTAATTACGTTTTACAGCCCCATTTGTATCACTTGTTAAATAGTTTAGTTCATGTCAGACAGAAAACAGAAGGATCTTCTTTAGACACACTGATCTTAAATTGAATGCTTATTTATCATTACTTCGAAGATCTTTGTTTTCTTTCAATTCATCAGCAAATTAGAGAGCTCTACTTTGAAAGATGCTAAATCTTTCATTGACTTTTCTGTGGAGATGCTTGTTTCTTCTTGCTGCCTGATGGTAAATGGACCAATTAGAGCTAACAGACATCCTCATTGAGCTAATGTTAGCTGGCCTGCCCACTCATTCACCCGCTCGCTCGGCCTGTCCAACTGTTGTCTAATTGTATTCCCAATGGATGTGACGGCTAAAACCAGACGTCTCCAGAGCAACTGGCTGCTCTATTCATAGGCCATAATAACGCTTCCTGTCATGTGTTACAGTTATTCTAGATTACATGGGAAATAGTGTTTGTGGATAAGCTCCTTGTCAAGTGTGATTGTGGTTGTCTTTGATCCCTCTATATCTGTGTTGACTTTAGATTCCAGTCAAGCTGTTGGATTTCTAATATTTTCTTACAACAACCACTTCTTCTTTTATTGCAGTTGATCTAACAAGTTGCGTGGAGGATTCTGGGAGGAGCCCAACTTTAAAATGCCCGTGGCAACATCCAGCTCGGACTCTGGTAAATCTCTCAGTCTTTCTGTAACAAGAAGCTCTCTGTGTGTTTCTGTATGAAGGAGATACGAGGAAACCCTGAATGCTTTGTAGTTCATCCCTCCTCTCAGGACATGCATCTAATCTTCTGACTTCTAATATGACTTAATGAGCTGGCTAATGGAGCATTGAAACTCCTGCTCAGATCAGTCATGCCTTGAAGGATTTGCAGTTTTACAGTTTGAAGCTCCCAGCTCAACTACAGGGCAAGCTGTGGAGCAAAGGGATATGAAAGCATGCACAGATATGGACAGGCGTAAGACCTTCAGCTTAAACTGAAAACTGATCAATAATATCTGTTGCTTGACGCCTGGAAATTCAGTCTTGGGGGGGGGGGGGGGTATTTAAAAGAAATCCAGGGTTAACTCTTTAACAGAGAGCCTTAAATGATTTTTACTTGGGGATAATAAATTCCAGAAGTCAGCTGCCGGAGACTGCGAGTAAAACTGTGTGTGGACTGGACTGTCAGTCTTGATTTGTACACTAAGTGCAGTGCTCAGACTGCATGACTGGCTTTTTTGTAACACACTGTAAATTAATTCTCTATTTCCATTAATGTCAAGTTTCAATTCAGACATGTAGAATGACTACAGCAAGGTCTAAATGATACCATGTTCTGCTAAGCTACTCAGATGTTATGTCCTGCCAAAAGGAAACAACCTTCTTGAACTTTTGCATATAAATACATCAAATGCCTGGCCAAAAAAAAGTCATTACCAAAACAAAGGTCACAGACTTTAATATTTCATTGGACCACCTTTAGCTTTGATTATGACATGCATAGTTTCAAAAAGCTTCTGCAATGTCACAAGATTTATTTCCATCCAGTGTAGCATTCATTTTTCACCAAGATCTTATATTGTTGAAGGGAGAGTCGGACCACTGCATGAAGCCTTCTCAATTCAATTCAATTCCGTTTATTTATATAGCGCCTATTCATAATAGATGTCATCTCAAGGCACTTAACAACAAACGTCATTTCAATACAATCATACAAGCATTCCAATTAGTTTAGAGTTTTAGTTAGTTTCCTATTTAAGGAATCCCAGAACATCTCCAGCACATCCCAAAGATTCTCATTGGGCTAAAGCCTAGTTTATACTTCTCTGTCTGTAAGTTTGCACAGGTATGCACATGTATCGACAGGTACTTTTTCCTTTCAGTCTTCTCTGTTGACTGGGGAGTCTTGCAAAGCTATTCCTCACCAGGAGAACAGAGAGCGTAGCGCTTGTCTGGGGAGGTCCTGCCACCATTGCAGTCATGTCTCTGGGCGATAACGGTGTATTTATTTTTTTACTTTTAAACCAAAACTCTTCACCTGAACAACATCCGCCTCTGTCAATACTCAATTGAACTTTTCATGCACAAATACGATAAAAAGCTCCTCACTTGCTATTGTAACGGACGCTGAATACTCATAAATTGTCTTATACAAGACGTTGTGTTTCACGTCTGCTGTTAGATATCTTCATACAACTTAGACACTCCCACTTATAACATTTTCATGCGACACACATGTAGGGACTTTGGGGGTGGCACACTTTTCGGCATCCAGAGGGGGAGCGGTTCAATCACCTCTGGTGCCGGTGCCCACTGTTAAACCACATATAGACACTGAGGGCTCGGGGTGGGGTTTTCGGGATGTGTGGCTGCCTTCCCCACATCCCACCCTTCTGTTTTAAATGCACATCATAACAACACGCAATCAACACCATACTCGAGCGGGAGGACAGAGGCTAGGGGTCTTCTCACACCCCTGTTCGCTACGGGCCATCAGGGGTTAGGGTCCGGAGGAGGAACAGGTGGTCTGGTTGGGGTCCTGGGCTGTCGGGCTGCTTCGCCACTGTGGAGCCCTTGGCGGTCTGCTTGTCTCCGTCCTAAAAGGTAGGGGGTCCATCTCCCGGGTTCGGGGGCTGTTGGCTCTACTGGGGCATCAGTACCTAGACCTGAGAGCATGAAGTGTGTATGGGGTGTGTGAGTGAGGGTACAGCGTCATTTCTTGGGTGTCTTGGTGAGTTAGTGAGAATGTATGTGTTTAAGAGGGAGGGAACGAACGTATGACTGTGTCTGTATGTCTTTGCCTGCCTGTCAGGTTGGGTCTTGGGCTGCCCTCTCGCCTGGCGCACCTCAGGCCTTACATTTAATGGGGGGCCTATTTTCCCTCCGTCACTCCCCGCCAGTGACGGATGCCCCTGCCTACTGGTGCGTCGGTGGTCATTCCGGTTCGGACCTGGTGCGTTCCTGGCCGGGCCTGGGGGGGCCGGTGTGTTGGTTGGCCGATGTTCTGGTCCGATCTCTTCCTTTGGTTGGTTGGGGCACCTCTTTTAGGGGTGCCAGGTTTGGGATTGTTGGGTGGTGCCTGCTCGGTGGCTCGGCGGGATACGGATCCAGCGTCTCTGCTCGTTCAATCACCAGTTCTGTGCGCACCGTGCGTGTTCGGTTCATTGGCGGGTTGGACCGGCCCTGGCCTTTGTTGGATGCCTGGTCTTGGCGCTCTGCGTTGCGTGGGATCAGGACTCGGGAGCTGGTACAACTTGGTGTCCAGGTGCTGGCTGAGCTCGGCCTGGGGATGCCATCCATCCGCTGCGGCTATCGGTGGGGCGCCCTGACGTGGGGCAGGGGTGGGGCGCTGTGATGTTGGCGGTGGGGATTGGCCCGGGGTGGTGGTGGCCAGGCGCGGCCCCTGCGGTGCCGGGGGCCCCTCGTCGGCCGATCCCTTGTCGGGTTCCCTGCTGGGGGGTGGGGCGCCCCTGGGCCCCAGCTCTCCCGGTCCATGGATCGGCCCGCCCTGGCGCGGCTGGTTGCCGGCGGGGCCCGTGGGCTCGTCACTGCTGCCCCCCGTGGCCATGCATAGTAGCCGCTGGACGTTCCCCTGGGGTTCTCCTTTGCTCCTCTCTTGGGGGATGCGGTCGGCCCCACCCGGGTCCGCCTGGGGCTCTGGGGGTCCTTTGGACGTCTTGGCTCCGATCTCCTTCATGTCTGAATCGATTCCTGGGAGACGGATTGATGCCTGCTCACACCAGCTATCGATCACTCTTATTGAGAAACCTTATATGCACCAGCATGCTCACACACACACATAGATGTGGGGTCTCTGGTGTTTACAGATATATTCTTGGGCTGAGGTTATCATTACTAGAGCTTGATTAATCGGTACCATGAGTTTTTCTGTGACATTGTTGTGTTATTTTTATATCCATTATTGTGTGATGTGGTAGTTTAGTTCTTAGTTCGCGATGTTTGGTTTGTTTTGTCGATTTTCCTTTTTTGTTTTGTTTTGTTTTTTCCCCTCTCTTTGCCGTCCTTTGGGTATGGAGGCAGACTTCAATGTTTTCCTGTGTTTTCTTTGTTCCCCTTCCTCTCTTGTATTTTCAACTCACCCTCTCTCATGACTTTTTGTTTCCTACCTCTCTTCATCTTCTTTCTTTCTTCCCCTTAATTTTCCGTCTCCGGCTCCATAACTTCAGGAAATAAAACCCCCAGCAATTAATAAAAAAGATTTTTCACACATATATCAAGTGGAGTACTATAGCAAAAGCTGTACTGCTCCGCTTGTGAAAGTAAATCTGTTGGGCTTCCACTTGGTACTCGGACACAAATTTTGAGCTCCACACTGCCAAACAGGACACGAAAAAAAAAAAAAAAGATATCTTCAGCACTCTGGGTGGTTTTTTAGGTGTGGAAATGGCTGTGCTGTTCAGAGATATTAATAGATTTTCTCTTTTATTAATGTGTATAGTGTTGTTGAGAAATTTAAAGGAAGTGGAATGCTGACCAATCACAGGCTTGCGCTCTTGGCAGCTTTCTACTGACATTTAGAAAATTGGGCATGTCTCCGTCACCCTCTGAGGGCCTACCACAGAGCGTTCGTGTCGACGCATGACCCCGCTGCAGTCTCTGTGGCTAATAGAACCCGTCATAGTCTATGTTTTGGTTTTCTCTGGATGCACCTCGGGGAGTTTCACACACATACCAGAAGTGTGTTGTCTCAGCTAAAGATACGCTTGGCTCCTATTTTTGACCCGCCACGCTTCCATTAACATAGGGCTAAGCAGGAAATCACCCACGGTATAGGCCAAAACATCCAGTACATTTCAAAATAAAAGACACGTTCAGATTTGCGATTGCTTAACTATGTAAAGATTACGTCATTACCGGTGACGTACCCTGCATCTTTTGAGGAAAGCATCCGTGCTTTTATCAGCATGGACGACGAGGCTTTTATCCTAGCAGTGGATAAAATTATATATGACACCACACAAAAAAGGAGAGGCATAGATCAACATTTCTACATTATGGTAGTGGATGGTGAATTCAAGAAACCTTTTTTAAAAGAACACAACGTCATGTCAGTAAAGAGCCTCGTGGTGATACCTATTAAAAGAAGTTGTTTAAAGTTTATTCTCCGGTGACTTTGTGATTTTGTGAATGAAGGTCCACGGACAGCGATGCAGCCGTTCCGCGGCTGAAACGCTCCCGGTGTGGAATGACCCGACGCTGATGCCCCTGGTGTAATTTGGGAGTTAAGGTCCAGACTCTGGGGACCAGTCCGTGTGTGAAAATGATGTCTCATGTTTCCTGAACCACTGTTTCACAATTTGAGCCAAATAAATCCTGCCATTGTGATCTTGGAATATGCCTGTGCCATCAGGGAAGAAAAAGATCCATCAATGCAATAAGTTCGTGCTCTCAGCTAGCAGCAAAGAGCTAAAATATTCCTAATAACTACTGTTCAATCAAGTCTCTTCAGCTGCTCCTGCCTACCATCTCAGAAATACCTTTTTGCCTGACTTTAAAAGAACCCAATCAGCATTCACTGAGGTAAATGTAGCAAATTCATGTCTCCAGCGGTCCAATCTCAGTTGATTCAAAGCTTGCTTTTTCTTTTGTTAACACAGTGGTTCCCAAACTATTTCTGCTGTGCCCCCCTTCGGTTTATAAGAAAATGTTCACCCCCGCCCACACACACACACACACACACACACATACACACCCATTGTAATTCTTACTTTTCTATTAATTTATTTTTTATTAGTGTTACTATGTAGTATTTAATAACATTGCTTTCAATAAATTTTTCATTCATGTCTGTGCATGATTGATTTAAAATTAGGAACTCTTGAGAGGAAAAAACAAAACAATTGTAAAGGTTGTTTTGCAAAAATAAGGCCTTCAATCACAACTTTTCAGTAACTGGTGTGAGCCTGCTGGGATGTCACTTTATCTACCAGGTGGAGGTGTGTGTTTGTGCCCTGCATCACTGAATTTGGTTCATTGAACATTGCGTTCAGAAATATGCCACTATATGTTAATCAATTTTTCACATATCGGTATCAGTCTGATGAGTTAAACTGGGTCGATATAAATACCAATGTTTATATCCAGGGGTTGGCCATGTGTCTATGTAATGAAACCAGCT
This sequence comes from Valencia hispanica, assembly GCA_963556495.2. Classification (NCBI taxonomy): domain Eukaryota; kingdom Metazoa; phylum Chordata; class Actinopteri; order Cyprinodontiformes; family Valenciidae; genus Valencia; species Valencia hispanica. Next base: position 38,535,402 of record OY747721.1, read on the forward strand.
AATAGCATCTAATCTCCTACCAACAAGACATGTCCACCACCCTGATCACACACAGGTTTACAGTTTACTTTAATCTCCTGCATGGGTAACAAAAAAATAGTTATTTAGGACTGTTGTCCATACTGAGAGACTTTTAGCAAAATTAACTTTTCTTACTCATCTCTTATTACCATGTGAGCTGAACATTCAGAAAAACACTCTTTTTATCCACTCTAATAATAGATGTATGTACACTTGGACAGAGAATTTGAGTAACAATGACATGCCAACCCTGTTGCATTGTGAGTTAGCAAACAGTGGTGTTGTAATTACAGGATTTTTTTCTTTATGAGCATCTTGCTTTGTTGTCACTGACCTCTGGAACATTGTGTTAAAACACCAGCACTGTTCTGGAAAAATCCCTTGTTGTACTTGCCCTGAACTGTTTGGCTGTTTGATCGTGTATCGCCACCTATGGGCACTCAGCGGTAATTTTAGTTTTTTTTTGTCAGCGTATCCACTTTATCATTTGTCATCTGGAAGGTGACATTTAGGAGGAACACATATTCTTTAACAAATGAAGAATATAAGAAGAATTTAAATCTCTGTGAAACTTGTTTTTGAAACATTTGATGGGGTTGCTTTAGTTCTTTAAGCTCTGAATTGCATTACACAATTTACTGTCCCACTGGTGGCAGGCTGGAATTGCTTGTTTGGGAATGCTCCAGTCAAGTTTCTTCAGTTGAACTGGAGGAGTTATCCAGGGAGGTGTAGGCCTGGGGGAGCTTTGGTCATGTTGTTGCATCTGGAATCAATTTTGCTCCATTTGATCCTGTTTCTGACATGGATGGATGGATGGATGGATGGATGGATGGATGGATGGATGGATGGATGGATGGACATAAACATCCTGTTTACTCCAGTCTTTTGTCATCAGACTAAATGACAACTGTAACCATTCACCTAGAAGATAAAAGCTAAATTTGTTAGATTCTTTGTATTTTGGTTTATGTCAAAGGAATAAATGCAGAGGGAGAAAAATGCAGGACTGTGAGCGATACACAATCTACACCTTCTTTCTGCTCGCCGATTCTCTGCTGATCTTTTCCCTAGTTGACCCCTGCAGGGAAAACTAAAGAGAAAATGGTCCTTCCTCCTTTCCTTCGTCTTCCTCTAGAAGGCACCATGCTTCCTTCTCTCTTTCTTTCCCCTCATCCCCGCACTCCTCCTCCCTCTCTTTACTCATGCACCCACCCCTCCGCTGTCCCTTTTCATTCATGCAGAAGAGGAGGCTCTCAACCCAGCCGCAGCTTCTACACATTCATGTGAAGCACAGGTAGGGGAGGATGTAGAGAGCGAGGTGCTGTTCTGGAAAGGAAGATAAGAGGATCTGTGACAACAAGAGGAAGGGGAGATCTTCGGTAGAGTAATCGGGCGTGTTGCTGGGAGTGTGTGCCCCGTGAGAGAGGAGTTGCTCAGCATGGCTGGCAGCCCGTTTGGGAGGCTCTCTCTGGAGGAGGGCGACTCAGCCAACTCCTTGGAAGGAGTGGAAATGAAGCTGTGCGGGGAAGGTAAGAACACAGGATCGTACCTACTGGCTGGCTGAGAAATCTTGGATTGTTCACAACACCGGTAATGTTCAGTGTGGGGAGGAAGAAGGCTACACTGAAGCCAAAATCTTAGTTAAGATGAACGGCTTCAGGCAGCAGCATGCTGATGTAGCTGCTGGTGTTGGGTGGCCAGCTGTTTTAAATTTGCATTGCACCTGCTATTGATGTAGAGCTGGAATGAAGACGAGCATAGACAGATTGGAACTGGAAGCAGTGTGTGTTCTGTAGGAATCCTTGGCAGCATGCCATAAACACAGGAAGGGAGAGGGACAGAAAACCATCTTTTACATTACTAAGACATCATAGGACAGGTATCAGAATCAAAGCATGAAAATCTTACTGTATCATGAACTTGGTAAAAAAAAATGCTTAAAAACTTTTAAAAATGTATAACATGATATAATTGATTTTGTTTTGAAAGGAAGCAGTTATTCAAACTGCATCCAGTACAGTACAAAGATTAATTATTACAGCTATAATAATGCTATCTATAACATGTAGTTTGTATTTAGGTTTTGACACATATACTGAATGAAACACACACTAAATGTTAGTAGTTTAGTAGTTAACACTGGGACTCTAACAAGCTAATATTAACTGGTCATTTAGTCAGGCTATCTGCTGTATTAGCCAGCCTGCAGTTAGCTGCTTAACAGACATGTAGGTTGTAGCTTGCTAGCCTTCATTTTAAAGCAGTTTTACCTTATAGTGAAGGGTAGTGATCCTTAAGTGTCCAAACCATGGCGTTCTGTTTGTTCATGACCGAAAATATTTCTAAAGAGCCAATTCTGGCTGCGTGAAGAAAGGCAGCATAGATTAGCACAGTGCTGCCCCCCACCAGTTGCTGTGCGCTGCCAACCAGCTGGTTAAATGGATGCTTCAAACGCTTCCCCTCACATATGAAACAAATGTATGTTCCCCCCCGCAAGCTGCGCTCTAGTGACCACAATTTGTTAGTGGTCCCATGCGTTAAATGCTCTTCAAAGGGGGGTCAAGCTTTCTCGCATACGGCTCCCAGGCTCTGGAATGGGTTACCTCTCGTTGTCAGGCGTGCGACAACGCTGTCGCATTTCAAGAAGCAGCTAAAGACACACTTTTATACTATTGCCTTCGGGGCTACTCAATAATAATTTTAATCTGTTTTTTTGTACATATTTCTGGTTTTATTTTGGATTTATAGGGTTTTTGTTGGTTTTTATTGTACTGTTTGCCATATCGGCATGGTTATGACATGTTCAGCACTTTGGGTGCCATTTGGCCACTGAAAGCGCTATACAAATAAAGGTTGATGATAATGATGATGAAATGTTTGAGCAAGTAAGTAAACTTAATTCTTATAGTACCCATCCCAGGTGCTTTACATGGAAACAGACATAAAAAATACAGAAGATAAAAAGATAAAAGCAATGCATAAACCCATTATACAGCCTAAAACTACGATAGATAAAAGCCAGTCAAGCAAATGAGTGTTCAGTTGCTTCTTCAAAGAATCAACAGAATCAAGACTCCGCCTTTCATAATCTATGGGTCACCGCTCTAAAGGATGTATCCTGTCTGATCTTAAATTGTGTTCTTGAAGCTCTAGAAGGTCAAAGATACAGGCAGGGGCTTGACCACATAGGGCTCTATAAGAAGCGACTCAAATTTTAGAGGTGTACAAGGCAGATGTTCTGGTAAAAGGCCTTGGAGCAGCTTTCTATACCAACTGGAGATGGTCAAGATATTTCTTATTGATAGACAAAAGTCTGTTACAATAATTAAAATGAGATGAATTAAAAGCATGAATAAGAATCTCTAGTTGTTCTTTTGAGACCAGAGTTCAACCTTTAGAAATATTTCTTAAATGAAAAAATTTGTTTCTGATTAATTCAAGAGAATGACACCCCAATGACATGGCAGAGTCAAGAATAATACCATGGTTTCTGAGGTTTGGTTTGACAGAAGGGGTCATAAGACCAAGGTGTTGCTTGATTTCAATCATCCAGTTCTGAGGAACAATAAATAGGGTTTCAGTCTTATCAGAGTTCATCTGCAAGTAGTTCTTATAGAGCCACTTTTTGATACTACTAAAACAGTTTATCAACAAGGACAACTTTAAATATTAAATTGGCTTAAAAGAACTGGAGAGCCAAATATCATCAACATAGAAATAAAGAGATATCACAAAACAGATTATTTTGCCAAGGTAGAAAAATCTACAGAAGAAAGAGAATAGGTCCCAAGACTGAGCCCTGTGATTCCCCACATGACATGCTCTGGGAGTCTGACATAATCTGGTTTGCAAAATCGCTAATTATTTTGCCAGAAACTTAGGAGTTAAGCCACCTGATAGACCGACAGCATCTCGGAGCCTACTAGTCAAAAATACTGTGATCTACAGTGTCATTAGAAACATTAGAAAGAAGAGCAGGTCTTGAGGAGGGGAGCTTGCAAAAACCAGACTGTAATGTGATCAATATCTCATGTTTGTCTCTTTAGAACTATTTTTAGTCCAAAAAACACCAGGGTCAGTTGTGGTGTTAAAACTTTAGGAGCGAAACATATACTCTATTATCCCCTATATTAAGGTTTTAAATCTACGTGTGGAATGTTAAGCCGTTGACTGCAGGCTTGCTACATGATTAAATAGTGGACATATTAAACAGCTAATGTCAGCTAACAGGAGGTGTAACTTTAACAATGTAACTTTCAACACAATGGACTTGAGAATTGTTTTGTCTGTAGTAAAGTAGTTAAAGAATCAGCTGAATATGCTAACATAAATAATTGAAGGCCATGTATTCAGGTATGCGGTTCAGTTTGGAAAGTTACTCAGGCAACAATTGGGAGCAGCAATTATGGTTATTTAGCCTGTCATAAGAAAAAAAATGGGGGTAAATTTTTTAGTCATATTTGCATCCATGTTTTTTATTCATTTATAAATGCAACAGTTTCAAACTAAGTATTTATTTTAAAGGGGCTATATGCAATTTTCTGAAATTTAAACTCGTGACTGACCCCATGTGGCCAAAAACGGAACTGCTCTTCCTTTCTTCTCACCCTCGCAGCGCGCGCTCCTACACCGGTCGCTCTCAATCTTCGATCTTTTTCAGGCACTTGTCAGGGGTTTAACTTTTTTAGTCTTATGTGGAGTTACTGTTGGTGTTAAAGTTGTATTTGGTCTCTTCTGTGTATTCGCACAATCCATTGAACTGCTTGCGAGTGCTGACTAGCGGTGGTGGCAGAGTGATCTGAAACATTTAACATGAACGCGCTTGACGTCACATCTGCAGACAGCGCGGGAAAATCAGACACGACAGAAAATAGAAAATATTGCAAACAGGCTTATAGGTGCACCCACTGTGAGCTGACAAGGTGTCAGAATGCTTATCAGGAGATGTTTGAGTCATAAATGGTCTAATAAAAAGGCTATTGTTACGTTTATTTTGGGGAAAAAGTTGCATATAGCCCCTTTTAAAAGCTAAATATTTAGTTTACAAACTAAATATTTACAGTGGAGCAAAAAAGTATCTGGCAGCCACCGGTTGTGCAAGTTGTCCCACTTAAAAAGATGAAAGGTTTGTAATTTTCATCACAGGTACACTTTAACTGTTAGAGAATGTAAAAGAAAAATCCAGGAAATCACATTGTATTATCTTTAATGAATATATTTGTGTAATAGTGCAGAAAAAAAGTATTTTAGTTGTAAACTGTGACATGTATTAATGAATGAATAACAGGGTGAAAATATGACTCCCATTTTCTTTCTCTTCTGACAGGCTAAATAACTCAAATTATTGCTGCAACCCATATATAGCTTACCCTACCAACCTTTGAAAGCTGGACACGCAGGTATGATTATATTAACTTGTTTAGGGGTTAAGATTGATGCTTCCACACGTTTTTGTCAATCTTTGCTCTGCAGAGACCCTTTGTTTACGTGTTAAGGCCTGAACATGTTTCTCTGCATTTGTGAATGGGGGTTACTTGGACCGCGTCAACTGGAAATCGATATCTTTGTTTAAATACGGGGAAACTATGCTATTTTTCTCCAGGTTACCAGGCCGAGACAATTTTGTCTTTTATTGAGTCTTTTATATCTTTAAAGAGGAAACTAATCGTTTTTGAGTGTTTATCTACAAAGAAAAACCGAATAGTCTAATGGAAAGTAATTGAGATAAGATGCACTAAAGCATGGAGAACAAAACATAAGATGTAACAGACCCTGTTAAAAGCAATTCTGTGTTTGTTGTACTGAATGATAATGCCTGGATAATGTTTGCTTTTCCAGCATGGGAACCACCATACATCCATTCATAATTAATGAATTTCATCAATAATGAATAATATTGCGTTTCTTGCAACAGTATTTTTTTAAGCCCCATTGATTTGACCCACGCGTGGGTTGCCCGTCTCTGCAAGTTCATGCACACAAATACCTTAGGATGCCAGCTGGGGGGGATTAGAATAAAAACAACTAGTGAATGGTGTAATGTTAAATGAGACACGGCTCCAAGCATCATCGTATCACTTGCCAAGCCCACTATGTGTCACATAATGTGTGCCGTTGCAACGTATCCTCTGCTCTCTTGTGTAGCCTGACAGGACTGCAGTGACAGCCGTGATGAATCACAATTTCTGCCAAAGCAGTCTGTCTACCAGTTCAGGGTGAGTGCATGTGTGTGTGCCCCTGTTGGTTGGAGACTGTGTGGAGCAGCCCTTTGGTGCATTGCACATTCATTGTGAGTAAAGGCAGAGATAATTCAAATTCAAAAGTGTTTAGATCAGTGAAGCCTGAAAGTGTCAAACTCAGAAACTTCATACAACCTGCTCTGTTTTTTGCTCCTAAAAGCCTCAAACTGCAAGAGATACATATTGAAGGCTAGCAAAACAGTGTCCCAACAACAGATGATTGATCATTGAGTGCACTGTGTTGGTAGGATTAAACTGTCTAAGACGAGGCTGTACCCAGAGTCTCAAAATGACAGAAGTTCTCCATCCATTATTCCGTGCTCATTGATTACAAAGTCAAGACCAAAACTGAATTTAAATGTAATACTTTATTTAAAACTAAAGTAAAACATGTACGTGTGTATGACGTGTGTTTGTTTGTGTGCACTCACGTAAATTCATGAAAAGTGACATCATCTGAATCATCAGGGGCTCATTAATGAAAACTCACTGAAATATGAAATAGTGTATCAAATACGTATTTGCCCATTGTATGCAAATTTTGGCATAACTACCATAGGAGTCAATGTAATAACTAAATAAATCCTTCTCTGGACTATAGGGAATGTAATAGTTATCAAACTCACTAAAATCAATCGAATTACCAGAATAAACAATATAATCTACTTTGCTAGAGTTACTGTCTACAAAATAACTGGTGTGAAGAGAGATGGCTAAAGGCTCTAAAGAATATTAAACAAAAGAAGGCTCAGGATGGCTGATCCCGGTGGGCTACATAATATAATACAGATAAAACATATTTTGGAGTGGGAATGAGAGTAATATCTGAAGTATCTGTGAAAACCCTGTCCGGATACCTGCATGGTTTCTCCCAGCAACTGGTCTTTTCTCAGTAAGTTCTAATTTCTCCTTATCTGTGAAGAACCTATATCATTGTCCCTGCTGCTGGCCTCTGGTTTTATGTCTCCTCCCTGACCCTGGACTTTACTATTGTGGCATTAAAGATAAATAAAAATATAGAAAGCAAAATTTTTAAATATAATTAGGATGAATAGCAGTGATATTACTTAAGAAATTAACCTCGAAGTCCCTCTTATACTATAGATATTTTTTTTAGCCAATTATATTCTCTTTCCACCTGTGCAGACCCTCCCTGACCCTGCTTTGTTTATTGTGGCAATAAAGATTTCTTTCAAATATGTGGAAAGCAGTAAAGTTCTGCACAAAAATGAAAGAGAATTTGGTTTATTCCAAGCATGAACTAACTAGCAAGGGATGTAACATAGGTAACATTAGGATTGTTAACCAGCTTAACATGACACATTGACATGTATTAACTAGGCTTCGTTAATCTAATATTACCTGCATGTAACAGCATATCTCAACTTACACCTTGTATGGAAGAAAACTGTACAACGTTCTTTGCCTTTTGCTGGCTCTGGCTGGTTTGCTGAAAATGCTGCTATGCTCTGCAGCGATCCACTAGATGCCCGCGGGTCTGTATCCTTGAAAGACGCCTCTGAAAAATACGTTACCACATATTAATGGACTAAAGGGCTGTAACGGCAGAATAAAACTGCGGGGGACAGAGGGCACCTTAACGCATACGCCGTAATGCCCATGCAGGCTCCACCGTACCCCGGTGTACCACAGATAACCATGCAGGCAGTTCGAAAGCATCCATCCATCCACTTTCTGTGCCCGTCATTCCTATGCGGGGGGGCTAGTGCCTATCTCCAGCTGTCATGGGGCGAGAGGCAGGGTACACCCTGGACACGTCGCTAGTCCATCGCAGGGCAACACAGAGACATACAGGACAAACAACCATACACACACACACTCATACCTAAGGGCAATTTACAGAAACCTATTCACCCAACAGTTCAAAAGCATTCTTTTAATATTTTTTTTCATGAAATACACAGCAAAAAATTACTTAGGTCTAGACATCGCTGTCCTCAATGGTAGAAACGGCCTTGGTCTAAGATAATTGTGGGTTTTTCGATTCTGGCTGAGGGTGTTTGATAATGTGGCAATTATGTCATCAGCATCACACTTGAATGATTTCGACTTAATCTTTCACTCACAGCTGGTTGGGGAACATGTGTAGTGTCAAAGTCGAAATGTTTGCCTCACTACAGCCACTTCAGAGGATAAACTTGGCTGACCTTAAGCAGAATTTCTGCTGCCACACAGGTGAGGTGTGATCAGACTGCTAAATGTCAAGAGATGTGACAAGTCACGTCTCCAGAGGTGACTTAAATCGAAATGCAAGTCTAGCCACATACAGAAAAGTTTACGTAAGGGTTTTAGTTTCTGCCGTGGCATGGCTAATTCATGTGTAAAACATCACAACTTTAGCTCAATTCAGAGGGCTTTTGTTGTACAAAGGAAGCAGGGTATTAGGTCAGTTTGGCCAAATGTTCATAATTTTTTGTTATCCTGAACATTTGTTGTAGCATCTCTCTCTTTAACAGTTATCGATACATACCTGTGGTAAGTATGTTTAAGGCTTTAAAAGTCATTGTATCCATTTTTTGAGTTGAAAATTCTCTCACTGAAAATATTACAATAATCAAACCTTTCAATTAAGGATGTTTATTCACTGGAGGCAAGGGGTCACGCTAACTGAATATTTTCCATATTTGACTGGTGACGGAAAGATCTGCAGGTCGTTCGTAATTTTGTCCGATTAGTATTCACACCTCTGACCACTCGGTGTAAATGTGCAAGCATTTTTAACTTTACGCATGTAGTACAGGTGACTAAATCTATAAAAAAAAGATTCCCATGAGCGCACATGAGCATCATCTCAGACCTGGACATCATACTCAATGTATCTCGCTAACTGGGAGCTGACCGTGTGTTAAAGAGTTACTGAGGCTTTGGAGCGCATCAATGGAATAATTTCATTTCATTTTTTATATGTAGTTCTGTTCAGCTTGTTTGGATTGAATATTATTTAAAATTAATAAAAAAAATAAGAATTTTGAATATGTTATAACTTTAAAAATTGACAGGTAAAACCAGATTATGACCGGATTTGTTTGACCCTGTCGGTCAAAATGACGGACAACAAAAATATCTATAGCGCGACCTCTACTGAAGGAAACAAAAAATTCGACATCATCACTTGAATATATTTTCTTTTAAAAGGTTTTTGTGGCCACAGTGTTTGATTATGCTAAACTAAAGCAAACAGACTGCTGCCAGATTAGGAGAATGACTGGGCTGGTTACAAGTAGTTTTTTCTGATTTATCTAACTCTGGAGAATATGGCATTGGACTAAATTTCACTTAGTTGTGGAATATCCCTTTAAGCTTAATAAGTAAGGAAATGGCTACAAGCGATACCTAAATAAGCTGCTGTGGTTTTACTGTAAAATACTGTCTCGGTAAGATGAGGGAAAAGCTCCATTGGCCCAGTGTTAAGCATGGTGGTAGATCTGTAATGCTGTGGGTCTGTTTTCCCCCAAGTGCCATGGGTAAAATGTCTGAGTGAATGACATATGGCCAACAGAAATTAACCAGACAGAAAATAATCCTTCTTCTATAGTCATCTTAGTCACCAGACCAACATCCAAAGGAAAATCCATGGCCAGAGCAGAAGAGATGAGAATGCAAGAGAGGACTGGTGGTCAACTAGAGTGATTGTATAAAGAGGAATGGTCAAGGATCATTTTCACTATATGCTCTAACCTTGTGGAATATGGTAGAGCAGTGTTTCCCAACCCTGGCCTTCAAGGCACACTGGCCTGGATCAAAAGCCTGTTAATCAGCCACCAATTGAAATCAGGTATGCCTGAAGCAGAGAAACATCTAAAACATGCAGGACAGTGTACCTCGAGGAGCAGGGTTGAAAACCCCTGTTGTAGAAGACCATCTTATGTCAGATTGGCAAAAAGGGGTTTTGCAGTGTCTTAACATTGCTGTATAAATGGTTTCAGGCAACAACAAAAAAAAGATTACATTCTGCATTTATTACCCATACACTGAATAAATATATTCAAATTACATGTTTTTTTTTCTGAAACTCTGCTCGTTGCGTTTACATGCAGCAAGAGGAAAGACCGCGGAAGGGGGAATAACAACACTGGTACGGCAACAACACATCGGCAACAACAAGTGTAACATTTTTATATAGTACAGTATGTACGAAATCTACCGTGCTGCAGCGTTGTTATCGTCCATTTCTTTTCTCATTGTTCATATCCTGCTTTTACTCCATCTGCTTCACTTCCGCCAGCATCTGTTTACTATCTGGTTGACGCTCCAGGAAAACCGGAAGAATGCCAACATGAAAGGGCACATGTCGCCACCTACCGTTGAGGAGTAGAATGCACTTCCTTCCATAATTTGATTTTCTAACTGACATGTAAACTGAGATAAAGGCTCCCATTCTGGTTTAAAGGTATTAGCACAATTATTGCCGTAGCTCAGTTTAGATGTCCATGTAAAGGCACTATCGTTAAATCATGAATGCAGTCTTAACTTCAAGTGAGGCCTTTAGTGCTTTTGATGTTGTTCTCGATTTAGATTTTCATGTAAAGTGGAAGATTATGCTGCTGCAATAAAACACATTTTATTTTACTTTTTTTTTTTACATCTTTCCCAGTGTTTAAACCTGGGTTTAAATTGGTTTGAGTTGCTCTTTGCATACGCACAGACTTGAATGTCAAAAGGCTGCAATGAAGCCACCTTTATTTTTATGCCATGGTCATTTTGACCTTTGAAAGTCTTTCCACTGGGGAAAAGAATGTGTGTAAACTGCTTCTGTCCAAAAAAAATTGAGAAATGCAGCAGGTCATTGAATGGATGTTGGAGCTTCCAAAAAGCTTTGGTTGGCCATATTTATGCTGAGCAGGTGAGCTTAAAAGTCAAGCCTACACAAGTAGCACTCAAATACACAGACGGGGCCAGTTCAGCGCTGCATGCTACATACTACATTTGCCCACACATACTTCAGACAGCAGCCTCCCGACTAATCTGGGTGAGCTGCAAGAAGATTTAACATTACTACTCACATATAACAGAATAGGATCAATTTCTTTCCATGCATTATGAGTCCGCTGTGTGAATGAAACACTGTCCTCTGAAGTCATAAAGAAGGTAGATTATGCTCTGCAGATGCATCAGATCGGAAAAAATCCCTTTCCTGTGGACAATTTCATCATATTCTACATTCAGAACGTAATAAGTCTGGAACACACCACAGTGGAATAGACTATAACCCATTACCTGTATCACTAAGCAGAGCCAGGTCCATCTGGTATGCAGTCTTAACACTTTGATGATTTCATCTTTTGCTCCTTAAGGGAGTTATAGCAATTATTATTTGATGTAGAGCTGAGGACAGAAGGAGCAAGTTTGAAGAGTTTAATAATGTGTTGTGAAGAGGTGTCTGTTTTCAGACATTTTGTTTCCCCAAGGACAAACTCAATATTCGCGCCTGACAGTTTTAATAGCCTGTCAGTGAGCTAAGAGTACAGTAACACCAGCAGGGGTTCCAAGAAATATAAAGAAAACAACAAAATAAAAACCTCTCCGGTAATGTGTTTTAACTACTTGAAGCTGAAATTCCCAACCAAAATATTTTATCCATTTATGAAAGAAATCTTGCCCTTTCTTCAGTAATATAAAACATGTCTCGTTCAGGTGCTTTTGATGAATGCTCAATTACACAGACTCAAATCTGAAAGGTTTTGTTGGTTTTTCATTTACTAACCAGTTATTTGTAAATTCTGGTGTTGGAATACAGCTGTGATTGCTGGATCAAAACACAGAGCTTCACCCGTAAGAACTAATCCCACAATCCATTTCAGCTTCAACAGGATAAGGAGGCCTTCATGGGAGATCATCACCCCTACGTAAGCACAAAGCTCCACTCCGTTCTTCCTCTTTGTCCATGAGCAACCACAAAGGAGAGGCACGCTTTAAACTTCCTTCGTTGGGGTGGGGAGGGAGCTTCTGGAAGAAGCCTTTTAGATCCAAAATACCTGTACAGTCTGCTGATCGTTGATCAGTTAACTGTGTCCTAAACCTGACTTGTTCAACACTCTGCAGAAGGAATCTTTTGAATTACAGATTCCACCAAAAGAAAGAGCCTCTCTTTGGTAACACACTGCTGCATGCTGCACGAGCCCAGAGCTGCTCACCCGGAGCCGCTGAGCTGAAGGCTGCCCGTGAAAAGGGCCCGGTCAGTGGGAAAAGATTGCTGAACCGAGCTGGATGAACTGGACGACCCGAGTACTGGCTAACGGTGGCTAGCAGGCGCACCTGAAGCCTCATTGTTAGCGCCCCACACAGCTACTGCCAACTGACCAGCTATAACAGCTGGTTTCTCTGCTTTATTGCCAGTCTATTCAGACAGCTGGGCCACCCTTCAGTAGAGATCTAATCGTTCAAGTAAGGTTGTGCCTGGGCAGAGATAAATTAGCTTAAGATAAACAAATTAAGGTTTGTTATGATTGTCTATTTCACTGTGTTTTTGCTGCCTTTGTTAGAATTCATTCTTCAATTGTTTGGGTATAAACAGTGTTTTTAAAGGTTTCCAACCAATAGAAAAAGCCGTTTTAAATCCTGCACCATGATTTACTCCGACCCCTGAGTTTTTCCTTTGTTCTTTGGTGCTAAGCTAAAACAGAGTGGCTCTAAGCTCTGCTACATAAATTAGCTCAGCACGCTTGATCTGATTAGTGCGGCCTGTTTTTTTTTTTTTTCAGACCACAAGCATTTGTAAAGAATACAGATTGCAACCTACGGTATTCAAAATATAGATCGGCTTTAAAATAGATAGTTTAAACACCAAAAACTAATTTTATAAGTCGTTTTAAACCACCTTAGTATGTCAAAATACTAAAATAGATCAATTACTGCGGTGACCGATCCACAAAAAAGAATCAATTCGTTTTTGATTTCTATTTCAGCAAATTATTTAATGACACATTACTTCATCCACAGAATGTTTTTGTAATCACGTCTGCTTTGCATTGTAAATTGGTTGTTTGAACACAAACCAAAAGGTACTAATTAGTCTTAAACTAAGTACAATTTAATTTAAGACTAACTTACCTTCACTCCCAATACTCTTCCATACAAGCCTTGATCTGTAAGCATTCAGATTCATACTGAACTGTGACATCAAGATCAATTTATTTGTTATTGTTTCTACTTCTTTGCATATTTCTCCATTTAACTGTTTTCCTTTTGGTAATTAGTTTTATTATTCATTCTTCTTTTACTTAGTAGTTTAGTTGTGTTACTAGCTTAGTGAGTTTGTTGATTGAAGTATTTTGACTGAAAGTTGAATTATTTTTGTAATAAACTCTTGTATTTTGGAAAGTCATTGTTAATGGGAGTAAAACATACAACAAACAATCAGATTTTCTCATCAGTTTTTTAAATCTATATAAATACAATGGACCCCTGGTATTCATGGGACCAAAAATCGCAAATACTTAAGACCACCTCTAAAAGTGATTTACCACCCAATTTAATATTTTAAACACTAAATATACCTTAATATGTATTAACACGTAGAACGAAAACCGTCTTAGCACTACAACAGAAGCTAACATCCACGGCCTTCTATACAGCACCAAGGATACCTCCAGTATCTAGCCAGAGAAATGCAATACAAACTAAATTCTAAAATGCACAAAGCATATATCTAAAACAAATAAGTTAAGTACATAATCCCATACAGTCATTCATGTCCTCAAAACACGTCCTAACACAGTCGTTTAAAGAGCAGTGTTCACAGTAAGTTTACTGGAGGTAAAACAGATGTCATAGGAGTAAAATATTTTTCTTACACATGTCAACAATCGTAAAAAAATGTTTGGCAACATTATAGAGTCAAGATGGCAGAAAATGGACTTGTTAGTTTGCAGTGACTTTGCCGACTGGTTTAAATGCTCTTTTAGATTGTAGATCATTTAGTGCAGTTTCAAAGATGGAAACCTCCAAATCTATAAGCATATTAATTTGCACAGTCACCATTTTTTGGCATTTGTGGCCTGGCAGTCTCTCTTCCTATCTTTTTATTTAAGACGATTTGCTTTTTTCCCTAAACATGCTTTCATGCTAGGATTTGTTAGATCTGACCACTTGGATCTGCTTGCTTAGCACCAGGTTCTTTCTATTTCAACCTCTGCATGCGTCAATTCTGACACAAATAAAGTGCTGCTATCTCAGTACCACCTCTTAGGGCCAGAGAAAGCAAAGCAAATGTTAGACATAACTTTTGAACAAAGTATTGTTCTTTTAGAGGATTTCAGTCTGTGTATCATTCGTCCTTTCCATTTTCTATTGACGAAGAATGAACATTTGATAGTCTTTTTTTATTTGTTTTTAAATCAGATACAAAAAAGGTCTATTAAAAGGCTATTGGTACAAAAAAGGGTCTTGTTTTTCATATTTTAAATTTTTGTCTCGGATCAAAAATACAAAATGGGCCATGTTACCGAATTCGATTTTTTTATTTAATTGCTTAGATGTACTATTTTCCGCAACTATCAGACTTTGTGACTCTAGGGGGCGCTGCTTTGCTGATTCCTCCTGAACGAACGTGGTGCCACTTTCTAATAATCATTAATGCCATTATTAAAATCTGAGATGAGGTGAAAATTGTTTTGCATATGATAGGACCTGTGAGCTGCTAGAACTAGTGACCTCTGAAACACTGTACTTCTGTCACCTTTACACTCAAAACTGAATTCTATAACTTATCTATGCACACACTGTCACCTAAGAAGTCTCAACCCTCTAACGCTTTTCTTTCATGAGTGATGGAGGGGTCACATAGTATGATAGGAGCATCTGCTGTCACAATTGGTGACCAATGAAATTTGTGAAAAAGAATCTGATGGTCGCAGGAAATGGTGTAGGCTAATACTTGTTCATGTATATCCCGTTTTTCTAATTTGTATTTTTCATCCAAGACTAAAATTTTAAAATATGAAAAACAAAACGTTTTTTGTTTTTATGTATCCCATAAAAAAAAAAACATATCCCATTTTCATTTTTTGATTTTTGTTTGTCAATTGAAAATGGAAAGGACGAATGATACACGGATTGATTTCTTTGCATTTAAAAGCAACTTGCTTATTTAAAGTAAGTTAAGGAGGGGAGGATGTTGTGCTGTCCCAATGACTTAGAGCAGAGAGAGCCAGCTGCAGGCTGCTCTCTGCTGTGTCTAATACCCCCCCTGAGGATCTGACATGGAGAAACAACAACACAATCACTTCTCTCACATCCCTTCCTTCATGTCCCCGCCTCCCTCGGCTCTTCTGTTTATCTAACCGCTGCTCCTTAGCAACCTTTACTAAGTGTCGGCTGAGAGGTTTGTGTTCCTCGCTGTGATCTAACTACAAATGATTACGTGCCAGGTTGTTCCACCGTCTCCGTCACATTAAGTTTAATTGGAACCCTCCTTTAGGATGAACAGGCACTCAGACGAGACTGAAGTAGCTTAATTTGGGTTTCTTGTTAGACCTTGCTAGAGAGGTCCTTGTTCTAATGATCCTCACTTAGAGCCGCCATATTGAAAGCTTTTGAGTTTTATCCAAATAATCTACCGCTGACTAATTTTTCTAGTGTCTTAAACTTGTGTGCTGTATGATCGCTTTGCATTTTCACGTTTTTGTAGAACCCCTGAGGCTTATGTAGGTCCATTCTGCCTGCACACCTGGGTCGCCTTTGTGTGCCCTTAATCCCTCCACCTGCTGAATGAAACTCCTCAAATAGTATCAAATTCCTGTGAGCGGTATGAGCAATTTAGATCCAGTCAAGTGAAAAATTACTTTCAGCTCACCTGTAAAGGAAAAATGGATGGGAAAAAAACCTGAGGATGTCGTTTAAGAAAACCAGCCTCGGAAGCTGATAGGACGTGTGAGCAGAAGAAAGATTAATACTCTTGCTGTTCAACATTCTACCTGAATGTTAAAGAGGAAGGTTAATCAAAAGAAAGATGAACTTTAAAACGACTGTTTAATTTTGACATTTAGACATCTTATGAACTTTTAACCTCTGTGGGCAATTCTGTTCTGTTTCCTTTGATGCCTAGTGTGCAAAATTCAAGCAGTAGCTCTTAATACACTATTTAGTGATTCTTGTATGAAGAAGAAAGGCAACAAGGTCTGTAAAGAAGGTCAGGCTTCATTCATAATAATCTTTCTAAATAATGGATCAACTCCAGTCATACTTGACTGTAGAATGGGTATCGCCTTGCGCCGTGCCTAAATGAGTTCATGTCTGGCTCCAGATTTAATGTGGATGCACTTTGAACATCTTGGTTTTAGGCAGTCAGTGACGTGCAATACCTATCTGCTACCAAAGGCTGTGTTTTTTGTTTTTTGAAGTTGTTTTGACACTCCGTGGTTCCTGCTCAATTAATTCTCAATTTAAAAAATGAAAGCCTCGCTGTGTTCTTTAAGAGATATTACCTCTCTCCGTCCTGTCTGGGAGTCTGGGAGTCTCACCACATTTGGTGTTTCATTGTGGTCAATCATTAACAGCTCTCTGAGGCAGAGTTGCTTTCCATCCAATTTTAAGAGAGAACTCCACCACTGCAGGAGCCAAGTCTTGATGGCAGCTTTATTGGCCAATTTCAAAACTGGTGTTTCTTGGTAAATTATTGTAGTTGTAGTTGTAGAAAGTCAGTTCAGATCTCTACAAAGTTACAAGTTTTGACTATTTTCAGTCTGACTATCAAAAACTGCACTCCACTGAGACGGTTCTTTTTTTTGGTTTGTAATTATCTTTTAAAGGCTTCTATTGCTGGAAATTGTTATTTGTGTCTGATCTCAGTGCAGCCTCTGATACCATTGACCACAACATTTTACTGAATGGTCTTAGGGTTTTAGGAGGTGTTACTGGTTTTGCACTAGATTTCACCCCCTTATTTATCTTGAAGACATTTTCTGGTTTGGCAAACAAGTTCACCTCTAGGATCTCCTCTCTAACCTGTGGGGTTCAACAGGGGGGAGTTCTCGTTCCATTGTTATTTGCTTCTTACGTGCTCCCTTTAGCTGGCATCATTCAGTCTTTTAATGTTATTTCTTATCACTTTTATGCAGATGATGTTCTACTGTAATGTCTACCCTAGTCCACTGTTTATCCCAGATTAGTGATTGGTTTTTCAGCGGTTACCTTGTTTTTAACACCCAAAAAAAAAAAACTGAGACCATGAATATAGCTCCTCCTGAACTATATACATTCCAGCATTGACTAGGATGATGCTCACAGTAAACTGGAAGTTTCTTCCTGTTAAAGGGGAGTTTTTCCTCTCCACTGTCACTACATGCTTGCTCAGTATGAGGGATTGCTGTGGTTGGAGTCTGCATCAATGGGGCGCAACTGCCAGTCAATGACTCGATGCGATCTGCTGGGATTCCTTAAATAGAAAACTAGCTAAAACTTTTAGACTGGTGGGATGTTTGTATGATTGCATTGAAATGACTTTTCTTGTAAAGTGCCTTGAGATGACATCTGTTGTGAATCGGCGCTCTATAAATAAACTGAATTTAATTCAATTTTACTGACAGTTGGCAAACAACTTGAGTCGCACTTCCGCCATATGGGGTGTTGACCTGGACTGTGTTCATCAACAAATGTAGGCTACATTAATGAACGCTTGATCATCTGACCATGAACCTGGTCCTAAATTTGTATTCTCAAAGAAGAAATTTATTTTCTCAAACATGTTGCTCCTCGTGTTCATATTGAGGAAACCACAACTGTAAATGTGCAATTTGTATTTGTGGTGTATTTCAGATGTAACTACTTATGCTGCATTCTCACAGGGATAATATACACTTACTGTTTTATGTGTGATTTGGTTCATTCAACAGTTTACAATTTTATAGTTATGCACAACTATTGACCAATATGCACACATTTTATCCTGTTTTATTCAGACATTGTCCTTACCCCATAAAGGAGAAGCCACTTCATTGGAAGTGGTCAGGCAACGCCTCTTCTTGGGACATTGTCCTTACCCCATAAAGGAGAAGTCACTTCATTGGAAGTGGTCAGGCAACGCCTCTTCTTGGGAAATCTATAATTCTTTAAGATCTTTTTGTTTTTTGTTTTGGAGGAGCTCGGATAAGCCAGGTTTTGGCTTATTTTCGTCCAGGATACAGTAACCCCCGGTACGCTGAATATTTATCTTTGGATCCAAGGTTTCTTTGAAGATGCAGTCTTACTCAGCCAGCGAGGAAAAGGATTTCACACTTGTGTGTGTGTGTGTCCCAGTGCTGCTATGGGAAAAAGAACGTACCTTGGCGCGCTCCACAGTTTTGTTGTTCTATGATCACTGATTACGCTGTGAAGCTCCTCTTTCCTGGGAACTGTACATGAAAATCGGTTAATGGAGTGCATTCTGGGATTTAGAGTTTTTACCAGTCTCTTTGTTCTCTGTATGTAGTTCAGTCCCTTTTATCATGCCATAGCTGGGTGCAACACAGTTCCTCTGAGTAGTGATTTGCTTGCCTCCCCGAATAACATTCTCCCTGATTCTCCAAATTTCCATCTTTGTTGCTGATATGTATCACTACTCATACCCCTTATAAAGTACATGAGAGCCACGAAGTTCATTATTCTGCCTTTTCTGTGGACAACCAGTCTGTTTCTGCCATGAACATTGAGAACCAGCGTTGTATTTTAAATGCCGACAACAAAGAACTCACAGTCCGTTACATAAATTCTTTTAGACAAATGGCCCCTATTAATAAAAACACCCACACTTCTTACTGTCAGGTCTGCTTTGATTAATTCCCCACCAGTAGGTGATGTCAGGTACCTTAATGAGTCATATTCTAAGTCTGGAGAGCTGCATCAAACTCTCACCGGCCCTCGTTTAGTTGTTGACGTCGTCTTTTTTTTGCCCATTGATTGGTTGTCCCTTTGAGTAATGAGTTCTATTTGATTTCGCATCTTTGAGGTAAAGTTGCATGCATGCATGCCTTAAAGTCCTCATCGCAGAGGCTGACTCATGAGGCAGAAAAAAGATGTCACAATAAATAGCAGTCATGAAATATTAAAATCTAATCTTATCCAAACTGTATGGTGGGAATTACGGCAAGCCTGGAAACGGACAAATGCCAAAATGTTTGTTCTGTCAGCAACCTTAGCAGCTGTGTTGTTGGTATCATGGGGGTGCGGTGTGTGTGTGTGTGTGTCAGTGTGCGTGTGTGTGCGTGTGTGTCTGTGTGCGTGGGTGGATGTAAGAACATGTGCGTAGGAAGTTGGGAGTTGTGGGAGAAAGATATTGTCTCGTCTGACAGACTTATGAGCAGAATGACTGACAGGGATAAAATTGCTTGGGAAAGGAAGTGAGGCAGCTCCCATTCTGCCTCCCCTGTCCTTCGTGCTCACCCCAACCACCGTATCTATCATTCAGTCTGTAGATGTCTCTCTACTGTAAATGTTCTCTCTCTCTTTACTTTTTCTCCATTAATCATTGGGCCTGGCTTCTTCCTCCATTTGTCATACAAAATTGTCAAAAGGAACAAAAGCTGGTAAATGTTATTGTTTTTATTCTCTTCTTTTCTTTGTTTTATAGCCATGCATCAGGCTCTGGACACACTGAGCGACAGCACCAGCTCGACGACTGCTAATGACCTGGATCTCATCTTCCTCAAAGGCATCATGGAGAGCCCAGTGGTGAGTAATCTAGACTTTATTGGTACAGATACAGGGATTGATGTAGAATTTGGTTCTCTGCATCCACAGTTCTTGGAAAAAATATTCACACCCTTTACAGTATATTTGTTTACGTTCAAACCACAAACATCAATTAAATTTTTAGGGGTGTGCCGATTCAGCATAAATCGATTAATTACGATGTGAAACGTGCAAAATCTGTAGCGATGCAAAAGTGTTGAAAAATCGATTCTTTTTCATTATAATTAAATTAGAAAAAAAATAAATGTCCGGCCTGCCGCATGGACATTTTAGGGGACGGACCGGCGAAACTGTTTCAGCAATGGCTGTGTGAAATTTACTAAATACAGCAAATATTTTGCACTTTAACGCATGTTTCCACTTTTGGAACTTTTGGAGCTCCTCCTTTGGATGCCGAAAAGTCTGCCCGCCCCAAAGTCTTTACATGTGTGTCTCATGAGAATGTTATATGTGAAAGTGTCTAAGTTGTACAGTGAAATTGGGACACAGGCTGCAACGGGGTAGTGGAGATGGAAACCCCATCCCCACACCCCAGTGACGTGCCTACACCCCAAAGCCCTACATGAATGGTAAAGTGATGGAGCGGGCAAAGAGAGGTGTCCGGAGATGGGGAGGGAAGGACTGGGGGACCAAATACCTTCCCAGGGAGCCAGCTACCCCACTGACCCCAATAGGCACCCCCGTTCACCAAGATCCCCCAAGGGAGGGAGGCCCTGGCACTTCCACCCCGGGGCACATGGGTGCAGCACCACCAGGCCCCACGGAGCCCAAGGAAGTCCCCCCGGCCCCATCCCAGAAGAAGATCTATACCCACCCCGACATTCGGTCTACTATCGGAGCACAAAAGACATTATACACCCAGGTTGAGTTCAGCCCTTAGGGGGGAGAGCACCTGTAGCTAGGTAGTAACAGCCTCCCCTCCAGTAAAGGAGGCCCCCAGCGCCAATCACGCATCGAAGTCCCCCGTGCCGATGCAGGAACCGTGCGCACGCACCAGCCCAAAACCCCACCAACATACCCACCTGGCCCAGGAACAGACAGCTGGGCGACATCCACCACCCCCTATCCCCAGCAGCGCGACAACTGCTATCTGATGGTTTAGCAAGGGACCAAATCCAACCCCCTCCTTCCATCCGCCCTGCACTTCCAGTACCCGGTCAGTCCACTGGTGAGCCCAACCGACCCTGGTCACACACCCAACCAAAATACTCCGCAGCGCACAAAGATCAAGACCCAGGAGCCGAGTCCAGTGCCCAAAAACTGATCAGATCCAGAAATGCCATCCATCCACTGCAGGAACCAGCTCGACACCCCAACACCGAACAAGGTGGGACGCCATCCAGAAATCAGCAGTGAGAATCAGCCAAGAGAAAAGAAAGAACAAAACAACCAAAAAAAATACCCTGCCGACCAAGACCCACATGCACCGGCAACAGAGACACCCACACTGGCCGACCACAGGTCCCCAGGACCACAGTCAGGTGGTGCGGCGCAGCGCCCTAGAACCGCGAACACTCAAGCCTACCCTAAACCCAATCAGGAGCAGCACGGCTACCAGGCCAGTAACCCATGTACACCAGTGGAACCCCCCAAAGGCACCTCATACAGCCATCAGGAGTTACCACCCATAGCCACCAAAGCATCTCTCCAGGCAGGGGCCACGGCACCCAGCGCCCGATCCGCCTAGCTATCCAACCCCCAAGGACCTCCCCCAAGCTCCACCCGGAGAGTACCCAAGCAGCCACAGCCTGCCACTGCTCCCGAGGCAGAGGGCTCCCACAGAGGAAACACTGAAAGGAAGATGAAAATAGGTTAAAACAGGTTAAAATATAAAAATAAACAGTGGATAATATGATAACATTAAACAGTAAAACACTGATAAAATGTATTAAAGCAACACTGTCGTTTTTCAACTTTCATAATATATTTCCAAGACCCTTGTGATGTTACATCGACTTACAAAAGGTTGAATGACACGCATGTCATAGCCTGACGGGGTTGGTATCGCTTTTACTGGCACTATGTAACTTCGGGGTGCGGGTAGTAACCTGTGCACAAAAAGAACTACAAAATTCGAGTGCTGCTTTACGGCATACCTCACTTCCGCCCCCCACGTGAGCCAAACAAGCATTTGTTTGCTGGCTGCAGGCTGATAGTCTTATTTATTTTTCTGGTGAAAGAATCTTGCCTCAGGCTATAATGCAAATCCGTTTTCCAACTTAACAGATTAATCTATGGTAGCTTGATATTATAATATTAACCATTGCTATTAGGCTACCTACCACAATAACCTGAATCGAATTAGCTTATCCATTATGTAAAACAGTAGCCAATAGGCTGCTATAATGATGCTGGCTTGTAAAAATGAGCTACACGATCTTTTGGCGTTTGAAGAAAAAAAACATGAAATTGTATTCATAAGTACAGCGGCATAGAGCTGTCAGCCATATAAAAAAGAAATTAGACCGTATCGATAGTTTATGGTAAAAACGTGAAAACATGATAGTTTCACAAAGAACTGGAGGAGACAGGTTTGATCTGGGACACGTGGAATACCGGATGAACACGGAGATGAGCTGGGATCTTGAGTTTGACTGTAGTAGGACTAATGACTTTCTTGATAGGGAATGGACCGAGGAACCGAGGGGCAAGTTTTCTTGGGTGAGATCTGAGGGGAAAGTCTTAAGATGAGAGCCATACCTGTTGACCCGATGAGTGATGAGGTGCTGATCGCCTCTTCTTATCTGCGTAACATTTATTTTGTGCTGCAGTGTGTTGAAGGGCGCCGTGAGCTTGGTTCCAGATGCGTCTTATAGCACGGATGGGAGCATGGACCGATGGCACCACTGGGTCAGGGAAAGAGTCTGGGAGAAGATAAGGTTGGTAGCCAAGTGATATTTCGAAGGGAGAGAATCCGGTAGCAGAAGAGACGTGTGAATTGTGGGAGTACTCGACCCAGGGGAGATGGATGGACCAGGTGAGTGGGTTTAAACTGCAAAGACAGCGAAGGGTGTTTTCAATTTCTTGATTTAATCTCTCACACTGACCTTTTGACTGAGGATGACAACCAGAGGTGAGTTTGGAGGTGGCTCCCAGTGCGGAAAAGAACTGTTTCCAGACGGCTGAAATGAACTGAGGACCACGATCGGAGACCATTTCAGTGGGGATTCCATGGCGCTTGAAGACGTGAAGAATTAGTTGACGGACAGTTTCTGTGGATGAGGGAAGCTTAGGGAAAGCAATGAGATGGCAGGCTTTTGAAAAACGGTCAATGACGGTTTTACCTTTAGAAGGTGGGAGGCCGGTGATGAAATCCAGAGCGATTTGAGACCAAGGTCGAGACGGTGTGGAGAGTGGTTGCAGAAGACCAGCAGGAGGGTGATAGGGATGATTTATTCTGGTTGCAGATGTGACAGGCAGAAATATACTCGGCTAAATCCTTGTTAAGGGACGGCCACCAGAAATATCTGCGTAGGAGGGCAATGGTGCGACTGGTACCGGGATGACAAGAAAACTTGGAGGCATGGGCCCAGTGGATGGTCCGCGCTCGGATGGCTGATGGCACATACAGACGACCAGGAGGTCCCCCACCTGGGTTGGGTTCATTCTGGAGGGCATTTTGGATTGATTTTTCAATGTCCCAGGTGAGGGTGCCGATGAAACAGGAAGGTGGAAGTATTGTGATCTCTTCGGGGAGTGTCTCATCTGTCTGGTGAATTCTGGAGAAAGCATCCGGTTTCTTGTTTTTGGAGCCTGGACGATAGGAAATGTTAAGGTTGAAGCGGGAGAAGAAGAGGGACCAGTGGAACTGTCTGGGGTTGAGTCTTTTGGCGGTATGACAGGTTTTTGTGATCAGTCCAATTCAGATTCAATTCAATTCAGTTTAATTATATAGTGCCAATTCACAACAGATGTCATCTCAAGGCACTTAACAATAAGTCATACATTTATACAAACATTCCAATCAGGTAAAAAGTTTCCTATTTAAGGAATCCCAGCAGATTGCGTCAGTCATTGGCGTGAGGTTGGGCAGACTTTCCAACCACAGCAATCCTTCAGCAATCCCTCATACTGAGCAAGCATGTAGCGACAGTGGAGAGGAAAAACTCCCCTTTAACAGGAAAA
The DNA here is from genome assembly GCA_963556495.2 of Valencia hispanica. Taxonomy (NCBI): domain Eukaryota; kingdom Metazoa; phylum Chordata; class Actinopteri; order Cyprinodontiformes; family Valenciidae; genus Valencia; species Valencia hispanica. The sequence continues at coordinate 38,559,473 of OY747721.1, forward strand.
AAACTCCAACAGAACCAGGCTCAGTAGGAGTGGCCATCTGCCACGACCGTCTTGGGGCTTAAGACAGAGCAGAGAAACAGAAGGAACAGAAGATCTGATATAAGAGTACTTTCTATGTTACAGAAAGTAAAAAGTTGATAACAGGACACAGTGGATGTTCAGCCACTGGTAGCACCATCCCAGTCGATGCCCCCCGTCCAACAGGGCATTGCAGCCAAGCAGGATACCAGACCAGGTATATCTTCTATGGAGAGAAAAATACTGAGAGAACACAAAATTAACAGTCGAAATAGCAAAATGTACTGTAATACAACTGGAGAGTAGTAGTAGTAAAGGAAGTAGCAGAGTGAAGAAAGAGTCTGTCCTCCAGCAGTCTAAGCCTATAGCAGCATAACTACAGAGCTCGCTCAGGATGACCTAAGCCACTCTAACTATAAGCTTAATCAAAAGGAAAGTTTTAAGCCTGGCGTTAAAAGTAAACAGAGTGTCTGCCTCACGGACTAAAACTGGGAGCTGGTTCCACAGGAGAGGAGCCTGATAACTAAACTGACTAAACTGATAACTAACTGATAAAGTGTCGTCTCTGCAGCCCAGATGTCGAACTCTTGGCAGAGAGTTTTCGTCCATATTATTTACCAAGAGAGTTCACCAGTGTAATTTTGGCAGTTGTTTACATTCCACCTTCAGCCGTTGCTGACACTGCATGTGATGTCATCAGTTCCGTTGTTGCTAAGCTACAGACACAGCACCCCAATGCATTTGTGGCAATATCTGGTGATTTTAATCATACCTCGCTCTCTACTACACTTCCAACATTTCAACAGTTTGTCAGCTGCACCACAAGAGAAAACAAGACCTTGGATTTGTTTTATGCAAATGTATAGGATGCATACATGTCCAATCCAAGACCTCCTCTGGTACAATCGGATCACAATCTTGTTTTTCTCTGTTCAGAATATAAACCACTTGTTCAGAGCCAACCTGTGACAAAATGAACTGTGAGAAAATGGTCACAGGAAGCTGACGAAGCCCTGCAGGGTTGTTTTGCAACCACAGACTGGATGCCAAGCATATGGAGAGGACATCAAAGCCATGACTGAGTGTGTGACTGACTATTTAAACTTCTGTGTGGACAACATCATCCCCACCAGAACAGTGAGTTGCTTCCCTAATAACAAACCCTGGATCACCAGTGACCTGAAGGAACTGCTAAACAAGAAAAAAAGAGCCTTCAGGGAGGGAGACAGGGAATTACTGAGGAGTATACAGAAGCAACTTAAGGTCAAGATCGGAGACAGCAAAGAGGCATACAGGAAGAAGCTGGAGAACAAACTACAGAGGAACAATATCAGAGATGTCTGGTCAGGAATGAGAAAGATCACAGGTTTTAAGGACAGGAAGGATTGGATAGATGGACGTCTGGACAGAGCCAATGAACTGAACACATTCTTCAACAGGTTCAGTTCAGGCACTAGCTCAGCATCCTCCTCTCCTTTTCCCAGCCAAACAGACATCCCACTCTCCTCTGATCAACAGCTTTCCTGTTACACCTCTGATGTTTTATCCTTCACCTCAGCCATGGACTCTTCTTCTGATTCCACAAGTTTGACTTCAACCAAGTCAGGAAATGCTGCTACCCCGTTTGCCTCCCCCTCCCACTTGTCTGTCTCCAAAAGTCAGGTGAAGAGGCAGCTGGAGAAACTGAACCGGAACAAGGCTGCAGGTCCAGATGGTGTCAGCCCCAGAGTCCTGAAGGCCTGTGCAGAGCAGCTCTGTGGGATTCTGCAGCACCTCTTCAACCTTAGCCTAACTCAGGAGAAGGTTCCAGTGTTGTGGAAGACATCCTGCCTTGTTCCAGTACCAAAGAGAACTCACCCATCAGTCATCAATGACTATAGACCTGTTGCCCTGACATCCCACATCATGAAGGTCCTGGAGAGACTCCTGTTGGCACCCCTGAGTAAGCAAACAAGAACGTATCAGGACCCACTGCGGTTGGCTTATCGCTGTGGAGTTGGAGTTGAACATGCTCTCCAGTGCATTTAACACAATTCAGCCTGATTTGCTTTGTCAGAAACTCTTGAAGACACAGGTGGAGCCCTCAACAATCGCCTGGATCAATGACTACCTGACCAACAGACCACAATTTGTGAGACTGAAGAATTGTGTGTCAAACCAGGTGGTCAGCAGCACAGGAGCACCACAGGGGACCGTACTCTCACCATTCCTTTTCACTCTGTACACCTCAGACTTCCAGTACAAATAAGAGACCTGTCATCTGCAGAAATACTCAGATGACTCTGCAATTGTCAGGTGTATCAGAGATTGACAAGAAGCTGAATACAGAGAGCTGGTGGACCGCTTTGTGACATGGTGTGGAAACAATCGTCTCCCCTTGAATGTGAACAAAACAAAGGAGATGATTGTAGATTTCAGAAGAAACAGGGATAAGTCAAAAACTGTTTCCATCATGGGAGAAGAAGTGGAAGTGGTTGAGGAGTATAAATACCTCGGAGTTCACCTTGACAACAGACTGGACTGGAGGCGCAACAGTGAAACCGTCTACAAGAAGGGACAGAGCAGACTGTACTTCTTGAGGAGGCTTAGGTCCTTCAAGGTTTGCAGCAAGATGCTGGAAATCTTCTACAAGTCTGTTGTGGAGAGTGTAATCTCTTCAGCCATCATCTGTTGGGGTAGCAGCATTAAAGCCAGGGATTTAAATAGGCTAAACAACCTGATAAAGAAGGCTGGTTCTGTTCTTGGGACAACTGTGGAACATCTGGAGATGATGATGCAAAGAAGGATTCTTCACAAAATCAAAAACATTATGGAAAACCCTGAGCATCCTCTTAATGAGGCTTCTTCAGTTTTGCTGCAATACAGACCGCTACATGAAATCCTTCCTGCCCACAGCCATCATCATCTACAACAACTCCTTAAAGAATTAATTACATGAGCTATACCAACACTTAATTTCCCTCTGGGATCAATAAAGTATTTTTGAATTTGAATTTGAATTGAATTTGAATTGAATTGAAAAGATCTGCCTCCCATTTTACTTTTAGAAATCCTAGGAACTACAAGTAAACCTGCAGTCTGAGAGCGAAGTGCTCTGTTGGGAACATATGAAACAATTAGATCTCTGATGTATGATGGAGCTTGATTATTAAGGGCTTTGTATGTAAGAAGAAGGATCTTAAATTCTATTCTGGATTTAACAGGGAGCCAATGAAGGGAAGCTAAAGCAGGAGAAATGTGATCTTTCTTTTTAATATTCATCGGAACTCTTGCTGCCGCATTTTGGATCAACTGCAGGCTTTTAATGGCATTTTGTGGACTACCTGACAGTAAAGAATTACAGTAGTCCAGCCTTGAGGTAACAAATGCATGGACTAGTTTCTCAGCATCACTCCTGGACAGGATGTTTCTAATTTTAGTAATATTCCGGAGGTGAAAGAAGGAAATCCTAGAAACCTGTTTAATATGGGATTTAAATTTCAAGTCTTGGTTAAAAATAACGCAGAGGTTCTTTACGTTATTACTGGGGGCCAATTTAATGCCATCCAGATGAAGTGATTGACTAATCAGTTTCTTTTTTAGAACTTCTGGTCCAAAGACAGCAACTTCTGTCTTGTCAGAATTTAAAAGCAAAAAGTTTAGATTCATCCATGTTTTTATGTCTTCCAGACATGCCTGTAATCTACCTAACTGACTGGGTTAATCAGGATTTATGGATAAATATAGTTGTGTATCATCGGCATTGCTGTGGAAATTTGTCCCATGCCGTCTAATGAGTCTACCAATTGGAAGCATATATATTGTGAAAAGAATTGGTCCAAGCAGAGAACCCTGTGGAACTCCACAAGTAACCCTTGAGAGTGAAGAAGATTGATCATTTAGATCAGTGATTCTCAACCGGTGGGGCGCGCCCCCGCGGGGCGCCAGTAGGCTACAGGATGGGGAGGAAAAAAACTGAAAAAGAAAATTTGCAATTTTTTTATTATTATTAAACTACTGTCATAAAAAGTTCTAGTTTTGTATATAAATAACTCCTGAATAGAAATTAAAATGTGTTTGGACTGATTTCAAAAAAAGAAGTTTTGAACAAATTTGATTTGCTTGTCGATCGTGAGTGCAAATGCAGGTGATAAGCGGTTTCAGCGAGTCACACTGAAGTTCGCTGGTTCTCCAGGGTGGGCGGGTGTTACAGCGGTTGTATGAGCTGCGAGAGGAGGTGAAGTGTTTTTTGACATAAATCAAATCAGATCTGGCGAAGCATCTGGATGACACTATATGTGGCTTGCGTCTCTGTCCTATTTGATCTATATTTGACCGCTTGAATGTCCTTAAACTGTCTTTGCAAGGCCGCGAAACTCATATTTTGCTCCTTGCAGACAAAGTGCACGCCTTCACAGTAAAACTAGACCTCTATGGCCGCATCAGTCGAGGGAACCCCAGCCTTGTAGACTTTATCACTGATGCGGCACATCACTCGATTTCTCCTCTCAATCAGCGTCTGAGCGCCTGTCAGCGATGAGAAAACTATTTGCGACGTACTTTAAAGAGGATTATCGCTCTTTAGCGTGGGTTCGAGATCCGTTTGTGTGCACAGCAAACGAGCTGCCAATTTAGGGTGACCAACTGTCCTCTTTTCCCCGGACATGTCCACTTTTCATGTGCTGTCCGGATCATCCGGGGGGATTTATAGGCTGATGAAAATGTCCTGGTTGTTATTCTTTTCATAGGACCATACTTAAACTGACTGGTGTAATGCATGCAGTACGACAGCCTTTCTCTCATGTAATGTCATCCCAAGCTGGTTCTGATCTGTTTATTGACGCCACAGACAGCAAGCTGTGCGCCAAGCTGCGCCGCATGCATTGTACAGCGCAACGCTGCTCTGCGCCGCGTTGCACCGCACCGCGTTGTCCTGCATTGCGCAACGCAATTGGGCAGCGCTGGGCACACCGAGTTACTGCTGTTCACAAGAAGTCAAAGCACAAGCTTCATGGACGAACCACAAAAGATATACTGTCAAGTCACAACAAATGGGTGGCGGAGTGCACCATTCACATAGCTGGCATGTGTGTTTCTGTGTAATAAAAGTGGCAAATATCTCAAAGATCACATGAACACAAAAACTATAAAAAGCATGATCAAAGTGAGAGTTAATCTATAAACTGACTGTGGGGGATGAAGATGCAAACTAAACAGAGTAAGCACTTTTTTATTTAGTTTTTGAGTCTGCAGCTGTTTACTTTTATTACAGTGAAAAGAAAATAATACTTGTTTTCTCAGAAGATTATTTCAGATTTTTCTTCAGTTTTTGTCCAGTTCATTTTAAAAAGTAAACTAATATTGTTGCTGGTAACTTTTTTTAATTCAGAAGAGTAACTATTTCTATTATAATTTATTTCCAGAGATTATAAAATAATTTTTCTACTTGTGAAAGCCTTTTTGAAGTTTGTTATTTAACTAATCTTTTTTAACCCCATTGAGAATGCACACTTTAAATATGTTAAAATCAAAAGTCTTGGCCAAGTCCTGAAAGTGTTTTAGTACTGTGCCAGATGTCCTCTTTTTTGGAAATCAAAATATGGTCACCCTATGTCAGTTGATATGCAGGACCAGCTTATTGAGCTGAAGAGTGACAGTAGACTGGGGGGGGGGGGGGGGGGGCGCACTGGGGCCCTAACTGCAATGAACCAGCTTTAGGGGGGCCCAGGTTGCAAAAGGTTGAGAACCCCTGATTTAGATGAACAAACTGGAATCTGTCAGACAAATATGATTTAAACCTGCCTAGTGCTATTCCTTTGATCCCTGCAACATGTTCAAGCCTTTCAAGTCCAGACGATGACAGGAATCTCCGTACCCACCAGCCAGTGATGCCACTCCTCCGAGGCCAATTTTATGGCTAGAAGCTCTCGGTCACCAATGTCGTAGTTTCTCTCAGCTGGGGAGAATCTTTTGGAAAAGAAAGCACACGGATGAATCTTGTGATCTGAAGGAGACCTTTGGGAGAGGATAGCACCGACAGCGGTGTCCGAAGCATCGACTTCTAGGATGAATTGTTGGGTGGTATCAGGTTGAGTGAGGGTTGGAGCCTGGATGAATGATTCCTTTAGTTGTTGGAAGGGAAGATTATCTTTGATTCCTTCATTTAACGCTTGATAAGACGCTCCTCTTAATGCTGGATCGTTCCACCCTGACTCTTCTGCTAGGATTCTGAAATCAACGGCGAAGTCAGCTACCGGGCGAGCTACTTGTCCAAAGTTGATGGCCCGACTCCTCCTTGTTTCTCACCGGAGAAAAAGTTAAACTAAATAACTCCAGAAATTCTTTTAGGGTTGTGTCTTCAACAGAGGATTCGTTAAAGAAGGCTTCTGCCCATCTGAGGGCCTTTCCCCGGAGGAGTCCAATTATGTAACTGATCTTATGAGAGTCTAAAGAAAATGTTTGGGAGAACGAGAGAAGGCTAATTTACACTGTAAGAGGAAACCTTTAGCTTTGTCTAAGTCACCAGAGAATGGTTCAGGGGGTGGTGACGCGACATCCCGGAAGCAGGAAGTAGAGGAAGATGGTTTATCTTGAAAATGACTTAGTCTTGATGTGACGTCGAAAAGCTGCTGGGTTAGACGACTGATGGTTGAGGTTTGAATTGACAACTGTTGTGATAGATCTTGGATTATGGTCTCGTGTCGGCCCAATAGTGTGCCCTGCTGAAATACAGCATTCTGAATTTGTGCTGCTGAATCAGGGTGGCCAGATTGTTCTGTCATTTTCCCCTGCAGAGAAGGTAGGAGAGCACACACACACAGCAGAAACACCAGCAGAACACAAGATCCTAACAAATAAACTATCACGTTATAACGTGATACGGTCTAATTTCTTTATTATATGGCTGACAGCTCTACGCCGGTGTACATATGACATGCTGAAATATAGAAAATGTACCTGGGATGAAGACATTTGACACGGAACGAAGGCTGCCCAAAACGTGAAAATCTGTAATGTTGGAGGGTATCGCTTGTCAATGCACGTGAATCCCCTGGTGTAACCATAACAGATTTTACGACAGTAGTAGAAAACAATACCTTTTTCCCAACTGTAGGGGGACCCCGAGAGCAAAACTTACTTAGTGTTGCTTTAAGTTGTTGTATTAAGAGATGTAAATGTATTAAGAGATATTCTTTTTGGGAAGACCAGAAAGCAGGGCATTACAGTAATCAATTCTACTGGTGATAAAAGCATGCATCAGTGTCTCTGTGTTGTTCTTTAGATGATAAAAACCTATTTCAGTAATGTTTTGAATGTGAGGGATAAAAATCAGCTCAGAATCATAAATAACTCCCAGGTCCTTCACTTGTAAAGAAGGATTAAAAGACATAATATCAGTCCTTTGTCATACAGCGAATGCAGAACTATGATCAGGTCCCTAGACTGAGGAGCTGCTCTGCACAATGGTAAAAAAAAGGTAAATGGCCTGTACTTGTATAGAGCTTTATTTAGTGCTTGAGGACCCCAAAGCACTTCACACTACATTCAGCCATTCACCCATTCACACACACTGTAACTATCTACTGACAGAAGCGAGGCTGCTGAACACTGGTGCCACTGGGCCCTCTGACCACCACCAGTAGGCAGAAGTGTCTTGCCCAAGGACACAGCGACTGAGACGGACGGAGCTGGGGCTTGAATTGGCAATCCTCCGGTTTCAAGACGAACTCCTAACTCCTGAGCCACAGTCACCCCCAATGGCCTTTTACACTCAACTCCTGGCATGAACTGCACCACAATATGATGGGAAATGGGAGATTTCCTATCCCACCCTATGCGGCAAGCAGAGAGAGACGATAAGTACACTTTGATTGTAGAAAAAAACCCAAAGAGTCACTGGGCGTGGTTAAGTCACGCTGATTGGTTGTTATTCACAGGGAAATGAGCAGACGTCGCCAAACAAACAGCTTTGTAAAATAAGAAGAGTTGCTGGCAAAGCGGCTTAACAACAAAGCAAACAGAAGCAGAGTAACCCTCCCTGCTTCTCTATTCTCAGCGGCTGTGGGCCTTTTGGCGCTGATCAGTGGTGCTACTCACTGCCGAAACGGTCGTATTATGCTGACGTCTTAGCAAATTCCTTAAAGGGCCAATTTGGTATGGTGACACAGCAGCTGAGAGGACCGGGCCAACAGATTTAACTCATCAGATGAAGATCTGGTAAAATTACCCTGAAGTTCCGATAGGGGAGATGGGCCTATAATATTTTGCATGTCTGGTGGATGGGCTTGTTTGCAGTATGGCTGATGCTCCACTGACCTGTCCTGCAGTGTTTGTTCTCTAAAGTTCTCTAACAAACCTCTGAGGCCTTCACAGACAAGCTGGATTTATACTAAGGTTAAATTAGACACAGATGGGCTGTAAAGATAATTGACTGTATCCAAGTAGAGGAAGCTGAAAAAAGAAAATGCATGCCACCTTTCAGCCTTGAGTTTCTAAAAACAAAACAAAAAGCAAGAAAACCATGTATTGTGTTGGTCTGTTACATAAAATCCCAATAAAAACACTTTTGAAATTAATTTGCTGTAAAACAAGATGCGAAAAGGTTCCAGGGTTGTGACAAAATCCTGAACAATACCTCTGCTGATATTTAGGAAGCTTTTCTAAAAAGGTTTTTGTCAATGTAAAATAAATTTGAAATTTAAATGTCATCATGCAGTAACCGTCTTTATCTCATCTATTGCAATCACATTTCCATTTCCCTGTCCTGGCTTCATCTTGTTGTCATTAGTCCAAATTGCTATTTAGAGGGCTGTCTGCTCTTGTGAAAAATAACACCAGTAGAGGAACACAACCCATCCAGCTTTTGCTGCTCAGTATGTTTTGTAGGAAAATTGTATTAATCCTAACCCAAAAAGCATCTGCTGTTAATCAGAGATAACCCTCTTCAGACTTTTCTAAATTTACACAGATGCCAAAAAATACAGCATATTAAAATAGCTCTTTACCACAAGCTGGATCTTAAACCGTTTTCAGCACTGTGCTGTGTGATTTCTGAAGGGAAAACTCCAGGCTTATGTTGTCTACTCAGTGGTCCATAATGTCTACAATTGATGGGAAAATCTTGAAAATTAAATCTGAAGAGTATGTAATGTTCTAATGGCAGATTTGTAGGTACACTGATAATCTGAATGTCTGTAGGCTGGTATGATTTTTAAAGAAGGTGTCAAAGCATTTCTTGGAGCTTCTCTGCAGTTTGAAATGTATTTTTTAAAGCCAATGTAAACATGTTGAGGGATTTGACTTTGGAAGCTCAAACTTTGCATGCTAACCACTGTAGCTGCTGTAGTCTTTTTTCTCTGATATCTTGCTTGCAGACATTGTGCAGAGTTTGGGCAAACAGCATAAATCTAACAAACATGATAGGGAAAACTGCGAAATTAGTTCAAATCTGGCCTGAGCATAGTTCTTCTGCGTGGAGTTTGCATGTTCTCTCCTTGCATCCGTGGGTTTTCTCCTGGTAGGTCAGCTTCCTCCCACAGTCTGAAAACATGTAGGCTGGGTTAATTAGTGAATTTATACTAACTGTAGGAGTGTGTGTTGTTGTGTGTTTGGCTGTATGAACTGGAAATTGATTGGCCATTGACATGGTTTTCCTTTCTTTTATGTGTTTTTTGAATTAGAGATGCACTTCAGTTTCTCAATATCTAAACTTACTCATACTACTTTATTTTAGTTTCAAAAAACATTTCCTACCTACTTACCTACCTACCTACCTACCTACCTACCTACCTACCTACCTACCTACCTACCTACCTACCTACCTACCTACCTACCTACCTACCTACCTACCTACCTACCTACCTACCTAATGTTTTAACATGAACTAACATAAACATAAACTTCAGTCTGTTCTTTGTGTCATGGCGTGTGTCAGGATGTAGCAAGGACCCAAACGCAGACATGGGTAGGTACAAGGTTGATTTGTAAATGATGATGATGAAGATGGCAGGAACGACAATACAGGACACCAGGCTGACACAGACGAACAAGAGGGGGACGATAGGGTGAGACACAGCATTGGAAGACGTCAGTTATCCGACGGGGAGTGAGAGGAATTGAAGGGTTTAAGTAGACAGAAAGGAAGGAGGGAGGATCAGGTGTGACAAACTGGAGACAGGTGCAGACAATGATTAGACAGGAGGGAGCAGGACGGAGTGCTGATGGCTATGACAGTCTGCTTTTTACCTATTTAGAATATCTATTACCTGACTTCAGAAATTGGGCCGTTTGCTTTTAAAGAAATATGAAACTCCACCCATTTTTGGAAGAAACACCCACTTTTGGAAAGAAAAACACTGTGTTCTGTGGAGACTTCTGCTTTTCCATGGTGGTGGCAAATTCAGTGTAAACAAGGGGTCAGTATAAGATTCTAATGATAACATGTTTAGTATAAATGCCATGGTTTTGTGGTATTATAGAATTAATAGAAAAAATAAAAATGTATACACTGAGCTAATTGCTGATTATAACAAAAAAAGCTACAATAATTTTTACTGATGCTGAAATATATTGAATACAGTCACCGTATAGTTATAATGTATATAACATTTAACTATGGTTAGTTAAATTTTAAGACAAAGACTTTAGCATACATATAGAATAAACATCTAAATTTCTATTATTAGTGCTTAACAGAAGACTGGTCTCAGCTAGTTCTCCATGTTACACAGAAGAATATTGATGCTGTTATCTCAGGCCATACGCTTTTGAAGTGAAAGGAGAAGAGCTTAGTGAGGGAGGACAGCATTGTCAGAGTTTCTTCCCACTGCATCTCGTGTTTTTTCCCTTCGCTTGTTAAAGTCTTCTTCTACTAAATCTAGCCAGAAACACAATCTCTCATGCCTTAAAATTCTTAAAAATGTTAGCGCTTCATCGAAACCGGAAGAGAAGGAAGAAACACAGCACTGAGTACTGCCAACCTGCAAAGGGAAGTAAATGTATGCCAGAAGCTATTTTTTAACATTCTTTATGCACCTTACAGTCATTAATAGTAAGCACATTTATCCTTCCAACACTGCACCAACTGTCAGATGATTTACATAGAGGTTTGCTCCCCGATGCATTGCTCTGAGGACTAAGTCTCAGACTTACATGGAGCCAACGGTAAAAATCTTTGGAGCATCATTCAGCTGTCCAAAAGTAGCCATGTTCACAGCATCCTGGCATGGACTCTTCGTTGGGATCTCCAGGCAGTGCTGCATCAAGCACCCCTCTGATATCCCCAAAAACAAAGCCTCTACTGCTCTCTCTCATTCTCTTGCTTTTCCCTCTTTCTGTCTTCTTTAGTTTTTCTCTTTCAGTGTTTTGTGCGTTGTCGTGTAAAAGCACGACACTGGTGTTTGTTGGTATGTTTGGCTGCATGCTCAATGTATTGATGAGCCGTCTCATAAAAGATTCATCTGCTGATGCGGCCTTACTGAAGGATATGAAAAGACTTTCCAAGAATATTATTTCCCTTGACCCCAGTGATGGATCTATAAACATTCAACAAGCTCAGCTGATGCAATGAGAGGCAAATAAGAAGCTATCACAAGGATGCAGGGTCATAAAGTGAGTGCAGGTGAGCAAGGACTCAACGTTATGGGGTTATTCAGTGGTGCTTATTATCATAGAACAATCAATCTACTCAACCCAAAATCTTTAATTGATTTGAATAGTTATGTTATATGATTCTGTGTCCTTTTAACCTAGGCAAACAGTATGGTGGGTCAGGTTAATTTAGAATGGATTACTGTTCATGCACGAATCAGTTTCACAACTACTCAAAATCAATCATAAGAGTTAATATTTTTCCTTTCCAGTGTCCTCAATCAGTCATTAAATTAATTACAAATCAAACTATATCAACTCCCTGCTGATAAACAGAGACAAAAAGAAAACATCGACCTAACTAGACAACTAACAAAGTACATCAAAGCACTATTTCTAACCTAGACACTACTTGGAGAGAACAATCAAAACAACCATAATTAAACTGAAATCTAAGAATGACCAGGAACTCATTGATTTCATGGAAGCTGAAGGTAAAAAGGGTTTCCTCTCCTAATTCCTAATTCCATTTCCTAATCTGATCTAAAATGGATACTTTGGAAGGGGAGATGTGTTTAAACTTCAGGACCACCTTTATGTCCAGTCAAGTTTGCCCAGGCAGACACACATCATTTTAGATCAAAGAGTTACTTGAATTTCAATGTATTGCTGTTTCTGCTCTCACTGGAACCGCCCTGGGTCTGTGTGGATATGGGATTGTGTCACCCGTCTCTCAGTTTGGAGGACAGTCAAGTCTTGGCACAAACTAATCAATCTGGGGTTGCTCCAAGGATGGAAGGCAGGGCTGCTCCCTCTGTCAAAGCTGTTGGATGTCTAGAGGGTCCCAACTTTAGATTAGAGTGGACCCCGGTATTCACGGGGGTTAGGGACCACAGCCAGTTGCCAATAGCAAAAATTGGCAAATATTTGTGATCCCCTCAAAAAAACGCTGATAACTACTAATGCCATATATACCTTAAAGGTCTCATTCACTCATTTTTGCCCCCAATAAATTTGCAGTGGTCTCTAGTTTGAATGAATGCCCTGTGAGTTGTATTTTGTGTTAAAGAATGCTCTAGCTCTCCTGTACCAGGGGGTTGAAGTTTGTCAGAGAAGTGGGTGGGGAAATGACAGGGTTATGAGTCTTGCTCATTAATATTCATGAAATGCAAATGTCTACTCAAACCCTCAAGCCCAAACGTGTTCCGCTATGTTGCGGAGTTGCTAATGGTTAGCTACTAACAGAGAAGCGCTCTGCTCTCTCCTGGTCATAAAATTACTACAGCCTTACCGTGGGCGGTCGCAACCCAAGGTGGGAGAGACCATAAATACAAATTTTAATGTGTAATGTAAAATAGACTGGCTTTTACTGACTTGGCCGTTTTTGCTGTGCATCTCCTTTCTGCGGCTAATAGAACACAGTGGATGGCAGCAATTCTATCTCTAACCCTTCAGAAATTGATGATCTGGTTCACAGCGTTACGTCCTCATTGCGTTTGGCATTAGATAGTGTAGCCCCCTTAAAAAAGAAAGTGGCTAGCCATAGGAGGCTGACTCCTTGGTTCAACGCAGAGTTGCGTACTTTAAAGCAGAATACTAGGAAGTTGGAGAGAAAATGGCGCTCTACACACCTAGAGGATTCCTATTTAACCTGGAATAACAGTCTACTGCTGTATAAAAACACCCTACGACAAGCTAGAACAGCATATTTTTCATCATTAATAGAGGCGAATAAAAACAATCCTAGGTTTCTTTTTAGTACAGTTGCCAAACTTACACAGAGTCATAGCTCTGTTGAGCCAACTATTCCCCCAGCTCTTAGCAGTGATGATTTTATGGGATTCTTCGTAAATAAAATTAATTCTATTAAAAATAAAATCATTGGCATCCTCCCAAACATTATTACTTCTTCCTCAGTAAATAAGGCAGCATCGGAAAAAACTGTAGAACCTCATTTGTGCTTAGGCTGTTTTGATTCAGTCGAGCTTTCGGAATTATCAAAAATATTAGCCTCATCTAAACCTTCAACTTGTATGTTGGACCCAATTCCAACCAAATTATTTAAAGAAGTGTTCCATTTGGTTCCTGGCCCCATTTTGGATATGATTAATCTATCCTTAGTAAACGAATACGTACCACAAGAATTTAAAATAGCTGTAGTTAAACCTTTACTCAAGAAACCTTCCCTTGATCAAGATGACTTAGTGAGTTACAGACCTATATCTAACCTTCCCTTCTTATCCAAAATCCTTCAGAAAATTGTTGCTAATCAAGTCTGTGAGCATCTAAACAGTAAGGAGCTGTTTGAAGAGTTTCAGTCAGGTTTTAGAGCTCATCATAGCAATGAAACAACACTGGTGAAGGTTACTAATGATATTCTCTTGGCCTCAGATAATGGACTGGTGTCTGTTCTGGTTTTGTTAGATCTCAGTGCTGCTTTTGACACAGTCGATCACAATCTTCTCTTAGAAAGGCTTGAACATGTTGCAGGGATCAAAGGAACAGCACTAGGCTGTTTTAAATCATATTTGTCTGAAAGATTCCAGTTTGTTCATCTAAATGATCAATCTTCTTCACTCTCAAGGGTTACTTGTGAAGTTTCACAGGGTTCTGTGCTTGAAACAATTCTTTTCACCATATATATGCTTCCAATTGGTAGAATCATTAGACAGCATGGGCTAAATTTCCACAGCTATGCCGATGATACACAACTATATTTATCCATAAATCCTGATGAACCCAGTCAATTAGGTAGATTACAGGCATGTCTGGAAGACATAAAAACATGGATGAATCTAAACTTTTTGCTTTTAAATTCTGACAAGACAGAAGTTGCTGTCTTTGGACCAGAAGTTCTAAAAAAGAAACTGATTAGTCAATCACTTCATCTGGATGGCATTAAATTGGCCCCCAGTAATAACGTAAAAAACCTCTGCGTTATTTTTGACCAAGACTTGAAATTTAAATCCCATATTAAACAGGTTTCTAGGATTTCCTTCTTTCACCTCCGGAATATTACTAAAATTAGATACATCCTGTCCAGGAGTGATGCTGAGAAACTAGTCCATGCATTTGTTACCTCAAGGCTGGACTACTGTAATTCTTTACTATCAGGTAGTCCACAAAATGCCATTAAAAGCCTGCAGTTGATCCAAAATGCGGCAGCAAGAGTTCTGATGAATGTTAAAAAGAGAGATCACATTTCTCCTGTTTTAGCTTCCCTTCATTGGCTCCCTGCTAAATCCAGAATAGAATTTAAGATCCTTCTTCTTACATACAAAGCCCTTAATAATCAAGCTCCATCATACATCAGAGATCTAATAGTTTCATATGTTCCCAACAGAGCACTTCGCTCTCAGACTGCAGGTTTACTTGTAGTTCCTAGGATTTCTAAAAGTAGAATGGGAGGCAAATCTTTTAGTTATCAAGCTCCTCTCCTGTGGAACCAGCTCCCAGCTTTAGTCCGTGAGGCAGAAACTCTGTTTACTTTTAAGGCCAGGCTTAAAACTTTCCTTTTTTATAAAGCTTATAGTTAGCGTGGCTTAGGTCATCCTGAGCTAGCTCTGTAGTTATGCTGCTATAGGCTTAGACTGCTGGAGGACAGACTTACCAATTTTCTTCACTCTGCTACTTCCTTTTCTACTACTACTCTCCAGTTGTATTACAGTACATTCTGCTATTTCGACTGTTAACTTTGTGTTCTCTCAGTGTTTTTCTCTCCATAGAAGATATACCTGGTCTGGTATCCTGCTCTGCTGCAATGCCCTGTTGGACGGGGGGCATCGAATGGGATGATGCTCCCAGTAACTGAACATCCACTGTGTCCTGTTATCAACTTTTTACTTTCTGTAACATAGAAAGTTCTCTTATATCAGATCTTCTGTTCCTTCTGTGTTTCTGCTCTGTCTTCTCAAACCCCCAGACGGTCGTGGCAGATGGCCGCTCCTACTGAGCCTGGTTCTGTTGGAGGTTTCTTCCTGTTAAAGGGGAGTTTTTCCTCTCCACCGTCGCTACATGCTTGCTCAGTATGAGGGATTGCTGAAGGATTGCTGTGGTTGGAAAGTCTGCATCAACGGGGCCCAACCTCACGCCAATGACTGACGCAATCTGCTGGGATTCCTTACAAATAGGAAACTTTTTAACTGATTGGAATGTTTGTATAAATGTATTGAAATGACTTCTTGTTAAGTGCCTTGAGATGACATCTGTTGTGAATTGGCGCTATATAAATAAACTGAATTGAATTGAATAGGAGAAATTCTTGACGTGCAGCATGCATGTGCAACTCACATTGACCAATCGTATGTCAAAAAGAACAAGCATGACATGGTTTTTCAGTGAATGAGAATTTTAATATACATTAACAAACACAGTGGAAACCGTCTTAGCACTACAGCAGAAGCTAACTTCTACAGTCTTCCCTTACTCCACTTTTAGGGGTGCACCCATTTATCGACAAAAAAAGAAAGAAATCAATGGCACTCCTGGATTGGCTGCTTTGCAAACACCAACCAACAGCGTGTCAATTAGCTTTGTGCCTAGATACGGTATTTCAGCTTTGGACCACTGAAATAATTGAAACAATGAAAAAAAGTTAGGAAATGGAAGCTATGCTCCTTTTCTAACTCAAGGGAAAAGCTTACTGGTCATTGGTCAGGCAGAAGTTTGTCCTCCAATCAGACAAAGACTCTTCTACGCTCCACAAAAACACACCATTCAAAATCAGTGAAATTGAAAGGTGTTACTGATATTTCTGTAATTGTTTTGCCGATCTATGTAAAAGAGTACGTGACATCTTTTTGCGATTCCTTTGGCATGTAGGCATGTGGAAAAGTCAGCATACTTGTGGTTTGGCTGACTGTATTGTTTCCTGTCCCTCTGCAGGGCTTCTTCCTTTGCTCCTCAGCAACAAATATAGTTTCTGCCTGAACCAATTGTCAGTCCCACTGGACCGGTCCTCCGTCGAACTGCCTGACAATTAGGAAACTCAAACACGCAGCTTTACGTGCAGCTGCCAGTAGGGAATGCCTCCGAATGTCAGTGTGACATTCGGAGGCATTGCATTCTGGGAACTTGTTAGCTCCTTGCCGCGTACACCAAAATGCAAGTTGTAGGTTGAACAGAAAGACATAAAAAGAAAGACTATGGATAGAAATGCAAAAAGAACAGTTGTATTTATTAAAAGAGGTTGTCACCCTATGGCCTCTATAGATAGAGAGCAGCGTCTCCTGCAACCCAAACAAGAAATAAGCGGGCTTAAACAATGGGTAAATGGATTTTCCTTTCATTTTGCATTCTATGCTTTACACAAGTTACAGTTTTAGTCTTTTGCATGTTAAAAAAGGAAACCTAAATGGTTATTTTAAATGAGAGAACCCATTTTAGGCCTCACAGTGGGAGGCAATCCATAGGTCAGGTTTTTTGCCTGCAGTCTCCCTACATAGGGGCAAATCTGTATGTTTTAGGGTTAAAAATTAAGGCTGAATCGCTTGAGAAAGTCATGAAATGGCAATATTATTGGTAAATATTGGATGTCAGGTGTAATAAAACCACAATTTCCTCACTCTTGTCTGTTTCATCTTGGCTTTCAACACTCTCTGCGACCTTTACTGTCTTGGACATTGTCAACAAAGTCAAGTGAGGGCATTTACTGCATTGAGATTCTATCCAACAGGCTGAGTAACTTATTAGAATGCAAAATGTGAGTTCATGACACTTTGAATATATTAGCCAACAAATGCTGCATTTCAAACAGCCCTTTGTGATATTAATATTCTGGACAATGATATTAAGATGGCAATATATTCACGATGCATTGTGCAGCCCTAGATAGGTTTTCAAATTTAGGTTTTTCTTATTTCCAACACAATGGGTTAATGTCTAATCGATGGTAAAGGTCAGAATTATAATCAATTAAAAACACTTTTGTAAATGTTGTTACCCATACAATTTGAGTTGTTGCAGTTATGGGTTTTTCTATTGCCGATGCCCAATATGTCCTGACGATTTATTTAGGCCGATATCTTTACTTTTTTTTTTTTTGCCTTAATTGTCATACTTACAACAATGTTTGTACAACATTTCTGAACCTAATCAGTTTTTTAACACTGAATTTTACCAAGTCTTGAAATTTAATTTTGTGCACTGAACAGTATTAAAATCAGGGCAAGGCAAGACAATTTTATTTGTATTACACACTTTCAACAACAAGGTAATTCAAGGTGCTTTACATGATTAAGAGGTAAAATAAAAAAAGCAACAAAACATGGACAATGCATATAAAGTAAAAACAGCAATAAAGCAAGAAGCATACACAGATACATCAAAGCATTTCAAAACATATAATGTAATGTAATCAAACATTTAACCAAAATTATTCAAACAAATAAATAAACTGTTCAAGTATTAAATATACAAAACAGGTAAATAAAAAGAAATGCTGGATTTGACTTTCTGCTGAACCATCAGACAGCAAATACTAAACAGAAGAATTCGACTCTACTAAAGAGTTCGCCGATGCCAATATATATAAAAAAAGGTATATATTGGCTGGATATATCGGTCTATTCCTATACTGTGTTACAGCGAATCTGAAGAGGCTTCTGACTTAAGGCACTCGTTGTACGATTGTCTCATGAAGAAGATGCTCAGTGTCTGTAATTTTATTGATTTTATGAAGAATTCTTCTTTGCACAATAATCTCCACATGCTCTAGAGTAGTCCCTACAACTGAATCAGCCTTCTTTATTAGGTTGTTGAGCTTTTTTGTGTACCTGGCTCTGATGCTGCTACCCCAACAGATGATGGCAGAAGAGATTACACTTTCCACAACAAACTTGTAGAGGATCTGCAGCATCTAAGCTTCCTCAAGAAGCAAGTGCTCTGTCCCTTCTTGCAGACGGCTGTAGAACTTATGGATTCCCAGCATGGGTCATGTGTGGTAGATTCTTTGGACAGGTACCACTATTGTGTGCCTGGAAAAAAGCCCAAAAGTGGAAGGATTCTCTCATTGGGCCACAGAGGGTGCACCATTAGGGGTCTACATGAGATAATTTGAGTCCTGCTATGGGTTACCCTCAGGAAACTCCAACAATGTGGGAATACCTTGACAAAGTGCATGTGTGTGATGTCCGGAATATGTGTGGGTTTGCTCTGCTCACTCTGCACCAGAGAAAACCCACAAAAGCCAATGGTGCGCCCAGTCTGAACTGCTAGCAACGGCTGTTTGAGTACTACAATAATTGCTTAAATATGACTGACATTGTACAATAATTACATAGATAACAACTATGGTTATGAAACGCTAAGTATTTAGTCAATGGTAGAAGTTATTCACCAGATCCAGTGTATTATATTCATAAAACAGAGCTGCATTACCTGCTTCAGTCGATTGAATTGACTAGCAATTTTCAAGTCTTGCCACAAATTCTCAGTTGGATTTAAGTCTAGACTTTGACTGGGCCATTCCAATCAACATGATAATTATACTTTGATCTAAACCAGTCCATTGCATCTCTGGCTGTATAATTTTGACTGCCGGCTCTAATCTTTTGCAGGTTTCTTTCAGGATTGGCCTGTATTTAGCTCCATCCATTTTCCCATCAACCCTTACCAGGTTCCATGTTCCTGCTAATAAAAAGCAGTACCACAACGTGGTGCTGCCATCACCGTGTTTCACTGTGGGTACAATGGGTTCTGAAGGCCCAATTCGTAGAGAGAATGACAAAAAATTTTATTCTCAAAAAAATGTTGAAAACAATGTATCATTTTCCTTCCACTTCACAATTATACACTACTTTGTGGTAAAACATGTAAAGTTAAAGGGATATAAATGCTTTGCAAGGTACTGTGGTGAAGAGACGAGGCTTTGGTCAAGCAATGATGGAGCTAACCCAGAGTGATTAATATCAGTGCTTTCCTTAAATCCAAGGCCCACGAGCGCTTTGAGGAGCCTAAACTGGAGGCTGTGAGCGAGAACAATGTGGAGCTGGTCCAGGACATCCTCAAAGAGCTCGGTCCACTCGCACACAGGAGCCAGGCTGCCGAAGAGCTTGCCCGTATCCTGAAGGAACCTCACTTCCAGGTCTGGAGAGGTTTGCTTTGGGCTTTTATTTTATTTTTTTAATAAACAGACTGGTCATTTAAATACCTCAGAATCTGATGTTCACTCTCATAGATCCAACCAGATCAGTACATGACCAACTGATTAATCTCAGCAGAGTATCACTGTCTTTTACTGTCCTTTACCATTCTCCTCACAGTCCCTCCTGGAAACCCATGATTCTGTGGCATCCAAAAACTACGAGACCCCTCCTCCCAGCCCGTGTTCCTTCATGGACGCAGCCCTCAACAATCAGCCCGTTCCACCTGATGCAGTCAGGATGGTGGGCATCAGGAAGGTGTCTGGAGAACACTTGGTAAGAACGCACAGATGCAGTTCCCCAGTGAGTGAGATGATATATAGGCCTCCCTGATAGGGTTCATGTACTCAGTCTAATGAGATCCGTTTATAACATTGTTAAAGGGAAAAATAATTCAGATTTATTTAGACTGACAGCACAGGAGGGGTGGGATCTATTGGCATGGGGCTGACTTAAAGCTGCTGTCCTGCGTAATTGAGGGTGAGAGATTTCTTTTAATCCAACATACCAAGGAACCTCCCAAAACAACCCCCCCTCCCTCTAGCCCCACCTTAACAATTGTGCACACGCATCACCTGTGATGTCACAGCGGGTCTCTTCCAATATGGCGACTGTAAACAGGAGTGGTCTGTTTGCGCGCACTTGCGGCCCCATCTTCATTTGTTAGGCGCGATTCGCATGCAAGTTGATTGACAGCCGACAAGGCGGAAACTCGAATTCTACTGGCTAATATTATTTGGTGGACCGTGTGAAATGAATATGGGTCAACGGGAGGAAGGCGGGACTTAGGAAGAATAACAAATGGTGTGGAGCACCAGCCTTTTGTCATAGTATTGAACCCCACTATCATTTTAAAGATTTATAAAACATTGATACATAAATATATTCTCTGGACTGCAGCTTTAATACAGTGCTGTTAAAGTGTTTGCACCCTTCTTCTGTTTTTTTGCTTTTTTGGATCATTAACACATTTCGTATCAGACAAAGGTAATCAGAGTACATCAAAATGCAATTTGAAATAATTTATTAAGGGAAAAAGGGTACTCAAAGCAACCTGAGCCTTTGCAAAAATGATAAATCACCCTCTAAACTTCATAATTGCTTTGTGGCAGCAACTGCCATCAGGCATTTGCAAGAACTAGCAATTAGTCTTTTACTTTGCTGTGGAGGAATTTTGTCCCAGTATTCTTTGGAGAATTGTTTTAATTCAGCCACAATAGAGCAATGCCACGACATCTCAGTCAGATTTAAGGCCAGACTGTTGGATTTAAGATTTAATTCATGTTAGACTGCTCGGATGATGCTCTTTAACTGAAATGCTACATTAGTTTTATGTAGGACAGGACGCCCTTCTAACAAGTTCCACATTTGTGAAAAAAATTTTTCCCCAAAGTCTTTGGAAATATTCAAGATGTTTTTGAGAAACCTGACTTTGTGTTACTTTTGGTCAGCAGGGATTTCGGTTTTGGAACTCTCCCAAGGAGGCCATTTTTGCCCAGTTTGAGTGGGTTTACATGCAGTAAGAGAAAACCGAATTACTGTCTTAGTCCAACGGAATTCGGACTTTTGAAATGCATGTAAATACCTTGGTCCGACTGAAGTCGAACCAAACAGGCCTACTCTTAATTGAGCTAAGACACCTGGATAATGCAATTAAAAAACTCTCTGCATGTGAACGGCATCCAAGGTTAGTCGAGCTATGACCGGCCAGGACACTTCCCCTTCTAGAAGTCACAAGACCACTGAAGCGGGAATAACATCACCAGTATGGCAACACAGCAGCAACAACACGTATAACACAATCAAACCGTACAGTACTTACAAAATGTACTGTTCTGCAGCACTGTTGTCGTCCATGTCTTCACTCATATCCTGCTATTATTTCCTCTCCTTCTCTGCTGCCATTTTTTTTTTTTTTTTTTTTGCTGACGCTCAACGCCAACCGGAAGAATGCCAACGTGAAAAAGCACATGTCGCTACCCACCGTCAAGGAGTTGACGCACTTCGTTCAATAATTTGATTTATTGACTGACATGTAAACTTGGACAAAGGCTCCTTTTCTGGTTATGGTATTAGCTTGTTTGCTGCCGCAGCCTGATTTAGATGCGCATGTAAAGGCACTGGTTGTTAAATCATGAATGCATCTTAAGTTTAAGTGAGGCCTGTAGTGCTTTTAATGTTGTTCTTGATTTTTTTGTGACCTCCTGTATGAGTCATTGATTTAGCTGTGACAAAAATAACCTTTTAAGTTTTACTACTACAGAGGTAGTCAGCGTAGATGTAGCCACAGCTGATATGTTGTCATTCCCCTCGCAGGGAGTGACCTTCCGAGTGGAGAACGGTGAGCTGGTGATCGCCAGGATCCTTCATGGTGGCATGATCGACCAGCAAGGCCTGCTCCACGTGGGCGACATCATCAAAGAGGTGAACGGCAAGGAGGTGGGGAACGACCCCAAAGTGCTCCAGGAGATGCTGAAGGAGGCGAGCGGCAGCGTGGTGCTGAAGATCCTGCCCAGCTACCAGGAGCCACACACACCCAGACAGGTCCGTCCCTTTAAGAGAGGAACACTCTAACTAATAGAGTTTCGGAAATGTTCTCATTTGCTTAAAAGGATGCTGACATTTCAGTAAGTACCACATTCCGCCCTCCCTGGCACCCACTCTGCTGTCTGTAACCTCGTATGCTGAGCCAAGAATCATTTATCTAATTTTCACAGCAAAGCATTTTGGAGACTCCGCCTCAGATTACAGGTTTGTCTTAAAGCAACACTAAAGAGTTTTTTCTACCTTAAAATAATGTTTCCGAACTCGTGTCAGTGGATGATCACCTCATAACAGGGTGAAACGGCACTTCTGCATTGGCTTTGCGGCCCTCTATCGGCCATAACAGCACTATGTAACTTTGGGTCATCGGGTAGTGGTTTTGTAGTTCAAATGCGACTTGCTTTATGGCAGGCTTCATAAGAGCCGGTAGGTGCAGCGTCCTGCAAGGCTCTCTGGGTGAAGCATACTCTGCAGGTACATATAAATGGAAGATACCTAGCAGCAGGTAGCTTGAACAATTGTCATCATGACGGAGCCGAAATTGTATTCATCTGTACACCGGTGTTCCGACTATCTGTGCTACCCACATGCACATTTCGATGTTACGTCACATGTCACTTACTCAGCAAATCTGTCATCAAGAATTCCTACCTGGAAGATCCATTTTGTCTGTTTTATTTCTTTGAAGTTAACGGTGAGTTTTATTCAAATTATTTTATTACTGGCTAATTTTTATTCAAAACATTTTAAGGCTTTCCTTAAGCTACTAGTTTCAAGTTTACATGACAGCCCTTGCATGTTAGTTTCACTTCTGTGATATCATTACACTGCATGTAAACAAGTCCCACTAATTAGAGTCGTACAGTAAATGCGGTGTATTTTGCGGGCTATTTGTGCTTATAATCATAGGAATCATAGGCTACTACATTTTAATATTTTGGAGTAATAATACTGCTATCTGCTCTACGTCTTACTGGCTTGGTATATATTCATTAGCTGCTTTACAAACTAACAGATTTCCAGAGTGTGCTATTCATCTATAGGCCTATTTAACAGGTGGGATATTCTGATCATGGTTTTTAGTGCATCTTTATGTGCTAGTTTTAGCTTTATATTAAACGGGTAGCATGTTCTGTGGATTGAAAGAAAAGTTTTTGTTATTCATAATTTTTTGCTATGTTAGGCATTATTGCTAGACTGCCACTTCAATCCAGTCACTTGAAAAATATTTTCCGATGATTATGTTTAACATCAAAGCTAACAGTTGTTGTTTTTGGCATGTAAACATACTTTTCAAGCAGTAGCACCGACAGATGCGCGCTACGGTAAGACGTTCTGAGGAGGTAGCACAGATCGTCAAAACAGAGCTGTCAGCCATATAATAAAGAAATTAGACCGTATCACGTTATAACGTTTTAGCTTCAAGTGGTTTTCACGTTTTTACAATAACGTTATAACGTGATACGGTCTAATTTCTTTATTATATGGCTGACAGCTCTACGCCGCCGTACATATGACATGCTGAAATATAGAAAATGTACCTGGGATGAAGACATTTGACACAAAGGCTGCCCAAGACGTGAAAATCTGTAACGTTAGAGGGTATCGCTTGTAAATGTGAATCCCCTGGTGTAACCATAACAGATTTTACGACAGTAGTAGAAAACAATAAATTTTTCCCAACTGTAGGGGGACCCCGAGAGCAAAACTTACTTAGTGTTGCTTTAAATGTTAATGTTCTTTAGTTTATTGTCTATTTTTCTATTGAATCTCACATTTCTTTTGTTTTATTTTAAAAAAATGCCTAGAAAAACAGTCTGACGGTTACACTCGATCTTCAGTTTTGGCATATACTGGGTTCTAGAACGGGTCAAACTGGGACCAAGTAAGAACTTTGTGATTTTGTCCACTGGTGCTTTACTTAACGAATGAAAAGCAAAAGAGCATTTGCTTTTGAAGATGCCCTTTTAATTGAATAGGCTGCACGGTGCAACCGTTGTTAGGGTTTGACCCTGAATCCAAACCTTCACCTTTCTGTGTAGTCTGAATGTTCCCAGTTAATCAATGGATCTTCACAGAGTACTGTGACATATTTCTCCTGGTTAGATAAAAAGTTTGAATTGCCCTTAGATATGTGTGTGTGTCGGAATGGTTGTGTCATGAAGCTGTCAGTTTCCTGACCCACATGCAGAACACAAAACAGAGACCAAAGTAGATTAAAAATGTTTATTGAAAGGGTGAATGATGACTGGAACCAAGAAAGATTCATGAGGGGGGGGAGAAGTGAAACAGTGACTGGAGAGAGCTGAGTCTGGAGGTGAGTAATGGATGAATAATGGTGGATCGGGTAGAGCTTACTGTAGGTGGTGTGAGGAGAGGTTAGAGAGGGAAAGGAGCCAGGGAGTGTCCGTGGGTGGAGTGTCCAGAGGTGGATGTTTGAGGCAGAGAAGCTTCAGGCTGGTGGGGCCTGGGATTGAGGACCAAACTTCTCAACGGAGAACGATGATGGATCACAGAGGATCTAAGAGGTAAGCCAGGACCGGTACCTTCAAAGGAGCACTGGAGAAAATTACCAAAGTAAAGTACTCAGGAGAATCACAAGGTTGAAACGCTGAAACTCTAGAGGGCTAGAGGTACCATGTAAGGCTAAAACTCCGGCACTGGATGTCTGGGAACCAGCTCCTTCTAAAGCTCACAGATGACTAATGTAACCCAGCACGTGGCTCCACCCACTAGCTGTGATGGACAACTCCTGCCTCTGGCCATGCCCCCTGGAGGACCTCACAGGAATAATGCAGCACAGAGCACCACACAGACACCCAAGACTCAAGACATGTTGTTTGTCCTGTGTGTTGACCCGCTGGAGGACTTTAGACACTTTCAGGCTCTCCTAGACTTTTTACCCATAGACTGTTCCAGATTGGCAGCAGTTCTTTGCAATTGAAGGTGGGAACAGTTATAAATAATAGGTGGACGGAAGAAAATGTCATTCTAAATGACATCAAATAAAATATTCTTTAACATAATTTATTTACAAAAAAAGGTATTTGGTATTTCTTCTGGACCTGATTTAAGGTGTAGTTTGATCTTTATTATCTGCTGCTACATGAGGATTTTCATCTTCCCTGGGCCTTACCTTTCAGATAAAAAAGAGAATTTAGGTTTAGTCTGCATGAGAGCCACATTAGTCCCGATTCCTTGTCTATTGGTATCCGATGGAAAATAATACACTGATTGCAGGTTAAGGTCATCTTTAACATGCAGCAACCGAAACATGTTCTGCTTTAATTAAACTTCTACCTGTAAACAGACCAATAACAATTAGCTATGCTGGGACCAGATTCAGATTTAATGGACTGAACTATTACACCTTCCCGCTGAAGGACAGCGACACTCTTGGACGTAACGGACTGAACTGTTACACCTTCCCGCTGAAGGACAGCGGCATTCCTGGACGTAATGAATAATGAACCTGGTTCTAGCTCCAAAGACTGAACAGTGCGCATTCTTTGGAACTAAAAGGGGGATGTTGAGGCTATGGCCTTTACTGAACGAACTGGATCTCCCATCATCCTTTCACTGAACGAACTGCATCTCCCAGCATCGTTCCACTGAATGAACTGCATCTCCCAGCACCCATTGCGCTGCCCTCAACCCATTCTCATTGGTCTGTGGCCAGTGATGACATCACAGAGTTGATAAAAGCAGCGCGAATATTGAAATAAGCGTCTCTATTGGTCTCTCTTGGTCCCAGAGCGTTTCCTGTGAGGAGACGCTTTAATCCACTGCTAGCATTTTCCCCTTTTTCGTTCAAACCTGCTGGACCAGGAAGAACTTCCCTTTTAAACTTCGAAGTGAATCGGCCGATCAAACGGACTTTCCTGTACGGGCAACCGGGTAGTCCGCTGGCCATCTGAGCTCCATTGAAAACAGGCCTGAGTCCCTCAGCGCCTAAAAGTCGGACGTCGGCTTTTCCGACCTCGGTTTTGCGCAAAACCGCTCCTTTAAACTAGACACTTTCTACGTTCTTCGTCGTGGACTGTGGAGAGCTGCCCCAACCAAGTAGGATTAAACTGGTTCATATCTTTGGTCTGGGTAGAGGAGAAGGTCTTAACGGTTAATATCAGTTTTCTGTTGGTTAAAATAAGTTTGTCAACTGTTTAACCACTGTTATTCTTGGACGTCTGTCGCCGTACACGACCCTGAATGTGCATGCTTTTTGTGTTTTATTATTTGATTTTGGTTGCAACCAGAAGCAGTATATTATATTGTATTATTTCTTTGTTTGTTTATTGTCTGCTGCGGTCGGCGCGTGTCTGTTTAGACAGGTCGCGTGGCCTCAGTTGATCCCCTTTCTCCGTCGCCCTCGTTTCCTTTGTCCAAGCCACCATTGCTAATGAAACTAGCGTTTTGTTGAATCGCCACGCGGTCTTCCTTTGTCTTCCTTTGTGAACCGATCGCGCCAATTGATAAGACTTGAGTTATTTATGGCATTGAGTGTGCTAAACTGAACCACCCCTCATCCGCTCGCTGTCTCCCACAAACACACACACAGCGCTGCACACACACACACAGCCGCACACACACACACACGCCCCCTTCCCTCGACGTTAACTTTGTTCTATATTTTTGCATGCGTTAGAATAGATGGAAATTATGAATGAAATGTAATCTGTAAGGTTGACCTATTTCATTAATAAATTCCCTTAAGTAACGAGAAGTTTCCTGTGCTATTTCAGTGTGTGCTGTGAAGTTTGTTTTAACCCCGCGGACGAACTCTATGCCTTTTCAGAGAGACTGACAGTCTGGTTTAATTAAAATTATCTCATTTATGAGATTGGTGCCCCAAAATAGGATAAATAAATCGCACACACTGAATAAACAGTTGTTCAGATTATTCGGCCAGATCTTAAAGCGATAAGGTTTGCAACCTTCCCTGGTGACAATCTTCTGCTTTGGAGTTTGACTAAGCTGATAGAAATATTTGGCAGACGTTTTGATGGGATTAATTGAGGAGCATTGTGCTGTGTTTGGCTTTTGAATGGTAATTCATTTTAACTGTGGTTTCTGATAAATTCTGCACGTTGCCGCTCAGAAGCAGCAATTCTGCTTTGTGCTGTAGCCTATGGAAGCATGATAGTGCTGAATTACCCTGCTGCTAATCAGATTAATTA
The DNA here is from genome assembly GCA_963556495.2 of Valencia hispanica. Classification (NCBI taxonomy): domain Eukaryota; kingdom Metazoa; phylum Chordata; class Actinopteri; order Cyprinodontiformes; family Valenciidae; genus Valencia; species Valencia hispanica. Next base: position 38,586,918 of record OY747721.1, read on the forward strand.
AGATGCATTTTTAAATCCATTATTCAAGCTGTTCAATCTGCAAGTAATTGTTCATATACTTTTTGTGCTCCTTAATGTGCGTTAAAAATTTCAGTGTTCCAAATTCATAAAAAAATTAAATTTCTTAATCTGCATTTAAATTAATAATTCCAAATTTCAATCTGGAAGTAATCATCTTAATTTTTTTAGTGTGTTGTGCAAAAGCACCCTGATTTTAAATTTCAGATAAAATTTTTTTCAATTGCTTAACCTGCATTTAAATTAATAATCCCAAATTTCAATCTGGAAGCAATCATCTTGAAAATTAGTTTCCCGGTGTGCTGTGGAAAAGCACCCTGATTTAAATTCCAGCTATAAAATTAAATTGCTTAACCTGCATTAATTTCCTCATTGCTTAGGCTGCATTTGAACTAATTATACAAGTTTAAAGGAAACTCATGCTCAATTAAACGCTTTTGCTCTTGGTACTTCTGAGAGAAGTTGGTTTCTTTTTCAAGCATCTGTTTGTTTCCTTGTGTGTGTCCCTAATGTTTATTTTTGCCTGATTTTAACTACTGCTAACTCACTGCTAACCTTGATTAGAGAGAGTGAATCTGCGTTGCATTGCTAAGTTCCCTTAAATGAAATAATCAGTTTATATTTAACACATAGCATTCTGAAATACTATAAAGTAGTATTGTGTAAGTCACAAGGATTTTGGCACCTTGTGCAATTATTTATTTTGCTCACATAAACCTGTGGAATATGCAAAGAGACCAGTGCATATTTATCTGAGGTAGTGGCAAGTTGGTGCGTGTTTTGCTTTTGAGCAATTGTAAACTTGGCCTATTGGCTGCTTGAGATTTGGTCTCATTTTATTATCTGAATTTCTTTTTTTTTTTAAATCTTTGTATTTTATTCTCTTTCTATTTCCTCTGGTGCCTTAAAAGATGGAAGCCTCAGGCTACCATGCAGCTGATTCTGTGGGCCCAGAGGACGCTGGAGACGACCACCTTCAGCAGGTAGTTGGAAATCTTATTCGCCTGCCATCACAGGAAAGCAAGTTCCTACACGGTTACGATGTTGAAGCCTGTGAAATGAGAATACAGAATTTACTGGGATTTATGGAGAACCCAGATAAAGAAGTAAAGGTTTCTGATGTCCTCGGCCAGCTAACGTTGTTGCTTCAACGTAGATTGCAGTTGGAAAGCCAGACAGTTGCACAGTTAAAGCAAGAAAGAAACACTGCTATTTTTGAGCTTCACGAGGTTAAGATAGAGTTACAGAAGAGTGCTGAGGAACCTGTCCCACCTCCATTAGAGCAGATTCCACCCAGCCATAAGAGAGTTGAATCTCAGTGGCTGATTTCTGATCAAGCCGGTGTCACGCCACACGGTGCAGCGAATGACCCCTCCTTTCTTTCTGAAGCAGGGAGACCTCTGGGTGAAGCTGCGACCCCCCTTTCTCTGCCAGTGGTGAGTGAAGGTGTGAAAGCTGCAGCACCAGACCAAGGGCTGCACCCTGCAGGCAGAGCAGAAAGAAGGGGGGCTCCCAGGGTGGACCACTATGCATCTACCCTTCCACAGAGACCATGGGACAGGAGCATGTGGACTCCAGGTGGGCCAGATTTCCTGACACACCCTAGTGCGCGAGCCAGCGCACCTGCAGAACCCTTCCGGATGAACCCTGAAGTCATGCTGTCAGGCCAGACCATCCCTCAGGCCTGCCAAGCTGCTAGTGAGACTAGCATGCTGATACCACCAAGAACAGCAGGGGTGGCAATACGCTTAGCGGTGATGAAAGGCCAACAGCCATTGGGTAAGCAAGTGTTTTTCCAGCCACTCCCCTACTTCCTGGAACTGAACCTTGCTGTTTGCGGTACACCCATTCTTGAGTTGAACAATCGTTCAGCCTACCTGCTAGTTGAAAATCCAACCCAAGTTGCAGTCCTGGTGACAACCGGAAAGCCTCTTGGCATGCTTATGGACTGCTCATTTCATGATTTGGAACTTTCAGTCCCCGTCATAGGGGATCTGCCTCTGTTCATGAATAACAAACAGTCCTTTTCAGACATGTTGTTCACATTTCCTTCCAAAATTATCACGGTAAAGCGTCACAAAGCTTTACCTAAGGAGTCCATCTGCAGCGCCACCTTAAGGACCGAAGGTGACCTAATGGTGTACGCGCTGACGACTCATCCAGCTGAGCGCAGAATCCTGTGGGATTTCCAGAAACTGTGGCTCCCGCTGTCACAAGTCCATCCCGCTGACGCCCTCTTCTGGCGACAGATGGGAACGAAAAATGAACAGCTCAGGTACGAACCTAAACACTTTGATGTGGTGAAGATCCCGGAACGTGATGCCCACTTTCACCTCATCCAGAAGCTGGTGATTAACCGTTCACCAGCAGACATGATGCCACCACCAGGGGCAGCCCATAAGCTACAAGCTTTTTCTTGCAGCCTTCCTGATCTTAGGCTGAAGACAGGTCCGTTGGTCTACGCCCACAACGAGCGAGGTCCGCCTCCATGGGCTGACCTAACAGACCAAAGGGGGGTCATTTTAACCCACACCTATGACTTTACTCCATGTGACCAGAAGAGCCCCAAAGCCTCATGTGATATCTTCCAACAGGTGACATCCTGGCTTCCAAAGGCTCACATGACCGAGACCTGCACCCAAGGATGCTTATCTTGCAGTCAGCTCCATGGATCCCAGCTGAGCAAAGATTCCTCTCAGCTAAAGGGGGTCAGATTCCCTTGGATGGACCTGAATCCTGCAGGAGTCAACAAACACCTGCTGACAGTCACATGCAGCTTCATCAGAAGTGATGAAGCCCCTCCTAAACTGAATGATACAGCAGTCATGACTGCTGCTCTTTTGTTTAACCAAAGTAAGTTTCACCTCAAGGTCTCCTCCCTGGAGGCGGAGCCTGTCTCCACACTAGTGGAAAAGGGCGACCAGTAAATAGTGTTAATGGAACAGGTGCATGCTTCAAAACTCACCTCTAGCATGTACTAACCACTAATTACATCCATAATTTTTGTTCTATAGAAATCTGCAGGCACATAGATTAGAACCTTTCAGGCTACAGTAGTAACCATAAATACATTATAAGTGCATTAAAATAACCCTTTCAGGTTTTGCAGTTTCTCTCTTAGGAAGTGGTTAAGTGATGAGTGACACATTGGTATCATTTACCACAAGACTTCATTAGAGAAGCTATTTATCTGCACACTACCTCACTAAGTGATGGTACATTTATTCTAGACGCGATTTAGAAATCCTACAGAAACTTCTCAACAGGAACTGTTTGGAGCACAATCTAAAACCCTTCAGGACACAAAGTGCCTGTCAATCTACGTTCTACTCTAATTAACAACACCCTGCATGCCCTGCAAGCTCTCTCAGATGTCGTATAAAGATAAAATAATTGACTTAACGTACACAAAAGTGGTAAGAGAATTAATGCAGGATCTTATTAGAGGAATTGGTTTATCTATGGAAAGTCCTGTGGAAGGACGAACTCTTACACATTTAGTTCCTCTAGAACTAAATGTCCCCATTTTTTTTAACCCAGATAATTTTGAACTTGTATTCATGCTGAACCTTCCAATCATTGAAAGATGAACGTATATAGGCTTAAATCTGTGCTAAATGTTGGTTTTTGCGAAGGGTAACACCCACCTACATTTAAAAACCCCATCCATTCTAGCCTACCATCAAAACGATCCCAAACTTTACCTCACTCCAAACCTAGACCTATGCACCAAAACTAAAGATCTCCACTGGGTGTGCCCAAGTAACCCGTTCATTAGAGATGTAACTGATTACCTCTGTGGTTTGAGGGATGACGCCCCTTAACAAAATTGTCAAGCTACAATGACATTAAAAGATACAGGTATGGAAACCAAAGTTGAACGTGCAGGTAACCAATGGCTAGTGAGCACACCAGTAGCAGAAGCTTTGATGTCATATGATCAACATGACACGGTCACCAAGGTAAAGTTGCTAAACCAAACTATGTTACTCAATATCCCACAAGGGACAGTAGTTCACATAGGAGACACAATACTCCATCATCTCGACCTCGACAGACATGACACTGAGATCGAGATCATGGATGCATTTAATGGATATAATTTCACGATTGATACCGAAATTGAGAAACAACTTTTGAAGGAGGGGACCAAATTGATTAAATTCAGCCTCACCTCTACGGCCTTGACTTTGACCCCCCTCCCTAGCTTTCCCAAAAAAGCTGATTGGACAGAAACACACACCTTGACATTTACAGTAATTGCACTTGTAATTGGGTGGATCTTCACAGCGTTGATGGCGTACACCGCCTACAGGCAGGTCAAACAATTGCAAGCAAGAATCGACTCCATGACATTTCTCACACCGCGATTCATAGCTTCCCCCGGTCCCAAAGCACAAGCTGGTGCCAGTGCCTGACAGTAGCTACACATTCGTGCCTTCACCCCGTCTCATACTTCAAGCAGTGATGTGAATCATGAAGTATGACGATATCGAAAGGGGGTCGATTTGTTGTGATTTTACTTTCTGTTGATTGTTTCTTACAATTATACATATTTTAGTAGAATAGGTTAGCCTCTACCCAGACTAGGTTAACCTCTACCCAGACCCAATTCGGATCAGTGGACCCAGTATAGCTGCAAAGACTGTAAACTACATTTCCATCCTTTACAACTAAGGGGGGAATGCTGGGACCAGATTCGAATTTAATGGACTGAACTATTACACCTTCCCGCTGAAGGACAGCGGCATTCCTGGACGTAATGAATAATGAACCTGGTTCGAGCTCCAAAGACTGAACAGTGCGCATTCTTTGGAACTAAAAGGGGGATGTTGAGGCTATGGCCTTTACTGAACGAACTGGATCTCCCATCATCCTTTCACTGAACGAACTGCATCTCCCAGCATCGTTCCACTGAATGAACTGCATCTTCCAGCACCCATTGCGGTGCCCTCAACCCATTCTCATTGGTCTGTGGCCAGTGATGACATCACAGAGTTGATAAAAGCAGCTCGAATATTGAAATAAGCGTCTCTATTGGTCTCTCTTGGTCCCAGAGCGGTGCCTGTGAGGAGACGCTTTAATCCACTGCTAGCATTTTCCCCTTTTTCGTTCAAACCTGCTGGACCAGGAAGAACTTCCCTTTTAAACTTCGAAGTGAATCGGCCGATCAAACGGACTTTCCTGTACGGGCAACCGGGTAGTCCGCTGGCCATCTGAGCTCCATTGAAAACAGGCCTGAGTCCCTCAGCGCCTAAAAGTCGGACGTCGGCTTTTCCGACCTCGGTTTTGCGCAAAACCGCTCCTTTAAACTGGACACTTTCTGCGTTCTTCGTCGTGGACTGTGGAGAGCTGCCCCCACCAAGTAGGATTAAACTGGTTCATATCTTTGGTCTGGGTAGAGGAGAAGGTCTTAACGGTTAATATCAGTTTTCTGTTGGTTAAAATAAGTTTGTCAACTGTTTAACCACTGTTATTCTTGGACGTCTGTCGCCGTACACGACCCTGAATGTGCATGCTTTTTGTGTTTTATTATTTGACTTTGGTTGCAACCAGAAGCAGTATATTATATTGTATTATTTCTTTGTTTGTTTATTGTCTGCTGCGGTCGGCGCGTGTCTGTTTAGACAGGTCGCGTGGCCTCAGTTGATCCCCTTTCTCCGTCGCCCTCGTTTCCTTTGTCCAAGCCACCATTGCTAATGAAACTAGCGTTTTGTTGAATCGCCACGCGGCCTTTCTTTGTCTTCCTTTGTGAACCGATCGCGCCAATTGATAAGACTTGAGTTATTTATCGCATTGAGTGTGCTAAACTGAACCACCCCTCATCCGCTCGCTGTCTCCCACAAACACACACACAGCGCTGCACACACACACACAGCCGCACACACACACACGCCCCCTTCCCTCGACGTTAACTTTGTTCTATATTTTTGCATGCGTTAGAATAGATGGAAATTATGAATGAAATGTAATCTGTAAGGTTGACCTATTTCATTAATAAATTCCCTTAAGTAACGAGAAGTTTCCTGTGCTATTTCAGTGTGTGCTGTGAAGTTTGTTTTAACCCCGCGGACGAACTCTACGCCTTTTCAGAGAGACTGACAGTCTGGTTTAATTAAAATTATCTCATTTATGAGATTGGTGCCCCGAAATCTTTAATAAACAGGTTAAACTCGAACGTCATCAATAATTATATTAATATTAAATTGTTGATTATAATTATTGATGCTCAGAAAACCAGACAACAAATATTTATTATTAATAGTTACAACAGCTATGTTCAAACAAGTCAGAGCTTTAACATGACTTAGTCCATGGATGATGGATCATCATAATAGCCAAAAAGAAGAAATTTCAGCTTAACTGTAAAGCATGTACTTCAGAAAAACCTGACCACATACCAAAACAAACTCCTTTACTGCAGAAGCTGCCAACATATTTACCTCCCCAGCAGCACCTGTAGAAATCATGTGAAAAATATCACTTTATATGCATGTTAGGTGTAAATATACTAGCAGAATGTTTCCAGCCCTTTTTCAAAAGCAAATATACATTAAACCTAAACACCACATTTACAGACATCATTTGACATCATGACCTGTAGCATCCCTCTTTAGTGCATGGTAGACCTGCCTTATAGATGTTACTGGGCTGACATCTCCTGCTTCTCTTGCACCAATCATTTAAAAGCACAGAACCAGATTTTGGAAAACCTGTAAAGATAAAAGTTTACACTCTCTGTTCTCATCCTCTTCCCCTATAGTTGGTAAAGAGGAATCGGAAGTGGCTAAACTCAACTTCATCTTAAAGGGGGGGTATTATGCTTATTCCCGGCACATATTACCCTTCTAAAGCACACTCCAATAAAATTGTCACCTTAAGTCTTTTAAAAGTCCGTCATTTATCCAAATCCACCTTAAAGAAATTTACTTCCGTATTGGACGCCTTGATTTTCGCCTGTGCCTCTCTAAAACCCTTCTACTCTTTCTGACACTCCCCCTTCAGTTTGTCACATACCGTGCATCATCGCAGCATGCACGGAGTCGGAAATAAATCCCACAAAAGACGCGCAGCTGCAGCTGGTGTTATAATTACTGCACCTGGGACTCAGCCGGAGTTGTGTGAGGTGGGGAGGGGTAGGGGAGCTCTGCAGGGGCGAGGCTCTTGGCTGAGTACGTAAGGTCGGAGGAGGAGATGGGTGGAAAAGGCGGGGATAGGTGGGAGCAGGCGTTTCAGCAACCCCGAGAACTACCAGCAGAGACTCAAAGATGACTCTAACATGAGTGAATGGGTCAGAGCAGCACTTCAGGCATGTTTATAATGAGGGAAAGACAGGTTCTCGGGATATTAAGCTTCAGAAAGTCCATTTTGCATAATACCCCCCCTTTAAAACAATCTGAGATCAACTATTGACAACAAAATTCTTATTCTAGACGAAAGGGCTTCATTTTGCCCTTTCGTCGATTAAATACATTTTATTTCAAGAATTCTATTTCAATCAGTCTGTAACTTACAGACACGCTGCGGATAGCTGTGATGGCTTGAGCGGGTCAATATTTTCAGAATTTCTTTCTAGTGTGAGTCAGAGAAAGAGAAGGAAAAAAACATAATAAAAAATAATAAAATATGTAGAAGATAGTGGGCAGCATTGTTTGAAATATTAATTCAAATCATAAGAAAATTTTCAGGAAGCAGTGAAAATTCACAAAAACAAGAATTAAACATGACTTATTATTTCAAAGATCCTCTTGTTAAGTGTTTATTCTGCTCATCAGCGACTTTTTTTATGTAACTGTGTTCTGCGTTCGTCAGCACCACTGACTGCACCCCCGCTGTTCAAACACTGTTTCCTGCAACAATCCTTTGGTCCTGCTGCTTTTGGGGGTGCTGCATGTCGTGAAAATGACATAATGCATAGAATCGAACAAAATCAGTTCTGGGAGGGCTGTTAAAGGACCTTTTAAAAATGGAGACCACCATTCAACCCAGCACAAAGCTATGAACCTGTCAGCAGTAAGTCATCCAGCGATTGACTGGAATACCATGCTCACAGCTTTGGCTTTTTGACGCTCTTCTCAAGGTTCAGGAGGTTTCCTCCATATATATTCTCTTTTTGTTACCCAAGGTCAATGTTCTAACATTTTGTCCACTCACTATGATCTGAAAGCCTTCATAAAGGCTCTGGCAGTCAGAGACTGGTTGTGCTCTCACAGTTAAAAGCTGTGTAGATGGAATAAGTGAGGACCTCCTGAAAGTTCCCTCTAAATCTGATCCAGCTCTGTCCAGATCAGCCCCCCTCCCGTCTGACTATCAGAGAGGGACTAATCTGTACTGACGCGTCAAACAGCCTCCAAGATACTGTTGTTGTTTCTGTGAGAGCTGCTGGGGTTTTTATGTTCTTGCATCAGTTCAGTAAAAGACAAAAAAAAAAACTTACGTCAAGTGCAGGGGGAGGGGATGGTTTCCATGGCTACAGAACTTGTCTCTCCTTTTATTACTCTATCACTCCCTCGTTTTTTTTCTTCTTCTTTCAATTCAGTTTCACTTCGGTTTATTTATATAGAGTCATTTCACATCAAATGTTGCCTTTTACAAGACAAATGAGTCTGGATATATCTAGTCAAATAGAATCTAAATAAATTCCTAGTCAGTTTCAGATCCAGTTCCATGCAGTCCAAATGAGTTACATTTAAAATAGAATATAACAAAGTTTGGTTCATATTTTATTTCCAAATGGTAAAAAATGAGCACAGCTGACTGCATCAAGCGTTTGATGAGTTTGCAGTAATCCCTCTTTCTAAACCTGGGTTCACACTGCTTTGTACTGTCTGTCTTGGACAAAATCTTGCGTGCAATGAAATGTCTGGTGGTAAGCTTGAATGTGCAATCAATCAGCATGAAAGAGGCTAAGGAACCACCGATTTAGAAATGCTCCCCACCAAAGGCAACTTACAGCAAATATCAAGTAGTGGCAAAAGAAATCCAGGGAAATAGTGCATCATGACGGCTGCTGCAACATGTCTGATTCTTTCCCCTACCAGTGTTGTTGTCAAGTCACCATCTCTCGAGCCAAGTCACTCTTGAGTCCGGAGTGTTCAAGTGCAAGTCCAAGTCTCATAGGATTAGTTTAAGTGAAGTCGTCTACGTACTGTCCAAGTCCCTAAAAAGAATCTTCCGGTCCCGTACACTTACAGACTTTGGGAAGTTGTTATTATATTTGTCCAGTAATCTGACCTATCATAGCAAGCTAACATTAGCATCGCCTACATGCTAATTCAAACAATAGTAATCTAACATTTTGGAGTCCAAAACCAATTTTAAGTCCTAATGTTCCAAGTCCAAGTGCAAGTCATCGGCATGCTGCTCAAGTCACAAGTCCCTCACTGCAAAAAACTATTTTCAAGAAAGTAAAAATCCCTTGTTTATGGGCATTTTTTTCCTTATTTTCTAAATATATTGTCTTATTTCAAGGAATATTTTCAAGAAAATATTAACTTGTTCCATTGACATATTTTTTTTAGCTTATTACAAGCAAAATATATCTTGTATTATTATTATTTTTGCTTGTTTCTAGAGTAGCCTTTTTTTTCCGTGCTTAAACGTGACTCAAGCCAGGACTTTACTCAGACTCTGGACTTGGGTACTCCATCCCTGTACCCTACCTACGAGTGCTTCTTCCTCTGTCTTTTTTAACTCATCCTCCTCTCCCTTTTTTCACTATCCAACTCTATTAATAAGTGCATTAAAAGCGGAATCTTCCTGTCCATTTATTCATGAACTGACATGTCTGTTGGACCATTCTGACCCCATTTTATACTGTTGTACAGTCTGGCATTTAGTTACTATCACATAAAGCTGACATGGTTTGAAGTCCGGTTTGATTTTTAAATGTAATTTAAACGTGTTTGGGAAAAACGACCCACTCTCTTCAAACAAGAAGAAACCTCCAGTAGAAACAGGCTCACTAAGAGCACTGGTACAGGGTCATTTTCTGTGGGAAAGAAAATGGAAGAGGGAAAACAGAAATAATATTATCAATAGCTCTGTTAATGGCTTCGTCCAGGAAAAAAACACAGCTAAACACCTTAAGCACTGAACCGTGGGTATTGTTTTATTGGACAGAAATACAAGCAACACACGGTTAATGGCAACAATAGCTCTGTTTGGGCCTTTTTCCACAAGCTGGTTCTAGTGCTGGTTTGGTGTCAGAGAGTGATCTGGCACCAGTTGTTTGGTTTTCCACTCGTTTCTTGGTTCCAAACCAGTACTTAACCTAGCACCAACTCTTTGCTGGCCCAGAGCTGGTGCTTGCTAAGAACCGCTTTCTCCCCCACCCACATGGTGACAGTCAAGGTGTGGGGGCAGGATAACAAGCTTAGCAAAGTGAGCTGAAACACACAACCGCCATTTTCATTCTTAACAATGGACATAACCAAGAACATGTTATATATCATGTGTTATGACCCGGCTCAAAGGCAATACCATGAAATATACATTTATTTAACACAAACTAAGGTTAAAATCGCAGTTTCAAATGTGAAGTGTGAAAGTCAGTAAAAACAGTTGTGTACGGTGCAGCAAACAGTTGAAGCACAACACCAGCGCTTGTAAGGGCAAGGTGAACTCCTTCGTTTTTAGAATTTCTCTCTCTGTTCGCGCACTTCCTGTTTTCGTCTCCCCGTCCGGGCGTATACAGTTGTGTTGCAACACTTTAGATGACCTTATGACGCAGCACCAACTAGGCTTTCTGTGGAAAAGTAACCAGGGGTCTCATTTATAAAGCTTGCTTACGCACAAAACGGGGTTTGAAAATTGCGTAAGTCAATTTCTTTGCCAAGTGTCGGATTGATCCTCCTCCTTACATATAAAGCCCTTAATAATCAAGCTCCTGCTGTTGCTCATTGAGGATCACGCTGCTGGTAGCATCTGGATTGGGGGTGCCAATGTAGATTCCCTAAAGTGGTCCTATTAGATCTATGTGCTGAACTGGGACCGCTGTTATATCTACCGACCTCCTGGAACCATGCATCCCCCTCACCCACCTCTTTTTATGTCAGGCACACTGCTGCATCAATGTTGTGTGCACCTCCTCCATTTATTTGTCATCCCCAAATAATATTTTGCACGGATAATACTTTTTAAAAGTAGCCTAAAAACGCACCTTTTGACAGACTTTAAATAGTCTTTAAATATCTATCTCAATTTTTTTTTCATTTGTTTTAGTTTGTTTTTATTCCAATCTTATTGTTGCTATAAGAAGTAATCATATAATTCAAATTTTATATTTATTGTTCTTATTTGTTTTATTGCTTGTGCTGCTGCTTTTATTTTTGTATTTTAATCTTTTTACACTTGTTACACATTTCCTTATTGCTAACCAAAATGTTGTCTTTTATTGTGAAGCACTTTGGTCTCCTTTTGGCTGAGTATAGATAAAGGTTGATTGATTGATTGAAATAAAAAAAATTCCGTGCCTCTACTTGCCTCCTTCAGTCTCTATGGAACTGCGCTTTCTCCGCCTCTCGGTTGCCATGGTTAACCAGGAAACACCCCATATCAGCCGGGTTAAGTCTATGCAGAATATTCACTCTGCACTTTGCATTGACCGTTTATGACAGAAAGTGGGTGTGTAGGAGGGGGGATATGATCCAAAATCACCTGAGCAAATTCCTAGGGATGATGTGATTTGTAAAGCGGAAATTGCGTGCAGCTACGCATACTCAACGTTTGATGGATCTGAAACTTACTTGGAGTAACTCTTTTTTTGTTGTTCCTGAGTTTAATAACGGCTTTAGTAAGGATTCTACGCAAAGTTTCATAAATGAGACCCCAGTTCTTTAAAAGAACCGCCTAAGCACTGGCCCTGGCACCAGCGCCGAACTAGCACCGTTTCTTTTTTGGTGGAAAAGCCCTAACTAGGAAAGAAAGACAGCTAAACATGGAAGCACTGAACTATGGGTAATTTTATTTAACAGAAAAACAAGGAATATACAGTTAATGGCAACAATAACTTTAAGACATGTTTCCCAACCCTGGACCTCAGGGCCGACTGTTCAGCATGTTTTAAATGTTTACCTGCTGCCACTCACCTGACTTCAATAAATAGGTGATTAATGGGCTCCTGCAGCACTCGATGGAATGCAGTAGGTAATGCTTTCATTTGAATCAGGTGTGCTGGAGCAGAGTTACAGCTAAAACATGAGGGACTGTGGGCCCTGAGGACCAGGGTTGAGAACCACAGTGTTTATGGCTTCATCCAGGAAAGAAACACATGGGGGAAGGAGTACTTTCAATGCAAAAGAAAGGCGAGAAAGTGACACTCTGCTTCTCGCCTCTCTCCATCCATTCAGTTCGTCTTGTTTCGTAGTCCCGCAGAGGGGAATAGGCTGTTTATTCTGACTGACTCTCACCCACAGTCCCTCCACCACACCTTACATAATCATATTACAGTCTTTAGGTTTGTTCTAATATATAACAGAGCCCATTCATTTTTCCGCTTATCGTGGAGCTTTTTTATGACATTCTCATTCTTTTCTCTTCCAGGCCTTTGTGAAGTGCCACTTCAATTACGACCCCACTCACGATAACCTGATTCCCTGCAAGGAGGCAGGCCTCAGCTTCACAAGTGGAGACATTTTGCAGATCTTTAACCAGGAAGACCTTAACTGGTGGCAGGTGAGTTCGGCTACCATCAGATACACTTCCTTGTTTTTTTTCTCTCTCTCTCCCTCTCTGTACCTCAAGCTGTGTTTGTGTTTCCCTCCCAGGCCTGTCACATAGAGGGAGGCAGCGCAGGCCTCATTCCGAGCCAGCTTCTTGAGGAGAAGAGGAAAGCGTTTGTGAAGAGGGACATGGAGCTCGCAACCACAGGTAGTCCTCAAATTTATGGAGGTTTCACACAGGCTCCTCGCTGCACACTCCCCATCAGACATCTGTTCCTCTCCATATCATACAAGCATTTCATCTAATTTCACTTCCCCTGCCGATAGCCACAGAAAAGCAGCTTATGGAAGGAGTGTGGCGGCTCCATGCAATCTGCTGGTTATTAAGCAGCAGGGTCTGACATTCACAAACTCTCCTCACCAAGAAGGAGGATCGATTCAGGAGAGGCGATATTAGTCCCGTAAACAAAAACACGATCAATACAGATCCCTGTGCACATGAAACACGCAGAGGGAGGAGGCCTTATGTGTTTAGATCCGCAGTAGTGAAGGTTTTCAACAGCAAACAAAGCAAGTGATGAGTCATAGCAGGCCCTGTGCCCTTCACTTGTTGAGGAAAGGACTATGACAACCTAAACGTACTGTCCTCTTAGCCAGAGAAGGACACATCTGTCTCCCTCCTCTTTTTCTGAGAACACAGTCAGAATTCCAACGTTGGAGCAGAGAACTTCTGATGTACCCAGATCAGATCACATGATCATTAATTTGCTCATTCTGCTGTTAAAAGCAGAATTAAAGCCAGATTTAATCCAAATGAGCTCATGTTTCCTTGACCAGATTTTTATGCTGAACAGAAGGTTAACAGCTTGCCAAGTCCCAGGTGCTCCCTGGCACCAACCAGGATGCACAGTCTGGTTAGTGTTTGGTGCACAGTGCCATCTAGTGGTGTAGTCTCGTAAATGTATAACCTGTATATCATTTCAACGTGGATTCTGTTTAAAGATGACTACAGGTTTAAGTTTTCTCTCTGTTTCAGGTCCCTTGTGTGGAGGAATGGGTGGTAAGAAGAAAAAAAAGATGATGTATTTAACCACCAAGAATGCAGGTAAAAGGATTCTAATCCTAACATTTAGCTTCCAGGGGTGTAACGGTACATGTGTTTGTATATTTCGGTACGGCCCTGTCAGTTAGGAACCCATGTGTACCAAATGAATCCAGCTGTTTTCTACCTGAATACATACAGAATGTTTAGGTGCAGAACTCAGAGCGCAGTGCAAAGTTCTGCTCCGCAACTTTAAAAAGTGACACCTAAACGAAACAGAAAGGACTCTCAGCTATCAGTAAATTCTGCTATTTGGGAACATTAATGGTTTCCTATGCAGCTACAGTAGAAAAAGAAAGATGGACTGAACCAGAACTTTGTCAGTGAACGCATCTTTCAACAGCAATAAGGTCCATAACGCGCTCTGTACTGAACTGAATGACTCACCTGAAACAATGTCAAGCTGAATGGAAACATCACTGATACTAGAGAAAAACCAGCTGACGTCCACATGGCTATCCAATCAGCCCAAACTCCTTATTATGTATAAAACTCAATTCGGTGGAATCCTCGTTGATAAGAAGGGATTTTCCCAACAGCTACCCATGCTGCATTCAAATACAGCTGGTTTTTTAAGTGGTTATATTGTTTTCTACTCTGACTATTTCTGCTTGTACTATTAGATTTATAAAAAAAAATAAATAAAAATCAAATATTCAGTCAGCTCTGTACTTTCAACTTTTTAAAGTTATGGTACATATTAAAAGCAAGTATTTCCAAGAATTGAAAGGAATGAATTCAGGAATAAATGTTCATTATTTAATGCTGATAAAAAAAAGTAATATGATCATTTGTATATATTTTTCTTGAATAAAGTGTACGGAAAATGTTCCGAACCACAACTTTAAAACCCCAAATATGTACTGAACTATGATTTCTGTGTACCGCTACAGCCCTATTAGTTACAGATGTTTATGAAATGATTTCTTACAGTATGTCATAGTTTATCCTATGGTTTGTTTCCTGCTTTGTTTTTTTTCTGTTTTCAGAATTTGATCGGCACGAGCTGCGAATCTATGAAGAGGTTGCCAAAGTCCCGCCCTTCAGAAGGAAGACACTGGTTCTGATTGGAGCACAGGGGGTGGGGCGACGCAGTCTGAAGAACAAACTGCTGGTGTCGGATCCCCAACGCTACGGGACCACCATACCCTGTGAGTGACTACAAAAAGCAGTCTTTGGCCACAGTGTTTGATACATTTGTTTAACATGTTCTCATTTTGTCAGTTTCTATTCTCCTTATTGAAATTAATGCTCATTCTTCTTTGTAAAGTAGCTCAAGATCAGTCAGATTGAATGGAGAGCATTGTTGAGCTTGAATTTTCAAACCTTACCATAGATTTTCAATTGGATTTACTTTGACTAGGTCATGGTAGCTAGTGTTTCAGCACCATATGTTGAATCTAAATCTGCAATTTTACAATCCGAAATGACTGTTTGGGTGCAATATTTGGTAGGTAATAATTTTTGAGGTGCCATGCATTAAAACTCTGTGAGTTCATGATATATTTAGCTGGTCTGATTCAATTTAATTCAATTCAGTTTATTTATATAGCGCCAATTCACAACAGATGTCATCTCAAGGCACTTAACAAGAAGTCATTTCAATACAATTATACAAACATTCCAATCAGTTAAAAAGTTTCCTATTTAAGGAATCCCAGCAGATTGCGTCAGTCATTGGCGTGAGGTTGGGCAGATTTCCAACCACAGCAATCCTTCAGCAATCCCTCATACTGAGCAAGCATGTAGCGACAGTGGAGAGGAAAAACTCCCCTTTAACAGGAAGAAACCTCCAACAGAACCAGGCTCAGTAGGAGCGGCCATCTGCCACGACCGTCTGGGGGTTTGAGAAGACAGAGCAGAACACAGAAGGAACAGAAGATCCGATATAAGAGAACTTTCTATGTTACAGAAAGTAAAAAGTTGATAACGGGACACAGTGGATCTTCAGTTACTGAGAGGATCATTCCAGTCGATGACCCCCGTCCAACAGGGCATTGCAGCCAAGCAGGATACCAGACCAGGTGTATCTTCGATGGGGAGAAAAACACTGAGAGAAAACAAAGTTAACAGTCGAAATAACAGAATGTACTGTAATACAACTGGAGAGTCGTAGGAGAAAAGGAAGTAGCAGAGTGAAGAAAATTGGTAAGTCTGTCCTCCAGCAGTCTAAGCCTATAGCAGCATAACTACAGAGATAGCTCAGGATGACCTAAGCCACTCTAACTATAAGCTTTATCAAAAAGGAAAGTTTTAAGCCTGGCCTTAAAAGTAAACAGAGTGTCTGCCTCACGGACTAAAGCTGGGAGCTGGTTCCACAGGAGAGGAGCCTGATAACTAAAAGATCTGCCTCCCATTCTACTTTTAGAGATCCTAGGAACTACAAGTAAACCTGCAGTCTGAGAGCGAAGTGCTCTTTTAGGAACATATGGAACAATTAGATCTCTGATGTATGATGGAGCTTGATTATTAAGGGCTTTGTATGTAAGAAGAAGGATCTTAAATTCTATTCTGGATTTAACAGGGAGCCAATGAAGGGAAGCTAAAACAGGAGAAATGTGATCTCTCTTTTTAATATTCATCAGAACTCTTGCTGCCGCATTTTGGATCAACTGAAGGCTTTTAATGGCATTTTGTGGACTTCCTGATAGTAAAGAATTACAGTAGTCCAGCCTTGAGGTAACAAATGCATGGACTAGTTTCTCAGCATCACTCCTGGACAGGATGTTTCTAATTTTAGCAATATTCCTGAGGTGAAAGAAGGAAATCCTAGAAACCTGTTTAATATGGGATTTAAATGTCAAGTCTTGGTCAAAAATAACGCCGAGGTTCTTTACGTTATTACTGGGGGCCAATTTAATGCCATCCAGATGAAGTGATTGACTAATCAGTTTCTGTTTAAGAACTTCTGGTCCAAAGACAGCAACTTCTGTCTTGTCAGAATTTAAAAGCAAAAAGTTTAGGGTCATCCATGCTTTTATGTCTTCCAGACATGCCTGTAATCTACCTAACTGACTGGGTTCATCAGGATTTATGGATAAATATAGTTGTGTATCATCGGCATAGCTGTGGAAATTTATCCCATGCTGTCTAATGATTCTACCAATTGGAAGCATATATATGGTGAAAAGAATTGGTCCAAGGACAGAACCCTGTGGAACTCCACAAGTAACCCTTGAGAGTGAAGATGATTTATCATTTAGATGAACAAACTGGAATCTATCAGACAAATATGATTTAAACCAGCCTAGTGCTGTTCCTTTGATCCCTGCAACATGTTCAAGCCTTTCTAAGAGAATATTATGATCGACTGTGTCAAAAGCAGCACTGAGATCTAACAAAACCAGAACAGACACCAGTCCATTATCTGAGGCCATGAGAATATCATTAGTAACCTTCACCAGTGCTGTTTCAGTGCTATGATGAGCTCTAAAACCTGACTGAAACTCTTCAAACAGCTCATTACTGTTTAGATGTTCACAGACTTGATTAGCAACTATTTTCTCAAGGACTTTGGATAAGAAAGGAAGGTTAGATATAGGTCTGTAATTCACTAAGTCATCTTGATCAAGGGAAGGTTTCTTGAGTAAAGGTTTAATTACAGCTATTTTAAATTCCTGTGGTACGTATCCGTTTACTAAGGATAGATTCATCATATCCAAAATGGGGCCAGGAACCAAATGGAACACTTCTTTAAATAATTTGGTTGAGATTGGGTCCAAAATACAAGTTGAAGATTTAGATGAGGCTAATATTTTTGATAATTCTGAAAGCTCGACTGAATCAAAACAGCCTAAGCAATACTGAGGTTCTACAGTTCTTTCCGATACTGACTCATTTACTGAGGAAGAAGTAATCATGTTTGGGAGGGTGCCAATGATTTTATTTTTAATAAAATTTATTTTATTTATGAAGAATCTCATAAAATCATCACTGCTAAGAGCCGGGGGAATAGTTTGCTCAACAGAGCTATGACTCTGTGTAAGTTTGGCAACTGTACTAAAAAGAAACCTAGGATTGTTTTTATTCGCCTCTATTAATGATGAAAAATATGCTGTTCTAGCTTGTCGAAGGGTCTTTTTATACAGCAGTAGACTGTTATTCCAGGTTAAATAGGAATCCTCTAGATGTGTAAAGCGCCATTTTCTCTCCAACTTCCTAGTATTCTGCTTTAAAGTACGCAACTCTGCGTTAAACCAAGGAGTCAGCCTCCTATGGCTAGCCACTTTCTTTTTTAATGGGGCTACACTATCTAATGCCAAACGCAATGAGGACGTAACGCTGTGAACCAGACCATCAATTTCTGAAGGGTTAGAGATAGAATTGCTGCCATCCACTGTGTTACTCTGAGACACTGAGGAAAGTAAGAATGGTACAGATTCTTTAAAAATTGTTACGGCATTGTCTGATAAAGTTCTACTATAATGAAATTTTCTTTCAGATTTAAGATGGTCAGTTAAAGTAAATTCAAAAGTTATCAAGAAGTGGTCAGACAGGACCGGGTTATGTGGGTGGACTGTTATTTCCTCACACTCAATACCGTATGTCAGTACAAGGTCCAAAGTGTGTTTACCTGAGTGGGTCGATCCCTGTACTTTTTGAGTAAAGCCAATTGAGTCTAAAATAGCATTAAAGGCTGCATTTAGGCTATCACTTTCAGTATCCACATGAATATTGAAGTCCCCCACTATAATAACCCTATCAGTATTTAATACTATATCAGATAAAAAATGTGAGATCTGATCCAAGAATTGAGAGTAAGGGCCTGGTGGACGATACAAAACCACAAACAAAAATGGTCTTAATGTTTTGCAACTTGGATGAGGAAAATTAAGGGTTAGATGCTCAAAAGAACTGTAGCTATCAATTGGTCTGGGACTAATTAGTAAATCAGAACGGAAAATGGCTGCAACTCCTCCTCCTCGCCCAGTATTTCTAGGAATGTGAAAATTTAAATGACTGGAAGGAGTTGACTCATTTATACTGACATAATCCTCCTGCTGCAACCAGGTTTCTGTGAGACAAAGGAAATCAATGTGATTATCACAAATCAAGTCATTTACTAACAAAGTCTTTGAGGAGAGAGATCTTATGTTTAATAAACCACATTTAATAGATTTATTTTCAGTCAAAGTTGTATTTATTTTTATGAGATTTCCATAATTTGCTTTTGTTGGCTTAACTTTTAATCCATTTAATTTTGGCCGTGGGCAAGACACTGTTTCTATAGGGTAATGGGGGGGGTAACAGTACAGAAGCAGCAGAGAGGTGGGTTAAACTACGACTCTGCTTCCTGGTCTGGACCCTGGGTTGTCAGTGTTTTGGAGGATTAATAAATTCGGCCATATTCCTAGAAAGAAGAGCTGCTCCATCCAAAGTGGGATGGATGCCGTCTCTCCGGATCAGACCAGGTTTTCCCCAAAAAGTTCTCCAGTTATCAATGTAGCCCACATCGTTTGCAGGACACCACCTAGACAACCATTGATGGAATGACAGCATGCGGCTAAACATGTCGTCACTGGTCCGATCAGGCAGGGGACCAGAAAAGATTACCGAGTCTGACATTGTTTTGGCAAACTTACACACCGAAGCAACACTAATTTTAGTGACCTCCGATTGGCGTAACCGGGTGTCATTACCGCCAGCGTGAATAACAATCTTACTGTATTTACGCTTATCTTTAGCCAGCAGTTTCAGGTTGGATTTGATGTCGCCCGTTCTGGCCCCTGGCAAGCATTTGACTATGGTCAATGGTGTCTCTAATGCCACATTTCTGACTATGGAGCTGCCAATTACCAGGGCCGGCTTCTCAGCGGGTGTGTCGCTGAGCGGCGAAAATCTGTTAGAAACGCGGATAAACTTTCTCTGTTTTTATGTCCACACCTGGTATAAATCTTTGTGATCCTAAATCTCTGGGAGAGTGCTGGGGTGATTGTGAAAGGGACTGGTGTAGAAATTCTGGTTAGATCACCATTATAATCAACAATAATATCATAATACCATGTTTTCTTAATATCCTGTAGCCCTTATTCCAACAAAAGAATATGCCTTCATTCTGTTTTAGCTCGGTCTGTATGTTCAGGGTTATTGCCGCCTCCAACATGTTCTGTTTAGCTCCATGCATCCTCCCATCAACGCCAACCCACTGTCTTGTTCCTGCATTCACACAGAACACCTTTTTTAGACCTTTTTTAGTCTGTGTTTCCACCAGGTTTACCACGCTCTATGCTGGATCAGCTTGAAGATAACTGTCCTCCGTCTCTCTGTTTGCATGAATCTCCATGACGCAGTCACCTCCAGAAAGCCGAAGGTGGACGAGAGAGACGGTCAGTTGTACGGTTTCATGTCACGGAGTGAGATGGAGTGTGACATTAAAAGCGGTCGTTTCCTGGAGCACGGCGAGTACGACGGTAACCTGTACGGCACAAAGATCAACTCCATACACGAGGTGATAGAAACAGGAAAGATCTGCATCCTGGATGTCAACCCACAGGTAGAGTTTATTACTTTACTATCATCCATCCATCCATCCATTTTCTGTACCCGTCATTCCTATGCAGGGTTGCTGGGGGGCTGGTGCCTATCTCCAGCTGTCATGGTACGAAAGGCGGGGTACACCCTGGACAGGTCGCCAGTCCATCACAGGGCAACACACTTTACTATCAATAATCAACTATCACCTGTTGTTACATCAACCAATGCACATGTCTAAGATTTGGCTGTAACAATTACTTAGAATTAGCTTGAAAAAGACACTATTAATGGTGGAATGAGATGCTGCTGGTGCGAGCATTGGAGGTCTTTACTGTGCGTTGGTTCAAATCTATCCTCAGTGTGCCTATCTTTCCCCCTGAAGGCCCTGAAAGTGCTGCGGACGTCTGAATTCCTGCCCTACGTTGTGTTCATTGAAGCCCCAGACTTTGAGGTCCTCAAAGCGATGAATAGGTCAGCAATTGAATCGGGAGTGGTCACAAAACAAATGACGGTGAGTGTTTGGAGGTGTTTGGTTTGCTGCTCATTTGGAGTCATTTCTCGATTGATCTATTATTTTCAGTGATTATTTTTCCTCTGAAAAAAATCAATTTTGGTTATCTATTTTTACAAAACAAATTCCTATTCCTTTTTAGGAACATCTTTTTTGCATTTCAAAGTATCTATATATATATTATCTCAGATTGCATTCAGCTGCTGAAAACTGTATTTTTTTTTTTTTTTTTTTGTTTTGCCTCTGGGTCCAGAGTACCCCTGATTGGTTCCCCCTGGATCTGTCTGTTCAGCTGCTTATCTATTGCGTTTGTGTTGCCTAGGTTTGTAAAGAAACCTTACAGAGCCTTCACAACACCATTTATTTTCATCTAACATGAAGTACACTCAGAAAAGAGAATAGCTGATCCAATCTAAATAAATAAATTGCTTAAATTGGTAACAAGTTATAAAAACAAGATA
Organism: Valencia hispanica; assembly: GCA_963556495.2. Lineage (NCBI taxonomy): Eukaryota > Metazoa > Chordata > Actinopteri > Cyprinodontiformes > Valenciidae > Valencia > Valencia hispanica. The sequence continues at coordinate 38,608,146 of OY747721.1, forward strand.
ATCGAATTTTTTTTTTTTTTTTTTGGTTTATTAAGCTGTCAAATCAACAAGCCTAATAAATAGACTTGGATAACGTTATACTGCAGTTTGAGAACTTTAAAGAACTTTTAAAACCAGAGTGATTTTGCAGATGTTAGTTGTTTTATCCACCACGTTTAATTTGGAAATAGCATCTCAGACAGAGCTAGCCAATGACAAGAGCTCTGCTGACTTAAAGGTGAACACACGGACACATGTACTGCTGTAGACTGCAGGGAGAGGTCTGTGCCCTCACACTGGAATCTGGAGGAAGACAGGTGTACCTTCTGTTGAGAATTTTAACTAAATTAAAAGACAGATTGGCTTTGTTGTCATTTGTTTTAGAAATTTGCTTTACAATCAAGCACAGTGACCACTTTTGCTTTAATAATGAATTTGTCTGTCATTAAAGTGTTTTGTAACTCATCCACATAGCTTGTAAGCAGAGGACAGCATGATGTAGCCTACTTTAACATTTCTTGGTCGATAGCTGCTCTGAAACACTTGCAGTTGACTTGGCCCCCAGTATTCACGGGGTTAGGGACCACAACCGCCCGCAAATACTGTAGGTGAAATCCACAAATACTTGGGTCCCCCTTCTAAAAATGCTTATAACTGCCTATTTTAATAGTTCAAACACCTCATATACACAAATATGCATTGCACAGTGGTGTGAAGAGTGTTTGCCCCTTTCCTGATTTTTTCTTTTTACATGTTTGTCACGCTTAAATGTTTCAGATCATTAAACAAATGTAAATATTAGTCAAAGACAACACAAGTAAACACGTTAATTTATTTAAGGGAAGAAAAAATTCAAACTTGCATGCCCCTGTGTGACAAAGTATTGCCCCCCCTGTTAAAACATAACTTAACAGTAGTTTATCACACCTGAGTTCAGTTTCTCCAGCGACAACCAGGTGTGATTACTGCCACACCTGTTCTCAATCAAGAAATTACTTAAATCAGACCTGCCTGACATAGTGAAGTAGACCAATAGCTCCTCAACAGCTAGACATCATTGCTGAGATCCAAAGAAATTCAGGAACAAATGAGAAAGAAAGTCACTGAGATCTACCAGTGTGGAAAAGGTTTTAAAGCCGTTTCTGAAGTTTAGGAGTGCTCTGAACCACAGTGAGAGCCGTTAGCCACAAATGGAGAAAACATGGAGCAGTGGTGAACTTTCCCAGGAGCAGCCGGCCGACCAAAATGACCTCGAGCGCAGCGACGACTCATCAAAAAGGTCACAAAAAACTCCACAACAACATCCATCGAACTTCTGGCCTGAATCCACCATAAGAAAGACACTGAGCAAAAAATGACATGAGGAAATGCATGGCAGAGTTCCAAGACAAAAACCACTGCTGAGCAAAAACATATTTTTTGAAAGTTTTGGTGGCCACAGTGGCCTTTATTGTACAGTGGACAGCATACAGAAAGGGGGAAGCGACATTGGCAAATGTCCGCGGGGTGGAAGCGAACTCCCGGACAGCCGCATCGAGGACTGAGGCCTCTGAACATGGGGCGCCCACCTTAACCACTACGCTACGCGACGCCCCGAGCAAAAAGAACATTAAGGATTGTCTCAATTTAGCCATAAAACATCTTGATGATTTGGAAAATCCTCTGTGGACTGATGAGACAAAAGTTGAACTTTTTGGAAGGTGTGTGTCCCGTTACATCTGGCGTATTTCAGAAAAAGAACATCAAACTAACAGTAAAGTATGGTGGTAGTAGTGTGATGGTCTGGGGCTGTTTTGCTGCTTCAGGACCTGGAAGACTTGTGATAAATGGAACCATGAATGCTGCTGTCTACCAAAAATCTGAAATGAACTTTGCAAATAATTTGGAGCTATGTTCTACAGAAAAATCTGCAAATAGGTAAATCCACAAGTACTGAACTGTGAATAGGCGGGGCCCACTGTACTCTGCGCTTCCATCCGTGTTACTGTCCTTAGTGAATACTCCCAGCTATCTTGTAATAGTCTTAAAGCCATTGTTGTTATCTCTGACAGGACTCCGAACTAAAGAGGACTGTGGATGAGAGCGAGCGCATAAAGAGGGCCTACGGACATTACTTTGATCTTTGCATCATGAACGACGGTTTGGAGGCAGCCTTCCGAAGCCTCCGGCTGGCGCTGGAGAAGCTCTCGATGGAGCATCAGTGGGTGCCGGTCAGCTGGGTGTTCTGAGCATCGTCGGCAAAGAATCGGAGGGCGGTTCGTTACTGAGGGAGCTGTGGAACGGACGTCAACACGAGCGACCAGCCTCATGTAGAGCGTTTTTGTACAAACTAAGTGTTTCTCTGTTGAGCCTAATGTCAAGTTCTGATTAATTTGTCAAAACTGGGTGTTTGTTGTAGGGGGGCTTTAGAGCTGATGATAAGGTGTAGTGAAATTGTGAGATTATATTAACGTGGACAATAAACAGTTGGACAATTATTTGGTTAGCCTTCACAAATCTTAAATCCTTTATGTAGTGTAATGTTTACATTCTGTAGGAAGGATTGAAGAACGATACCAAATGTCAAATTAGTGTTGAAAACATAATATTTTGCCATTTGGTCACATGGTATGGTTGTACATGGTCAGGGAAAAAAAAACTGAATGGCAATAGTTACTAAAATATACATGCAATACACTTGAATGACCCACCCTACAGTGAACACACACATTTCTACTTTGGCAAACGGCAAATAAAGTAGAGGATGTTCTTGCTGAGACATTTTTACATGATTTCTTTTCCTTTTAATGTTGATTTCTGTGAGTTTGTCCTAACAGCTAGAAGATCCAGCAAAATGATAGATTACTCTATTGCAATTTAGTGTTTCTGTGTGACTTTATCCGTAGCACCAGTAACAATTAAGCCCACAACACCCCCCCCCAAGAATAATCATCTTTAGTAGCCTAGATGCGTTGTATGCATTGTTTAACGAAGGACAAATATATGACCTTAGCGTTTACTTCTTTGACTCTTGATGGAAGATACTTTTTCTGCTCCTTTTTGAAGTACAAGCAGTAAAACAGGTTACCAGTGGCTTCTAATTCATGTTTACTTTTGCCTTAATATGTTTCAAAAGCCAAGGAAACTATTTTTCATCATGAAACTTTTCACTTCTATTACTTAGAAAAATCACATAATTAACTCTGTCAGCTTACTTATTGTTCATTTGGTCTTTCTTCCAACCTGTAAATACTGTATTGTAATAAAGAGTGTATAGAATATGAAAGAAACACTTGGTGCTTTGACGATTCGGCTGGTGTGTAGACGCAGTTGGGCGGCTACACTTTTGGTCTTCATATCATCTTTTAATTGGCAAAAAAAAAAAGTCCACTCTTTTTGTTATGCAATTTGGATTTAAAGTCACAATATGATAGATAATACAAATGGTGACTTGCAAGTATTCATACTCTTTGATGTTTCCCACATTTTTCTCACACCAGAACCTAAGACTTCAGTTTTATTTCGTTGCAGTTTTATGTAATACTCCAACACAAATTAATGATGTGGAATGGAAATGATAGTTTTCAATGAATAAAAAAAGAAAATCTGAAAAGTGTGCCATGCATTTGTATTGAGCCCCCACAGCTGCAGGTCTTGGGTAGATCTGGACCAGCTTTACACACTTACATATTCAGAGTGAGGTTTTTTTCTCTGTTTGCAAACTAGCTGAGGACAGTCGGATGGGACGGAGAGCGTCTGAATATCAGTTTTCATGTGCATTCACAGATCCTCAACTGGATTTAGGTCTGGTCCATTCTAACATAATGCTTTGGTCTAAATAATATATTGCACCTTAGGCTGTATGTTTACAGTTGTCCTGCTGGAAGGTGAACACCTGGATCTTTTGGAGCCTCCAGCAGTTTTTCTTGTGTGATTTTCCTTCCATGTCTCTTCTTCCATTCTCCAATAAACTACGACCAACTTTCCTGTCCATGCAGAAGAAATGTAGCATAATGCTTCCATGCTGGGATGGTGATTTGCAGTTTTAGTTTTTCCCCACACACATAGCGTTTTGAAAATTAGCCATATGTTTTAGTTTTGGTCTGATATGACCAGAGCTTCTTTTTGGCAAACTGCAAATACAGTGGACCCCCAGTGCTCATTGGCATTAGGGACGACAACCACCCACGATTGGTTAAAATCCACAAATACTTGAGAGTCCCTCTAAGAACGCTTATAAAAGGTGTTTGGATCCAGTTGTTTATAGATATCCTCTATCTTGGGCTGCAGTTGCCACTAATGCATCTTGTATAAATCTGTACCGTGTGCTTTTCATTGACACTTGTATTTATTGTTTGTGGTGTGGGTTCTCGGTTCCAGTTCTTTTTTTGTTTTCTCTCTCTTTCTGCAGGTGTAGAAGCAGACTTCTAGGGGGCTTTCTTGTATTTTCTTTATTCCTCTTCCTCTCCTCTCCTTTTCTTAATTCCCTCTTTCCCTTTTATCTTTTCGCCCAACCTCTGCACTTTCCTTCCCTTTTTTGCCCCCTCTTCCATCTCTGTGTCCACAGCATTTGAAATAAACCCAAAGCAATTTCTAAAAAAGGTATTTATACATATGTGGAGCATTACAGCAAAAGCTGTAAAAGTAAATCCTTGGGGCTTCCCTTTGGTACTTGGAGTTGAAGTCTGAGTGCCACCTGGCCAGACAGACGTATATAAAAAAATAAAATAAACCCAGTTAGAACTGCTTATTTTAATAGTTCAAACACCAAATATACCTTAATATGCATTAATACGGTGGAAGCCGTCTTAGTACTGTACAGAGTGACATTTTCTTAATATTTTATGATTATTTTAAGATTGTGGCTATGGTACAGCAAGACAATTATCCATGTACATGGATAGTAAAGTTTATCTATTGAGTTATCCATCTACCTCCACAGAAGCGAGCATTCCTTATCTCCTTATCTCTGCTCTTGGGGGTACAGCCAATCAGCACAAAGGAAAAGGAATGGCGCTCCTGGATGGACTGCTTTGCAAACACCAGCCAATAAATGTGTGAAATAGCATTGCAACTACATAGTTCAGCTTCTCAAGCTGCATTTTCTTTTGAATATTTTAGATCAGCTATACACAAGAATCTCCGAATAGGCAAATATCCCACAAATAATTTGGAGTTACGTTCCACACAAAATAAATCTTCATTTAGGTGAATCTGCGAAAACTGAAGCGTGAATAGGCGGGGTCCACTGTAGAGCTTCTTATGGCTTTTTGTAATATAATCATGTTCTATTTGAAAGCTTTTTACTCCTCTATAAAGGCTAGATCTCGGAACATCTGTGTAAGTATACTGAAAATAAATTACAAACAGTTGGACTCTATTTCTTAGGAATCTGGGTTGATGTGTTTGGCGACCCTATTGACCAGTTTGGTGGCTTCTGAAAGCAACTGGTTTCAATGGATTTTATTTAGGAGTGGCAGAGTAACGGGAGCTGAATCTGTTTTTTGTCTTTTTTTTTTTTTTTGTTGTAAAACATTTTGAAACCAAGTTTCGCATTTTCTTCTAACTAATATGCTTCACATACAGTCTGTTTGATGTTTGTAGATAACTGGAAAGGCAAAATCGTGCCTGTTATGAGTTATTTTGCAAGACACTATGAAAGGGAGTTTAGCTGAGGGACGCTCTCCGTGAGTGGTCCTGGCGGGGGGCTGGGAGCTCTCGGCGTTCCGGGGGAGCCGTCCAATGAGAAGCAAGGGCCGGTGTTACTGGATACGTGTCGTACGGAGGCGGGGGAACAGCTGGCCACATGTTCGTCAGCTTGGGGTCAAACTGCATGAGGAAATGAGTGATGGTTACTTTGAGCTTTAAACACAGTTAACTCTGTTGGTTTATTTACATTAACTCAAATATCCCAGACACTTTAGTGTTCATCTGTTTACAGCGTGACCTCTGACCTCATCTTATGTTCCCCTAAATTGGATCAAATTTATATAGCGCTTTTCTAGACCGACGGACCTCTAAAAGTACTTTACACTCAAAGCACATTCATTCAATTGAAGTCACAAACTTTACAACACATTCGTACATTCACACACAGATTGCTAGGCAACTTAAGGTTAAGCACCTTTGTCCAGTGGCACATCAACATCTGACAGGAGGAAGCTGGAATTAAAAAACTTCCAGATTGAATTGACTACTACCCACTGAGCAACATTCAGTCACAACCATATAAAGGTTCCTGCAGGTTTGAGACTCATTTCCTTCAGATTTTTCTCAAATTATTCTTGGCCAAAATCATCTGTCTATATTTTCAACTTTATATGTTAATTTTTTTTATGTTCTCAAAACAAAAGTTTATGTTGGTAGGGAAGTTCAGTTATGTCCAAATTGAATGTGACAGGGGTGTCTTAACTGGGTGGTTCAGAGATTTTATTTTTCCCAATTGAATTTAGTTTATTTATATTAATTCACAACACATGTCATCTCAAGGCTTTAAGTTAGGAAAAGTTCTTACAGTTCAATCATACATACATTACAATCAGTTTAAAGTTTTCTATCTAAGGAAACCCAGCAGATTGCATCGAGTCATTACGACATGTCATGTACGACTTAGACTCGAACCTGAAAAGACCTGATATTTGACCCAATATCTAAAGTTTAAAACTTGTATTATTTCTTGTCTTAACAGACTGTCTCTCTGTACACATGTGTGCCAGAGCTGCAGCACGGCCAATCAAATTAAGAAAAAAATCCAGATTTTTGAAAAGAACACAAGGTTTATGATTTACATCAAACATATGATTGCAACATTGTTTTAAAAATGACTTGAAGTTCTAAGTTTCAGACTTTGGAACTGGCTTAAGACTTGACTCTGACTTGAGGATTACGACTTGAGACTTTCCTGAGGAAACAATGACTTGGCCCCACTTCTGGAGTTCAGTAAACCAATGGCATCGGCTAAGTAGGAACAATTTTCTCTCACCAGGGAGTATGGAGGTGGGTGATCCACAGTACTGTAGCGTGGAGGGTATGGGTCGAAATGTGTATCCACTGCCTCCTGGTTCTCTGCTCTGGAAATTGCTTGGACTAGCATAGTTACGTTGGTATCAAGCTCTGCTCTTCTCTTTTTAAAATGATGATAGAAGCAAAAGAGGATGGCTACCAATGAGATCACTGCGACTGGCAATCTGGGAACAAATCATTCGATGCATTTCTCTATTATCGCACAGGAAGCATCAAGTAGAGACAGATTCTATCTTGAATTAATTGTTAACTCACATTATTTGAAACATTCTTCAGTCACAGCTGAACTGAAGTCAACCTGCTGGCATCACTGAGAGATAAAGAGAAGGATGTCACACAAACCCAGCAAAACAAGTGCTTTTTTTGTTTATCCACTAATACATTAGCAACAACTGAACAAATGTATGCAATCTGCAGCTATATTATCTATTACCTCATACCTGACGTGAAATCCAGACACACAACTGAATTCTTAATTTGGCAACTTTTATATTCCAGTTTAGCTGCCAGCCCAGTCAAGTGACTATGACCTAAAGTGACCCAGCAACATTTCCCTCACATGAATGCTCAGATGTGCACCACGGTTGGTCAGGAGCATTTTACACAACATGAAGACTGACTGTCTGTTGATCATTCATCCTGAAAATCTGGTTTAAAAACTTCTGATAACAAGGGAACTTAAGTCACAGATTCTATTAGATATTAGGGGCATCTAAATAAAATGATGTAATAAACAGACTTTTACGAAGGTTTGCTGTGAAAGATTGATCTTACCTTTTTTGAAATTCCCAAACATAGAGGAATTATCCACAGCTGTAAGCTGCCGTCAAATGATAACGTGTCACTTGAAGGAGGTACAGTGTGACAGACGTTTACAGCATCACTGTCATGCTTACTAACACAGCCACAGAGGGGTGTGTTCACGCTCATTCACACTTGTTGTACAGTGCTATGCAAAAGTGTTCACACCCTTTACACTTTTCCGCATTTTGTCCCAATCACAAACTTTTACGTATTTTATTGGGGTTTTAAATGATAACCAACACAACGTAGTGTATAACCATAATATGGAATGAAACTGATGGATTGGTAAAATTTTTTTTTTTTTACAGATAAGAATCTGAAAAGTGTGATCTGTATTTGTATTTTGCCCCCATGATGCCAATGGTTAGTAGATCTACTTTTTAGCTTCTTAGAGGCACACCAGTAGCAGCTTTGAACATGCAGAAACAGAATTGTTGCCCTTCTTTTATGTAAAATAGCTCCAGCTCAGTCAAGTTACACCATGATACTGCCATCGCCTTGTTTTACCCTGGGGATACCTTTTTAACATGTGTGTTGTGCCTGTGAAAATGGCTTCTAATGAATTATACTATACCGTTTTGATTTTTGGATGATGATTTAAACAGAGACATTCAAAGCTTGGGATATTGTTTTAGAATCGAACTCTTCTTTAAACTTCTGACCTGACCTGAACCTTCTGCTGTGTTCCTTGGTCTTCATGAAGCTGTCTGTTCTCTAATGTTCTCTGGTGGACCTCAGAGGCCTTCACAGAAAAGCTGCATTAATGCTAAGAATACATCACAAACAAATGAATTCTGATAACTGATTAGGTGACTTCTGCAGGAAATTTGGTTTCACTGCAATTTTATTTAGGTGTAACAGAGTAAAGGGAAACAAATCCAAATGCATGCCACACTTTTCAGATTTTTATCAGTAAAAAAATGTGGAAAACATGTAGCATAATTATGTTAAAAGACATTGAAGTTTGTTCTAGGAGTGTGAATTCTGAACTGTTTATTCAATCACATGCTGTAATCAGCAAGAGAGTGACCCCTGAACTCAAAACAGGAATCCTGAAATAAAGAAGAATTGGAATCATTGCTGGGGAAATGCTTCATCGACTCCAGGAAGACATTTGAATAAAGTAGAAGAAGAAATGTAACCTAATGTCACTGACCTGCTTTAAAAACCTTTAGAGCAAAACAAGGCCATGTCAGGTGTTTTCATGATCACAAGTGTGACATATTCATTTCTAGAAAGTTCAAAGGTGTCTATCACCTGCTTACACCACACAGTCACTAAAGTTTATAAAGTCAACAGATGTACTCTTTATGGGAGGCAGCAGAACTTTTTAGATTACCCTGATTTTTGTTATATTTAAACCAATATTTTTCTTAAAAACTCTGAACAGTTCAATTTCTGATGTTGAGCAATCAAAGTAATTAATAAAACAGTTTCCATCAAAACAATGATTTTCACTCTAGTTTGCAAAATTTGCTCTTTTTTGGGGGGAAAACTATAGCAAAACAATTTAGCAACCATGTATGTATTTATTGGTTTTGTGAAGTTATGGATGAGTGTAGTGGACTTGTGTGGTAAAATTCTCTGAAGGGAGATTAATAAAGACACCTTGATTTTGATACTGGTGAAACACCTTCTCCTCATCATAGATGGACTTAGATTATTTTGTCAGATTGCAACCACCGGCTTTATTGTTCTTTATAAGGATTTTATGTGGTAGTACAACACAACATATTTTACAGTTAGAATCCTAAATGTGAAGCAAAAAAATTATTGACCCCCCTAAATAAAATCTAGTTTAACCAACTGCTTTCAAAGGTCCCCTGATTAGTAACCAGAGTCCATCTGTGCATCATTTCAGCTCAGTGTGAATCTAGCTTTCCTGTGATGATGCCCTCTGAGGTTTGTTAGAGAACATTCGAGAACAAACAGCATCATGGAGACCGAGGAACCCAGCAGACAGCTCAGGGAGGAAGCTGTGGAGAAGGTTAAAGCTGGGTTAGGTTCTAAAAGTGAACATCTCAGGTTATCCTCTGGAAATGGAACTGCAAACATATGAAGTCATGGAAGTTCACCTAACTTCAGTCCTTAAGGGCAGGTTACCAACAAGTTATAGATGTCTCTACTTAAATAGCTGATTGAATTTATTAAATCAGGTCCTGGGAGCCTGTTATTGATGCCATCATTACACGTATTCAAGCATAGAAACATCTATAACGAACAGAACACTCCTACTCCTAAAAAAAGACAGGCCTTGGAAGAAGAGTAGTAGTTATATGCCCCACATCCACTAGGGTTGGCTCGGCCCAGACCGGGTCGGGTCAGCTCATGTTTACACTGCCTTTGTCCGGGCCGAGCCACATGTCACATAATCTGAGACTGAATTTCACCTTGCAGCAGAACAAGAACCCCAAACACAACAACTAGAGCATGTTTTAGAATGGCCCAGTCAAAGTCCGGACCTAACTGTGACTGAGAAGCTGTTCCAAGATTTAAAAATTACCGTTTACAGACATTGTCCATCCAGTGTGGCTGAATCTGAGCCATTCTGCAAAGAGCAGTTGGTAAAATTTTCAATTTGACGATACTATCTGTAAAACATATTTTTTATATATTTTGTCCTACTTTTTGTTTGTCATATAAAACACTTGGATATTTGTGGTAGTAACATAAGAAAGTTTAAAAACACTCAATGTGTATGAAAACTTTGGAAATGGGCTGGGTGTGTACATTTATGGAAAGTTGTTTTGTAAAATTTCAACAACACAAAAAGCTTCAATCTGCAACTTTTACAAAAAATCCCTAATTTCCCTCATTTAATCCGTTTTCTCTCAGATTTGTTATAAATCTACAGCAACTTCAGACCAACATATTTAAAAAATCCCCCTTCATATTTTGGTGCCAAGATCTTTATTTGTACAGTAAAGTGTAACTGATGTTGTCAGGTACAGTAAATGCACTTAATTATAGAGGTTTTAAATATGACTTGCAACAGACAGTCCACACCCTCAGTGGCCTTCTTAAAGACACAGAGCGCACTGAAGGTAAAGCTGGTAGTGTCACAGACTTATGATCACTTTTACCAAACAGAAAAGTGACCACTGCTGGGGATGAGCCACAGACCACTGCAGTTTAAAGTAACCCTCGTTATGATGAGGCATGGACGTTATAGGAAAGAAATTCATACAGCATAATGAAGAAAAGGTGATGACGGAAACCCAGGGATCTCTGTTTCAGCTTGTTTTTAAGGAATGTGGTGAAGGTGTTGTTGGGACACGCTGGGAGAAACTCTGCGGCTGCTCTTTTGTGAGCACAGTGAGCTGAAGGAGGGATTTTCTAACCCAGAAAAATGTCATTTCAGGCTCATGCTTTGGTATTAATCACAGGTAAAACAGCTCAAGGTTCAAACACACACGGTCACACGCACACCTAAACACACACACACACTCCTCCATTTACTTTAGCTCTGCTTCTAACTGCTTTTAAGTTACACGCAACTCCCATCGATCCCAATCTGCCATCTAGAAGAGAGGTGGTGGGGGAGGCGGTGGTGGCACACCACTGGCACCTAGAGGAGGAGGAGGTAGACTGGTACTCCTCGCAGCAGGAGGGGGAGGGAGTGGCGGGTAGCTGCTGTCCGACAGGCTGATGGATGGTGGAGGAGGTGGTGGGGGGAGATTTGAGGGGGAGAGGAAGGAGGGTGGAGGAGGGAGGTCTGTGTCCATCGAGGAGGGTGGAGGAGGGAGGTCTGTGTCCATCGAGGAGGGTGGAGGAGGGAGGTCTGTGTCCATCGAGGAAGGAGGAGAGGGCAGGTTTGTGGCAGAAACGGGTGGAGGAGGGGGAGGCAGGCTGCTCTCTGTGGGTTTGGGGGGCACAGAAGGTAGAGGTACAGCGATGCCGTGGGCGGACCTGTTGATGCGAAACAAATGGAGAGCGGTCATGACTTCTAAATCACGTCCAATAAAATGTTATCAAAACCTGTGACAAAAATCTATCTCCATGTCATATCAATATGGAACCCAGCAAACGTATTCACACCCCTTGAACCTGTTTGAAAATAGCACAGAGGCTGATAGTAACTCTGGAGGAGCTGCAGAGATCCACGGCTTGAGTCGAAGAATCTGTCAACAGGGCAGGCCTTAATGGAGGAGTGCTAAGATTGTATTCGACCCCCTTTACTCTAACAACCCAAAATTAGGGATGTTCTATATCCGCTTTTTTTTTTAAACCAAAATCCGATATACCAATGTAGGCTGAATCTTAATTTCCAATATCGATATAAACAGACACTACTGATACATATCTACCTCAACGTTCAAGGTTGGCTCAGAAATGCAAAAGCCAGAGGATATATTGTTTCGCCAAATCAACAAAAATATCTCAAAAACTCATTGGTCATATTGTGACATTTTGAGTGACATGAGAAGTACCTGAAGAGTGTGATATTTTGAAAGCCCCTTAACATTCCTGCAATTCCCCTGAAATGTTTTTAAAAAAGCATACCCGAATTAAAATGAATGCTGTTCTTGGACCGTTTTGAGTAGAGACACTCTGAAGTTCTGTCAGAATCTGTCTAAATGCTATTGTTACCAAGTAATATGATCTTGAATACACGGGAAAAGATGAAATTTTACATCCGCCTATATAGTTTCTTAAAACACAAGCTTTAAAAGTAGCTTTAGAATGGAGTGATGGGCTGAAAAACACACTGGGTCTAAAGTTTGCCACAGCAGGATAACCCTTCACTTATTGGATCAAGAAAGACGTAAATAAAAAAGCTAACACTACCGGTCATTTGTAGACTAATCTGAAAACATTGTGATAAATGCTTGCAAGGAAGGGATTTAACAAAAGTTTTCTGCAGCGGATTATGTTGGATTGTGGACTTCAGACCTGTTGTGGACTAACTATTATATTGGATGACATTAATTTGACCTTTGTGGATGTAAAAAGACAGTTTCTGTTCGAGATGCCGCTGATATGAGGCTACAGACGGTGAGTCGGTGGTTTGACAAAAATGCTTGATGTGTCTAAAGGTATGATTGTATCCTTGATTGGCATTGGAATAACAAGAATCTTTGCTTTTCAATTATGTACGATATGTATATGTACATATTGTAAATATATGTAAAGGGCGTTGAGAAAAAAAGGCAGATTTGAGCTGGAAATGCAACATGGAGAAAATTAACGATCAAACGGCATTAAAGGTGGAGGTTCACCTTCTGTTAAGATGACGAAATGTGGTTTCACCAAATTACTAACTCCGTATGAATCCACCCACACTTTACAAAACTGTATTTGAAGATAATTTTGCTTCCCTTCACAATTCTGCACTACTTTGTGTTGGTCTATCACACAAAATCCCAATAAAATGCATTGAATTCAGTTGTCAAGTTATAAAATTGACAAAAGGAGCATGAGTGCTCTGTAGTGTGGAGGGCTGAATCAGTTGAAAAAACACATTTACATCTACATACACAGAGGGTTCTTCAGCTCTCTCCATCTTCTCTGTGGTCTCTGCCTGCTTGCTGGGCTGCTGCTCTTTGACCTGGGGTGTGTGTGTGTGGGGGGGGGGGGGGGTAGAAGATGAAGTGATGAAAATGATCAATCTGTAAAAAGGGGGATATATGTCTCAAACTAAAACCTACTTTACCTGGAAATAGTGCCCAACGGAGTCCAAGATGGTGTATGATATTGGAACTCTCATATAACCTTCCTCTGGCTCTTTGCGTGAAGGGGGAGGGGCCAGGGGTTTGGATCTGGTCTTGTCTTTGGGTGTGGTGAAGGTACCGATCTCCCTCCTGGCCACCTTCTCAAAGTGGATCGCAGCAGCCTGGATCAGAACCCAGAGTCAACAAAACTACAAATAGCCACAATCTCCCATGAGTACATGAGGGAGTTTGACCTGTGGTTGGATGATAACCTCGGATGAAAATACATCATACGCAAACATTTGAAACAAAAATATCAAACATGGGTGAAGTGCTGTTATTTAAAACAGCACAGTAACAATTTATCCTACAGCTACAACAATAATATTTATTATCACAGTTAACACTGAATATTAATCCCTATGTAGGGAGAGAGCAAAACAAGCATAACAAAATGATATTAGCTGGTTAATTAGTCAGGTTATGTACTCGGGTAGCCAGCCTTCAATCAGCTGCTTCACTGACATGATGCTCTTAGCTTGTCACATGTAGTTTTATGGCTACAAGTGACGCATAATCCACCACAAAGAAATATAGGATCTGTTCACAAATCATACATTTTCCAGTTATTATTTTTTAGTAAAAAAATATGAGGAGGAGAACTTTATGTATTCATTCTTTTTCGTAACATTACTATTATTATTAGTATTCTTTTTTTTCTGCTTTAGGAGCTTATTTAGAGATATGTTTTTGTCTTTTTCAACTTTTTGTACATTTCCAATGTATTCAAATGACATTAATAAGCTTCATTTTTAACCCTCAAACCTTTCAATTGACATTCCCATCAATATCAGTATGTACACGTTTACTGTACTCAGCCTGTTCCTATAAGGCTATAAGGTTCCTAGAAGGCTGGTTCTGTTCTTGGGACAACTGTGGAACATCTGGAGATGATGATGCAAAGAAGGATTCTTCATAAAATCAAAAATTATGGACAACCCTGAGCATCCTCTTTATGAGACTGTCATACAACAACAGAGCGTCTTCAGTCGGAGGCTTCTTCAGTTTCGCTGCAATACAGACCGCTACAGGAAATCCTTCCTGCCCACAGCCATCATCATCTACAACAACTCCTTAAAGAATTAATTATATGAGCTATACCAACACTTAATTTCCCTCTGGGATCAATAAAGTATTTTTGAATTGAATTGAATTGAATAAAATATCAAGTTTAAAGTGGCAATTTTTATCTGATCTGTACAGTTTTTAAAATAATACCACTATTGACATTATTCAGAGTTTATCTGCTGGTTACTATTACCCTTAATATCATTTAACCTTTAGAACTCAGGAACATAACTTAATAAATTAGATTATCTTGTTATGAAGTTTAGTTACTTCAGTAATTTATATAAAAAAGTGAAACTAATATATTATACAAATTCAAACACTCAATAGCATTTATGACTAGAAAAAACTAAAATTCTGCTTTAAAAACTAGAATATAAAAAAGCCAATATACAAGGGATTTGCCATGTTATGGCCTACACAAACATGACAGACTACTGACTTGAAAGTAGTCCAGCAGTCACTGACACACGAGTGCTCCATTTTCTACCACATTTTTCCTTCCACTAAACTTTCCACAAATCGTCTTGAATACAACATTAACAAATGGTAATTGCTAAATAAGCTGTTTGTTCACAGAGTCTGATATCCAAGCATATTAGGGGAAAGCTTAGTGGAAGGAAAAAATGTGATAGAAAATGGTACACATGCAGCAGGGATAATGGCAGCCCAAAGGGTTGTGAAACAAAAACAAAAAAGGCACAGAATCCTAGTGGGTTGAGGTCCAGTGTGAACTTTCCACAGTCAGTGATGACTTGCAGCAGTTACTCACCAATGACAGCAGGTTGACAGATGACTCCATGTCTCTGATCTGCATGGCCTGGGAGTCCAGCAGCCTGAGCACGCTGCTGGCCACGCTGTTGATCTGGTAGGAGACGCTGGCTAAAGCCTGGGTGGTTAGCGCCTTGGTCTCCTCCACAGCTTTGGTTGGATCATCTGCCTGTGGCAACATTAACGCATGCATGCACACATCAAAATCATGCCTGATTAAACGATGGCCACCGCTCAGAGTGGTCTTCACTCACCTGAAGGTAGTTATTTTCGCAGTATTCTGCCACTCGGAGAAGGTTGCTGTGGTTATCAATCAGATCTTTCCTAGCAGCTGGCGCTTCCTGTAATATCTGACTTATAACTTCTGAGAAGCTCTTTGGTGCTGTTAGTTCTCCCATGGCTGTTCCTGAAAAAAACCCAACCTTTTCTATATAGAATACTAACAGACGCTGTTTGATGAGGATGGAAAGTTTTTTCAGTCCACGCAGGGAGGTGTTTTCGTCGGTGGAGAACGCGGAAAATCCCTGAGGGGAGAGATTTCAGAGCAGCTTTTCCCAGGGCCGGGCAGGCTGCTCCAGGTGGACCGCAAAACAGGAAACATCTGTCATCATATACATCAAATATATACGCATATTCCTTATTTTTTTACACATCGCAATTTATATACGTTGCAATTTACACTACTAAATTGTTTACGACATCCGATATGTCTCCAAGCAACATAAAAACCCCACTTGCGATATTCGTAAAATCCGCTAGAGGTCAGTATTGCTCAGAGAAAAAAAATCCTAAAACTTAGTTGATTGAAAAACCTTTTGCATTCTTACTGATTTCTTCTGTAAAAAAATATTATATATATATATATATATATATATATATATATATATATATATATATATATATATATATATATATATATATATAATGTCAGAAAAAGATCAATAGAGTAAAAAAAAAAGTTGTTCAAATATTGATTTCATAGTAAGATTTTTTTTTAACTAAGCTAATAGCTTGCTTCTTCCATCAACACTTTGGGATAATCGTCAGTGGATCTTTTACGTGATTTTGAAGGAAATTTTGGTCCATTCATATCTGCAAAATTGTTTATTATTCAGACATTTTTGGAGGGTTGAGGATGAACAGCTTGAAAGTCATGTCACAGCATCTCAGTTGGATTTAGGTTCAGATGCTGTGTAGGGGACTCCATAAACTCTCATTTTGTTGTAGTTTGCATGCAGACGGTGTTCTTCATGAAGTGATCTTGGCCATTGCATGATCTAAATGTACTTCAAACTAAAGGCTGCAAACTGCCTAGACACTATCCTTCAAGATTTCCTGGTAAAGGGCAACACGTTTGTATGGCCGGTCACTCAGGCCCTCAGGATGCAAAGCAGCCCCTTCCCATTACACTACCACCACCGCACAACGAGTGTGAGTTTGATGTTTTCCTGAAACACTGTTAGTTTTATGCCAGATGTAATGAATTGCACTTTTGCATTTTTAAAACACAAATAAAGCATTTCCTCCCTAAAGAATGCCATTAACCACATGTGTTGCACTTTTACTAATATGAACATGCAGGTTTTTGGCTTCAAAACAAGCCAGGGCCAATGATTTGTATTTAGTCCGGACCTTATACTGAAGAGTCACTCTTTCAGGAACAAATATTCATTGCATTAAACAAAATAAACTTAACTCAGTAATATACAAAACTGTCTAAAACATATCCACAATAAAACAGTTTGTTTTCTGATCTGATATTTTGCTTTCATATATACTGAGGTGCAATCAGGTTTCAAATTCTCAGCCTCCTCAGCACAGATGTTACATCTACCATATGCCACTCAATTTTTGACACTAGCATGCTTATTTGGCTTAGATACTAGCTCCACACCCCATCCTGCAGGTCTGTCTGTCATTTGCTGTACTTCACCCCTATAACATTAAAGGGGGGTATTATGCTTCTTCTAGGCACATATTACCGTTCAATAGCACACTCCAATAAAATTGTCACCATAAGTCTTTTAAAAGTCCATCATATATCCAAATCCACCTCAAAGAAATTTACTTATGTATTGGACGCCTTGATTTTCGCCTGTGCCTCTCTAAGACCCTCCTACTCTTTCTGACACTCCCCCTTCAGTTCGTCACATACCGTGCATCATCGCAGCATGCACGGAGTCGGAAAATAAATCCCACAAAAGACGCGCAGCTGCACCTGGTGTGTTATAATTACTGCACCTGGGACTCAGCCGGAGTTGTGTGAGGTGGGGAGGGGTAGGAGAGCCCTGCAGGGCGAGGCTCTCGGCTGAGTACGTAAGGTCGGAGGAGGGGATGGGTGGAAAAGGCGGGGATAGGTGGGAGCAGGCGTTTCAGCAACCCCAAGAACTGCCACCAGAGACCGGCAGAGACTCAAAGATGACTCTAACAAGAGTGAATGGGTCAGAGCAACATTTCAGGTATGTTTTTAATAAGGGAAAGACAGGTTCTCAGGATATTAAGCTTCAGAAAGTCAATTTTGCATAATACCCCCCCCCCCCCTTAAGTCGTCAATGGTTTTCTCATACAATTGAATATGCACCAACATATTTTGGTATCAGGTACAACATATCCAGTGATACACAATATCCTCCTTAACGGACAGAAGATTTATTGTAATTTCCTCCAAACAAAATCAATCCCTCCAGATTTTAAGAGCTTTATTACTGGTTGGCTTCAGTTGTTGATCTTGGGTTTTGAACACATTGACTTGCGCTGGTTGGCCAGTAGGTGGCAGTGTTGGAAATGGCACAATGAAGCCCTGTGACATTGCCCAAATCCAATTGCAGTATAACCTGAAACCTGCACACTACCAGTAAACAACCCTTTTGATATCTGTTCACTGCAGAGACCACTATACATGGAAGTAAACATTCTTACCCTAGCGCTGTTGGATTAAAACATTGGTGGGATATTTTATTTGAGCATTTAATAAGCAAAATCTTCTAAACCTGTCATGATTCTTGGTAACTTTCTGACCCACATACAGAATCATACACAGGACGCTAGGTAAAGCTAAGCAGAAGTTTTATTCACAATTAAATAATGTACAAGGAGTTCTGGTAGCGTTCTTGTATTCTGGGTTCTGCAGCGTCTGAGGTCTCCCTCAGACCTCCCTGATGTCCTCCAAAGGATGAGTGAGATCAGGATGGAGTTTTTAGTGTTGGAGAACCGGCAGACAGGTGGCCGCTGGGGTGGAAGGAACAGCAGAGACGACCATGGAGCGGTCATGGATTTGGAGAAGGCCAGGGAGATAAGGATCCAGATAATGAAGTCTGGGGGTAAGTGCAGAAACCAAAAGGGTTTCAACCAGGGAAGAACAGGGAGAAACGAAGATGAGACGATGAAAATAAATTACTACTCTTCTAGAGGGCTTAAGAAGTCGACAGACGTGGCTTGACTCTAACTAGAAAGGCTGACCATCAGGTGAGGACTGGTAGTCTGACTGCTCCTATATACCCCGCAGGTCATCAGCTGATTGCCGACATGTGTGACAGGTCCGGCCATCCTCTCCAACTAGGATCCTCTGTGGGGGAAAATCTCACTCACAAGCACAAAGACACAGATCCTGACAAAACCTCCTCTATCATTGTTCTGAACTCCCAAGTTATCTCCTATCTGTTACTTTTTTCAACCCTCAGCGATTAAAAAGATGTACAGAGAAATATTATTAACCATAAGTTTTATGTTTACCCAGTTACACGTGATCAGATAGTTTATCAGTCTGCTCATAAACATGAAAGATTAGTGGTAATTAAACCCATGTCCGATGTGCACATTCACTCAGCACTCTGTTGTTTCATGGTCTTGTTTAGACAGCTGGACAATCCAAGCATGAAACCAGCGGCTGAGCTCAGAAATGAGATGGCTAGTTCACCCCCAATTAAAACATTACTCATTGGAAAGTTTAGAGGAAAGATCACAATTAGACCGTAAATACTCAATAAACCCAGAGGTTATTCAGGCTGGTTTATTATTAGACTTGATTAAAACAACAACAAAAAGAGGGAATGTATTGTTTTCCTCTGGTATCACCTGTTATGCTATGTGCTGTACATCCATTGGTCATTCACAAACAGCAGGATCTCTGAGTGACTTAGGCTGCTGCATTACAATGGTGTCCGGATCAAACATGGCAGATGCTGATAGGGTTAACCTTAACCATCAGACTTTTAGCGATTTACATCACAAAGGTGGTAAAAGCCCAAAATGGCAGAAATGGTTCCTGATGGTACTCTTGACAGAAAACAAGTCAAAGTGGGAGAAAATAAAGCTTACCTTTAAGCTAAAGAACATGTGGAGCGAACAAAACACATTAAAACCAAAAACCCGGGAAAAGGCGCAGACTTCCGTGATCTGTTTAAGTGTCTTTTAAAATCCCTCCCCTTTCTGTGGACAGAGATTTTCAGCAAGCTTAATGTGTCACATGGGACATCTGACTGGTACTTGAGTAAAAAGAAAAAACAAACACTTTCTGTCAACATGCTTGGGAATTAGCATGGACCTGGTGAAGGCACTTACAGGAGGAACACACCAAAGAGATCGGCCAGAACTCTGAAGAGAATTCATCCTAAATAAAAGTTTTAAAATAGGGTTTAGATTTAAAATGCACAACAAATAGAATCCACACAGAGCAACTGGAGATGATGTGCTAAATCAGATGGCCACCACTGCAGAGCTTGCTACTAGTGCAGAGCTTGCTAACTACTGGCAGCACTATGGTGTGAATGCATCTGTTTGGACAGTGAGTTAAAGCTTTTTTTATTCTAGAATTGCACTGCTAATAGTGGCAGTATGCTGGAGTAGCTCTGTTACACTAGTTCTGATTTGTGAGGGGTTGCATGTTTGGACAATTGTTCCCTCCGGTTCTTGATGCTTCGCAGCTGGAAGAATTTTTGCTCTTACTTTTTCACTTTCAAACAGCTGTTGTGATGTGTAACCGCGGTAACAAAGGTGTTGTTTTTACAACAGGAAGCAGCTGATTAGCTTCTATCTATCTATCTATCTATCTATCTATCTATCTATCTATCTATCTATCTATCTATCTATCTATCTATCTATCTATCTATCTATCTATCTATCTATCTATCTATCTATCTATCTATCTATCTATCTATCTATCTATCTATCTATCTATCTATCTATCTATTATTGAACTGTTAACATGTTGTGTCAGTCAGGAGATTGTCATACAACAACAGACTTCAGTCAGAGGCTTCTTCAGATTTGTTTCAAGACTGACTGCTATTGAACATCCTTCCTGTTCACAACCTCAACACAACATCCACAACGAGTCTTTGAAGATATTTGAATGATATGAGTTTCAACATTTAATATCTCTTTGGGATAAACAAAAGGATATTTTTATTACTGAATTTCTGAGAAAATCCTAGTGGCAAAAAGTAGTCCAAGAACAACACCAGACAGATAGGCATTCTGAAGAAAGTACAGAATGGATGCAAGATACCTGGTGAAAATGTATTTTCTCTTATGAATCTACCCTCTGACGGCCTGGGTTGTCTGAAAAAATGACTCATGTCATTTCCTTTCATAGTCATAGTTCAATTTATTTTCAATTCAGTTTATTTATATAGCACCAATTTAAAACATATGTCATCTCAAGACACTTTACAAATAAAAGTCATTTAAATCCAATCATACATACATTCCAATAGAACCTAGTTATCAAGCAATGCAGTCAAGTTCAGTTTATTATTCAAATCAGTCTTTTATTGTGCCAACTCTGAAGAATCCTGATACAACCCATGTGTGGAGTTGTTTTTCATTCCAAGGGAGTGGATTTGGAGTGGAATCTACCCAAGAACACTGCCATGAATACAGATCAGGACTAAAACATCTGCCAACGAAATCCAACAATTCATCTGTGTATTTTCCAGAATGAAGGAGCTCTGAATCACGAGGCTAAAGTCTTGAGGTCAGGACTTGTAGTCAATTAAGTCGCCAGAGAATCATTGAGAACCTGTAAGAAAGTGTCTAGATAACCATAAGTAAATTGTGACAAACTGAAACAATAAAGGGACAAATATCACTATCAGTCAAGGCTCTGGCTCTGGCTCTGAAATTCATGTAGCATGCCAGACTGAGCTGCAACTCCTGGGTAAAAACCAAACAAAGAAGTGGTTGGGGGTTCTTTCCCTAACTCACTCTCAGGTGAAGTATGGAGCAATTCAGGCCTGGTTTGAGTTACCACAAAATTAAAGTTGAACTCATTTATTGTCATTTTATTGCACTCTAAATAAAACATAAATAAAACACTAGATAAAACATACATTGCCATGAAAAAGTATTTCCCCCCTTACATTTTTATTCTGCTTGAGGTTTTTTGCTACAATTAAATGTTTCAGATCATCATTGTTGCTATGGCGGCGCACAGTGTTGCAGCGGCTTCTCCAGCTCCCAGAATTAAGCCTAATTTGTTGCCCTTTGTGGGCACTTTTAGCACTAATTTAGTGTTAAGTTCACGGCTGAAGTACAGCTCAACCGAACTGACAGACATCAGGGACAGTTCGGTAATTATAATATCACAAAAACTTAAATCTGCTCTCGGACGCCAACGGCTCCTGAGGACAACGGAGTGGCGCAGCAGGATTCGGGAAGCAACGGGCAAGAGGAAACGATGTGCCCGAAAACAGAAGAGAGGAAAGCGGGAGGGTGCGCTGGCACAGTTAAAGGCTAGGAGACCGCCGATACCAACTCTCTTCCTGGCCAACGTCCGCTCACTGGATAACAAACTGGACTTGTTACGTCTGAGGCTGAGTTTTTTTACAAAGATGAGGAACTGTGCTGTTCTTTGCCTAACGGAAACCTGGCTCAACAACAACATGCCAGACACAGCCTTCAAGATCGAAGGACTTCAGTTTTTCCGAGCGGACCACGACCACCGGTCGGGTAAAGGGAGGAGGACTCTGTGTGTACGTGAATGAAGGTTGGTGTACGAACTGTGGACCTGTGAAAAGCTCCTGCTCTGAGGCGATAGAGCTTATGACTGTGAAATGTCGGCTGTTCTATCTGCCAAAAGAGTTAACTGCAGCGTTCGTCACCATTGTTTACATTCAACCGGGTGTAAATGTCAACGAAGTATCAAAGGAGCTATTTGACACCATTAGCTGGTTGCAAACAAAGCACCCGGAGGCGTTTTACGTGGTTGCGGGGGACTTTAACCACGTGAAACTGACGGACAGTCTGCCAAGTTTTTACCAGCATTTCACCTTTCCTACACGCGGATAAAATACTCTGGACTGTGTGTACAGCAACATCCTCGGTGCATATAGAGCTTTTCCTCGCCCCCATCTTGGCCTCTCCGACCACATCTCCATCCTGCTGGCGCCAGCCTACCGCCCCCTGCTGAGACGTGTCAGGCCAACGAAGAAGACGATCACTGTGTGGCCCAGAGATGCGGCCTGTGTGCTCCAGGACTGTTTTCAGTGCACAGAAAAGCAGGTATTTAAAGAGGCAGCTGCACATGAAGGAGAGGTGGACCTGGAGGAATATACATCATCTGTCCTTTGTTTCATCTCCAAATGTGCTGATGATGTCACCACCACCAGGATAATAACCTGCTATCCGAACCAGAAACCCTGGCTGAACTCTGAGGTGAGAGCACTGCTGAAAGCTAGGGATGCTGCATTCAAGGCAGGTGAGGCATCAGCACTCAGAGAGGCCCGAAAAGGACTGACTGCATTACGAGGGCCAAAGCCACATACGCCCAGAAAATCCAGGGTCACTCATCTCCAATGACCCTTGGCGCATGTGGAGGGGCATTAAATACATCACGGACTACAACACCAAGGATGTACAATGCCCAAGAGACCCCTCCTTGCCAGATGCACTCAACCATTTCTATGCCCGCTTTGAGTTCCCTGATGTCTCCCCCAGCACCAAACTTATACCACCACCTGGTGACACACCCATCCATGTGACCACAGCAGATGTAAGGAAGACCCTTCAGTGTATCAACCCTCACAAAGCAGCAGGGCCCGACAACATCCCAGGGCGGGTACTGAGGGACTGTTCACACCAGCTGGCTGAGGTGCTGGCAGACATCTTTAACACCTCACTGTCACTGTCATCTGTCCCCACCTGCTTAAAGACTGCCACGTTTGTCCCCGTCCCCAAGTGCTCCACAGTGACAAGCCTGAATGAGTATCGGCCTATAGCTATAACCCCGGTAGTCATGAAGTGCTTCGAGAGGTTGGTCATGACCCACATCAAAGACGCCATCGATATCACTGTGGACCCCCACCAGTATGCCTTCAGGAAAAATCGGTGCACTGACGACGCCATTTCATCGGTGGTCCACACAGCCCTGACCTACCTGGAGAGCAGAAACTCCTATGTCCGTCTGCTCTTTCTGGATTTCTCCTCAGCCTTCAACACCATCATCCCACAGACGCTGGTGCAGAAGCTCTCCTCCCTCAGACTGAGTCCCACGCTGGCGAACTGGGTCCTGGACTTCCTGACCAATGGACCTCAGACTGTTAAGATCCACAACACCATCTCCTCCTCTATCACCCTCAGGACAGGCTCACCACAGGGCTGTGTGTTGAGCCCCCTCCTGTTCACTCTGCTGACGTATGACTGCTCAGAGAGACACCCCAGCTGTCATATAGTTACGTTTGCGCATGACACAGCAGTAGTGGGACGCATTACCAACAACGATGAGTCCAAATACAGAGAGGAGATGGGAAACCTGGTGCAGTGTTGCAGAGAAAACAACCTCTGCATCAATGTGAAGAAGACCAAGGAGATGGTGGTGGATTTCAAAAAGGACAAGCGTCCTCTCCTTCCCCTGTACATCGGAGGAGCAGCTGTGGAAGTGGTCTCCAGCTTCAGGTACCTGGGTTTGCACATATCCAACGACCTCACCTGGAATTCCAACACTTCACGTCTGGTCAAGAAGGCCCACCAGCGTCTCTACTTCCTGAGGAAGCTGCGGAGAGCTAGACTTGGAAGCTCCGTCCTGAGGAGTTTCTATCACTATGCAGGGGACGGGCCCTCCGCATCCTGAAGGACTCCACCCACCCGGCTCATAGCCTGTTTCAGCCCCTGCCCTCAATTACAGCTTCTTCCCTGCAGCTGTTAGACTGCTGAACTCCAGCTGTGTCCTGTAGAGCACATTTATTTTTATTTATTTATTACATTTATTTAAATAATTTTTTTCACTAATTTAATTTAAATGGCTTATAATTCCGGACCTGAGTCCTAATTTCATACCATCACATGTAACATGAGATGGTATGACAATAAAAGTTCCTTGAACCCTTGAATTACAGACCTATATCTAACCTTCCTTTCTTATCCAAAATCCTTGAGAAAATTGTTACTAATCAAGTCTGTGAGCATCAAAACTGTAACGAGCTGTTTGAAGAGTTTCAGTCAGGTTTTAGAGCTCATCATAGCACTGAAACAGCACTGGTGAAGGTTACTAATGATATTCTCATGGCCTCAGATAATGGACTTGTGTCTTCTCTGGTTTTGTTAGATCTCAGTGCTGCTTTTGACACAGTCGATCATAATATTCTCTTAGAAAGGCTTGAACATGTTGCAGGGATCAAAGGAACAGCACTAGGCTGGTTTAAATCATATTTGTCTGATAGATTCCAGTTTGTTCATCTAAATGATAAATCTTCTTCACTCTCAAGGGTTACTTGTGGAGTTCCACAGGGCTCTGTGCTTGGACCAATTCTTTTCACCATATATATGCTTCCAATTGGTAGAATCATTAGACTGCTAAGAGAGAGCTGCTATCCGAACCAGAAACCCTGGCTGAACTCTGAGGTTAGAGCTATGCCAATGATACACAACTATATTTATCCATAAATCCTGATGAACCCAGTCAGTTAGGTAGATTACAGGCATGTCTGGAAGACATAAAAAAATGGATGAATCTAAATTTTTTGCTTTTAAATTCTGACAAGACAGAAGTTGCTGTCTTTGGACCAGAAATTCTAAAAAAGAAACTGATTAGTCAATCACTTCATCTGGATGGCATTAAATTGGCCCCCAGTAATAACGTAAAGAACCTCTGCGTTATTTTTGACCAAGATTTGACATTTAAATCCCATATTAAACAGGTTTCTAGGATTTCCTTCTTTCACCTCCGGAATATTGCTAAAATTAGAAACATCCTGTCCAGGAGTCATGCTGAGAAACTAGTCCATGCATTTGTTACCTCAAGGCTGGACTACTGTAATTCTTTACTATCAGGTAGTCCACAAAATGCCATTAAAAGCCTTCAGTTGATCCAAAATGCGGCAGCAAGAGTTCTGATGAATATTAAAAAGAGAGATCAGATTTCTCCTGTTTTAGCTTCCCTTCATTGGCTCCCTGTTAAATCCAGAATAGAATTTTAAGATCCTTCTTCTTACATACAACGCCCTTAATAATCAAGCTCCATCATACATCAGAGATCTAATTGTTCCATATGTTCCCAACAGAGCACTTCGCTCTCAGACTGCAGGTTTACTTGTATTCCTAGGATTTCTAAAAGTAGAATGGGAGGCAAATCTTTTAGTTATCAGGCTCCTCTCCTGTGGAACCAGCTCCCAGCTTTAGTCCATGAGGCAGACACTCTGTTTACTTTTAAGGCCAGGCTTAAAACGTTCCTTTTGATAAAGCTTATAGTTAGAGTGGCTTAGGTCATCCTGAGCTAGCTCTGTAGTTATGCTGCTATAGGCTTAGACTGCTGGAGGACAGACCAATTTTCTTCACTCTGCTACTTCCTTTTCTACTACTACTCACCAGTTGTATTACAGTACATTCTGCTATTTCGACCGTTAACTATGTGTTCTCTCAGTGTTTTTCTCTCCATAGAAGATATACCTGGTCTGGTATCCTGCTTGGCTGGAATGCCCTGTTGGACGGGGGGCATCGACTGGGATGGTGCTACCAGTGGCTGAACATCCACTGTGTCCTGTTATCAACTCTTTACTTTCTGTAACATAGAAAGTACTCTTATATCAGATCTTCTGTTCCTTCTGTGTCTCTGCTCTGTCTTCTCAAACCCCCAGACGGTCGTGGCAGATGGCCGCTCCTACTGAGCCTGGTTCTGTTGGAGGTTTCTTCCTGTTAAAGGGGAGTTTTTCCTCTCCACCGTCGCTACATGCTTGCTCAGTATGAGGGATTGCTCAAGGATTGCTGTGGTTGGAAAGTCTGCCCAACCTCACGCCAATGACTGACGCAATCTGCTGGGATTCCTTAAATAGGAAACTTTTTAACTGATTAGAATGTTTGTATAAATGTATTGAAATGACTTCTTGTTTTGTGCCTTGAGATGACATCTGTTGTGAATTGGCGCTATATAAATAAACTGAATTGAATTGAATTGAATCCTTGAATCCTTGAATCAAACAAATTTTCAGATAAGATCATCTAATTAAATTGAACAAGCAGTTTTCAAATCATGATTGAATTTATAAATGAAAAACAGCCATCCAAACACTTTTTATGACCCTGTGTAAAACAGGTAAAATATTATTAAATTAAATTAAATTAAGTTTATTCATATAGCGCCAATTCACAACAGAAGTCATCTCAATGCACTTTACAGCAAAAAGTCATTTTAATTAAATCATACAAACATTCCAATCTGTTTAAAGTTTTTCTGTTTAAGGAATCCCAGCAGATTGAATCAAGTCATTGACTTCAGGTTGGGCCCCGTTGATGCAGACTTTCCAACCACAGCAATCCTTCAGCAATCCCTCATACTGAGCAAGCATGTAGCGACGGTGGAGAGGAAAAACTCCCCTTTCACAGGAAGAAACCTCCAACAGAACCAGGCTCAGTAGGAGCGGCCATCTGCCACGACCGTCTGGGGGTTTGAGAAGACTGAGCAGAAACACAGAACACATTTAAAAGAACTCATTGTTTCAGCAGCGTTGCAGTTTTCTGGAAGTTTGTTCCAGATTAGAGGAGCATAGAAACTGAAAGCTGCTTCTCCATGTTTGGTTCTGGGATGTTGAGTAGACTGGAATTAGTAGATCTTCAACAAACTTTGGTGCTAAGCCATTCAATGATTTATAAACTAGTAAAAGTATTTAGAAGTCTATTCTCTGAGCTACAGGGAGCCATTGTAAGGACTTTAGAACTGGGGTGATGTGCTCTACTTTCCTGGTTCAAGTAGAGGACCCGAACAGCAGCGTTCTGGATCAGCTGCAGCTGTCTGATTGACTTTTTAGGCAGACCTGTGAGGACGCTGTTGGAGTAAACAATCCGACTAAAGATAAACGCATGGATGAGTTTTTTGAGGTCCTTTAATCCTAGAAATGTTCTTCAGGTGATAGAAGGCTGACCTTGTTATTGCCTTTATGTGACCCTGGATGTTCAGGTCTGTGTATATTACTACACCTAGATTTCGGGCCTGATCGGTATTTTCTAGCTGTATTAACTGAAACTTAGGGTTTGGATGGGTTCAAAGTCACCTGGTGACATCGTAATGTAGAGCTGAGTATCATCTGCATATAAATGGTAGCTAATCTTATTGGTTGTTATAAGCTGGGCTAGTGGGAGCATGTAGATATTAAATTAGCGGGGCCCCAGGGCACCCCACATGTGATTTCTGCTTGTTCAATTCACTTCTATTCAGTTTTATTTATATAGCGCCGATTAACAACAGATGTCATCTCAAGGCACTTAACAAGAAGTCATTTCAATTGATTTATACAAACATTCCAATCAGTTAAAGAGTTTCCTATTTATGGAATCCCAGCAGATTGCGTCAGTCATTGGCGTGAGGTTGGGCCCCGTTGATGCAGACTTTCCAACCACAGCAATCCTTCAGCAATCCCTCATACTGAGCAAGCATGTAGCGACGGTGGAGAGGAAAAACTCTCCTTTAACAGGAAAAAACCTCCAACAGAACCAGGCTCAGTAGTAGCAGCCATCTGCCACGACCGTGTACAAATGACGCTGTACCCTCACTCACACACTCCATACACACTTTATGCTCCCATGTCCAGGTACCAATGCCCCAGTAGAGCAACCAGCCCCCGGACCTGGGAGATGGACCCCCTACCTTCTAGGAAGGAGACAAGCAGACCACCAAGGGCCCCACAGTGGCGAAGCAGCCCAACAGCCCAGGACCCCGACCAGACCACCTGTTCCTCCTCCGGACCCCAACTCCTGATGGCCCATATCGAACAGGGGTGTGGAAAGACCCCTAGCCTCCATCCTCCCGCTCGAGTATGGTGTTGATGCGTGTTGTTATAAAGTGCATTTAAAACAGAGGGGTGGGATGTGGGGAAGGCAGCCACACATCCCCCAACCCCCACCCCAAGCCCTCAGTGTCTACATGTGGTTTAACAGTGGGCACCGGCACCAGAGGTGAAGCTGATTGAACAGCTCCCCCTCTGGATACCGAAAAGTGTGCCCACCCCAAAGTCCCTACATGTGTGTCTCATGAAGATGTTATAAATGGGAGTGTCTAAGTTGTATAGTAAAATTGGGACCCAGGCCGCCACGGGATAGCGAGGATGGAAACCCCTCCTCGCACCCCAGTGATGTGCCCAATGGTGGAGCGGGTGGACAGAGGTGTTCAGGGATGGGGAGGGAAGGACTGGGAGACAAAATGCCCTCCCAGGGAGCTAGCTCCCCCGCTGACCCCAATAGGCACCGCTGTTCACCAGGATCCATCAGGGGAGGGAGGCCATGGCACGTTCAACCCGGGGCCCACGGCCACAGCACCACCAAGCCCCACGGACCATAAGGCAGTCCCCTCAGCCCCATCGCAGAAGGAGAACTAAACCCACCCTGACATTCGCTCAACTATCAGAACACCAAAGACACTAGACACCCAGGTTGAGTTTGGCCCCACTCCTCCCACATACCCCTCCCCCCCGTCCAAGTGCCCTCGTAGGAGGAGAGCGCCTGTCGCTAGATAGCAACAGCCTCCCCGCCAGCAAAGGAGGCCCACAGTGCCACCTGCGCATCGGAGGCCCCCGCGGCCCAAACCCCGGCGACGTACCTGCCCAGACCAGGAGCAAACCAATGCCCCGGGCGGCCGACCCACCAGGCTGACATCCACCACCCCCATTCCCTTGTGGAGCGACCACCCAGTAACCCATGTTTGTCAGTGCAACCCCCCTAAGGCACCGCATGCAGCCGTCAGGAGTTACCACCCAAAGCCACCAAGCCCAACCCCAGGTTGGGGCCACAACGTCCAACGCCCCATCCGCCCAGTGATCCCACCCCCAGATGCCCCCAACCCCAAGAACCCCCATATCAGCAACAGTATCCCACACGACAAAACCAAGAGCCCCCCACCCCTACTAGGTGATGAAGCCGATCAAAGGAGCCCAGTGAGATTGATCAGATATGGAGGCAGAGGCCATCTCAAGACCACTGTGGTCCAACAAGAGATTTCGATACTCATTATTATTAAGAGCCTTTTTATTTTTCCAGTTCAGGAGGATAGTTTTCTTAGCCATGCATAAGGCAATGTGAACCATTAGAACTGACTTTGTGTCCATGGTCACATCATTTAATTCAATTCAATTCAGTTTATTTATACAGCGCCAATTCACAACAGATGTCATCTCAAGGCACTTAACAAGAAGTCATTTCAATACATTTATACAAACATTCCAATCAGTTAAAAAGTTTCCTATTTAAAGAATCCCAGCAGATTCCGTCAGTCAATTTAAATTTCTTAGCAAGCTAACTGAGGGAGATGGTGGAATGTTACATTTACAGGTGTCCCTCCCCCGGAGCGTTGAGGTTTTTTTTTCTTTAGAGTGTGAGTTTCAGAGTTTTAAATCGGAAAGTAGCGAGACCGCTGCCAAAAATCACGTGATGGCAACCTTGCAGCGGTGTGGACGAAAGTACGACAGGCGGATGTTGCAAAGTTTTATTTTTTTTCAGATCTCACATTACAAGGTTTCAAAAGTTTTTTGCAAACTTAACATGGTGGGAAAACAATGCCATATTTGAAACTCTGAAAATGCATACTTGAAAAACAGCAAGGGTGAAACAAGCGATTTGAATCTCTGAAAATGTGAGGCTGAAACTCTGTACTTTACATGTTGAATTTATGAAAATAAAAATGCTAGTACAAAATTATGATTGCAGAGATTCAAAACTTATTTTCAGACTTTCAAAACTTTATTTCAGGTTTTAAAATTTCAACCACTGATTTTCAACGTTTCGGTTTCAGATTATGTCGGCGTTCTCACTTCATAAAACCCATCCTGAACATCCGTTGACCTGTATAGTGTACTCTATGAAGGATTTTGTATTGTATTAATTACAAATTAGGATTTTTTGTTATTTTAAAGGTTCTTAAACATATCTGAGACCAAACGTTTTGGTCAAAGCTGACTGATAAATCCACCTCCCATTTTGAAATTGGGATGGCTATTGATTCATCTAATGTAGATAAGGTTTTGTATATTTTAGACAGCAATTTGGGGGGGTTGAGATTAAGAAAATCTAAAACTCTTGCCGGAATTTGTAATTCAACTGTATTAAGCCTAAATTTACCTTTAATAATAGATTTAATTTGTTGATATTCTAAGAATTTGTTTTTATCAATTCCATGTTGTGTAATTAATGTATTAAATGGGATAAAGTCTGTTCCTTCAAATATATGTTCCAGGTATTCAATCCCATTACACCTCCAGTCTGGAAAATGTATAAATTTTTTTTGCAAGATGTCGGGGTTATTCCAGATGGGTATACGTTTGCATGGGATTATTGTGGACTGAGAAATTCCCACCATGCTGTCAGAGAGGAGCTGATATTTATGCATTTAAAGCATTCATGTTTTATATTAGAGTTAATAAATGGTAGGTCTGAAATGTTTATCTTATTGTATAGTGTCTAGTTCTACATCTATTCAGGACTTATCTAGGTAGCTATGTTTTAACCATCTTGTGATGTATTGGAGCCTGTTGGCTAAGAAATAATGATGGAAGTTTGGTAGATCAAGACCTTTTTCTTTTGTCTTCTGCAGTGTTTTTAAGCTGATACTTGGGGGTTTATCTTTCCATAGAAATTTAGATATAGAGGAGTCCAGAGATCTAAACCAATCCAGTGATGGTTTGCTTTGGATCATTGAGAATAAGTAGTTTATTCTGGGAAAAACCATCATTTTTATCGAAGCAACCCTTCCCATAAGTGATATGGGTAGGGATTTCCATCTAGCAAGCTCATCTTCCACTTTTATTTAAAAGTGGGATGTAGTTTAGCTTTATTAAATCTACCAGTTGTTGTGCCACAGATGGGTAGGTTTTGGCTATGAATAATTATGAATAATTGCTTAGGGCAATTATTAATAAGATTAATAATCTTATGTAAAAATTACCAAATTTAGGGGCACCACCTGGATTCCTGGAATACAATAGCCAAATTGTTCAGTCTCAGTTTATGTTTAGGATTACCTGCCTGATAAGGCTGAGGTAATTAAACAACGTATGAAGGAATAAGTTCTTGGTGTTCCTGAACAGCAAGTTACT
This sequence comes from Valencia hispanica, assembly GCA_963556495.2. Lineage (NCBI taxonomy): Eukaryota > Metazoa > Chordata > Actinopteri > Cyprinodontiformes > Valenciidae > Valencia > Valencia hispanica. Next base: position 38,639,989 of record OY747721.1, read on the forward strand.
ACACATGTAGGTGAAATAACAACAACGGTTTTCCAAAATACAAGAGTTTATTACAAAAAGAATTCAACTTTCAGTTAACATACTTTAATCAGCAAACTCACCAAACTAGTAACACACAACTAAACTACTAAGAAAAGAATAACTATAATGAAACTAACACTCAGAAGTAAAACAGTAAAGTGATAAATATGCACAGAAATAGAAACAATAAACAATAAATTGATAATGATGTCACGATTCAGAATGTAAGTTTGCTCAAAGACCAAGGCTTATATTGAACAGTGTTGGGATTGAAGCTAAGTTAGTTTTAAACTAATTGTGATTAGTTTAAGACTAATCAGCACATTCTGGTTTGTTTTCAAACCACCAATTCACAATGCAAAGCAGAAGTGAAGAAAAACACTCTTTGGAAGAAGTAATGTTTCATTAAACCATTTGCTGAATTAGAAATCAATACCCTTTAGATAATTGATTCTATTTAAAGGATCGGTCACCACAGTGATTGATCTAAGTTAATATTTAGACTTTTTGTTGACGTTAATGGCAGTACCAATTATGTCGATCTAATTTACTAACTTACCAAGAACACGGTCTCAAAAATGACTGAAAAGATTAGCTTAGTGTTTAAACTATCTGTTTTAAGGTCAATCTCTCTTTTGAATAACATTGATGACAGTCTATAGTTCATGAATAAAAAGCCGTCAAAGGCGGGCCCACGTGGTTTGCTATAGCATGTAGCTTACAGCTAACTCACGTGGAGCTGCTTTAAGTTGCTCTGGATCATTTATTAAACATCAAACAAAGGAAAACTGTCAAATTGAGTAACTCAGGTTGCAGGATATAAAACGACTTGCCATTTCCTCTCCGGCTTGCTAAACAGCATCAGCTGCACCTCCTTTCACTGACACAGTACCTACTCTGGAAGTTCAAGATAGCATTGTCCCAGGCTTTGTCTCAGTGGGGTAACGCTCCAGTCTGGGCGCGGTTCTGCGGCATTCATTAGCTTGTTAGCGGTTCGCTCCACACGGCAGCATCTGTTCAGAAAGCAGGGTTCAGGGCGGAACAGTGGGGATTATCTCAAAACAAACTGTGTTGCGATTCACCTGATTGATCAGCAGTATTGTCGTCTTTGGAGTGAGTTTCTCCCAGAAACTCGCGTCCTTCCCTCGCCCGCGAAAGAAGGACTGGATCTCTCCTGGCGCTGTTTGGCTGAAAAGTCAGAACTGGAGAGGGTGAGGCGGCCGGCGACTGGCCTTATATAACCTCTGGTCCTCTTCTTCTCCTGTCAGAGCTAGAATGTGGGTTAGCGCCACCCAATGGCTGTGTGTCCGCAACACAGTGTTGGTGAGACATTGATACCTAAATAAGTAATATTCCCTGACTGCAGTTGTGTATTAGTTGGATTATGGACAGAACAATTGATTGGAAGAACTGCAGATTTGAACCATTTTATAGAATAATCTGAAACTTTTCAGTAAGAGTTTGTCAACCCGATTACCTGAGAGAAAGAGGTTTGTGAATGCTGGAGAAAAACTAATACATCATCTGCATAAAGACTGATTTTATGTTCTATGTTATTGCATTTTATGCCTTTAATATTGTGAGTTTGCCTGATTGCTGTCGCTAGTGGTTCAGTAAAAATAGCAAACAGGGAGGGAGAGAGAGGATATCCCTGTCTGGTACCTCTCAGAAGATAAAACATAGGTGATGTTTGGTTATTAGTCCTGATACATGCTGTTGGTGAACTGTATACTATTTTCAACCAGTTCATAAAAGAATTTAACAAAGCCAAATTTATGTAAGGTTGCAAATAAGAATTTCCAGTTAACTCTATCAAATGCTTTTTCTGCATCTAGGGATAATATATTAGTTTCAATGTTTTTACAGTAAGAACAATCTAATAAATCTATTAATCTACGTGAATTTGTGGATGAACGTCTCACCTTTTAGAAAACCAGTTTGATCAGGATGTATTATAAGAGGTGTTACTTTCTGTAACCTTTTTGCGAGGGCTTTGCAGATTATTTTAAGATCAACATTAATGGGGGATATGGGACGATAGCTGGTAGGAAACACAGGGTCTTTACTTGATTTTAGTAGAAGACTAATGTAGGCAGAATTCATATTTGGTGGAAGTCGGCCATTTTCCTTGGTTTCCTGCAGCATTTTGTGGAATGTTGGTGCCGGAATATTCCGGAAATCTTTATAGAACTCTGCTGGAAATCCATCTGGACCTGGAGCCTTTTTATTGTGCATGCTTTGGAGGGCCTCCTGGAGTTCAGCCGCTGTTAGTGGTGAATCCAGGGCCATCCCTTGACTATCTGATAATTTAGGAAGTGTTATTTTATCAAGAAATTGTTCAATTTCATGATCTGATGGGTTTATCTCCGGCGAGTATAAAGTTTATTTATGGATTTTAAGTATTTATATTTACATTAATCTTTAAACCCCCATGTTGTGACTCTGATGTCTGTCACTCAGTATAGGCCCCGCCCCCTTTGTATTACAGCCCTGCTTTTACTTTAGTGTGACACCCCAAGATCAGCACTGGCCCCCATTTAGCCCTCTTTAAAAACTTCCTATATACACCCCTGCTCACCAGTCTTAATGATGTATTTTTAGGCTTATATAAACATTGTATAAACATATTGTTCAAGCATTAATACCTATAATAATTTTTAATAAGACGTACGAAATTAGACTCACTTTAGGGTTAAACACAGCGGGTCTCACCCACATTAATAAAAGCCGTTATTAATTCAAACTCTTAGAAAAGTCTCTGTTTTGGAGCTTTGTGCAGAAAGTTCTGATGCTGCTAAAAGCAAGCGGCCAGTTCAGGCTGGGAGAAAGCTTTCAATGAGCTGCACTGTGGGGCGATGAGGAGCCATAGTGAGACAAAGATCAAAGAGGAGACGCAGACCAATGCACATTGGTCCAAAATCAATCAATCAAACTTTATTCAAAATGTCCGGAGATTTTGTCCGACTGATATATTTTTGCAAACACTGCTTTGAATCTGCCTAATGTTCATATAATTTGGAGACATATAGTATATAAATTGTTTTTTTTGCCTGTTTTATGTATTGGCCCAGAGTCATGCCGCCCACTGCCAGCCGTCGCAAATAAAGAATTGTCCTTATTTCTGTCGAAAATCGTCTGATATCCATTGTCTGTCAGGACCGCTCTAGAAGTTATATTAAACACCGGGCTGTCAGCCAATAAGACACGGAAGATTCCCCACGCAACTCCCCTCTGATTGGTCATACCGTCATGCCTCTGTTGCATTCACCGAAGCCAGGAAATTATAAAACAATGTTCTTCGTTAATGTCATAGGGCGGCTCAGTTAATGTAAACTTATTGCTTCTGGGGTGAAAAAAACATTCGGGGCTTCAGAAAAAAGGTTTGGGGCTAGAGTCGGGAATGCCCAGGCCAGGCAACGCCAATGCTGCTGAGTGACGGTATGTAGGAAGCATTGTCCCATGGGTCACCACAGCGTTTCTAACAGATTTTTCCCACTGAGCTACACACCCGCTGAGAAGCCGACCCTAGTAACTGGCAGGTCCATAGTCAGAAACGTGCCATTGACCACAGTCTAATGCTTGCCAGGGACTTTATCTGTAACAATTTGATTTGTTTTGTCTCAAAGAAACCTGGCCACAGCAGAAGGAATATGTCTGTAGAAATGAGTCAACTCCTTCAAGTTATTTAAACTTTCACATTCCAAGAAGTACTGGGTGAGGAGGAGTTGCAACAATTTTTCATTCATATTTACTAATTAATCCCATACCAATTAATAGCTACAGTTCTTTTGAATATATAATCCTTATTTTTCCTCATCCAAGTTGCAAAACATTAAAAACCACTTTTGTTTATGGTTTACTCTCAATCCTTAGATCGGATCTCAGATTTTTTTTATCTGATTCAGTATTAAATACTGATAAGGTCATTATAGTAAAGGATTTTAAAATTCACATGGACAGTGAAAGTGATAGCCTAAATGCAGCCTTGAATGCTATCTCAGACTCAATTGGCTTTACTCAAAAAGTGCAGGGACCCAGCCACTCGGGTCAACACACTTTGGAACTTGTACTGAGATACGACATTAAGTGTGAGGAAATAACAGTCCTCCCATATAATCTGGTCATGTCTGACCATTTTTTGATAATTTTTGAATTTATTTTAACTTACCATCCCAAACTTGAAAGGAAATCTAATTACAGGGGAGCTTTATCTGACAATGCTGTAACAAGTTATGAAGAATCTGTTCCATTCTTACTTTCCTCAGTGTCTCAGAGTAACACAGTGGAGGGTCTGGTTCACAGGGATACTTCCTTTTTGGGTCTGCCATTAGACAGAGGCACGGAGAACCCACGATGAGGTGCTGAGGACCCACATGAAGAGCAGAGGCTCTGATGTAGGCGGGGGCTGGAACCCTCCAGGAGGCTCAGGAGACTGGAACCCTTCAAGAGGCTGGAACTCATGGAGAAGGTCTGCTAGCTGGGACCCACGAAAGAGGTCTGAGGGCTGGTATCCATGGAGGAGGTCTGCGGGCTAAGACCCACGAAGGAGCTCTGGATGCTGGGACCCACTGAGAAATTCTGCAGACTGGAACCCACAAAGGAAACCTGGAGAACAGTGTGGAAGCAGTCTGAAACCACAGTAGAATCCTGGAGAATGGTGTGGAACCCGTCGAGACCCAGATTGGAGCTCTGGAGGATGACATGGCAGCAGTCAGATCCCATGGTGGAGCTCTGGGTTAGGCACTGGAGACCGAGAAGCTGCATCAGGTACAGCAAGTCCATGAACTTCTGCTGCGGTGGGCCAACGAGGTTCTGCTATGGCGGAAGCCAGTAGGAAGGCTCCCGCAGCTGCAGGGACAGACTGAGAGTCGAAGCAGCAGGCTGAGGACTGGCTGATTTTTCAACAGCTGTCAGAAGGTCTGTGGATTTTGCTGTTGGTGAGAAATCAGTTGCTGCTTTATTTAAAGCTGGCTGAAAGACTGCAGCTGTGACTGCCAGGAAAACTGCATCCACTGCTGCCACTGTGGCTTCTGTGGGCTGGAGATCTATTGCAGCGGGCTCTGGTGGCCTTTCGAGTCGCTGTGGTGCCGGATTTACGTCGGTGCTGGCATCGTCTGTGGCGTGAAGTCATTGGAGACGGTGGAGAAGGTGTTGGTAGTAACAACTCTTTCCCATGGTGCCAGGGAATTTTAAGTGGAAATAGATCTACCCTGTCTTCATAATAGAAGTTCTCAAGATCAGATTCTTCCAATTTTGGAGGATATTCAACTATAATGAATGAAGAAGAGGTTTTGAAATGTGGACCAGGTTTTTGGATGTAGACATGAGGAGCAAGCTGGAGATCACAGAGGTGTCTGCTGAGGTGACGGTAGTAAGTGGGGAAGCCAGTTTGAGTTCCAGAAGTGGAACAGAGAACGGGAGGCTGACTGGCTGCTGTGGTACTTGGTGGAGCAGAGTTTGAGACTTGGGAACCCAGAGATGGAGATGAGGAGGATGATGAAGAGTAAATGAGTGGAAAAACCGGCTGGAGCGATGGTGGCTTGCCATTTATCTCTGCCAAAGCTGTCAGTCGAACCCACTCTGCCTCCTGCAACAGCTGAGTTGGACCCAGGGAAGGTATGAGAGAGATCCACTTCTGCAGTTCATTAAGGGAGGCAACTGCCACCTCAACATGCCTCTGAGCTGAACAAGGCTCTGCCAATGTGTTTATAAATGTTATTACTTTCAGAGTTAAACTATCCAGTTCTTATTTTAAAAAGCAGGTCTGCTGGGTCATGATGGTTGGATTCTTCTGTCATGTGCAGATGAGGACCCAAATGCAGACAGATAAGATGTAATTAATTAATTCAAGTTCTGGCGAAAACAACAAACACTAGGAACAAATAGCTCGGGGAAGAGAGACGGAGAATGCAGCGGGATATGACAGAAAGAGGACTGCTTAAATACTGAGGAGGGAGTGAGGAATGACTGAGAGAAACCTGAGGTCCTGGCCACCGTCTCTGACATGATAAGTTAGGTGGAGAACAGCAACTCAACACCTAATAGCATCTGATTTTGATCAATAATATTGATTGCTATTTTATGTGATTACATTAATATTGATTCAACATCAAATGAATCTCATAAAAGAAGCACACATCTACATATTGCAAACACCATTTTATGTAAATGTAATTGAAGAATGAAACCTCTTTTATAGCCTATATGAAATTACAAACAAAGGGTCATTCACCAGTGTTGCTCTTCTTGAAAAAAATGCAGATCTGGGCAAACTTTTCAATGACTGTATAATCTTTCAAATAATCCCCTTTCTCTATCAAGGAAGGTAGCGGAATCTCATTTTAGGGCTGTGGCATTTGTGACCCTCGGCTGTCTACTGAGCACAAGTTGCGCATGTGGACTGTGATTTCAGATGTTCATTGTTTAAACAAACGTTAAAGTGACAGTGTGTAGTTTCCCTAGCGATAGGTGGCAGTACACACCTAAATCATTGCAAGCAAGCGGTATTTTTGTGTTTGTGTGACAATTTTACCAACGAATGGCCATAAAGGTAAAAAGTCCCTGGGAGTGTCGTGGCACAATTTTTGAACGTGTCTACTACATCGCTAAGTCGTTCAACCTCCAGCGAAATTATATATGCAGCAAAATGACAAGCACATCAGACTATCTTTCATCACTGGTAATGCGTGAAGGGTAAATGTGTAAAACAGCATTTATGAATGGTGAACGTTTTCAGCATTTTGTAGGCTAACCCTAATGTGTTGTAATAGTGGTCATTTCTGTTTTGTACACAAATCTGGCTGCTAGCATTGCTAAAGTTTGTTGTCTTCGGTTTCTCTTCTCATGTCAATATTTTACATGTATATTGACAGTATCCCTTGGGTTAGGGATAAAGAATGATGATATCTAAGTGAATAAACAAATATCAAGAAACACAAGAGAAACTCATGATAGAAGCACTAATGGATGTAACAGCAGGGAGAGGAGTAAAATAAAACAGAAGGAAAACCTAAGTATAAACGCTAAGTAAAAGGAAACTAAAATCAGAGAACAAATAATCCTAATGAGAGAAATCAAACAAAAACAGAACTAACAATGATAAACTGAAAATTATGAAAACAAAAATGAAGATCCAAACCCAACACAACACAAATGCAAACAGCTAAGGATCACGATACAACCTGTTTGAAGAGTTTCAGTCAGGTTTTGGACCTCATCATAGCACTGAAACAGCACTGGTGAAGGTTACTAATGATATTCTAAAGGCCTCAGATAATGGACTGGTGTCTGTTCTGGTCTTGTTAGATTTCAGTGCTGCTTTTGACACAGTCGATCATAATATTCTCTTAGAAAGGCTTGAACATGTTGCAGGGATCAAAGGAACAGCACTAGGCTGGATTAAATCATATTTGTCAGACAGATTCCAGTTTGTTCATGTAAATGATAAATCTTCTTCACACTCAAGTGTTACTCGTGGAGTACCACAGGGTTCTATGCTTGGACCAATTCTTTTTACCATCCATCCATCCATCCATCCATCCATCCATCCATCCATCCATCCATCCATCCATCCATCCATCCATCATCTATACACTCACTTATCTTTGTAAAGTTGTGGGGGGATCTGGTGGTGCCTATCTCCAGAGGTCACTGAGCGAGGGACAGGGTACAGCCTGGACACATTCCCAGTCCATCACAAGGCAACATAGAGACACAGGACAAACTACCTTACACACACTCATAGACACCCATTGGTGATCACAGAGTAGACAAACATTGTGTAAATGTTTCATTCATAAGAACAATCCTCACTTATTCTGACTTTAATGTGTAAAATACTTTGAATTTTTATTTACATTGATCCCCAGCCACTTGGGCCGGCTCCTCGAGAGGAATCCCAAGGCGTTCCCAGGCCAGCCAAGAAACATAGTCCCTCCAGCGTGTCCTGGGTCTTCCACTGGGCCTCCTCCCAGTGGGACGTGCCTGGAACACCTCACCAGGGAGGCGTCCAGGAGGCATCCTGACCAGATGCCCGAACCGCCTCAACTGATTCCACTCGATGTGGAGGAGCAACAGAAACTAATTTCAGCCGCTTGTATCTGTGATCCCATTCTTTCAGTCACTACCCAGAGTTCGTGACCATAGATTAGGGTAGGAACGTAGATTGACCGGTAAATTGAGAGCCATGCCTTTCAGCTGAGCTCTTTCTTCATCACGACAGATGGGTACAGTGCCCGCATCACTGCAGATGCCCTACCAATTCGCCTATCGATCTCCCGCTCCATTTTTCCCTCATTCGTGAACAAGACCCATAGATACTTAAACCCCTCCACTTGGGGAAAGACCTCATCCCCGACCCGGAGAAGTCACTGTACCCTTTTCTGGCTCAAGACCATGGTCTTGGATTGGGAGGGGCTGATTCCCATCCCAGCCGCTTCACACTCGGCTACAAACCACTCCATGGACAGCCATAGACCAGGTTCCGATGAAGCCAATAGGACCACATCATCTGCAAAAAGCAGAGTTCCAATCCTTAAGCCATTGAAACGGATCCGCTTATCACCTTGGCTGCGGCTAGAAATCCTGTCCATAAAAGTTAAGAACAGAATCTGTGACAAAGGGCAGCCTTGGCCGAGTCCAGCTCTTACTGGAAAAGAGCCCGACTTACTGCCGGCAATGTGAACCAAACTCTGACACCGGACCTAACAGCCCGTATCAATGGGCCTGGTACTCCATACTCCCAGAGTACCCCCCACAGGTCTCCCCGAGGGACGAACGCCTTCTTCAAGTCCATAAAACATATGTAGACTGATTAAGGTATAAGCACGATTATCGCCATAGCTCGATTTAGATGTGCATGTAAACTCTCCGGTCCCCTTTAAAAAACAAATTGGGACCATCACCCCAGTCTGCCACTCCAACGATGTTCTCCTGATGCAAAATTGAAAAGGTTTTTCCTAATAAAAGACATCATATTATGTTGCAGTTTGTTAAAAAAAAACGGTGAAAAACTGCAGACATGTAGAAGAGGATGAATTTATTCAACCTGTGGATGTAGATACTGCAGTACAGCAAAGTTACCATTTCATTTATTCCATAGAATCTACATTTTCTCTACAGAAAAAAAAGTCTTCAAGTGTCACTGTCCATCAGTGTGCAATGCGTAGAAGTTGGAGAAGATTGGATGTGGATGTAGACCATTACTACCTCTCCACACTTCACAGACTTCTATTATGGGAAAAAACCCAAATTCAATTATAATGGCAGAGACAGCAGGAAAACGGCAATGATTGTCCATGAAAACACACACACACACACACACACACACACACACACACACACACACACACACACACACACACACACACACACTGAGAAAGCAGTTAAGTCTCACTGAGAACAGCTACAAGCAATTTTGATCTTAATTTCCACTTGTCTTCAGCCACCTGCTGTCCCAAACTTAAATGTGTTTCTGTTTCTGAGCAACAGGTTTACAGAAACTGCACACAGGGGCTCTTATGGCTGTATTTCTCCGTCCAAAAGAATATATTTTGAATAAGAAATCTGTCTTGAATCAGACTGTGAATAGTCCTGTTGCATTTTACTTCAATAAAATTCATCAGCAAACACATTTGTGAGCTTGAGAAGCCTATTATCTCAGAATCTCACACTCTCTTCTTTATGATCAGTTTATCGCAGGGTGAAAATCTTTTTATCTATGCAGCCTGGCTATATTCTATTCAATAAATAGTCATAAGCACATGTTAGTCATGTGTGGATGTTTCTGTGAAAAACAAGGGTGAGGATAAGAACATCCAGTCTTTTATAAACTGTCTGCTATCTCTTTAAAGAATTATCTGCTAAATGGCTCTGCAGATAAGGGCCTTCATTTGTGGTGGAGTGTTGGAGGCAGAACTAAAGGAAGGCATGGTTTAATTTTCCAGTGATTCAAAACTGAGCTGCACCATGTGATGATGTGTCACTCTGAGGCGACAATGACTCTTTCTGCTGTGACCAGAAAAAGCATGATCAGTAATCACACGCATTCAGGTTTCACACCAGTTAATGCTGATGTCTGCAATTATAAATGGCTCTTGGCACCTAATACAGCAGAGAAGCAGAATGCTATTATTGTTTGGTGACTCAGCAATAAGAATTTATGCAGTTCATTCGGCGTTCTGCACCAAACATTTATGCTCTGTTAACATATTTGTGTTTCTTCAAATTCTTCAAAATTCTTCTTCAAAATAACTTTATAGTTTTATTCAGTATATTCAGGATGACCACCTGTAATTAATTGAATTTTTTTTCCTCTGAAGTCAATTTAGATAAATCTGTTGAAACTGTAACTGAAAACTAAGTTGTGAATCATGAACAGAATGATCTTGACGGCAATAATAAAATAGATGCAGGATTTAATTAGATCTGAAGTTGGCCCAATAAAACATAAAATAGGTTGTAGAGTCAAAGTGATCAGGCAAATCATGCTTTTCAATTTCACATACTGAATTAGTAGAACTCTGCAGCCCTGTAAAGTTCAGGAGAGTTAAAAAGAAACAGAGCTTAATATAGACTGTCAGGGACCAAGCAGTTGGACACAAGGACAAAGTTATAAAAAATATTGTCGATTTATTAGTTTAAAAAATAGTTAACAAAAACACACCAGAAAGCAAGTATCTCAAAAACCAAGAAGAAAGAGTCCAAAAGGAAAATGTAAACCAGGGCAAAACTAATTAAGGATAACAAACACAGAAATTGTCCCTTCACAAGGAACACACATGGGAATTTATATACAAAGGCTAGCCAACAAGAAACGAGGAGGGGAGGGTATCCTGCTTGGCTGCAATGCCCTGTTGGACGGGGGGCATCGACTGGGATGATCCTCTCAGTAACTGAACATCCGCTGTGTCCTGTTATCAACTTTTTACTTTCTGTAACATAGAAATTACTCTTATATCAAATCTTCTGTTCCTTCTGTGTTTCTGCTCTGTCTTCTCAAACCCCCAGACGGTCGTGGCAGATGGCCGCTCCTACTGAGCCTGGTTCTGTTGGAGGTTTCTTCCTGTTAAAGGGGAGTTTTTCCTCTCCACCGTCGCTACATGCTTGCTCAGTATGAGGGATTGCTGAAGGATTGCTGTGGTTGGAAATCTGCCCAACCTCACGCCAATGACTGACGCAATCTGCTGGGATTCCTTAAATAGGAAACTTTTTAACTGATTGGAATGTTTGTATTAATGTATTGAAATGACTTCTTGTTAAGTGCCTTGAGATGACATCTGTTGTGAATTGGCGCTATATAAATAAACTGAATTGAATTGAGGGGGAAGGATACTAAGAATAAGAATAGATAAACCTAGGGAACTAATTTAAGTCAACAAATTTTAAGTACAACACAAATGTCAAAACTAAAATATCCCAAGACAAGAATGTATATAATTATTAGAGTTTCAGAGATCTTGGTAACTTCTTCAGAGTCAAGTCCCCTGCTTCCAGCAGCTTGATGGATTCCTCCACTTCCTGGAGTTGCATCATTAAGAGTCCTCTCCCTCAGCCAGTTCTTTACATCTCAGCAAAAATAAATGAAGACATTTAATGATCAAATCATGAGATGTTTAGCAAATGTGTGCACCCAAATTAGCAAACATCTTAAACCAATATTACAGAAAAAGTGAAATTATAAATAAATGTGCTAGTTTGAAAGAAAACATTTTTAAAGAAATACTAAACCTGAGAGATGGCTGGAGGAACCTCCACATAGACCATTTAAAATAAAGTCAGTGGGATCAGGATTACCTTGGGGCTTCAGCTTCCAGTAGTACAATCTGAAATATACAGCCAGAGCTAAATGGAATAGTTTAGAGCAAAGCATGTTAATCTGTTAGAATGGCCCAATCAAAGTCCAGACCTAAATCCAACTGAATCCAGTTGATAAATGGATATTTACATACCCTTTCCATCCAATCTGACTGATCTTGGGATGTATTTTTATAGAATTAGCAAACATTTCAGTCTCCAGATGTGCAAAGCTGGTTGAGACATACTATGTGAGTCTTGCGGCTGTAATTGCATTTTGCAATTTTCTGAGCTTTTTCTGTATAAAAAAAAGATACACAAGGAAGTTTGTGGTTGAAAAGTCACAAATTGTTAAAGAGGGTTTCAATATGCGTGCAAGGCACATTGAATAGCTGCATTTTTCCTGGCACTCACCACTCCTATAAATTTGCTGTTCTTTTCTCTATCCATGCACTCTCACTTTAAATGTCTGCCACTCACTCCAGGACATGGCACTTTATCCCCCCCACATATAAAACAAGGGGATAATAAATCCCCTGAAGTTCTGTGGTAAACTGTAGGTTCAGTGTACCGACCTAAAAACACAAGATAATCAGTAGTCCCCCCCCCCCCCCCCCCTTCCTGGAAACCTTCTGGAGCCAACCCTTAAGAACAGTAGCTCTGCTAGCATTCCTCACACCAAAAACACTGCACTGTTGTTTGAAACTCTAAAATCATAACAACAACAATCAGAACACAGCATTTACATGAGAGCTCGGTTCTGAACTTAAAAGTCAGCTTCGTCCCCTAGACGTTGTGAGAAGCTACAGATGTCCAAAATAAGAATAATTGCTGGATTTGGAATTATGAGGCCCATAATTAGGATTGTAAACTTTACTGATGCATGTCTCCTCCATAACTGTATACACAAGACTGACTCATTCCAGTCACATACTTGGTACTTCCTATCTTACTACTGTATGTACAAGACTGATGATGAGTATGATCAAGGCAAATGTTTTATTATCTTCCTCTGTTAAGTATCACACGGATGCTTTGTGTAGTATAAATATATGTAGCTGGCTCTCTCTGTGGGTTTAAGTGGACAGGGACAACAATTTAGGATGAAAAGCAGCTCATTGGATTTGATTTGGTTTGTTTAGTTTCTAATAACTATGGCAAGTAGAAGATGATTCATTTCTTTTAATTAATAACTAAGCAACATCTACAGAAAATAAGCCTTCTGTCTACTTTGGAATATAGTTTCCAGAGGTGATTAGTAGTTTCATTCAAACAGTTACATTTACTTGAGTAACTTTTTGGAGAAAAAAAACACGTTTTGGAGTAGCATCACTACACTGTACTTTATACCTTTACTTGAGTAATAATGTTATGAAGTATCGCTCTTCCGTGAGTAACATTTCTGGATACTCTAGCCAACACAAGTAACTTCAGTGAATGAAGAATAAACATATTTTGACCAAAAATGCATGAGACACAGACTCACACTGTGAGCTTATGTCAAAGTGAGATCCGTGGCATGCTTTGTTGTTCTAACATTATTTTCTATCTGCTGAGCCTGTTGTGCCATTTGGGGATAGTGAATATACGGTAAACACCATACACTGTCAACGGAAGTGCTTTACCCTGTTCTAACATACAGTATATATATATATATTATCTACTGTAAGCCTTAGTTTTAAATGTTTTTTTTCTCATTGGAAAAAAAGTTTTAATTGCATGTTTTTCATGCTTTAGTTTGTTTGTTTGTTTCAAATAGACAGCACTATTAGACACTCATTTATACAGGTTATCAGCAAAATAGTTGATTTGGGGGTGAGTTGCTCTTTAGGTAACTTCTTTGATGATATATTATGTTGAAGTGTTGCTAAGTATTGGTACTCTTACAATTTCTAGCTACTCTACCCACCTCTGAGAGTTTACATTCTTTTTGCAGATTCGAAACGTGCCAAACCAAGGACATTCCTGACCGTAATGCTTGTCTTCCAGACAGATCCAACATTTCTTTCACCTATTAAAGCATTAAACCCAACAACTAAGGCAAGCTCTGGCTCTTGTCCACCACCTGAGCCTTCACCAATAGTGAAAAAAGCTGCTTTATCCAGCCTGAATGGCTATTACGCTATTGCAAAGACATCCAAAACAGTGAAATGTTCTCTCTCCCTTCATCACTAGTACCAGTTTCCCTTTTGCCCAAACTGCTCCAAAATTAATGCTATAACCATCAGGGTATTCAAAGAAGTCACCTATCTGGAGTAAAGAGATACCAATGATCTGTGGACAGCCAGCTACTAACCTTTTTTGGCTTGCCCTCTTTGGAAATGACGTCAGTTACTGTCTGCTGGACAGCAGTCAAGTCAGCAGTCTTCCTCAATGATCATGTTGGCCACATAACATGACAGATCTGTATTTAAAATCCGTTTAGGTTGGTCTTGTAATAAATGATTATTGCCTGAAACACTGTGTGTGAAATCAGTCTGTTGACACTCACAGGCCACTATTAGTGCTAGCTTGCTAGAATGGAGTTGGTACCCTTCCTCTATGCTTGTGCATCTTTAACCTACCACGCTTTTTCCTTCCACTCAATATTTAATTAATTTGCGATAGTACGACACTATGTGAGCAGCCAGCTTCTTAAGTAGTAACCTTTTGTGGCTTATTCTTCTTGGGAAGGATGTCAGTTACTGTCTGTTGGACAGCTGCTTAGTCATCAGTCTTATTCAGAGATTGTGTTAGCCATAGCATGATCATAACACAACACTTATTTTTTCAAATATTTTTAAACAGCTTTTATAATAATTATTTAATGCTTTAAATCTTTCACTGCCTGTTCAAGGAATCCATGTGCTCTCACTGGCCACTTTTATTCGTTACACTTTGCTGTTACATGTGTTACATGGGTGTCATCTGTGAATTGGTGCAATATAAATAAACAGAATTTAATTGTTACTGGATTGGACCACCTTTTGCTGGTGTACTGTTCTCTGCTGCACTTTTTCCTTTCACCTAACTTTCTATATAATTGAGGATGCAGCACTCTGCAAACTGCCAGCTTCTTTATTTTGTGGTGTGCCCTCCTTGAGGATGTCAATGACTGCTGGAAAATCAACAATTGTCAAAAGCCCCCCCCCCCCAAGTAATTGTGTAGGTTATAACATGACTACAACATAACATATCTGCTGAAAAGTCATTTCTTATTGGTTTTAATGTTGAAACTTTCTAAAAACAGGGTTTTCATTAGCTTTAAGATGTAGCCTAATCTAAAAATATTAACAGAAACAAATTCTTGAAATATATAAAAAAATATTACTTTAGATAAATTTACTTATAAATGATAATTTACTTTATTAAGATGTATATTTTATGCTTTCTGTTTATATATGAGTTTTATCTTTTTAATAATTTTCCTCACAAATTTGTTGTATGATAACAGAAGTAGAGCTTAGTTGTAGGCGATTTGCTCACAATAAAATGAGAATACTAATGGGATGAAAACCTTGCAGTGTGAGATTTGTTTGTGTATGTTAGTGGATCTATTACTTTTTAGCCCACTATCTTTAATCACTTTGACATTTTGTAGATCCAGCATGAAAGGAAAAAAAAACACATCATGTGTACGAATTTGATGCACATGCACCTAATAAGTGTTGTAGAATAAAATACATCACTGTGTGTGAAACCCCTCTATCTCCTTTGCAGTTCCTGCCTATTTTTCTTCTTTCTCTCTGTCATTTCCCCACTCCTGTTTTTTTTTTATCCCACCCCCTCCCTCCGTTGTCTCCAAGCTCCAAACGGGGAACGGAGAGTAAAATATGCAGAATCCCTCCCAGACTCTCCGCTGCGCTGCTTATTGAGAAGCCGTCACTCTGCTGACATGAAAAGCCGCATAGATCCAGCACAGGCGGCTTCAGTGTGCAATGATCTGCACACCGACCGTTTTTTTCAGACGAGGAAGAGCGGACGCGCAAACCACTTTTTGCGCACTGGACAATGCAAGGCTGAATGGATCAATAGCTGAAGGGAGGGAAGTGTCCGTTAGGAAACCTGCCGCAGTTGATCAGACTCACCTGGCGCTGTTCCCTGCACTTTTCTGATAGGTGGGGGCATTTGTTTGGCTCTAACGTGTTCCAAGGGAGGGCTAGAAACAAAGTGTGGGTTGGGTTAGAGTGGCACTTTAAAAAGAAGCTCTCACAGACTTCTGTCTATACCAGTCTGGTAGTGGAAGGTGTAGTTGGACTTATTTTTCCCTCCCCAGCCATTCCATCTAACTTTTCCATTTAAGTTTTTTTTTTCCTCACTCTTTCTGTGATGGGAGCCATGGCTCCTGCGGCGCGCAGGTCGGTAACAACGGCGCTGCTGCTGCTGCCAGCTCTGCTGCTCTGTGGAGCTCTTCCAGCCAGCTGGCAGCCAGGGCACTATGCAAACACATCGTCTGATGCACAGAGGTTCCTCAGTGACTACAACAGCACTGCAGAAGAGGTGTTCTTTTACAGCGTGTCCGCCAGCTGGACCTACAACACTAACCTGACGGAGCACAACTCCAAGCTGCAGGTATGAGAGTTAAAAGTTAGTACCCCCCCCCCCCCCCCACACACACACACCTACACACCTACACACACACACACACACACACCTACACACACACACACACACACCTACACACCTACACACACACACACACACACACCTACACACACACACACACACACACACACACACACACACACACACACACACACTACACACACACACACACACACACCTACACACACACACACACACACACACACACACACCTACACACACACACACACACACACACACACACACACACACACACACCTACACACACACGCACACACACACACACACACCTACACACACACACACACACACACACCTACACACACACACACACACACACCTACACACACACACACACACACACACACACACCTACACACACACACACACACACACACACACAACACACACACACACACACACACACACACACACACACACACCTACACACACACGCACAAACACACAC
This sequence comes from Valencia hispanica, assembly GCA_963556495.2. NCBI lineage: Eukaryota > Metazoa > Chordata > Actinopteri > Cyprinodontiformes > Valenciidae > Valencia > Valencia hispanica. The sequence goes on from OY747721.1 coordinate 38,656,856, forward strand.
ACACCTACACACACACACACACACACACACACACACCTACACACACACCTACACACACACACACACACAAACACCTACACACACCTACACACACACACACACACACACACACACCTACACACACACACACACACACACACACACACACACACCTACACACACACGCACAAACACACACACACCTACACACACACACACACACACACACCTACACACACACCTACACACACACACACACACAAACACCTACACACACCTACACACACACACACACACACACACACCTACACACCTACACACACACACACACCCACACACACACACACCTACACACACACACACACACACACGTCCCCCCTTCCCCAACCCAGTTGCATGTATCCACGCTCTGCTCAACTTGGATATTGACATTATGTATCTCCCTCCAGCAGTACATGCTCATTTTCCTTTTTATTGGAAGTAAAATCAGATTGGAGAGCCTGTGGAGAAACTGCAGCTGCTTCCATCCATGCACTATTAGTACTCCTCTTCTTTCTTTCTTTCTTTCTTTCTTTCTTTCTTTCTTTCTTTCTTTCTTTCTTTCTTTCTTTCTTTCTTTCTTTCTTTCTTTCTTTCTTTCACTCAATGTTTTTACATAATAGTCCCTTGTGATAAAAGCATCTGCTGCACAGAATGAAGTTTTATTCTCATGCACAATGTTCAAGGTGCACTATGTTTTTATTTTCCGGCACTACACTGGCTAATCAGTGTGCTGCACAGCTGTAGAAACACTTCTGAGTAGAGTTAAATCTCTAAACACAGAGTAGAAGCCAACCAGGTGGGGCTATGTTTCAGAATGTGGTGTTGCATAGGGGGTTTAAAACGATTCCCGATCCATATACACACGGGCTTTTCTGGTTTACATGTTGCAGGAAGGCTGTGTTTCGAGTATAAAATAAGAGATTTGGGCTCCCCCTCCTCACATACCCTTTTTTCTCAAGAGTTACAATGCCATCAAGCACACTTTGCTCAATCTGCTCTGGCAGCCAGGGGAGGCAGAATTTCTCTGATGTTGTCACTAGGATTCTCTTTTTACTGGGATTCCATTACATGGTTCTAAACGTTTTGCAGATTTGATCATTAAGAGTTCAGAACTCGGAATTCAGAATTTTTTTGACTACTTTCTTTGATACTGTCTTGGAAATCAGAACAAAGAACTTGGATAAAAACATTTTCAAACAGAAAGCAGTGTGTATGTGGGATCAAATCCTCCTACCTTGACTTCCTTGTAGGTGTCCCCCAAAGCGCCATTCTTGGACAGATCTTCTTTACACGTTATATACAGTAAATGGTATGTCCTGGTGTCTGCACCAATGTTGATCATAGAACATATGCAGAGTGATTGAGAAAAATTCAAAAATAATCTGTTAAAGTCTCTGATTCAAGTAAGGGGTTTGGCTTTATTTTTCTGTAGTGGAATTGTAAAAACTGATGTGATGAACTTACATTATGTTCCAGTGCCTTTCTGGAGTCCACATTCTTTGAAAAATTCATTTCAAAGTGGTTATCATATCATCAGATTGCTCAGGACTACTGACAAAAACTGGCCTGGCCTCAACTGGCTAAATCTGGTACATCTACAGGGTGTAAATGCGTTTTTTGGTGAGATTTGTCTCTTTTTATAAAAAAAAAAGGCTGGGTCCTTTCACCTCTGCCGATGAATAATTTATTTAAAGATAATTATGAATATGTCTGAATCTCTGAAGACATTTAATATGAAGTGTTTGAATGCTGAACACTAACTTTGCTGTCATAAACTTGGCAGTGCTTAACCTTTGTACTCTTATATAATAGTAAATGAGTTGCTAAGCGGTTAATTGAGTGATCAACAGAACCTTGGAGATTAAAATAAATCTGCAGCAACCCTTGCTTATCTTTATTGTATTTTATTAGACTCAAAAGTGATAATCAACATAGATGGCTGTAGGTTCTCTGAAAAAAAAAAAGATTTGATGGGTTGATGGGTTGAAGGGGGCAGCGGGTGGGTGGGGCGGTCTGAGAGGCAGAGCATAAAGGTCAGAGTTAATACATCAACTCAAAGTCACTTTTTCCTTTTACTGCAGCCTGTTATTTCAGTGATTGTGTGGACAGGCGTAGATAAGGGGCTTCAACAAAAACAGTGGAAAGAATCTACTGTCCTGTGTGTTATCATTCGTGTGTTTTTTTATTTTCTTTATGCTGCTTAGTGTTGAAAATAGTGATGATTGACTAACAATGCCTCGCTTTGTCGTTGATTATGCCATATGCTATCAATTTGCTCAATGTACAACATGTTTTGTTTTGAGTCAGAACTCTTTAAAATGTCAGAAGCAGAAGAAAAGACTTTTTCTCTGGCACATGTTCTGCAGCAGACTCGAATCACCCTTCATTAAGCACTCCCATTATAGACCGAGAATGTCCGTGACCTTTCAGAACGCTGTAAAGCAAAGCCTCAAAGATTCACCGAGGCTGTGGCAGAGAGACTGTACTGCAGAGACAAGTGAAAGTGAATCTGTAACACTTGTATGTATTCCATAAATGGCTCTCACCTGGTTCACTCTGACCTTCATTCTTCAGTAGTTTGCACATGTATCTAAAAAAATTGGATTGTTAATGAAAAGTTGATTTATTTTAGTTATCTAAATCAAAAAGAAAAAGTTGTTTACAGATACATTATGTACAGTAATATTCCATGTTCTGTTTCTGTTAACTTTTAGCTGATGAGAAAAGAAAATATGATTATTATGTAGGACCACTTAAAGTTTTTAATACTGAAATCAACTTGTTGACAATATTCTATTGTCACGCTGCCCTATTCACTCCTCATTGTCTGCACCTGTCCAATCAACCACACCTGATCCTACTCACCTCCTGCCTTTAAAACCCATCACTTCCTTTCACTCAGTGCTGGATCATTATTGATGTCTAGTGTGCCTTCCCTGTTGTCTCGTTCCTGCCCGATGTCCAGTCTCTCCGTTCCTGCTGTCTCTCTCCTCATCATCACCTCCACCTTTAATAAACATCCTGTACTTCCTCAGCGTCTTCGTTTGGGTCCATACTCCACACACATCCCTGACATCTATATTTTCTCTATAGGGTTTAGGTCAAGTCTGTGTGCAGGTCAGTAATGCTCAGTCAGTGCTCAGTCAAATTATTGCCTTAATCCAACTTTGGCACCCCCCCCCCTTTTTCAGAAGTTACGAGACTGCGGAAGCGGGAATAACAACACCGGTGTGACAACAACATAGTGGCAACAGCAGGTGTAACACAATCAAACAGTACAGTAAGCAAGTACAGTACGTACAAATGTACTGTGCTGCGGCATAGTCGTCGTCGTCCAATTCTCTGCTCAGTGTGCATTTGCTGCTTTTACTACGTCTGCTTCACTGTCGCCAACCGGAAAAATGCCAATGTGAAAGGGCACATGTTGCCACCTACTGTCGCGGAGTCAAACGCACTTCATTCAATAGTTCGATTCTGAGTGACATTTAAACTGGGATAAAGGCTTTCATTCTGATTAAGCTCTTAGCTCGATTTTTGCCATAGCTTGATTTAGATAGGCCTTTTGTGGCTTATCCTGCTTGTAGAAAGTGTCAATGACTGTGTCTTAGAAAATGGTCAAGACAGAGGTCTTCCTCATGATTGTGTAGACTCTAACATTTCAGTATGGAAAAATCCTAGAGTTGACCAATTTAAAATATTACAATTGATTAACCCCTTAACATTCCTGAAATTTTCGCCCTACATTTTAAAAAAACACATAACCAAATTAAAATTAAAGCTGTTCCTGAACCATTTTGAGTAGAGACATGGCTGAGATCTCTTTGAAAAGAAACCGTCCTGAAATTCCTCCCAGAACAGTGATAACCAGTGCTGTTGTTACCAAGTAACATGATTTTTAATACACTGGAAAAGATTAAATTAATTAGAACTGTTTCCTTAATTGGCATAAATCATTGGAATCACAAGACTCTTAACTTTCTAATGATATAAAATATGTATAAGTTCATAGAGGTTAAAAGTCAGAAGATCAGTGGATTTAAACCCAGAAGTAGGACGGGCCCACTGGTTGGCCCTAGGAACGCTAATGGGTTAAAAATGCAAATGGTGAAAATGGCAAATGTCCCAAATCCCCAAGTACCGATGTTCTTCCTGTGATCTCACACTCTTTTTTGCCTTTCTGCTTTGTGTTTGCCGACTCACTTTGAGTAGGTGTAGCATTGTCAATGCTTATAGTCAATGCAGTGTCAAATCTGGGTGGTATGTAGGAGTCTGGATGCTTCCAGAGGGGTGGATAAAGATGACATAATTTCTATCACATCGGCTTGGTGTTTAGACAAAGGTTAGCATTGTCGGAGTATGAGTTCACCCATACAGAATAAAGTGTAAGGCCAGAGTTTCTTCAGTATAAAAGGTTTTGGGTGGTAAAATTGGAGCGCTTCGTTTCTTTTAATTGCGTTTCAGGTTGGTGAAGTTGCAATGTTGCAGAAAGATTACATAAGTTCTTCAACTTCTTTCTCTTTAGTGAGAGACATTAGAACTTGATGATAAAGCAAAGGGTTGGCAAAGGTGCAGTGTTGGCCCCTGGAACTTTGTATATACCATAGAGGCAAGAGACAAGACTTGCGGGTCAAAAGCATAATTATATGTGTAACATATAAAAAAACAAAACATCAACATCAATTCAATTCACCTTTATTGTCATTGCACCTTGTACAACGGAATTTGCAGTACACTGTGAATAAGAAATACAAAACAAAAAAAGACTTAAAAACTTAAACACACACACATGCATACCCATAAAAACAACATAAAAACAAAATTTCAGTGTCCTTAATAAATAGAATAATCAAAGTTGCTGATGTGGTGCAGTAGGAGAGCCCAGTTTCATCAAGTTCAATTCAGTGATAGCTCTTGGTACAAAACAGTTTTTCAGTCTGGGGGTAGATGCTTTTACTGCTCTTTAAACGTCCAGATGATAGCAGAACGAAGAAGCGGTGGCAGGGGTGAGCTTTGGAGGAAGCGTGTTTTGAAGATGTCCTCCAGAGATTTCAATGGTAATCTGACAATCTTTTGAGATGTGTTGATGACTCTTTGGAGACTCTTTTAATCCACTTCTGTGCAGTTGGCATACCAAGATGTTCAGCAGTACAGTATGTCAAGATGCTTTCATCGCAGCAGCGGTAAAAGGCATTCAGTATCTCTGCCGCAAGGCTGTTTTTTCTTAATGTCTGCTAAAGATAGAGCTGCTTTTGGGCCTTTTTAACCAGGGCAGTGGAATGTTTCGTCCATGTAAGCTCATCGGTGATGGACATCCCCGGTAGTTTAAAGCTGGGAACTCTTTCAACTTTGTCTCCTTTGATTTTTAGGTGAGTGGATGCCGCCCTGTCTCCTGAAGTCAGTTAGTAATTCTTTAGTTTTTTTGGTGTTCAGTATTAAATTGTTTGCTGAACACCATCCCACCAGTCTGTCTAGTTTATCTGTCTGTGGGTGGTTGATAAGGAAATCCTTGAGCCACATATGCAAAATATTGCTGTAGTAAAATGGTAGATGTACTTAGGGAGAATGTCAGATGTAGAAACTTCATCATTCTTTGACTTTGATGGGTCATCCATTTGTCTTTTGCAGGTACAGATTTGTTATCCAGTGGTCTCAAACTACACATTTGTCATTCACAAGATTTTGGTGAACAAGAAACCTTCTTAGCCAGAATGTCAAAAGACTTGTGTTTACTTTTTTTTTTTTCTCACCAGCCTATGCTTTAGAATGAGCAACAAACTAGAACTTTTGTGATATCAGGATTATGTCATGGACCAACTAAATGATTAAATGACTGGGACTCTTGTGTCATATTCCAAGGTAAAGCCCTCTGCGAAACCGGGGCGTTGGGGCTGTGGCTTATTCTGGGGAGGGGGGAGAGAACACTCTTTTTATTTAACCCTGTAGAGTTTTTCGTTCTGTTGGCAGTATCTTACATACTTCTGGGTCTTTTTATTACACCTTTGCTTTGTACTTATAAATATTATACATCGTTTGAAATCTGAGATTCTTGTGATCGGGGGTGAGCTGGCCATAAGCTGGTCTGTTTTAGAACCAGTTGCCTGAACGTTTGTTTTTGTACTCCAAAAGCAGCCATGGTAGAGTCACATAATGCTGCTGTGTGTCTGCTTGTGTATGTGAGTGAGGCTTCTTCCTTTATAGAAGATCTTTGTAAGCACTACTGATGCTGTTGCATATATCAAAGTATCTTCTTTACTGCCTCCAAAAGTCCAGATTAATAGCGTACAGCAGCCTCTGCTAGTGGTCTTCTTGTCAATACATTGCAAGGCTGCAACTTAATGTACATTGGTGTTCTAATCTGTCTTGGTAGCTGATACCTGAATGGGCGCCGAGCTTGACCCTGCATATACAAAGTCAACCCTGTTCCCAATGCAGGTTGGACTCTACTATACTCTGGTTTGCCCCTAAGTCTTTGATACATAAGATACTTGTAGAGATCATGGATTTCAAAAACCCTTTCAGGTTGAATCAGAAAGAAGAATCAGAATTATCCATCCATCCATTATCTGTACCCATCCATCCTATTGCGGGGTTGCGGGAGGGCTGGTGCCTATCTCCAGCAGTCACGGGGCGAGGCGGGATACGTCCTGGATAGGTTGCCAGTCCATCGCAGACATACAGGACAAACAACCATGCACACACACAATCAAACCTAAGGGGAATTAAGAGAGACCAATTCACCTAAGAGTCATAACATAACAGTCATGCAGTAGTACCCGGAGAGAACCCACGCATGCACAGGGAGAGCATGCAAACTCCATGCATGGGATTCGAACCCAGGACCTTCTTGCTGCAAGCCAACAGTGCTACCAACTGCGCCACTGTGGAGCTGAATCAGATTCACAAAGGTTTTATTGCCATATGTGTGAACAGGTTCACAACATTAGGAAATTGCTGCGGTACTTTGTGCAAACATAAGATAAACACTTCTAAGCATCCAATAAAGAAAAAATAAAAATAAAATCGGGTGAACAGATTAATATATACATGGTTGCAGGTTATGATCAGTGAAAAATCAGACAGGTATCAAAACACAACACAGGGTCATGTGACTGAAACAGAGCGGGTGGTGGAAACAGTCTTAGGGTTATTGGTTTGGAAAACCTCAAGGTTTCCTCATTGCTTTTTGCAGATGATGTAGTAATATTGGCATCTCCAGCCCATAACACTCTGCATGCTCTTTGGTGTTTTGCAGCCAAGCTTGAAGCGATGGGATGAAAGTCAGTTCCTGTAAGTCTGAAGCTATGATTTTCAACCTGAAAAAGATGGATTTCTCACTGTTTGGAGTCAGGGTTTGCCTAATGTGGAGGAGTGCAAGTATCTTTTCTACAAGTGATAGTCATGTGATTGGAATGCCTACTGAGAGCCTCCTTTTCAAGGTTTCCAGGCACATCTCAGTTGGAGGAGACCCCAGGTCAAATTAAGAACATGTTGGAAATTTGCTTAGAGGCTCATTGGGGAAATAAATGTCTGGGTTTCCCTCACAAAGGTCCCCTATGACTTGATCTGAGACTTAGCAGAAGGTGTTGGATGTAGGACTGTTGTTCAGGCTTTACAGTTTTCTTAAATATTTTACTCTCCTATATTCCCAGAAATTGATTTCAATATCATTAACATTTACTCTGCCTCTGATAACTCTTATCTTAAGGTAGCTGCAAGTCTTGAAGAACAAGCCTTTGCTGAGGCCTGGGGGGGGAAGGCCAAGGAAGTATTCTCTATGGACATTCTGAACTCACTTCCTCCAAAAGACAAGAAGCTAATTGAGAAGATCATGTCACTGGGAGCTGCCAACCTTCCACAGGCTGAACGAGAAGAGGTTCAGTACTTTTTTTTATATCCTAAAGGCATAAAGACAATGAGTTGCAAAGATTAATGTCCCATGTAGCCATTGAATTTACAGAACCTGCTCTTCTTTTATCTTGTTTGTAGTATAACACCATCCTAAGCACCATGGACAGTATTTATTCAACAGCTAAGGTGTACCCACAGCCAAACATAAGCTGGAGTCTGGAACCTGGTGAGTAAATATAGCCAGTAGTTTTTAAGGGGCAAGATCCATGAATTGTATAAATGTTAGCAGTTTACCACAGGAAACAAAGACCTCTCCATGAGGGGAAATCTTGTATTCAAAACAGTTGTAAGCGCTTGAGATTTTATCAGTTTTTGGAAGCAACAGGATGGGCATAATTTCTTAAGAATTTCAAGAGGAAGTTTTGAGGATGTATTGAGAGTGCTATGTGGAACCCTTAAGAATCAGCATGGCTTAGAAGCTACAAGCGTTCACTGAGAACAATGGTCTTTTGCATTTGTCAGCTACAACTGCTTAATGCATTTGTGAAGAAATGCTTACCAGCTCGTAAAAAGAGAGAGTGGAAAAAACAATCACCTTGGAGAATTGCTTGTAAACTGCAATTAGGTCATTACTGTGGTGGTACATCCACAATGTTTCCTACTCTCTCTATTATAGAAGCCATCATCAGTGTAGATGGGGTCACATAAATCACACATCAACTTTGACGCTTTTTCTCCACCTTAGATCTTTGGAAGAGATATTTGAACTATTTCCTGATATTGTCAGAGCTCTAAATTAATCTCCCAGATAAGGATCATGTGATCCTCTTGAGGAGCAGGAAGTTATACACACAACAATGCATCATGATGAATACAGGAAACTTTGCACCTTTTCCCTTTGAGTTGCTTGATTAATTGAAGTTGGCTTTCCTGTGTCCATTTAACTAAAGGGAAATTGTCCTTTGTCTCAAAGAACTCACAGAAATTTTGGCCACCTCCAGGAGTTACAAGAAGTTACTGTTTGCCTGGGAAGGCTGGCACAATGCATCAGGTGTGCCTCTTAAGGAGCACTATCCAAGGTTTGTGGAGCTCAGCAATAAAGCCTCTAAAGCCGACGGTAAGAACTGTAATTTGACTCTGAATAAAATGGCAAAAGCTGAAGATATAAATGTCACACACTATAACATGTGAAAACTGAACTTATTCATAGGCTTTGATGACACTGGGGCTGATTGGCGCTCTTGGTATGAGACGGAAACCTTTCAGGAGGATTTAGAAAGGCTCTACAAGACTATTGAACCGCTCTATCTTAACCTGCATGCCTTTGTGCGACGCAAGCTCTACAACTTCTATGGACCAAAATATATAAACCTAAAAGGACCTATCCCTGCTCACCTGTTGGGTAAGAGGCAGACAGCTACCACAATAAATGCATGCATTATTCACCTTCTGGGTTTTCTTCAAAACAGATAAGTTGAAGAGGTCAGCTTTGCTTAGTTCTGCTATAAATGACGGAGATTGCAGACACTAGATTCTACCACCATGCAGGGTTTGGCAATAAAAGGGTCTGATTTGGAAAGTAACAGACTGCTATAGCCCAGTAACAAGATACATACCCTTCATGGTCAATTAACTTTCTACTAATTGGCATTGAAGGAAATGCCTTCATGCAGGGTCTCTCACAGTAAATCAGAATGTCTTTTTAAGTATGTTTCCATCCTGACTCTCAGGAAATATGTGGGCCCAGACGTGGAATAATATTTACGATATGATGATCCCATTTCCTGACAAACCCAACCTGGATGTGACCAATGAGATGGTCAGACAGGTGTGTATGAAGGATGGCCTTTATCCTATTGTTATGGCCTAGAAAGATAAAAAAAAACGATCAACTGTTGATTACATATGTCTATATTTTTAAACGGCATTGGTCTTTACAGGGCTACAATGCCACACACATGTTCCGTGTGGCTGAGGAGTTCTTCACCTCTCTGGGATTAAAGGAGATGCCCCCAGAGTTCTGGGAAGGCTCGATGCTTGTTAAGCCTGATGATCGGGAGGTTGTGTGCCATGCTTCTGCCTGGGACTTTTACAACCGCAAAGACTTCAGGTAGAATACCTTTTTGATGTTCTCTATAGCCTTGTTTCCACTGAGCGGAACGATGCGGCTCGGTCCGGTGCACTATTGCGTAATTCTGACTTTTCATGGGAGCGTTTCCACTGCCTACTGAACTCTCCTTGAGCAGGTGGGGTTTACCCTGAACGTTTTTGTGGCGTCATACTGAAGGGACGAGGAAGTTGGTGACGTGCGAAATACACAGAAGAAGAGGAGGAAGAAGAAACAACAACAATGGAGTCCATCCAGCAGCTCATTGTTGTCTTTCTTGCTTTTTGTTTTTTTCTTTACACAAATACGACCGCTGTATTTAATAAAAGGCTCCGTGCAGAACAGAGGACCGGTGTGTAAAGTTGTCGCGGGGGTGACGTTTAAACTTACTCCAGTATTTATGAGTTCACCCAATCAAAGGACTGTGTTATGTGACTCCAGTAGCTCCATTGTCCTGTAGACCTACACCTGAAGGGGGACCATTAATGGACCGGTAACCGTCCTGCTGTATGGGCCGCTTTTACAGTGGAAACAGACAAAAAGGGGGACCGGACCCTAACCCTCAGTGGAAACCAGGCATAAGTGTCTGCTCTATAAAACACATACTATAGTTAATAACAGTACAGCTCAACCTGTAAATTACTGTCCACGTTTCATCCTCTTCAGGATTAAGCAGTGCACCACAGTGACGATGGAGCAGCTCTTCACTGTACACCATGAGATGGGCCACATCCAGTATTACCTGCAGTACATGGATCAGCCTGTGGGCTACCGTCGTGGAGCCAACCCTGGTTTCCATGAAGCCATCGGGGACGTTATGTCCCTTTCAGTTTCAACACCTAAGCACCTTCATGAGATCAACCTGCTGGAATCTGTGACCTCTGACACTGGTAATGACAACCGAACAGCCTCAAGTTCAAGAGTTGTGGACTAAGAGTAATGTCTTCATTGGAATTAAAATTGGGAAAATTATTTATATACATCAGAGATGAATCCAGGATTTTTACATTTCCAGAAACTGACCTGAACTTCCTGTTGAAGACTGCTCTGGAGAAGATAGCCTTCCTTCCCTTCGGCTACCTCATCGACCTCTGGAGATGGGGCATGTTTAGTGGCAGCACCCCTCCAGAGAAGTACAACTCAGACTGGTGGTATCTCAGGTAGGACTAAATGCAAACAGAGCTCTTAATCAAAATCTAAAAAGTCAGGTTGGAGAAATACAATGTTAAGGGAAGAACAGAGACTAAGAACATTTGAACAGTCTTTCTTATTTTGAATATTCAATCCAGTTCAGCATCTCCTTAACTCTGGTTTTCACAGAACAAAGTACCAAGGCATTTGCCCACCTACCAGACGAACAGAGGAACACTTTGATCCTGGGGCAAAGTACCATATCCCTGGAAACACGCCATACATCAGGTAGACCTCTTCCAACATTTACAATTTTAATAAAGTACGTCTTGTCGGAAAGGTGGTGTAGCAAAACAGATAGTAACATATATTAATTAAAGACAATATGGTTGAAATCCAGAAAAAGTACAGACTGGAGTAATTCTACTACATCATAACCAAAACAACAGTGCATTGCATTCAGATTCTTTGTAATTGAACAACACAAAGCGGTGGATAATTGTGAAGTGGAAGCTGCATGGTTCTCAAAGATGTTCAAAAAAAAAAAAAAACTGAAACGGCATCATGAAGACCAAGGAACACAGCAGATGGGCCAGAAATAAAACTGTGGACCTTTTTAAAACAGACGGAGGTTGTAAAACAATGCCTCAGGTCTGATAATGGATGGACAGCCCAAACATGGTTGTGTATTTAAACTAGCAGGATGGACAAGGAGGATTAATTTAATTCCTCAGAGAAACAGTTGGGGCTCCCATGGTAACTCAGGAGGAGCTGCAGAGATCCACCACCCAAAAGCATCTGAGGATTACCTTTTGTCACACCTTTCACAAATATGACCTTCACTGAAGAGTGGCAAGAAGAAAGCCGTTATTGAAAGAAATCTATTAGCAATGTTGCAGTTTACCACAGGCTCTGTCAGGCAGTGTCCTCAGGCAGTGTCCTCCACACTTGATTGTTGTAACCTGTTAATCACCCAATCATTTAAGTGAAGTTTGTGTGACATGGAGAAAGTCCATAAACATGCAGGACAGTAGGCCCTGAAGACCAGCGTTGGAGACCACCGCTGTAAGGGACATGAGAAATGTTTGGAAGGATATGCTCTGACCAAATCAGACTTTGTTTTGCTTGTTTGTTTGTTTTTTAGTCTAGATAGAAAATTGTATGTGTGGTATAAAACTAAAATTGCCTATCCAAAACACCATGCAAAAATAAGATCACGTTGGTGGCAGCATCATTCTGTGGGGATGCTTTTTAAGAAATGGGGAAGCTGGTTGGAGCTGATGAGAAGGTCTCTCACTTTACATTTTGAGTGATCTTGGGAGACCAGTTAAGAGTCTTTTTAAAAGACTTGAGAGGTTGGGGTTGAGGTTCACTTTCCAGCAGGACAACAGAGAACCTCAAATTGAGAACCTGTATCAGGACTCAGAAATTGGTGTTAATATATGCTCTGGCTCCAATTAATGTGAGGATCTTTTTTTGCAAAAAGGAATGGGCTAACATTCTATCTCTACTTTCATACAGCCCTATTCATGAGGATAAACTGATTCCAGTAAGACTGAAAAGCCAAGGACAGAAAATAATGCTATTGTCTATAGTTTTGTTTTGTTGCCTTGAATCAAGCACTTAAGGAAGCCTGTTGCAAAAGCAGAGGCCATTTAAGGGTCCAACCACTGGTTTGTTTTGGAAAATGGGGAATATAAGGCTTTTGTACAACCTACAAAGTGGATAATTCAAACCATCTTATGAATGTGGTTTTAATAAAGCAATATTCTTTCCGTTGCAGATACTTTGTTAGCTTCATCCTGCAGTTCCAGTTTCATGAAAAACTCTGCGAGGCAGCCAAGCACACTGGGCCTCTGCACACATGCGACATCTACCGTTCTACAGAAGCTGGAGACATTCTGAGGTAAGAGTCATGTCTTAATTGCACAACATGAGTAGTGCACAGTTCTGAAAAATGAAACATGCTATGTATTTTCCTCCTTCCACAGAAAGGTTCTTGAGGCAGGTTCCTCTAAACCTTGGCCTGACGTCCTCCATGAGGCAATAGGCACAAATAAGATGGATGCCACCTCTCTTATGAAATACTTTGACCCCATAATCAAGTGGCTGGAAGAACAAAATGTGAACGAGACCCTGGGATGGCCCGAATTCAATTGGGTTCCCCCCATACCTGATGGCTACCCTGGAGATATTGGTAATGCTAAACTACCAGGCACAGTAAAAGTCCATAGATATAGACTTAAAAATATTTACTTAAACTACTATAGCTTTACTAAAGTCTCAGTTGAACACGATTCTCCTCATTTGCACAGACAAGAATACAGATGAGCTTCATGCAAAGCAATTTCTGGAGGAATATAACAGTACAGCTGAAACAGTATGGAATGCCTATACCGAGGCCTCCTGGAAGTACAACACAGACATCAATGAAGCTAATAATGAGGAACTGGTAAGGAAAAATCTTCAAGGATTCACTGGAAGCCACAAGTTTATCTCAGCAGCTGTGCTACAGTAGTCATCTTCAGTGCATGCTAACATGGATTGTCAGCTTTATGTTGAATCATTGACTAGCCCAACAGTCACTGTATGTGTTACACCCTGGTACTGTATTGGACTCAACAGGAACCGGGAGCTATCAAAAATAACACTCAGACATGATGCTTCATCTGCAGCAGCTCTAGCAAAACTGAGGCACGCACAGAACCCTCCCCCTCCCCTTTCCCAATCACTGCAGTCATGACTTTGGTGACTGTATTTTGATTTCCAAAAAAGAGGACACATGGCCCTGAAACACTTTCAGGAGTGAGCCAAGACTTTGATTTGAACATATTTAAAGCGTGCATTCTCTATGTGGATATAAATAATAGTTCAATAAGCAACTTCAGATAGGCTTTCACAAATCAACAAGTACAAAAATGACCTTAAAATCTCTGGAAATAAATAATAGTAGAAACAATAAACTCTTTTGTTTTAGAAAATTAACCTGTAACAATAAAAGCTCACACTTTAAGTCATACAGGACATAAATTAAACAAAAATCTAAAATCAAGTGGTAACACTGTACAATAAGGATCACACAATTTGCTTACCTACTGAGGTACTATTGAGGAACAAATCAGGGACTAATGATTCATTAATGATTACCTAAGCTTCACACCCACCCCACATCAGATTTATTAGCTAATGATTACTTAATGGTTGGTCAGTCATAGAATTAGTGGATACCTAATCAGGAACTAATGACTCATCAATGATTGACCTGCTGATGGTTCATCATATATTCCTTAATGGTGAGTATTGTAGCTCTTTTCCAGTGAGGAGGTCAGATCAGTCAGCTCGACAATGGTAACATATTGGTAAAAACTCCTTTTTCCTATTTGCTTAAAGACTTATCTTGTTCAGTAGTAGTTCTGCAGGACTAAAGTACAGTTGAAACTCACAACGACTAATGAATCATTACCTCATCAGTAACTTACGACTAGTTAAGCTTTTTGTGGCCCCTGAAGAAAAATAAAAACTCATAACTAACGAATCATGACCTCATTAGTAACTTACCATTAAAAAATTTGAATAAGCTATGGTGCATTTGCGATTTTTTAAAACCATTTTCTTTTCAATATAATAATAAAAGTGAAAATAGGCAGTCTCACAAAGGCAATAATCAAAAACGTGTATACTCCAGTCTTGTTGAACAGTACACCACACATTTGTCTATAGGTATATATTTTGCGGTTTGTCCGTAAAGCTTGCCCTTTGACATCATGTAAACAGCAGCGGCTCGGTGTTGTGCTGCTGCCGTTCCACCAATGAACGGATCAGAACCACCCACTAGGCAGCAGCTCGGGGAGGACGTCAGATGAGAGAAAGGCTGTCTATCTCATGCATCGCACCAGTCTGTGCGATGCATCTTTTGGTCCTCTGAAAAATGATGAAAACCCAGATGTACGAATGCCCCGGACAGCACGTAAAAAGTGGACATGTCAGGGGAAAAAGGAGGATGTTTGGTCACCCTAGGGTTGACCAGTCAGATGGCTGAATAATTCCTTAGACATAATCTACACATCATTGATCCTTTTAACCTCTTTTGCATGAACTGATGTCATTTCAGAAAGTTATTCTTTTTCACAGGTGTTAGGAGTATCAGAAGCAGTAAATTACTCTTATTAAATATGTCGATTACATGTGCATTAGTCTACTCAATAAATGACCATCTAACATTCATGTATTGTTGCATCCTTTGACTGTAACCAATCTATTCTTCAGTTTGAATGATTAGAGTGGGGTAACCAAGTCTTCGTTCTTCTTCTGCAGCTTAAGAAGAACTTGGAGATGGCAGCTCACACCCTGGAATACGGACTGAAGGCTCGCCAGTACGACACCGCCGACTTCCAGGACACCTCAGTCAAACGGATCCTTCAAAAACTCAGTGACATTGAGAGGGCCGCGCTGTCCACTGCAGAACTGGAAGAGGTGGGAGTAGAATGGCTTTCAGCTTGCCTGTGTATTATGTTGGAAATACATCTAGTGCTCTTTAAAAGCATTTTCTTAAACGTTCTTTTTTTTGGCTTAGTTTTGTCACACTTAAATGTAATCACACAAATTTCTGTTTCAGATGACAGTTGATACAAGATCGCGTTTTGAAATCGTTTTATATTTATTAAAGGGAGAAAGCTATCCAAACCCACCCCATCCGATGTGTGTAAAAAGCGATTTCCACCCCAAAAATATGTGGTTTTGCTATTAGCTGCAACAACTGCCATAAAGCATTTGTGATAACCAAGTGTCTCATATCACTGTGGAGGAGTGACAGTTCAAGGTCTTGCCAAAGCATTGCAATCGGATTTAGGCCCGTCCAAAATTCTTTTTTTAACTATTTAGAGATGGACTTGGTGGTGTGTTTTGGACCATTGTTCTGCTGCACAGCTTAAGTATGCTTGAACAATCACGACATGCGGTCCAGCCAGTCATATGTCCGTCCCCCTGTTTAACTGTCAGTATGAAGTTCTCTCTAAAATAAGTCTGTTTTATATCAGATTTAACGAGACAGAGATGTACTCTTGTCTCATCAGTCAACAGAATATTTTCTCAGAAGTCCTGGTCATTATCAAGATGTTATTTGGCCAGTGTGAGACATGCCTTTGTGTTGTTTTTTGGTAAGCATTGGTTTTTATCTTGGAACTCTTTAATCAGACCCCTTATTGTTGACTTAATAAAACTGACATTAACAGGGGAAAGTGGGCCTGCTGTGTTTTAGATGTTCTGGGTTACTTTGTGAACTCCTGGTTGACTCGTGTGTGTGTGTGTGTGTGTGTGTGTGTGTGTGTGTGTGTGTGTGTGTGTGTGTGTGTGTGTGTGTGTGTGTGTGTGTGTGTGTGTGTGTGTGTGCTCTAGGAGTCATTTTGGTAAGTCTGCCACTCTTGGCAAAAATAGAACATCTGTGTTCCATATTTTGTCAATTTGTGGATTATGGTTCTCACTGGTTCGTTGGTCACCCAAAGCTTAAGAAATGGATATGTAACCCTTTCCAGATGAATGGGTGTAAATGACTTTTACTCCCCGTTTTGGAGTTTTGTTTTTAAACATCCTACTTTTTGAGCTCTTTAAGTCTGTCAGACAAATTCTGTTTAAGGAATTTCTTCATTGTACAGGTCTGACAGCAATCAGGTCTGGTGTGGCTGGTGATATTGAACTTTGTTTTCCTATCTGTTTAATGAATTTAAAAAGAAAAAGCTCAGTTACTTTTTCACAAAGAGCTAAGTTGGTTTGAACACAATTTTCTCAAGTCATTTCTGTTTTCCCATAAACAACCTTAAGGTAACAGTGTGCGTTAAACATTTTAAACTCAGTAAAGGGTGCCAGTGCTTGGTTTTCAAGTTGAAGCTTTTTTATTTGGTGTAACACTTGGAAAGCATTTACTTTAGTGCTTTAGTGAAGGTTTTATGAAGTCCACAGTGATTGTTAAGAGAAGAAGTAGAACAAAGGAATCTATAGCTAGGCTTATGCAGCAAAGACTTTCCAAATTATGCAAAAATGTGTGTTCAAATTTAAAGCTGCAGTAGGTAACTTGAATAGAAGTAACTTTTTGTGATATTTCTTAAAACTGTCCATATGTCCTGAAAGTAGGAAATGAGATTTCTAATCTGGTAAAAAAGAAAAAGCAGCTCAATTGGTCACGCCTACAGCCCCTACTGCGATTTGCTAGAATCCACCGCTCCCGGTAGAAAACAGCCAATCAGAGCCAGAGCAGCATCTGAAGGAGTGTCTGACATCTGTCTATCACTCCTCACACACACCGTGACCCGCCCCTCGCTCCGCTACGCAACCGGCTGCAACAGCCACCTAAACAGAAACTGCCCGTACAGCCGCTGCCAACAAAGAGAAGATGACCGAGGAGGACAAAAAAGCTAAGAAGAAAGAAGTTGACCGAGCCCGAGATAAAACGAGGGTAAATATTGGCGTAGCCTTTGAGAGGTGGAGGGAGCTACGGGACCTGAAAGCGTTTAAAACCGATTCCGAGTTGGCAAGGTTTCTGCTTGACAGGTAATTACCCTCGCTTGATTAATATTTGTTTTTTGTTTTTTTTTGGTGGTGGTGTTACAGTAAACCTCCACAGCGCGTGCGATCATCCGTACACTCACAGCTAATGTTGTCATATGTGGTTTACTGTAAGGAAATATTCACGAAAGTTTGTTCTCTAAGTTGCGTCAGCTGATTATCTTTGGCAGTTGTTACGCCAGTAGCGCAGCCGAAGGAGGGAGGAGGGCATTAGAGGCGGGGCTTGAGTGCATCGGAGAGGGAGGGGGAGTGATGGGAAGCTTGTTTGGGTTGAAATTTTCAAGCAAAGTCTGCTCTCCTCTCTGAGTTACCAACTGCAGCTCTAACTGAACTTGTTGATGCTTGCTGAAACATGTGGTCAAAGCTTAATATGCTTGGGAAAATGAAACCAAAGTTCTGTTTCCATCAAAATACAGCACAAGCAAACGATAAAAATGTGTCCAGATTTATAGGAATGCCATTGATACAAGTGTTACTTTATAAATTCTTTTTTTTTATTATAGCTAACCACGACTAGAAACATAAGCCTTAAAATCTATGCACAAAGTAATCTGAAAACCACCATCAGCTTGTTTTACTTCTGGTTCTCCTAAAAACAAGAACATAAAAACAAAACAAGAATTTTGAAGTTTTATCCTTTTTTTTTGCAGTACAACACTCTTCTGTCTAGTATGGAGACCAAATATAGTGTGGCTCAGGTTTGCAGGACAGATGACACATGTCATCCATTGGATCCAGGTAAAGTTAAAGAATCTTTTAACTTAATTCGATTTATTTCAGATGTTAATTGTTTAGTTTAAGTGTAGTTTAGAACTATTTAGCTAATCACTGCAAGTTGTAATAAAAAAAAAAACTGGTTTCAGATCTCCAGAAAATCATGGCAGAGTCCAGGGATTATGATGAACTATTGTTTGCCTGGAAAGGATGGAGAGACGCCGCTGGCAAAGTAATTCGTGAAGATTATAAAAGATATGTTGAACTGGCCAATAAAGCTGCCACACTCAATGGTATGACATCTGGATTCAATTTTACCCTACATGTACAATTCCCCCATTCTCTTTCCAGCAGGAAATGTTTTACAGGTTGCCCTTAAGGCAGGAAATTTCATTTAAATGAATGCTGACAAATACAAGTAATGGGTGTATATATAATATTAGACTGGTATCTTATATCTTGTCCCTTCACAACCTGGAACACACCTCAAACATTTGGACTTTTTACTGCATAAAAGCGTTTAACTGCAGTTGTTAACAGCGATTGCTACGTTTGTTTTAGTGGCACTGCTAAAACTAGACAATTAAATTGTAAGCTCAATTTTCCCATGGTTTTACTGTTCTTTACAAGTAATGTCTGCTGTTAGCAGTCGTGCTAAAAACAAAGTAGATTATACCCGTTGTCAGTTCTGGGCTTTTAATGCAGACTTGCGCAAGCTTCCTTTAGTTTCAATTGTTTTTACAAACAAACATTTCAGATTCCACAATGCCGTTAATTGTTTAAAAAATTGAATTATTGATAAATGTTTCTGTAAAAGGGAAAGGACATAGCTAACTTCTTATCAGAACATGTCACAAAGAAATTATCCAGCATTTTCTACATAGGGAAACATGCCAATTGTGCCGAGTTAACACCAGCTATGTTAGTTTGACACAAATTGTGGAAATGCTAGTGCTATTTGGCAGCTGGAAAATACCTATGTTGTAAGGATCCAAATAAATTCCAGATAAATTCATAATTATGCATGTTTTTTCTGCGTTTTTCCTAAAGTAAGCTAGCTTAAGCTTTATATTTATACTATTGAAAGCACAGACGTAATTAAAAGACCCTTTTACAAAAGAATTTATTTGGAATTGAAAAGTTTAGTGGTCATAACATTTTACATGGCTTGTGAAAAATGGGGAAACAAAAGTTATTTTGGCTAAAAGTTTGCTAGCCCACTCTAACTGGGTACAAAACAATTTAGAGGGAACATAATTTCTGTTTTCCATCCTATATTTTAAAACATACATACATTCATTTAAGTATTATTAATTATTTGGCAACTGGTATCTTGTTCATTTATTTTTTGCTAGTCCATATGACCCTAAGTTACATGTTATATATTATTTACTAGATGTTAACATAAAGCATACTTCAGTCTTTGTGCTAAAGTAAGTTGGCTTAAGCTTTGTATTTACAGTATGGAAAGGAGAGTAGGAACCTTTTTTGCAACACTTTTCCCAAAAAATGCCATATTTGTTGATTAAAAACTGCTTTAACAGTGTTTTTAACATGGCTTGTGGTGAACATATAAATGCATAAAATCCCTGAACTTTAAGAGAATGTATTTTTTGTTTGCCATCCTATATTTAGACACTATATTTGAGTATATCTCATATTGATGAGAAACAACAAACACTACTTTTATGATTACATATTGGCTCAGATCAAATTGTTAGAAGCTACGGCTAATTACCAACTGGTGTCTTGTTTATAAAAATCTAAACTGTAATTAACTTTTGCATATGACCCTGAATCATACTGAGGAGGATCGTATACTGTCAAATTAATAACAGTAAGCAGAACAAGAATATCTGTTTATTCATATGTTCGACTTGTGCTAAAGTAAACTATATTTTCAGAGGGAAAGAGGTGTTTTCTGATAAGAGACTTTTTACAGTAGAATTGTTCTGCATTTGTTTTGTTCCTAAATGTTCTTCTGCTGCTGAAAACCCCAGCATTGAGCTTGTAAGAGTCCTTCAACAATTATTATATTGCTTTGGCAGCTCAAATAAATCTCAGTTGCAAGCAAATGGGTCCGACCATAACCCGCTCGACATGAGGAGGAATGTAGAAGAAAAGTGTGAGACAAAAGTGTCACTTCAAATACACCTGTGTTAACATCTGGTGCTTTTTACAGGTCATTCTGATAATGGGGCTTTCTGGCGGTCCCTGTATGAAACTCCTACCTTTGAGGAGGATCTGGAGGCTCTGTGGAAGGAGCTGGAGCCACTCTATCTAAACGTACATGCCTATGTTCGAAGGGCTCTTTACAAAAAGTATGGCTCAGATTACATCAACCTAAAGGGCCCCATTCCTGCTCATTTGTTGGGTAAGTGTAGAGTGTTTTGGTTGTAAACCGTACAATGCATCAGTAGATTGGGCTTTACACTTGCTTCATACTTTGATTGTAAGAGGGTTGACGGTAGAGATTAAAGTCAAGCACTGAAAGAAAAATCCCTCTCAGGTAGAATCCTAGGAATTTTAACACTATAGCCACAACTCTCCTTTTTATGTGGGAGCCAAGCCCATTCATATGCTGTCTTTGGCTGCAGATGCCTTTGGATTTAAGATAGATTACATTTTCTTTCAGAGGCATAAAGCGTGAGATTGTGTGTGACAGTTCCACACGGTTGGGGCTCAAACTGAGTCACAATCCCAAATCCCACTTGGTTAAACACTGACATAGCAGAGTGGCCTGCTTCGTTACCTCTTAGGCCTTCTAATATAAAGTACTACTGTTCTCCTTCAACATTTCAGGCAACATGTGGGCACAGACGTGGTCTGGAATCATGGATTTAGTCATGCCCTATCCAGATGCCACACAAGTCGATGCCACACCAGCTATGGTGGCGCAGGTAAATGAATGCATTAAATATCTAGAACTTAATAGTCATTACAATTCTCATAAAACTAACATAGTAACAAGGGGTGTAACGGTACACAAAAATCACGGTACGGTAAGTACTGGGGTTTTAAAGTCACGGGTTGATATGTTTTCTGTGCACTTTAATCAAGAAAAAAAGCAAATGTGCATATGACTATTTGTACAAAGAACATTTTTCCTGATTTCCTTTCTTTCAGTTCCTGAAATACATTTTATTTTACTATAACTTAAAAATGATTGGATTTAAAAACAATGAAATAAAACTGTACAAGCAAACATAGCCAGAGTAAAAAACAATATAACCACTTGAAAGCAGTGTTTATGTTTAGAAAACTTTGCTCATATTTATTACCTCTGCCAAGGAGGTTATGTTTTCGCCAGGGTTTGTTTGTTTGTCTGTCTGCCTGCTAGCAACATAACTCAAAAAGTTGTTGATGGATTTGGATGAAATTTGGATCACTGTCTGGGGGTGCTTTACTAGCTGAAGGATGCGTTCACTGACAAAGTTCTAGTTCCGCCCATCTTTGTTTTTCTTTTGTAGCTGTATTAGAAACCATTAATGTTCCCAAGATGCAGAGTTTAGTGATAGCTGGTCTTTTCTGTTTTCTTTTGGTGTCACCTTTTAAACTTGCGCTGCAGAATGTTGCACTGCACTCTGAGTTCCGTACAAAAACATTCTGTATGTGTTCAGGTAGAAAACAGCTATATTCGTTTTGACACACATGCAAACCGAACCGACAGGGCCTTACTGAAAAATACAAATACGAATACATGTATTATTACACCCTTAATAGTAACTAAGTAAACGAGTTTGTTTGTTGGTTCCTCCATACATTAAATCCTCTATCAAATTCCCAGTGAAATTGTAATCACCATAGTTTTTCTTGTTCAGCGCTGGAATGCCACCAAGATGTTTCAGGAATCAGACAGATTTTTTACCTCCCTGGGTCTTCTGCCAATGCCACAAGAGTTCTGGGACAAATCCATGCTGGAAAAGCCTTCTGACGGACGCCAGGTGGTTTGCCACGCCTCTGCCTGGGATTTCTATAACCGAAAGGACTTCAGGTTGAACTCATTTGTTTTATTTATTTTCCCCCACTGACTGGCTGTAAAGATTACATATTAGATCTATCAAACGTACATCTATAAGAATTAGCATTCAATTTAAATTGATCAAGCTGTAGATTTTTCTTTTTCTTTCAAGATCTCCTGCTAGAACAGCTTGCATGAGTCACTTACAGAATCATTAACAAAAGTCTAATTGATGGTGTGACCAGAGTTTTCTCAACCTTTTTGGAGTGTTGAATTGTAGCCCCTCCTCCACCTGTTGCTGACTACTGCTGTTCAGGTGGCTGAAAAAGTGCTCCTGAACTTTTTGTTCTAATTAAATTGAATTATTTCTGGTCAGAATGTCATATCAAGGAGCTAATTCATCAGCCTCATCAGGGTAGCACTGTTTTAATTCTACACGTGACACACAACAAGCAGCATGTCTTTAAAGCCACCCACTGCAGGCTAAATCCAAATAGTAGCTAACAAAAGCAAGTCTCCTGGTGTTACTCAATAAACTGCAGAATGCCAAGAACATTTGACATTCTTTGCAAAAAACACTTTAAAACTGCTACTAAATTAAGCTGCTGGTTAATATATAGTCAGATCTTATTCAACTCTGTGCATTAGAACCAAAATAAACATTAATATTTTAGGGAACATTAACTTAATTGTAAAAACAAATGTATTATTTAGATTATGTTCGGCATTCATATTTTTGTGTTAGTACCAGTGTTGTAGCTATAAGTCACCATCTCTCGAGTCTAAGTCCCATCCCAAGTCACATAGGATTAGTCCAAATCAAGTTGCTAGGTCCTACAGGTCAAGTTCAAGTCCAAGTCCCAAAACGAACCTTCCATTTCAAGTCAAGTCAAAAATAAGAGAGCAGAGTGTAGATTTTAAGGCTACAATAATGGCAGTCCATACATGCCTTACTTTATAAAAAAAAATGTACTCAATGTTCCCACGTTATCACCAAGCTAACACAGCAGTATGTGCAAAATAATAAAACAGACTCAAAATAAATGTGAAAACAATAAGACATGTCACTTGTACACTTACAAAGGCTTTGGGAAGTTGTTATTAAATTTGTCCAGGAATCTAACACAATATAACAAGTTAAAATCCGCATTGGCTATATACTAAATCCAACAATAGCAATTTCACATGTCCAAGTCGAAGTCTGAGTCCAAGGGGAAGTCATTGGCGTGCTGTTCGAGTCAAGTCACAAGTCCCTTTAAAGTGACTCGAGTACTCCATCCCTGATGACTACAGTGGCCAGGGCATTATCAAGGTTATCACACTGTGGGAATCTTATGCGTGTATGGAAAAACTAGCTGTGGGGTTATACTAGTTCCCTAATTCCCAAATTTTACTGCGATGGGACAAACTTTATTGTAATTAGAGCAGTCATTTTTCATCCCATGGAGGGACTAATAAAGGAGTTCCTTTCCTTTTTTTTTCTAATTTAAAGCTTTAAGGAATACATTTAAGAATCATTCTTGCGATCTTCTAACTGAAATGTTAAAACTGTAATTGTGTCCCTGCTTGTGTCTCCAGGATAAAACAGTGCACTGTTGTTACTATGGATGACTTGATTACTGTGCATCATGAGATGGGCCATGTACAGTACTTCCTGCAGTACAAAGATCAGCCCGTTTCGTTCCGCGATGGCGCCAACCCTGGCTTCCATGAAGCCATCGGAGACGTACTCGCACTGTCAGTCTCCACTCCCAAACATCTACAGAGCATCGGCCTCCTGGACAAAGTGGAGAGCAACCATGGTGAGGGACGATGAGCATGACATTATTTATTTATGTATTTATTTATTCTTTTTTGCTTTTAAGTGATGCAGTGATCATTTAAATGTCTAAATCTTATGTAGAGAGTGACATCAACTTTTTGATGAGCATGGCGCTCGACAAAATTGCCTTCCTGCCGTTTGGCTACCTGATGGACCAGTGGAGGTGGAAGGTCTTTGATGGACGCATCCCGTCGTCAGAGTATAATAAAGAATGGTGGAACCTCAGGTGAAGAATTACAAATTACAAATACAATTACAAAATGTGCTTGTTCACATAATGACTCATCATAAAATAGTTTATTGCAAAACAACAATCATATTTGTAAATGATTTGCTTAACCTTCAGATTATTGTTTATTGCAGACTGAAGTACCAGGGTCTGTGCCCCCCTGTAACCCGCACTGAGGATGACTTTGACCCAGGTGCAAAGTTCCACATCCCTGCAAACGTGCCATATGTCCGGTAGTACCCCCTTTTGCAAAACAAATGCGACATGTTGGAGCTGAGCACAGCTATCTAGATAACTACAGTACTTTGATCCCCTCCACCTAAAAATAGATAAGAACATGATAAAGCACAGTCATTAAAGTGCATTTTTTCATGTTTTTCAGTTACTTCGTAAGCTTCGTCATCCAGTTTCAGTTCCACAAAGCTCTGTGTGATGCAGCTAATCATGTCGGGCCTCTACACACATGTGATATCTACCAATCGAAAGAAGCTGGGAAGCTGCTGGGGTTAGTATGCTCTGAAGTCTACATATTCCTCTTAGGATCATCTACACTTAATAGCTGGAGAGAACATGCAGTGCTATGAAAAAGTAATCCTTTTTTTGTAGCGTGTTTCAAATCAAACAAACTTCAGTATTAAACAAATAGAACTAGAGGGAGTATTAAGAGGAAAGCGATCCAAACCTGCCTGTCTTTGTGTTAAAAAGCACAAACCACCCACCCTTGTTAAATTATGAAATATGACTACAACATGTTTTTGGACAGCTGACCTGAACTTTACTAACCACTCCACGGCCTGACTGATTAAGAAATAACTTAAATAAAACCAGTTTGACAACTTGAAGTTGGTCAAAAGATCCCAAAGGGCAACGCATTAGGTGCCTTATCTAAAGATATTCAAGAGCGGATGAGAAACAGTCAACAACATATTGGTGTCTGTGAGGAAAGCAAAGTCATTTCTAAGGCTTCGGGACTCTAGTAAACCAGAGCGAGAGCCATTTTCCACAAAGAGAGAAAATGAACCAGTGATGAACAGAACTGCAACTAAAACACTTGTAGACCTCACTTGCCTCTGCTAGGTGTTCATGATTCCGTGATTCCATTGAATTCTAATTCCAGAACCCCTGCTTACTGAAGAGAATGTAAAAGACAATGTCATATTTGCCAAAAAACATCTTGACAATCCCTAAGACTTCTGGGAAAATATTCTGTGAACTGACATGAAAAAATTGAAATACATACAGTTAAACATTGTGGTCAGTCTATGGTTGATGGTTTTGATGCTTTAGGAACTGGATCCTCTGGTGTAATTGATGAAACAATGAATTCTGACCTCTAGCAGAGAATTCTGTAGGATGAGTTAATCAGTTTGTGACCTTAAGCTCACTGCGGCTACACAGGAGGATGACGACCTGAAGCACACCAGCAACTGCCCCTGTGAAAGGCTCAAAACCAATATTATGGTTTTGGAGTGACCTAGTCAAAGTCCAGAATCTAATTACATGAATAAGTCTATTGAGATTCATAATTCCTGATCTTAAGAATACCAATCATACTGAATCTCTGATGTGGCTGAATTAAAACAGCTATTGCAAAGAAGAAGTGTCCAAATTTCCTCCACAGCGATGTAAAAAACTCATCACCAGTTATCGTCAACACCAGATGGGAGTTGTTTCATGTTAAGAGCTGCACAATCAATTATTAGATTTAGCGGCAAATACCTTTTCACACAAGATAGTTGTCTTTTCACAGAACTGTATATGTTTCCTCTGCTTTGACTTTTCTTGCTTTGCAGGGATGTGATGAAGCTTGGTTACAGTAAGCCGTGGCCAGAAGCCATGGCCATGATCACGGGTCAGTCCAAAATGACTGCCCAGCCTCTCATGCAGTACTTTGAACCTCTCATTAAATGGCTCGAAGAGGAGAACAACAAGAACAACGAAGTCCGTGGATGGCCTGACTACAACTGGAAACCTTTGGGTATGATCAATGCTTTCAGGCATCCAAACACTTTTTTAATCGTCCACAGAGATATGCATACATTTGGTTGAATTACTGTTTCACTGACAGAATAAAACCATCACATACTCTTATTTTGCTGATGAGATACTGCTGAAAGAATGGATGGAGATTGAATTGATTAATGCAGATGCAGTAATCACAGGGGGGGATTTTTGTAAGGGCTGTAGTTATAAACTCTGCAAAAAAAGAAACTTCTTCTGACTTTCAACTTTTTTTACTTTCAATAAACTTAATGTGTGTAAATATTTGTATGAACACTAAAAGAGTCAACAGCATAAGACGTAAACTAAAAACGTTTCACAGACATGTGACTAACAGAAATAGAATAATGTGTCCTTGAATGAAGGGAGGCTCAAAATCCAAAGTACCAGTCAGTATCTGGTGTGGCCACCAGCTGCTTGAAGTACTGCAGTGCATCTCCTCCTCATGGACTGGACCAGATTTGTCAGTTCTTGCTGTGAGATGTTACCCCACTCTTCCACCAAGGCACTTGCAAGTTCCTGGACATTTCTGGGGGGAATGGTCCTAGCCCTCACCCTGCGATCCAACAGGTCCCAGACGTGCTAAATGGGATTGAGATCCGGGCTCTTCGCTGGCCATGGCAGAACACTGACATTGCTGTCATGCAGAAACTCACGCACAGAACGAGCAGTATGGCTGGTGGCATTGTCCTGCTGGAGGATCATGTCAGGATGAGCATGCATAAAGGGTACCACATGAGGGAGGAGGATGTCTTCCCTGTACCGCAAGGCATTGAGATTGCCTGCAATGACAACAAGCTCAGTCCGATGGTGATGTGATATACCGGCCCAGACCATGACGGACCCCCACCTCCAAATCGATCCCTCTCCAGGGTACAGGACTCGGTGTAACGCTCATTCCTTCGACGATAAACACAAATCTGTCCATCACCCCTGGTGAGACAAAACCGTGACTCATCTGTGAAGAGCACTTTTTGCCACTCCTGTCTGGTCCAGCGAAGGTGGGTTTGTGCCCATAGGCGGCTTTGTTGCTGGTGATGTCTGGTAAGGACCTGCCTTACATCAGGCCTACAAGCCCTCAGTCCAGCCTCTCTCAGCCTATTGCGGACAGTCTGAGCACTGATGGAGGGATTGTGTGTTCCTGGTGTGACTCGGGCAGTTGTTGTGACCATCCTGTACCTGTCACGCAGGTGTGATATTCAGATGTACCGATCCTGTGCAGGTGTTGTTACACGTGGTCTTCCACTGCGAGGATGATCAGCTGTCCTTCCCCCAAGGTCAAACCAACCAAAATCCTAATTCATGCCAAACTTCTCAAACAATGGAGTATATCACAACTTGATAGTCTATATAATTTTTTTTTTCTCATTGGTTCCTAACTTTATGTGTGCCTTTCAGATCCTGTAACTGTAACGAATGATGGGAAAGTTGAGTTCCTGGGACTGAGGGTGGACCAGGCCGCTGCCAAAGCTGGCCAGTGGTTGCTGCTATCAATCAGCCTCGCTTTCCTAGTGGTCATCATCCAGCTCGCCTACAGGTACAGAAAGTCAAAAAAGCACAATAAGTCCCTATCCATGATGGAGCTCAAGCAAAAGGACTGAATTTACTGTTACTGTAAGTGTGGGCTGAATTTATTATAGCTACTACAAAGCCAACCTCAATGTGGAAAACTACCAAACATCAGAGCACATTTTCTCTTGTACAGTTCACTTTTCCTAATTTTTTTTCACACTGAAAGGTGACTCTGAATGTCAGGAAACCTAAAATGCATCGTCAGTGTATATAAACTATAAGTACTCTTAAATGTTTCGATAAAATAACATTCATGGAACATATTTAATAAGAAAAAATATGATGTTTTACTGAGGCTTTTAAAAGTATTTATTTTTAGAATTTTTATGGTAATATGGTGTATTAGATGAAAATAGTTATTTAGTTTTGATCTTAAGCACTCCATTCATCTCAAAGCAGTTCTGTAAGAACCTATAAAGATGGATATTGACAATTGGATTCATCATAAATATTTTTTTAATATTTCTAAGTGAGTTTACCAGAACTCAAGTTTTATGTTCTATAATTTTCAACATTTGAAATTTAGTCTTTAAATGGTATGGATAAATTTTAAACATATTTCAACATAATTTTTATAGATCATTTTATAGATCAAGTCTTTTATTTTAAAGGATCAAACCTGAATAAAAAATGTTTTATTCCATACTGTCTGACTTTTCTCCCGTTGTACATTTACTGTGTACTCTTGGATTCAATTTACCATTGCTTGCCAATGCAAAAACCCATAAATTGTAATTTATTTGTAACATTTAAGCTTAAAAGAGGAAATGTTTTTAAAATGCTGTTCATTGTGTCAAACATGTTTTTAATATCTGTTTTGATTTCCTTTGGGTTTCTGTAATAAAGAGATTCAATTCTGATTGATTAAAGAAGAAATAACTTCATTTTGTGTTTTGTTGAAAACTATTTAATTCAACTGAATCTCCACAATACAAAATACAGTAAGCAGGGAACAGTGGACATCAGACTTTTTGCATTGCTTTCAGACCTCCTCCTTCTGCTCATAAAAAGTCAATAAAGTTTCACAGGACAGAGTATAGTGGCTTTCAACACACCCATGTTAGCATTTACAGAATGTCAAAAATGAGACCATGATAAATCATCTGTCATTTAACAAAAAAAAATCAAAGGATCAAAATAAAATCATTGTACAAAGGTATCAGACAGGAAAAGGTTACAAAAAGTTATTTTAAACAAAACATCCAGATGTTTCTCAACCCTCCCAACCTTGTGGGAAAATGTGTCATAATGTTAAGAAATAAAAGGTTTACGTTTTGGCAATACGAAGAAGTCATTTTGCCACAAAAAAGCTTTCGGTTGTCTGCTTGAGAGCCAAAGACAGAAATAATTGTCTAATGTCAAAATCAAAAGAAGAAAATTAGTTTTAGAAGTATATCTGCCAGAAAATGTCTGGGGTCACCCGAAGAAAACTGTGGACAGCAGACGGTCCCTCACAATCTGAGATAATTGGAGAAAATTTACCAAATATTTTGACTCCTACTTAGAAAACTCAATCAGAAGGTGCTTTATCAGATTGTGCCGCTACGAATAAACATGCCAAAGCTTCTGCCCTCGCCTGCCACCCAACCAGCATGGCACCTGAACCCTACGTTCCTCTCTGCAGGCCCCACATAGAGGGGGCGTCCTCGTATCTTCTTCCCCCAGGAGCCAAAGCTCGTCAGCACTCTTAAGTCTGACCCCTCCTCTGAGTCCAATTTGCCACAGGAGACCCTACCAGAAGCTAAAGCTCCAGACATCATAACCCTCTGAATCATAGGGGTACACAAACCCTTCACCAAGTTAAGGCGGCGATTCAACTCTGAAACCACGGTTCTGGACCGGAAAAAGCTGAACTGCCCTCTCTGGGTTTGGAGTCAGTCTCTGCCTCAAGCAGAGGAATTTAAAGCCTAGTTTGTGCTTCTCCATCAGCACGTTTGCACTTAGATGCACATGTATCAACGGAGACAAAAAGCAAAGCAATTCACTGCCAGGAAACAGGGGCGTAGCGCCTTTCTGGGGAGGTCCTGCCACCGTTGCAGTCATGTCTAAAACTCTTCACTTGAAAAACTTCCGCCTCTTTCAATTCTCAAAAGAGCTTTTCGTGGACAAATAGGAGAAAACGCTCCGCACTTTTCGCTATTGTAACGGACCCTGAATACAAAAAAAATTGTCTTGACAAGACATTTGATCTGCTGTTAGATATCTTCAGCACTCTGTTTTTTTGTAAATGGTGACGCTGTTGACGAATTTAAAGGAAGTGACGTGCCCACCAATCACAGGCTTGCGCTCTCTGTAGCTTTCGACGGACATTTAAAAATTTGGGCATGTGTCCGTCGCCCTCTGGGGGCCTGCTGCGGAGCCCCTGTGTCGATGGATGATGGCGCTCTTTGTCTCTGCACCTCCGCTTACGGAGAAGTATAAACTAGGGTTAGGTATTAAGGTGTCTTGACAGACGGATTGGGGATTTGTCTGCAGTGAATGCAGGTGCTGCTTCGGGTCTGTTGTGGTGACGAGAAAGCCGAAGCCAAAAAGCAGACGTTCCAGCCCTCACTTGTGGTCATGAGACATGGATCATGACAGAAAGAATGAGATCCTGGATACAAGTGGCCGAAATGAGTTTCCTCTAGAGGGTGGCTGGATTTGTTTTTTTCCTTTAACAATGAAATTGCTTTTCAGCTTAATTCTGCACGATATGGGTCAACAGTAAAGGTGGAAAAAAAACATCTGAAATGATTTATGATAGTCTATTTTTTTAGGTGACATAGGTTAACATTTTAACAGGGGTGTGTGGAGTTTTTGTATCTATGGTGGATCCTGGTATTTTGGGTATAAGTGGGTTAAGTGGTAACACAACACTTAGTCCCAGTCAATGACTCTCTTCTCTCATTCCAGTTAGTCTTCAGTGCTGCAGCTGGACTCCATTATTCCAGTTTTGTTCATCAGTTTCATATGGAAAAACAAGAGCAAAGGCCAGAAACATATGCATTCATTCAGTCAATTTATATGGTAATTATGTACAATTTCATCCATACCCATACAATCAAATAGTATTTCCAGTGTTTAGACTCCCTGTATGAGATGCTTAAAATATCCACATAGCATCTATTTATTGTTAGCTCAGCATGGTGTAATAAATAACAATCGAGTGTAATCTGCCAGTTGGATGACCCATGATGTGGAATTTATGTGGGACAATCAAAATGTAGGAGTGACATACGCAATATAGAAACCAGAAATATACAAGTAAAAATAACCCTGGATCGGAGGATTATTAAGTGTTTGCAACCCTTGTCCAACACTGACATTCATGTAAAGATGGTCAACAACTCATTACGGCGTGGATGCTGGTCAAAATGGAAAATGTGTATCTCCTAGGCATGTCTGGAGATCACTGGGCACAAAGGGATGCCGAGAGAATGAGCAAACAAAAATGTAAAAATATGAAAAGTTACATGCAGATTTAGTACATTAATACCTAAAACACAAACAGTTTACCTCTGAAAGGAGCATGGATTTCAATGTACAACACTGCATCCAACAAAAATACTTAAATTACAATCTCTCCAAATCTTCAGCATATTGCACAGAAAAAGTTTCAGGAAATTGAATAAAAAAAGAACTGCACCGTCCACAGTGTGTCCATGCACTGTGGAAGTCCAGATAGCCCATTAAGGCCCGGTGTTCTTTTGGTTTTTAGCCTCTGTGGCAGTGAGGTGGTTCAAATGCATCAGTAGTAGCAATGCTGCATCTCTGTCCAGCTGGTGATCCAGTACTTTTTCTGTGGCTCCTCTGGTTGAAATCCCAGATTGAACTGATAGCGTTCAGCTCTGCGAATTCGTACCCCCCGGTGCTTTGGCATTACCCGGTAGTAGATGGCTCGCTTGAAGAACCCATGCTAGCAAAACGGAGGAAAAAACAACCGCAAAATAAATATATTTAGAAAAGATGACTGTAAAGATAAGCAAAAATGGTAGGAAAGATGGGATCAATGGCAGAGGAGATTATGGATTAAAAGGCTGCAGAAAAACAAGTAAGTAGTAGTGACGGCCTGCTGGAGAAGGAGAGTAAAGAGAAACGCAGGACCCAGAGGACTTAATGTGCCTAAAAGAAAGTTGGAAGAATCATTAGTTAGAATAATTAGAAGTTGAAGAGACAGATAGCAAAGTGGATTAATTATGCCACACCTGATCTTGCTATAAGAGCTACAGTGCCTTGCAAAAGTATTCACAACCCAAGAACTTTTGCACATTTTGTCCCGTTAAAACCACAAACTTCAATGAATCTTGTTGGGATGTTTTATGACAGACCAACACAAAGTGGCACATAATTAAGAAGTGGAAGGGAAACGATACATGGTATTCAATAGTTTTTTTCTCTTTTTATAAAGCTTGAAGCTGAAAAGTATGCTGGCAATTGGTACTCAGCCCACTTTACTCTGACACTCCTAAATGAAATCCAGTGCAGGTGGTAGTACACCAGACATGGTTATTGTAGGTGAAATCAACAGTCATCAATATTACTAAGGTTTTATTTTAAATGTATGCAAAATCTTTAAAGAAGCCGAAGGTAATTCACAAAGAGGGAAGTCAGAACGTATACTGCTGTTATCTACCTGCTGAACTCAGAACGCAGTGCGACTTTAAAAAGTGACACCAAAACTAAACAGAAAGGACTCCCAGCTATCACTAAACTCTGCTATTTGGGGACATGAATGGTTTTTCATGCAGCTACAGTAGAAAAAAGCAGTAATAAGGTACATAACACTCTCTGCACTGAACACACCTGAAACAATGTCAAGCTGAATGTAAACATCACTGATACTAGAGGAAAACCAGCTGACATCCACATGGCTAGTGGAATCCCCATTGATGAGAACAGATGCTCATGCTGCATTCAAGTACAGCTGGGAGAGTAGGTTGTCAAAATATCAAAACAACTCCAAAGTGATTTAAGCTTGTTTTATCCTCAAATATGGGCAAAGTATTACTGTATTTAAGCATTTCTAAACCTTAACACTGACTGTTTTCAATTGGTTATATTGTTTTCTACTCTGGCTATGTCTGCTTGTACAATTTTTTAATTATTATTTTAAATCCAATCAAAAATCTAAAGTCAGTTCTATTCTTGCAACTTTTAAAGAAGTTAAAGAACATAAAATATAAATAATATTATGAGTTAAAAGGAAGGAATTCAGGAAAAAATGGTTCTTTGTTTATTGCTGATCAAAATAAAAACAAAAAAGTCATATGCACATTTTTGTATTTTTCTAGAATAAAGTATACCGATAACATACCAACTATGTACTGTTACACCCTTTTTATTTATATATATATATATATATATATATATATATATATATGTCTGTCTTAAGTGCATGCAGAACGAAACAGCATAAGTAGCCCACTGCTTGCAGCTGCTTAGCAACCAATAAAAATTAAGGTAACCATTAGCTGGATGCTAAGGTTACTTGGACTAAGGCCCTGTTCATGCTCAGCAGGACTGACAAATTGATATATATATATTTATATATATACATGTATGTATATATATATATATATATATATATATATATATATATATATATATATATATATATAAGGGTGTAACAGTACATAGTTGGTACATGTATATATATAAATATATATATATATATATATATATTATATATATACATGTACCAACTATGTACTGTTACACCCTTTATATATATATATATATATATATATATATATATATATATATATATATATATATATATATATATATATATATATTGATCAATTTGTCAGTCCTGCTGAGCATGAACAGGGCCTTGGTCTAAGTAACCTTAGCATCCAGCTAATGGTTACCTTAATTTTTATTGGTTGCTAAGCAGCTGCAAGCAGTGGGCTACTTATGCTGTTTCGTTCTGCATGCACTTAAGACAGACATATCTTTACAAAGCCTTTCTTGTGCAGTTTTGACAACTTATAGCTGCACTAAACGCTAGCTGCTTTGAGATGCTGCGCCCAAAAGTTTACGGTTTTTTAATATTATTTCAACACATGGCTTTAATGGTCATTTTATTTTAAAACTGCATTACTAAAGCCTGTGTGTAACTTAATCTCAGTATGAATCTAGCTCTTCTCTGAAAACCTCAGAGGTTTTAAGAGAACATTAGTGAACAAACCGACGCATCATCAAAACCTGTTAGAGGCCCCAAAAGACGTGAGACTTGGGTGAAGATTCACCTTTTAGCAGGACAAGTCCAAACATACAGTCAGAGCGAGATTGGAATGGTTTATATAAAAGCATAGTCATGTTAGAATGGCCAAGTCAAAGTAAATACCTAAATCCAATACAGAATCTGCAGCAAGAGTTAAAAATTGATCATATCTTTCCTTCCACCTCATAATTACGGTATACACAACATACTGTCAATAATATTATATAAAATTCTAAAACATTGACATTTGTGGTTGTTACATATTGAAATGTGGGGGAAAAAAAACTAAATCTTCTGCCAGGCACTGTGACAAAGAAGGATTCGTTTTGAGGGGTGTCTTTACCCAAAGGCCCCATTGGTGTGTGCTGTTGGGAAAACACATGGGGCCCTTAGTAGTCCTCAATCATCTTTTCTGTCTCAGAGGGCTGGATCTTCATCTCAGCCTTCTGGGCCTTGGCCTCATACATCTCCCTCCTGCTAGCCCTCTGGAAGAAGCCACACTGTTGGGGAAGGGGGGTGTAGCAGTCGTAGGAGGGTGAATGAAGATCGTAAAGTTACAATAATGGTTAAATATGGGAATTATATATCAGTCAAATCAATATGTCACATGAATCATATATTAGATTTGAAAACATAAGGAGGGATGTGGAACTTCAAACAGTTTGTCTCCAGAAATGCAGCGTGTTATTTTACCAGAGGATAACTAGTGTAGTCTCACCTTCCATAGAATAAGAATGATGATTCCTAGGAGCACAATTCCTGCTACAGCTGCAGAAATGATGATCCACAGGGGAAGCTCATAGGGTATCTCCACGCTTTCCTCTGGTTCTATGTCTACTGAAAACTACAAGAAATAAAAGTGAATCTTTATTAGAACTTCTCTAATCAACAGTGTCTTTATCAACATCATCATCATCATCATCATTGTCAACAACACGTACAATCAGAGGCTGAGGGTGCATCTTGATGGTTGGCTTATCCGTGATGAGCTTCAGTGTGGCGTTACCTCTGACTGTAACTCTCAGAGCACTGGAATAGTCCTGTAATCGCAAACAAGAAGAAAATCTAAACATCAAAAAACCAGACATTTACAAAGGTTTGGGTGAATTCAGCTGGTGAGCAGACCTCCACCATCGTACTGTTCCACAAGCGGGACCGGACGTAAATCTCAGCCGAGTTGGACATGTTGAGCAGAGGACAGGTAAACCTCACGCATCTCGCTTTCCCCTCAGAACAGTCCTTCAAGACAGTGAGGGTAAAACACTTACCCAACAGCACAATCAGGAATATTTCTAAACAGAATTTAGCATTGGAGAAATTGTGACATTTTTTAAATTAGAAAACATAAACAGGTGCATCTCAATAAATTAGAAAGTCATTCAAAATGTTAGTTCTTCAGTAATTCAATACAAAAGTTAAACTTTAAGATGATATTCTCTTGGTTTTTTACACACAGAGCGACTTTCTTTCTACACATGAAAAGTATGTGCATGTAGTTTACAGCCATGTTTCCCGACCCTGGTCCTCAAGGCACTCTCACTTTTCTAGATTAAAGTATACCGATAACATACCAACTATGTACTGTTACACCCTTTATATATATATATATATATATATATATATATATATATATATATATATATATATATATATATGTATATATGTATGTATTGATCAAATTGTCAGTCCTGCTGAGCATGAACAGGGCCTTAGTCTAAGTAACCTTAGCATCCAGCTAATGGTTACCTTAATTTTTATTGGTTGCTAAGCAGCTGCAAGCAGTGGGCTACTTATGTT
Source organism: Valencia hispanica (assembly GCA_963556495.2). Classification (NCBI taxonomy): domain Eukaryota; kingdom Metazoa; phylum Chordata; class Actinopteri; order Cyprinodontiformes; family Valenciidae; genus Valencia; species Valencia hispanica. The sequence goes on from OY747721.1 coordinate 38,692,822, forward strand.
GTTTCGTTCTGCATGCACTTAAGACAGACATATCTTTACAAAGCCTTTCTTGTGCAGTTTTGACAACTTATAGCTGCACTAAACGCTAGCTGCTTTGAGATGCTGCGCCCAAAAGTTTACGTCTCATCCTTTTGTGTTTTATTATCATTTTCCGCATTTAGGATTATTGTGATCCGAGTCTCTTTTTGCTCAGTGTTTATACCTTTATATTTTCCTTCCCCCTTCCTTCTATTCTTTTAAGTTTCTCCATCCTTCCTGTCTTACCCACGGTTGTTTGAATTCTGAGTTTATCTTGTGCTTCTGTGTTATTTCTCTATAGCTTACCATTTTGTGTTTCTCCTCTGCGTTAGTGTTCTACTTAATTATCTCTAATTGAAGTATAGTCCTAAATACATTGAGGTTTTCCTTTTTTATTTTCTTTATCTGTTCTGTTATTTCTTCCCTTCCCAGGTCCAAGTCATCTCCAATCTCCTTCTGCTCCCTCACTCCTCACCTGCATCTGGTTTTCCCTTCATTGGGTCCTTTAGTTTTTTGTCCCTTCCCATTCCTGCTCAGTATACCTAAGCTCTCTGGTTTGCACTGTTCTCCACTGGATCCTGGTGATATCTCCGTACCTCCTTGTTGTGGTGTTGTAAGTTTTTGCCTTTTTTCATTATCAAAGTCTACGACATCTGCATTTAGGTCCTTATTAAATACACAGCATCATGACAGGCAGTGTGCCTTGAGGACCAGGGGTTGGTAAAACACTGTTATACAGTATATACACTTCATATTTGGTTGGGATTGCTGTGGCTCTGCTGAGGTGTTAAGGAAGCCCACGTTGCTTCAGTCGCCTGCCTTTAACTTGTTGCCATTTCCTGGATCTGCCGTCTCATCGTCCTCTTGACTATACTCCATTGTTTCCTTTCATAGTTCTTCAACAATCACACAACCATGAAACCACACTGTAACAAATTTCTGTAATTTTTACAGCAAAGTTTTACAGTAACTTCTTGTTCTGTCATTTTACAAAGTTTAGCTCGACATTGCAATGCATTGTGGGTAATAAAAAAAACTGTTACAGTAGTTGACAGCTTTTTCCCACAATAAATTACAGGCATATTTGTTCTTGACTGTAGGCCTAAATGATGCAGTAGTAGCCTACAGTTATTTAGTGTTGAATGCGTTGCACGAGGCGGTTAGCTTGACACAAGAACATTCGGACCAAACGAGAGAGCGAGAGAGACCATGTTGGATTGAGGAGCAGCCATATTGCCACTCCACTCATTCACAATATGTAAGTACACACTATTATAAATGGCCTACATAATTAAATTGTGGTTTAACTTGTTAATGTTGGTTGAAATAACCCAAGTTGACCGTGTATCAGTCTAGTGCAGACGCCAAGATAACGTTAACTGGAGACTAGCTGACTTAACCGTATGCATTAGCTGCGTCGCCGCAGCTCAGGGGGGCTGCAGCTGCAGACACCCGTTAAAATTAATCCGAATTCGGTCCGCAAAAAATGTCTTGTTGAACCGAAAGCCCATAACGTAAATCCGACGGTCGTTCCTTCATTCCAGACTGATATTGTTCGAGTCAACAGATAATGAATAGCCTACATTATAATAACGTTTGACTCTGCACGACTCCTGAAAAAAAAAAAAAAAAAAACCCGCTTAATTTCGGCTGCCACTTTACTTTGCTCTTCAGCTCTTCTGTGAACAAAGTCAGAGCCCGACATTAAGCTGGCTCTGTTTAAAATAGGGTGACCAGATATCTAAAGGGAAAATCGGGGTCATTTTTAGCTTGGCGGTCAAATTTCAAATGTCATAATTATGAATATAATAACTCGGTAAAAGAATAATTGTCTTAGGTAGTCTATTTTTTGTAATCAGTTGTAAAGCATTGCAAAGACATAGGCTATGAAGGACACACATTAGTTTAACGTGGATATGTTTATGTGGAAGGCAACAGATTTTTTTTTTTTTGCATGTAACCCATTTGTTTATTTATGTCTAGGTGAATCGCTCACAGCAAGAGTTTGGATGCTGAGCATCGAGGGTCAGGTGGTTGTGCCTCCACATCCCAACTTCGTGGCTGGAATGGCAGCTTTGTTTTCTAGCTACTACAACTTCAATCTGGTGTACCAGGAGCAAGCATCTTGCACACTGGAATTCATTCAAAGGTAACTATGTGCTTTAAGTAGAATGCAGTTGATCATTATTTTGTAAAGTTTGCTATTATGAGCAATAGAGATTTTATATTGCTTTAAGTCTACTTACAGTAAACCCCTTTAACATGATTTTCGAGTTTATAAAAAGGGTAAGTTAGCAGTTATTCACCAAAATGCTTTATATCATTGCAGAACCAATTCAATGTATAATGATGGTAGTCCATCTGAGAGCTGCTAAACTCTGTTTCGTTGTTTTTCAAACATTGACAATTAAGATCTATTTGAAACATTTTGAAAAGTAGTTCTGCATTGGGGTAAACTGGCATTAAGGTGAACAAACTGCAAACTTGCTTTGTTAAAAAAAAAAAAAAAAAAGCATTCACAAGAAGTCCCAGATGAAAGTTCATCAAAGTCGGCCCGATCCAGAAAAAAGTAGCACGAGTGACAAATCGGCTCAAAAACGGCCAACAATCGCACAGTGTATGCCCGGCTTTAGGGTGCCCTCAGACCACTCCCTACTTTGGAACAATTTTGTTCATTACAGACTGCCTACGTAGTGGAGTCTCTCTGAAACCTGCACGGTGAGGCTCCAGTACAGATTCAGAATGTTTTTCACAAACAAAATAGTTCCAATGTAAGGAGTGGTCTGAAAGCACTGTAAAGCAGCTTAATACACTTAATATGGTGTATTATGTTATGAATACTAAAATGTTATATTGTTGTGGTTTGTATGATTTATTGTTGTCCTTTGAAGCGGGGGCTAGTCGGGAAATTTTCAACCAGAGGACTTGCTGCTTAAGGTTATGTTGATGCAACTAACTTAACTAACCTACCTAGAGTAACCCTAAGTCATGCAATTTTGTGATTAGAAATCCAAACCAACCCTTTAACTGTTATGACCCTATATTTTCACTATATTAGTCATTGCATTGCAGAGCCACTTCCTGGTTCAGCTTGCCTGGACAGCACAACTGAAATGAAATGAATAATAATTACCAGGTTCATTTTTTTCTGTTGCAGTTTTTTTGCACTTAAGCTGAAAAGGGCAAATCAGTTTGATTTGCACAGCCTGATGTATTTTGCACTCTCTTGTAGAGCAGTTAAGGCACTTTTTCGTGAAGTTTATTTTCATGTGATTTCAGATGCTTCATTGGACTGAGCCCCTCCAGTGGGACCAAAACAACAAAGAAGAGCAACTGCATTAACGCTCACGTCTCCTCTCTACTAAAGAAGCTGATGGATTTTGAATGGCTACAATTGCAAGTCAAACGACTTCCTCACAATTTGAACGGACAATGTTCTAATCTTCCAAAGTTTTATTGGAATGTCGAGGTGATGTTTTGAACAGTTCCAGAATCCAGGTCCTGATTTTAAATTGGATGTTTAACCCTCATGTTGTCCGATTTTCAAAGTTTCTATAGCAGAAATGTTTTCTTTCAACTTAATTGCCCAAAAGTAATGCGGATGGTTCCTTGAAACACTCACAAAAAGTTCAAGTTATACATCAAGAGGCAAAAACATTTTTTTGTTTTTTTAAAGCACCAAAGTTAAGGTCATGGTAAATTTTATTGCTGGACCTCCATTGAATGTTTGAGTTACCTTCTGAAAACGTATACAGTAACACTGTAAGTAACGCTGTATTGCATTTTAATAATAACATTTCAATGTTCACATGATTTTGAGAATCTAATGCAATGGTTTTTGGATTAAAAGCAAGCCTGGTCTTATTTAAAACTTTACAATTGGCAGATTCAAATGTAAAAATCAAAAATTAACTGTATTTATTTTTTTTACAACTACATAATGTAATGTGAAATATTTACAGATTTTTGCTGGCAACTCGAGTTGTCAGGTAATATCTGTAATTTGAAAAGAATACAAGACAATGTTGTAAACAAAATTACAATAAAGTGTTGTTTTCCTATTAAAAAACCCATTACATTGCTGTAATTTATGTACAATAATAACCTGTAAAACAAATCCAATATTATACTGTAATTATTTTTACAGTTATTAACCGCAATGCTACAAGACTTTACAAGATTTTACTGGCGACTTTTTTGCCAGGTATTTACTGTTAAATCTACAGTCAAATTCGTTACAGTGCAGTTGAGAATACGGAATGTAAGGGGCAGCGCTCAAATCTCAGCATAAATCATGTGGCTGATCTCTGTTACCATCCTCATGAGGGATTTTCCAATTCATTCAGTGATTTAAATACAAGCAAAGCACCATCCTCGACATGTTATTATCTGGATCAGATTCTGCTGAGTAAGGTATTTCTTAGATGAGACGGACTCTGGAATATAACGTGGTGCCTCTGTTCTGTGCGCACTTTGGACTCCTGCTGTCTTTGCTTTGAATCTCTTCACTACGTCTCACTCATTCCGTTATCCAATACAGTTCATATTACAGGCCTAATATTGGTGGGATGACTTCAACGGCCCACCAAAGGCATAACGAACACAAGTAGCTCATGGAAGGAAAAGAGGATCTGAAAATGGCTTTAGATATTCTGTAGGGGTTATGTCAGGTCAGTTTGCTGGGCAATCAAGCACCGAGATAACATGGTCATTAAAGCAAATATTGATAATTTTAGCAGCGTGGGTAGGTACAAAGTCCTGCTGGGAATGAAATCACCATCTCCATAAACCTTGACAGAAGAAGGAAACTTGAAGTGGTCAAAAACATCTGGGTAGACGTCTGCACTGACTTTGAACTAGATAAAAACGGATTGGACCAGCACCAGTAGATGAGGCTCACCAAATCATCACTGACTGTGGAAAAATAACTAAGATTGTATTCCAATATATTGAGATACAGCTCTATATTTACCCTTCTATAAAATAGTCTCTAATGCTTGGCTCAGTACGTCTGTTTTAGGAATTTAGTGTTTTGAGGAAATAATGAAACAATATCAGAAAGACACGCCTCACCATGAATCAGTTAACTGATCAAGATTGAAATAGCTTAAAGACTCAGTGTGTGTTCATTTGCATGCTTTATATATTACCATCTGTTTTGTCAATGTGTGGCTTAAATCATTTTTCTTTTTCTTTTGTCATTTAGAGAAACTGAAAGGCCAAGCTCTGCAATAAAACACTGAACTGCCACTAGGCCTCTGAATAATTTGAGAAGATACTTCTGCAGGGAACAATACATTAGTGATGTTTATTGAACCTTTTTATATATCCAATATTTTTCATAGGTGTATCTTTCGAATAGATGAAGGTAGATGAGAAGACATCCCACTGATGCTCGTACAACTTACCAACCGGTAGGATTTCCGAGCTTTGAACAGCGTCATTGCTGCCTCCGGCTCAGCGACATGGAGCCCAATTGTTGCCTCCATGTCATCTTCTGCAGTCTGCCGTTTAGATCTGGCGTGCTTAGATCTGCTCTCTGACAACTGGAAGTCGTTTGGAGAAGAAGGGTGGATGAAAGGGAGGAGGAGGGCAGAGACATTACATTAGAGAACTGCTGGTAATTACTGGTGTTGATAAAGACATGACCAAATTCGTCTCAGAATAGCAGTGTCATTTCCACTGTCTATATGCAGGCTGCACACATTGTGACTTTCTATTTGAGGGTTTCTGAGGTCCGCATGTGGTGGCACAGTTGTTTCTTTTCCCCCTCACAAGTGTATTTTTGAACAGTGGTTTGGCTTTGAGACCATTTTAACACCACTTACCACCAACATTTATTCATTCTGCTTAGACTGCTTCAATTCAATGCATTTCTAAAAAAACATTATTGCGTATGTGAGTGGGCAAAGTGGATCTGGTCCATGAAGGCTAAGTTTAACTAATAGACTAATTTAATTAAACTTTTTACTATAAACATTTTTAGCTATGTAAAAGAGATAAAGATCAAACGGTTAACATTTTCTAAGTAAAAAATAAACACTTTTTTTCTATCACACCATCTTATTAGCCTCATTACATTCTGTTTGAAAGTAATGACCAAAAGTTAGCATGCTGATAGGCAAAGCCACGCTAACATCAGGCCGATTAGGAATTTACCATGGTAATGTTAGCATATAAGACATCTTGGGCTAGCTAGGCTACATCAAATCTCCAAGTGGAAGAATTTTAACAACAGGCATTTTGTGTCAGGTGGGTGCCATTGCCGAACAGTTTTCGTTAGTATTATATTGTAGTGTTAGTTTTTTTATAGATGCATATCTTTCGCTCATTTGTGATTTGTGTTGTTCTGTTGGTTGCACCAACATCCCACTCCTTCTCCCTTTCTTTCCCCAAAATTCTCTCTACATTTAGGTCAGTATGGTGTTTTTATCGGAGTTCTTTTCACTAAAATATTTTAAAATGTTCCGATAACTATCAGTAGTTATGTTAAAGCCACGCAACTGCCTCTTTTGGAACTTGATTTGTGACTATAAGTTTCAATTCAATTCAGTTTATTTATATAGCGCCAGTTCACAACAGATGTCATCTCAAGGGACTTAACAAGAAGTCATTTCAATACATTTATACAAACATTCCAATCATTTAAAAAGTTTCCTATTTAAGGAATCGCAGCAGATTGTGTCAGTCATTGGCGTGAGGTTGGGCCCCATTGATGCAGACTTTCCAACCACAGCAATCCTTCAGCAATCCCTCATACTGAGCAAGCATGTAGCGACGGTGGAGAGGAAAAACTCCCCTTTAACAGGAAGAAACCTCCAACAGAACCAGGCTCAGTAGGAGCGGCCATCTGCCACGACCATCTGGGGGCTTGAGAAGACAGAGCAGAGACACAGATGGAACAGAAGATCCGAAATAAGAGTACTCTCTATGTTACAGAAAGTAAAAAGTTGATAACAGGACGCAGTGGATGTTCAGTTACTGGGAGCACCATCCCAGTCGATGCCCCCCGTCCAACAGGGCATTGCAGCCAAGCAGGGATACCAGACCAGGTATATCTTCTATGGAGAGAAAAACACTGAGAGAAAACAAAGTTAACAGTCGAAATAACAGAATGTACTGTAAGATGTGCCATAACTTTCTCCAGCTGTACAGAAACAAAACAGAAGTCATTATTTTTAACCTAAAAGGGAATGATCAAGAGTCAGCACACAGCTTCAGTTAATACAGCTAGAGAATACCGATCAGGCCCGAAATCTAGGTGTAGTAATGGACTCAGACCTGAACCTCCAGGGTCACATACATGCAATAACAAGGTCAGCCTTCTATCACCTGAAGAACATTTCTAGGATTAAAGGACTGATGTCGCAACGGGACCTAGAAAAACTCATCCATGCGTTTTTCTTTAGTCAGATTGATTACTGCAACAGCGTCCTCACAGGTCTGCCTAAAAAGTCAATCAGACAGCTGCAGCTGATCCAGAACGCTGCTGCTCATGTTCCTCACTAGAACCAGGAAAGTAGAGCACATCACCCCAGTTCTAAAGTCCTTACACTGGCTCCCTGTAGCTCAGAGAATAGACTTCTAAATACATTTACTAGTTTATAAATCATTCAGTTGCTTAGCACCAAAGTATGTTGAAGCTCTATTGTCACTATACCAACCCCCCAGGCCACTCAGGTCCTCTAATTCCAGTCTACTCAACATCCCTAGAATTAGAATCAAACATGGAGAAGCAGCTTTCAGTTTCTATGCTCCTCTAATCTGGAACAAACTTCCAGACAAGTGCAAAGTAGCTGAAACACTGAGTTCACAACTGAGTTCACAACTAAAAACTGTTTAGAGCTGTCTTTGAGTGATGTTTTCATGTATCATCTGTTTTGTGTGTGCTTCTTGCTTTTTTGCTGTTTTTATTTTATATGCTTTGTCTGTGTTTTACTGCTATTTGTGTTTGACCCCTTAATCATGTAAAGCACCTTGAATTACCTTGTTGCTTAAAGTGTGCTATTCAAATAAAATTGCCTTGCCTTACCTTACAAATAAAAATCCAACAAAAAGTGTCAAATAACCACTTGTCTAAACTGGAAAATGATTTGTCTGGTCAGGGTGAGTGAGTGAGAAGTAGAGGAAAAACACAATACTCACTTCACATGTATGAGTTGGCAACCCAGGATAGAAAATGTAAGGTTTGGCAAATGCATAATTTAGATTGACCTTATGGTAAATTAGTTCAGAAAGTTTTTCTTCCATTTTATGCCCTGGTGTGTTATATTGTTATCCGTATAGAAGGGATATAACAAATGAACTCTAAAATATCAATTTTGTTTTTAATAAAAAACTCAGAACAAAGTTATCTCTGTATTTGTTAATGTTGAGCCCTGAAAAGCAACAGTAGAGCTGACTTTGCATACTAACAACCTGAGGTAATTCGTTATTAAATAGGCCAAGATGACATTTTTTTCTCCAAAAACTATTTTTGTCTACTTTTCTTAGCTTAGCTTCCACTGGAAGATCAGTCAAAACCCAAAACAGCTTAAGTGAAATCACTTAGAATCTAAACCGAAGCCTAAACAGAACCTTACAGTTAGGTTACGTGGATTGATCACTTCTCCAGCAGGGTTGCATTCCATTTCTGATTCTCCTTTGACAACAATCTTTGTCAGGTACAGTAGCCACTTGCCACTGGCATCTTCATGGGGCCAATCAAACTCCACAGCAAGGGTCCCCATGTCTCTCAGAGGCTGGCCATTCATTTCCACCTGGTGGCAAAAGTGTTCAGGATTAAAAAAATAAAAAGCAGAGGCAGCTCAGCTAAGACAAGGAGTTAAAAGCTGCAGCATCCAGCCCTGGACATCATCACACCACAAGCCAAGGCTCAATTAAAAGTCTCTTTCCCACACAATATTAAACTTCTTTTTCCACTTCAAAGACAGGGTGAGGATAAGGAAACTGTGGGTGAGGAGCACGCATATTTTAGATTAAATATACAGTCGAGGAGGTGACTCACACTCAAGGTGAACTCCACCAGACTGCCCACGTCACTGGTGTTGACCATAGCATACTCTCCCTTCACTGTCCCACCAAATTTAGTTGGCTTCGGCGGCTTCTTACTAAAGAAGAGGGTTAGAATTTTACACTCGGAACACAAATACCAGAGTGTAGGTGGTGTCTACAGTTTCTCTTCTCAGCTCTGTACTGCACAGTACCTCGCAGGAGTATTCACATCCCTTGAACCTTTTCACATTAGAACCAGAAACTTCGGTATATGTTTATTGAGTTTTATAAACATATGGTTGGACCAGGGGTCACGTTAACAGAATGTTTTCCATATTTGAACGTTTTTTTTTTTTAAACGGTGACGGAAAAATCTGAAGGCCGTCCGTTATTTTCACATATTAGTATTCACATCTCTGACCACTTGTTGCAAATACACAGACATTTTCAACTTTACACAGAGTACAGTTAACTGAATAAATTTAAAAAAGATTTCCATGAGAACATCTGAGCATCATATCAGACCTGGACACCGTACTCAATGTATCTTGCTAACCAGGAGCTGACAGCATGTTGAAGAGTTACTGAGGCTTTGGAGCGCGTCACTCCTTAGAGCCCGGTGTCATGCCAACCATGCTGCGAAATTTCCTCCCGCTGAAGCGATAGCTTGTGGGACAGGAAACGGCTTGTTTAGAAAGTCTTTCCGACTTGTGATCACTTCAGTTGGAGAAATGTTCCCCGACTTCCAAACTTTGGCTGAAGTAGCGCTTAATTCCAGTCTGTGTGGCAGCAGAGACTGGATTGTGATTCAGCCTACAGAACAACATGAGAAGTCATCTGTCCGAGGCAATATCCAAAATCTCATGACAAAAAAACCTCGGCAGCAATTCCCCTATTTGATTACGTACGAGTGGTTGCACATTTCATTCATGCGGAGCAGGAGGAAGTTGCGATTGTATGTTCAGAACACAGCAGCTGAACTCCAAGTATTTTAAGTGCAATCGTTTCATTTCATTTTTTATGTAGTTCTCTTTTCAGCTTGAAAATTATTTAAAATGAATAAAATATCAATATTATTGAGTATGTTATTTTAAAAACTGATGGGTAAAAGTAGATTCTGACAGCATTTTCTGACCCAGCTAGTCAAAATGACGAACAAAAAAAATATGTACCGCACCCTCTAAGGTGGACTGTTTTCAGATTTCCATTTTAAAGACCTTTTTTTTTGCACAGTGATGTACCCATTTCGGTTGGTCTGTATATATAAAATTCCCCCTAAAAATGTCCTGAAGTTTATGGTTGGTATGTGATTAAATGTTAAAAGGTTTAAGGGGTATCAATAGCTTTACAAGGCACTGTTCACGCACATGACGAGCTGTTAGAAGACGGCACTTACATGGAGAAGAAGGGTTCAATGGTGTTTTCGATCTGCATGGCTGCCACCACCGACCTCAGGTCACTCTGCTCACTAAGACTGAAGAGATCAACGGTATTAGACCGCTAAAACTCTGAATCAAAAGTAGCTACTGAAGGACATTAAGTCTTACAGAGACATTTTGACTTTCAATAAACACTAAATCATTTGGATCCTTCTGCACTAAGACCTTACGTTGATAGAGTCATTAGAGTCTCTATGTCTTTCGTGTACAGATTGATGCCTGAAGTCTCAAACAAAAGCTGCAGCGACACCTGAAATGACAGAAAATGAATTAGATGTGGCACTACAGTGCTATTAAAAAGGGTTAGCCTCCGAAAAGATTTCTTCTAGTTTTGCTTTTTTGTCTCACTTTAACTCAGCCACATTAAAAGGAATTTCAAACATGGACTGTGTTTAATTCCTGACCAAAGCATCTCAGTCAAATAAAAGTTCACACTTTGACTAGGCTTCTCAAAGAGCTTTATTTAGTTTTTTTGTTCATGCCTTTCAGATGGGATGTTTGTGTGTCTTAGGTAATTGTTCTGCTGTGTTACTTATAAATGCTTGAGGTTAAAGTCACTGATGTCTGGACATTCTGCTTTAGGATGTTTCAGCAGAGAGCAGATCATTGGTGCAGCAAAGTTACATTGGTGTGTTAGTTTACAACTAAGGTAACCAAATGGTTATCTTCCAAAAAGTTCCAGTCCATAGAACATTTTCCAAAATGTTTTAGCGATCATCAAACATTTTTTGGCAAAAGTAATTTTTGGCCTTGCAGCCCTCATGGAGGCCATTTTTGCCAACTTCATCTTTCTTGGAGTGGCAGTGGCTAGAGAGGAAGAAGTTTGTCATATACCTGGTGGGTTGCTGGTTCAAACATGCGCTCTGTCTGTATATGACACTTTGCCCGGTGGCACTGATTAAATGGCAGCCTCACTTCTGTCAGTCTGCCCCACGTCAGCTGTGGCTACAATGTAGCTTACCACAATCCGTGTGTGAACGGATGAATGACTGATTGAAGTGTAAAGCACTCAGACTTGATAAAGCGCTAGACAAGAGAAGGCCAATTACCTTTCTTTTTTTTATTGTTAATTTATTAAATCTGATGTTAACAGTGGCAAGTGAGGCCTGCAGTGCTTTAGATATAGATAGATGGTTCTGGGCCCTTTTGTGACCTCCAGGATGAGTCATTGATTCACTCTTGGAGTAATTTTGGAACGCAGGCTGCTCTTTGGAAGGTTTCCTATTGTTCCATGTTTTCTCCATTTTTAGATAATGGCTCTTACTGTGGCTCCCTGGATCCCTAAGCCCTTATGAATGGCTTTGTAACCCTACTCAGACTGATAGATGTTAGTGACTATGTTTTTATTATCTTCCTAAATGTATTTTAAGAAGAGATGTGTTGCTTTTTCAGACCTTTAAGCATTTGTCAGAAAAGTTTTATTTAGGTAATTTCTTGCTTCTGTTTAGTGAAATTAAACCAAAAATAATGGGGAGAGGTAATTGGTTTCTCAGATGGAGCCAGGATGGTTTGGACTGGGCTTGGTTTAGGCTTTTTTTTTCCTTAATGCATTAACTATTTTAATTGTTTATCTGAAATGTTTCAACCTTAGCAAAAACAAAAACAAAAATGCAAACACGGAAGAAATATGTAAGGAAGATAGGAAGCAAATATAAACTCTAGAAAAAAGAGATTAAAAATGTACCTGTGTATTGCCTTTCAGTGGATTCCCCAGGTCACAAATGACTGTAACATCAAAGCGGCATTCTACAGTGTCCTGTACAGATCAAGATCATAAAAAAATAAATAAGGTATGATTCAGTAAGAGTTTAGGTGACTGGATGTGTATATTTTCTTCAGGGTGTTTATGTATATTGTTATTTTTACATCCCTATAACTTAAAGGGGAAAAAAACCTCTCTTAATCTGCAATTATAGATCACTCATACAAGTTTAGATCTACTGCCCTCTAGTGGACCTACATTAGATCTAAAGGCAGAGTATTTCAATGCGTTGGGGATGGTGACGTTGAGCATGGTCTGGTGGGCATCCTCTGCCAGCTTTCCATGTTCACGAAGGTTGGTAACCAACACCAAGAGCTTTATTATTTTAAAATTCTTGTCGAGCTGGAGCACTTGAGCGTTCTCCCTCCTGAACACAAGTAAAATGTAACAAATGTACACCATGTATCAGATTTAAAAAAGATGAGTTAAAATCTACGTTGTACTGTATGTAAGACTGTGCGTTTACCTGGGGAAAGGGATTTCTGCGTTATTAGCAAACTCGGCAGACAGCTGCAGGTTACTGGTACATTTGTTGTCTGAGCCGCACTCCTTCTGAAAGTTGATCTGCAGGACAGATGTTAGCATACCTCAGAGGACAAATATACTTTTGAGGATAAAAGGTCACAACAACTCAGCGAGGTTTCCAACTCTCTGTACCTCGATTTTTTGGGTGAGTTTCTGCCCTTGGCTTAGAATAGGGAAGAGATCTAGGTTCTGCAGGGAGCGCCTGGCTTTAGGTTCTTGTTCCTGGAGCGACATGTTGAGTAAAAAGACCACTGGATCCAGCTTGTCCTTCACAGGTTCCTGCCAATTCATCCACAAGGGTTGTTTAATTCTTAATGATTCCACAACTTAACTGCTTGCTTAACAACTTGTCAGAAATGTTTTAAAATGACAGACATTTCCAACCACGGCCTTCAGAGCATTTTATTGGGATTTTATGAAACCGGCCAACACAAAAAGTAGGCTAAAGTTGTGAGGAGGAGGAGAATTTGACATGAGGCGTGTTTCCACTATCAGGACATCAGGGTGATTTTTTCAAACTTTCATCTATCGGGCTTAATCTGTTGACACAGTCCTCTCTTGTGTCTCCATATTGGCCCTTTAAGGAGTTTGCTAAGATATCCACATATCACGAAGGGTTCGGCAGGGAGTAGAGCCACTGATCAGCGCCAAAAAGGTACCCACAGCAGCAGAAATCAAAGATCGACATGGAAAAAGCAGGGATGGTTGCTGTGTTTTGTTTGCTATGTTGTTATAAACTGCTTGGCCAGCAACTCTTCCAGTTTTACAAAGCAGGTTGTTTGGCGACGTCTGCTCATTTCCTCATTGAGTTACAACCAATCATCATAAGTTAACCACAGCTCCCGCCCAGCGATTCTACCAGGCACATACCCCAAGACTGACACTGGTTCCTGAAATGGCCCCAAAAACGGGCTGCATCAGTGAAGTGGAGAATTGCATACCGTGATGTTCTGGTGAAATGACCCTGAAGTTTCAATAGCGGAAATACGCTTATGATTTAAAAAATATTTTACAAATAAAAATCTGACAAGTCACCTCACACTTTTGCATTTCTTTATGCTAATCTTATCACAGAAAATCCCAATAAAACTCACTAAAGTTTGTTTGTACGGTGACAAAAGGTTGAAAAGTTACATTTTAAAGGTCCTATAAATAACTGACCTGACAAAATCTGAAGTTACAAGACCAACCTTACCACAACAATTAGTTTTAAGGTGTGACAGATAGGCTGAGATGACGGCAGACTCAGAGTTCCAGGGTATGTGTTGGCATTATTCTGGAAACGAACTCGAGGACTTCTTCTCTCTGCGTCTGCTTCTATTACATAAGCCACATCTTCCAGACGAAAAGAGAAGCAGGCACAAAAAAAGAAAAAACAATGAAGAACTTGTTTCTCAACAGTTGTTTTTTGAAAGTTGATTATTATGGGGTGCTGTTTGTAAAGGTACACAGTCACAAATTACCAGCAATATTTTGGGTTATTTTGCCTGTCATAAGAGGAAAAAAAATGAGGATTCATTTTTTGAAGTCATATTTTGTCCATGTTATTTATAAATGTCACTGTTTCAAACTAAATATTTAGTTAGCAAGCAAAATATTTAGTTTGAAGCTAAATATTTAGCTGATAAGCTAAACTGGCTAGGGAAATATTTATATTTCAGCAAAATATTTAGCTAATATCAGAGGTGGGTAGTAACTAGTTACATTTACTCAGTTACATTTACTTGAGTAACTTTTTGGAAAAAAAATACTTTTAAGAATAATTTTGCGATGCTGTACTTTTTACTTTTACTTGAGTAATATGAAGTATCACTACTCTTACTTTAGTGACATTTCTGGATATTATACTTCACTGAATGAAGAGCAAACATATTTTAACCAAACATGCACACACCTACAGGTAATTAAAGGAAACCTCCTGTTTCTACACAAGCTTTGGTTTTCTAACATAATTTTTGATCTGTTGATCCTACTGTTGCATTTTGAGGTCAAGTGAATATACAGTAAACACCATAAATTGTCACTGGAAGTTCTTTTTACCTTGTTCTAAGATATATTTATTCATTACCTACTGTAAGTATTGGTATTATATTGAAAGTAATTGACTTAGGAAAGTCTTTCTTATGCTTAAAATTTGTCATAATGTAATTATGTTATTTATTTGTATCATTTTCTTTCATTCTAGTCTTTAAAATACCAGAATTTACCCATACCTTTTATATTTTTGTCTGTCTGATGGCATAATTTTAAAAATATTAGATCAAATGTTACTCAGTACTCAAGTAGTCTTTTTACCAAACACTTTTTTTACTCTTACTCGAGTAATTTTTTGGACGGCTACTTTTTACTTTTACTTAAGTAAAAATATGTTGAAGTAGTGCTACTCTTACTTGAGTACAATTTTTGGGTACTCTACCCACCTCCGGCTATTATGCTAGTTTACTTGCGGATAAAGTGGACTGCCAAAATAAAAGCTGGGTCTTGCGAATCGCTATATTAACTGCTGGCAAGACTGAATGTTGTTGCTCATGTCACTTCTTTATCACTGTTTTTTCCCATATTTAATAAATATTATAATATTTAAATATTTAGCTTGTGACAATATTTAGCTTGCTAGCTAAATATTTGGTTTGGATCTAAATATTTAGCTTGCTAATTAAATATTTCCCTGTAAACTGTCATTTATAAATGAATGGATAACATGACATCGATGAGAAAAATGAAATCCCACTTTTTTCCCCTTATAATTGGCTAAATAACTAAAATTATTAATGTTATTTTTTGATTTTGTAACTTTACAAACAACACCCCATAGATTACATCATTGCAAATTTTAAGTGAGAATATCTTACTGATATTTTTCTTAAAGTCTTTGTTTCCATTGCTTAAAGTGAATGACAGGCACACGGTAACTGAGATGCTGTAAAAGCACAGGAGAAGTCATACAATATATTACAATCATACTGTGTGGGTTTATTTCACAATTTGATGTTTGATAGAGAGATGTTACCATGGATTATCCACAGGACACTGGTTAGGATCCACTATCTTGGGTTCAGCAGTGAAGTTTTTGGTCAGGTGAATGACAGGTCGAGCTCTGAAAGAAATCACAGAGGTACACACAAATGCAACCATTTCTCTCTCTACGACCTTTCCTGTTTTAGGTCAGTTAGAAAAACACTTCAATTTGCTAAAGCCAGAATAATGAAAGCGAGACTTTAACTTCAATTTCCTTAGTATTTGGTGAAATTTACTTTTACACTGTAGGATTTGGGTCAGACAGTTTTTGGTGCCCATCCACAAATGTCTAACAATGGTTTGCTGGAATTCTGGCCCATTCCTCCTGACAGAACAGGTTTAACAGAGACAGGTTTGTAGCCTGGTTCGCTTCCACATGCCTTTTTAGATCTGCCCACACATTCCCTTTAGGATTGAGATCAAGACTTTGTGATGGTCACGCCAGAACATTGACATGGTTGTCATTTGTAACTAATTTGATCAAATCAAATCAAACTTCATTTATAAAGCGCTTTTCAAACCACAACGAAGCTTCTCAAAGTGCTTTACAGATTAAAAATGACCCACAACCCCCCCCTTTCCCAAACCCAAAAGTAAAAAACATCACCACAGCTATACTATATATTCAATATTTTCATAAAGTCTTTCCCTCATAAGGCCAAGTAAACAATTCCCTTCTGCAGCAAATCATCCACACAACATGATGCTCCCAGCACCATACTTTCCAGTTGGGATGGTGTAATCAGATTTTAGCAAGCTTCTCTCTTTTTTCCACCAAATTTAACTGGTCAATATGACCAAAAACTTTACATTTTAGTTTCATCAGAGTACAGGAGATGTTTCCAAAAATAAAGCTTTTCAATGGGATGCAACTGCCAGTCAATGACTCGATGCAATCTGCTGGGGTTCCTTAAATGGGAAACTAACTAAAACTTTAAACTAATTGGAATGTTTGTATGATTGTATTGAAATTACTTTTTTTTGTGTTAAGTGCCTTGAGATGAAATCTGTTGTGAATTGGTGTTATATAAATTAACTGAATTGAATTTAATTAACCCTTAGTGCATTTAAATATCGTCACCTGGTTTTTTAGTTGCTTGTTGCAGTAATGACTTCTTCCTCTTTGAGTGCCCTATCAGCCATTGGTGGTGTAGAATTAATTAATCTGTGGAAAATAATTTTCTTCAAGCTACCTCTGTCAATATCTTTACAATACATATTTTTCTTCTTCTAGGGGTTGATACACACATTTCACAACAAAACATATCCATTTCTGGCCTGTAGAAGCCTTCTCCTTCCAGAACAGTTAAATGTGCCACCTTCAGGGATCTGGAAATTGTACAAAAGGATGACACAGACTTGTGGAGGTTCACAATTCTCTTCGAAATATCTTGGCTTATCTTTTTTTTCTATGATGCTTACAGAGAGAAGCAGTGTGTTTGTGGTGTTGCTCAGGATCTGTTGAAATCAGAAACTTTTAAAAACTTGACATTGTCATCCAATCTTTACCATACTATTTAGAGGCATCTTATTCTTAGGTTAGTGTATATGTATTGAGTTTAAAGACATTGATACAAATTATCTTAAGCATTCTTCTGGCATTTGGCTAATAGAACAAACTTTGTTAGATTTAAACCAGGAAAGGTTTAGTCTATGATGTCTAAATCAGGGTTCAGTGCTTGGACCAATTCTTTTTACTATATGTATATGCTTCCAATTGGTAGAATCATTAGACAGCATGAGATAAATGCCCACAGTTATGCTGATGATACACAACTATATTTATACATAAATCCTGAGGAATCCAATCAGTTAGGTAGATTATTGGGATGTCTGAAAGACATAAAAATATGGATTACTCTAAACTTTCTGCTTTTATTTCTGACAAGACGGAAGTTGTCGTCTTTGGACCAGAAGCCGTGAGAGAGAAAAAATGGTTCGTCCATCACTTCATCTTAATGGCATTAAATTGGCTTCCAGGAATAACGTAAAGAACCTCGGCGTTATTTCTGACCAAGACATGACATTCAAATCCCATATTAAACAGGTTTCTAGGATTTCCTTCTTTCAACTACAGAATATTGCTAAAATTAGAAACATCCTGTCCAGGGAGTGATGCTGAGAAACTAGTCCATGCATTTGTAACATTAAGGTTGGACTACTGTAATTCTTTACCATCAGGAAGTACACAAAATGCAATTAAAAGCCCCCAGGTGAATATTAAAAAGAGAGATCACATTTCTCTGGTTTTAGCTTCCCTTCATTGGCTCCCTGTTAAATCCAGAACATAATTTAAGATCCTCCTTCTTACATATAAAGCTCTTAATAATCAAGCTCCATCGTACATCAGAGATCTGATTGTTCCATATGGTCTTAATGCCGCGTTCACACTAGTTTGAAGCGTATAAGTTTTAAAGCCTGGAGCTTGCAAAGCCTGCCAGTTGCTGAGCAAAAGAAGAGCGCGTGGGCGGAGCTTCCTCTGTTGCCAGATGTTTTAAACAATGGCGGATCATATCGAGAGAGTGGCTTGGCTTTATATGCTAAATAAAGCTAGACATCATCGACGTCGGGCGCATCAGCGCCGTTTGTGGATACACCCCATTCTTGGGAGGCGTTCTGAGTTTGGAGAGTTTAACCATTTGCTCCAGGAGCTGCATATGGGTGAGGTTCGCTTTCAGCACTACTTAAATGTGTAGTGACGTCATTACAATGAGACGCTCTGATTGGCTGATGCTCAGGGGACGCCGCCGAAAGTTCAGAAAGCTGAACTGCTGCGTTGCTGGCTTTTGCTGCTTTGAAGCTTGGAAAGCAGCAAAAGCTTCAAAAATTGATGCGGCCAAAGCACACAAAGCACCACAGAGACTCTGACAGCCGCCTGACGGCCTCAACCATAGACTTAACGTGTAATCTTGCTGTTCTAGGCATTGATGTTTTGGGCGGTGGGATTGAGGCATAACAGAGCACTTTGCTCTCAGACTGCAGGTTTACTTGTAGTTCCTAGGATTTCTAAAAGTAGAATGGGAGGCAGATCTTTTAGTTATCAGGCTCCTCTCCTGTGGAACCAGCTCCCAGCTTTAGTCCGTGAGGCAGACACTCTGTTTACTTTTAATGCCAGGCTTAAAATATTTCTTTTTGATAAAGCTTATAGTTAAAAACAGATTGATGTTACCCAGTCGTTGGATGAGTGGTGGAGTGGGGGAGGGGTAGTAGCTGACGGGAATGCGGTCCAGACAGACGATTCTCCCTGGCTCTGCCTCTCTCTTGTCTCATTCTAACGGGCTGGGTTATGCTGAGCTATCCCTGTAGTTATTCTGCAATAGGCTTAGACTTTTGGAGGACAGACTTACCACTTTTCTTCACTCTGCTACTTCAGCCATTATTTGCTGTTATTTCGACCGTTAACTTTGTTTTTTCTCTCCATAGAAGCTACACCTGGTCTGGTTTCCTGCTCAGCTGTGATGCCTTGTTGGACGGGGGGCATCGACTGGGATGACGCTCCCAGTAACTGAATGTTCTCCCACCTCCTGTTAACCACTTTTTAACTTTCTTTAAAATAGAAAGTACTTTTATATCAGTTATTTTGTTCTGTGTCTCTGCTCTCTCTTCTCGAAAGCCCAGACAGTCATGGCAGATGGCCGCTTGTACTGAGCCTGGTTCTGCTGGAGGTTTCTTCCTGTTAAAGGGGAGTTTCTCCTCTCCACTGTCGCTCAGTATGAGGGATTACTGTGAAGTCAACAACACAGCGCAGGCAACTGTCTACTGTTGTTCATTCAGGAGGAGTGAATGCTGCAGGTCAGTGACTAGCCACAATCTGCTGGGATTCCTTAAATAGAAACTTTTAAACTGATTGGAATGTAATATGTATGATTGAACTCAAATGACTTTTCTTGTAAAGTCCCTTGAGATGACATCTGTTATAAATTGGCGCTATATAAATAAACTGAACTGACTTGAAATGAATTAAATCCACAACATATGGAAAGAACGATAACTTAAATTTACAAATGAATGAGACATTTGTTTTTCGTCCTACCTCAGAAGAGCCATATGGTCATCCAGTGAGCCCACTAAGATGTCAGGGTAACCGTTGTTATCCATGTCCATGCCTCCATTTATGGAGTAACCAAAGGTTTGGAAGTTGCCATTGACCACTGATTTTCCCTCAATCACCTGTAGAGGGCAACAGTGACACATGGATTTAATCAGAGCTGAACTAAAAGCTCCAAGAGTCTATTAGAGAAAGTAGGACTGATATTACCTGACTGGGCATCTGGGAGATTCCCTTTTTACTTCCCATCCAGATGTAGACCTTTCCTGTTTCATGAAAAGGTGCCCCAACTGCAAAGTCTGCAGAAAGAAGGGAGAAATATCTCAAGGAAACAATAGTAATACCAAAGAAGGAATGTCTAAAAGAGAAGAATATGTCACTATTTCTGAACATCACTGAATTCCTACACTGAGTTTCCCATTGGAGACTATTGTAATAGTGCACTAAAAAACCCAGAATATTCATTAAATTGAAACTCAGAAGTGAACTCGAGTCTGGTCAGGAAGGATCAGCTTAACAAATGTACAACAAATGACACGTTCAAGGTCACACCTTGGAATCCGTCCTGGTTGACATCGCCTATGCCAGCAACTGCGATACCAAACCCGGAGAAAGATGGACCTGTCAGCATCATGGTGCAAGTACTCTGGAAAGATCCGTTCTCGTTCATGAAAATGTACACAGCTCCTCCCTGTTCCTCTTTGCGGTCAAAGTAAAATGGAGCGCCTATGATCAGGTCGTTCCAGCTGGGGGGGTCAAAATAAGAATATTTAAAAACTCATTAAAAGATTTAAACATGTTCAAAAGTATTCACCACTGAATTTTTACTACAAAGTACAATGTCCTTTTTGGGGACTTTATATGACAGACCGACACAAAGTGGAACATAATTGTGAACTAAATGTAAACAGATCCATAGTTTCAAAAATCCGAAAGGTGTGGCACACATTTACATTGCTTCCTTTTTACTCTATTACCCTGAAAAACAGTTGAGATGACTAAAGCTGATCTATGTAGGCTTCAGGAGTTGGTTAGAGAATGTTAGAGATCAAACACTATCCAAACTCAATGAGAATGTCACAACTGCAAACTTACTAAGACATGGCAACCACCTAAACTGACAGACTGAGCTCTTTAAAAAAACTTGCAGCTGTGATTGCAGTAAAAGCTGGTTGTACAACATATTAAGTCGAGATGCTAAATAAAAAGCAATGCCACAATTGTTCATATTTGAAAACAAATGTGAAAACAAAAATCAACAAACAAAAATCAGCAACCATGTATCATAAATATAATGAAAGATTACTTAACAGTTTGCGGTTTTACAGTGCATTACGTTTTCAAAACCTTTGATTTAAGGAGCTAAAACTGCACATTTTCCTAGTTAAAATTCCCAGTCTCAACATCTGTGCAGAAACTTACTCATCATTGTTTAGGTCAGTAGCAGCCAGGCTATTCCCAAAGTAAGAGCCAACTTGTTCTCCCAGGATGGTGTGTATTATTTCAATTTTGTCTGCAGTGTGTTCTCCCAACATCACAGAGCCCTTGGATTCATCCCTGGGGGCCCCCGTCACAACTGTGTAGTCTGCATGACTCAGTAGCTTTTGCTCTTCAAGAACTGAATAGCCTGCAGAATGAAAGTGTTAAAGCATTCCATTTAGTGGCACAATGCTGCGTATACCAATCACAAATAAAACAGGGAAAAACAGTGCTGCTCAAAACTGAAAAAAGATAAGCACGTACCTATATAACTGTGTTTTTTATCCAGCTGCCCTATTTCTTTGTTTTTAATGTTCCAGATGTTTTCTGGATCTGGATCTCTCCAGGTTAAATGGACATTTCCTTTAAAACAAAGCGAAACCAGATAATTACAAGACCAATTTTATACAACAATGGGTTGGTAAGGAAGGTAATAAACTGACAAAACGGAAACTATGCTAGCAGCTCACAGCCTCCCACCTTTCCAGCTAAAGCTGCCCGTAGCGCCGAGGAAGACATTAGTCTCTGTTAAGCCACCGGAGATTCCCAGGTTGCACATTCCCTCCATCTCCATGTCGTTTCCAGGGTTGCAGCGCTCATATCCATCAGTCTGCCACTCATCCAATAAATCCAATGTCAGATCGTTACCCCTTACGTAGCATTTTCCGATCATCCGCCTCTGCTGGCCTGTTGTGATCTTCACATAACGATGCCCACAAGCCTGCAGAGAGAAAGTGATGGTTTTAAAGCTAGCAAAAATAGTTAATATACTGTCTTCACGGTTCAAAATACCTTTATTGATATGCCAGAGAGACTTTTCTCCAGATCTGCAGGGCATCTAGCTAGTATTACAGCTCTGACCTTCCCCCACCCATAGCTGTGCACTGCCAATCTCATAAAGGTCCACACCTTTTTACTGTTTGCAAGTATTAAAACAATTCAAATATGGCTACCGAGTACACCACGTACAAAAAATAAAAGGTAAAAACAACTTAATGTGCAGTGATTTGAATAAAGTATTTATTCTAGCTCTAGTTCTAATTGTGCCTTGTCTGAAATGAAATGTGGTGGTGGAAGAGTCATGGTTTGGGGCTGCATGAGTGGTGCCGGCTGTGGAAAGCTACAGTTCATGGAGGGAACCTTGAATTCCAACATGTACTGTGACATACTATAATAGATAATCAATACGAGGGCATAAATGCTATTTCTCAGTGTAAACACAGGTCGCACAAGTGATGTTGGAGCTTTATTGTTGTCGACAGTGATGTTGCAAAACCTAAAACTCCGGTTATTTCTGTTCACGAGCAAATGCCTAAAACTGAGAAAACACAAATCTTCATTTTGCTTGGAGTTTTTAAAAAGAATGCCCTAAATCTGTGTTTTCCTGTGGATGACAGGCCAAACCGTAGAAAAATATCTTCATTTTGTGAGATACCTATGTGTTGAGAAGGCATAAAGGTTAAGGGGCTGGACTGGCCAAGCATGTTTCCAGACCTAAACCCTGTTGAGTATCTGTGGGGCATCCTCAGGCAGAAGGAAGAGTGTACAGTCTACAACATCCACCAGCAGATGTTTATATAGTGAAGAGATAGAAATTCTGTAAATGTTGTATGAGGGTTTAATTCTGTAGTCCATGTGGCAACACTTAGAAACAGTGAACAATCAAGAAGAATGTGGTACATCATGTGTTCCTTATGTGAAGAAACTGTGACCATTCTGTGAACGAAGAGCTATGTGGGAGGAGTTCCCTGCAAACTTGTTTCAATAAAGACTTTGAGCTGACATAGATCTGGGCTCAGTTACCAGAACTGAGTCCAGCGAACGATGTCTCGCTGTTAAAATATATAATTGTTGTTTGTTGTTCTTATTGCTCCTTTTTACAGAAATGAACGAGCACGCGGGAAGGTGAAATGAGAGCCCAGGGTCATAAATTAAATGTGTGCCTGTTCCTTTAAGAGAGGCTTTAAATTAGAGTGAAAACACCTTCTCAACAATAGTCAGTCACACACTCAGTCATGGCATTGATGTCCTCTCCATGTGCATGTCAAAGAGTCATCCAGTTTGTAGCCTCAAAATATCCCTGCAAGGCTTCTTCAGCTTCCCATCACTATTTTCTCACAGTTCTCTTTGACACAGGTTGCCTCTGAACAAGTGGTTTATATTCCAAGCAGAGCAAATAAAGATTGTGATCTGATTGTTCCAGAGGCGGTCTTGCTTTGGACATGTATTAATCCTTTACATTTGCATGAAACAAATCCAATGTATTGCTTTCTCTGGTAGAGCAGCTGACAAACTGTTGAAATGATGGAAGCTTAGTAGAGAGCGAGGAATGATTAAAATAACCAGATATTGTCACAAATGCATTGGGGTGTTGGGTCTGTAGTTAAGCGACAACAGAACTGATGACATCACATGCATTGTCAACAACAGCTGAAGGTGGACTGTAAATGGTTGCCATAATAACATTGGTGAACTCTCTTGGTGAATAATGTGGACGGAAACTTACTGCCAAGAGTTCAATTTCTGGGCTGCAGAGACAACACTTCACAGTAACATGTCCTGGATGACAAAATATATTGTTGACAAGCACTACAACTCCACCTCCCTTTCTTTTCCTGCTCTTCTTCAGATCTCTGTCTGCTCGTACAGTCATGAATCCTGGCAGAGAGACGTTGAGTCGGGGATATGATCCTGCAGCCACGTCTCAGTGAAACACATAATAAGGCATTCCTGATACTCTGGTCCTTGTAAGGGCTTGGAGTTCATCCATCTTGTTAACCAGTGATCTCACATTGCCCATTATGATAGATGGAAGAGATGGTTTGAACTTGAGCTCTGCCACAACGCCTCCTTGTCAACTCATCAGGGATTTGTGGCTTCAGTTGAGGTATTATTTCAGCTCTTTAATTCCATTCAGGTTTTTTATTTATCGCGAATTCCCAACACAGGTCATCTCAAGGCACTTTACAAGAAACGTCGTTTCAATTCAGTTTTGCAATGTTAGTGAGCTGCTGGAAGCTGTAAACCATATTGTTGCCATGGTTACGCAAAATAACAAATGATTAAAAAGTTAAAAATCAATAGCAAAAACCGTTCCAACATTCACAACACCGGCCCCCCAAAAATGCAATCTTCCCTTAAGAAGACAAAGGAACCAACGTCATAAAAAGCAAAACTCTTTGTATAGCTAACAGAGCCACTCCAGCATGCAGCCACCCCGAGCATCACAATTCTAGAAAAACTCCATGTCTAAGAGGATTAAGGCGGTGCTGGACAATAATGGTTGTCACTTGTCACACAAAATAGTGACATTTGGGGCGAAATGTTGACATTTTCACATAGGGGTGTACTCACCTTTGTTGTCAGCGGTTTAGTGTGTTTACACTGTTATATACAAGCTGACCACTTTACATTATATCAAATTCCCTATCTTAAGTGTTGTCTCATTAAAAGATGTATTCTTTACAAGAATTTTCTTGTGAGAAACTGTATATATGCAAATGAGTGTAATTAATCTAGGGGTTTCAAATTATCGCGTTAATTGCGATCAATTAATTACACCCATATTTAGCGCGCTTATGTTTTTTAATCGCGTTAATCTAGTTTTTAATCTTTAATTTTACCATTTCTGCATGCGAGTTCCCTTTAAATAAAACCGGTTTTATTTACTTGGCTTCATGTGCTTGAGTTGTTAACCACACCCTAAAGTGGACATCGGGTGGATGTAAACTCATCAGAAGATGACTGGCTTCCATCGTAGTGAGGAGGGCGAGGTGAGGAGGAACGGTGAGTTGCCAACAGTGTTGCCAACTTTGCTATAGTTGTCGAGTTTTTAGACCCCTCTAGCGATTCTTTCTAAAAAAAATCAAATTAAATAAAAACTAGCGGCAAATCTAGAAACTTTTTATGGGGTTATTGGAAACTTTTGGGTGAAGCATGTAACGCTGTTACTCTTCTCACCGAGCAGCGGGGCGCTCTCCCGTCTCAGAGCTCACAGAAGGCAACCAGTCTGCACCGCACACTGCAGCTCCACCCGGCCGCCGGTCCACCGGTATGGCAAGCCATCGGTATCAAAAATAATGCGCATATTACGTGTTGTTTTAACCCGTAACACAGTTGGACTCAGAGAACATATTTACCCCACGCTAATTAATCGCGCATGCTCGAAGCAGAAGGTTGCAGGCGCCACTTGGGACTAGTCACAAAAACAGCAGAATGTAAATGGCTAGGACTGCATCTGTTCAAGAGACAGTTTTTTTAATTACATGTATCAAACTTTTGTTCTACCACAATAATGTAAAGAATTTAAAAGAAAATACCTCACGATGAGGGCTTTTCTCAGCAATTATTAGGTGAGATTAAAAAAGAGATTAATTAGATTTTATTAATTACAGATCATAATTAATTAATCTCAAAGTTTTTTTTATCTCATGGACAGCACTAAATTAATAATTTTCTTTTCTCGCCTTTGACTCTTATAGTTTGCAGGGATGTACTTTTTTAAGAGCTGTGTAAAAATCATGAGATGTTTTTTCCGAACTATCCTCAGTAGACTGAAACATCATGTAACAGGAAAAACTTCAATTTTTCATCATATATCAATTGACCTAAGCTGTAACAGTATCACCTCGCCGGTATCACTGAAATACTTGTTGTCAGTGCTGGCACTGATTAATGGATTGAAACAGGATGTCATCTCACCAGGACGCGTCCTTCCTTAAGGCTCCTCTGACTGGTCACCGTCACACCCAGCCACATGCCCTCCACCATCTCTGACGGATTTGCTGCAAATTTGTAAAATGAGTTCAGAGTTAGTCTTACAATTTTATAATAATTAGCAATATGATTCTGAGTACAATACAGTGGCTTGCAAAAGTATTCAGCCCCCTTGAACTTTTCCACATTTTGTCACATTACAGCCACAAACATGAATCAATTTTATTGGAATTCCACGTGAAAGACCAATACAAAGTGGTGTACACGTGAGAAGTGGAATAAAAATCATACATGATTCCAAACATTTTTTACAAATAAATAACTGAAAAGTGGGGTGTGCGTAATTATTCAGCCCCCTGAGTCAATACTTTCTTTCACCTCCGGAATATTGCTAAAATTAGAAACGTCCTGTCCAGGAGTGATGCTGAGAAACTAGTCCATGCATTTGTTACCTCAAGGCTGGACTACTGTAATTCTTTACTATCAGGTAGTCCACAAAATGCCATTAAAAGCCTTCAGTTGATCCAAAATGATGCAGCAAGAGTTCTGATGAATATTAAAAAGAGAGATCACATTTCTCCTGTTTTAGCTTCCCTTCATTGGCTCCCTAGTTAAATCCAGAATAGAATTTAAGATCCTTCTTCTTTTATACAAAGCCCTTAATAATCAAGCTTCATCATATATCAGAGATCTGATTGTTTCTTATGTTCCTAACAGAGCACTTCGCTCTCAGACTGCAGGTTTACTTGTAGTTCCTAGGATTTCTATAAGTAGAATAGGAGGCAGATCTTTTAGTTATCAGGCTCCTCTCCTGTAAAACCAAAACAGCTCCACAACATCCCAGAGCCTTGAGGAAATCCGGGCGTATCTCTGAAAATATTTGCATTGAAAAATATAACGGTAAATGAAAAAAATAACATTGTCAACTTTTGTATTGAAAGTGAAACAAATTTTTTAGGAATTAATATGTCAATATTTTAAGATACCATTATACTTTTTAACGCCAGTATTTCTTTTCATTTTCATTTGAAACTGTCATTGTTTTAGCCCCATACTGCAGGCCAGTTTCTCCATCAAATGCCACGAGAACCCCATTAGGGTGCAATGCCTCATCAATTCTTTGAAATGCCTGGGGATTTCAAATAAAAAAAATGCTGGATGTAAACCTTAACAGAAAATGTGTCATCGCTGGATCCTTCAACAGAATAAGGATCAAAAACACGGCCAAATCATTAGAAACATTAAAATAAACAGCCATATGCTTATAGCGAGTGCAGTCCCAAAACACAGATCCAAACTGTGATAAGCCTTTCATGCCCTGATACACATTAACCACAAAAATGTGCTTTGACTGGAGCAGCAGCCATCCCTACCTGCACATTAAAATAGACACATCTTTATAATATCCTATTGCTTTAATAAGCCTAAATACTGTACATTTTTCAGATTTACTATCCTATGCATAACCACAGAAAATAAAGGCCAAAAAACAGACATGCCACAGCAAGTTGTCGTTGATGACATCAACTATTATAATATTGTTACTTAATACATAAATTTTTATTAGATTTGTCTCTTTTCTTTAACCTTTTAACAAAATCTACATCCGTTTCACTCCAAGTTGGTGTGTGTGAGGAGAGACCCCCGGCTTCAGTTTAGACATCAGTCGCATTGAGCTCCAGTCGTTGGTTGGCTCCATCTGAGTTAACGTTTCAAAACCAACATGGGGGTTCAACCGTGTTCTTCACTGACAAGTGAGTCTAGTAATTAAAGTTTTTTCAAATTTTTCAAAGGCTGAAGTGGTCCTAATTATTGGAGTACTTCAAGTTAGGTGATTTTAAGCAGGAATTTTGGATGCTCTGTAAATCTTTGAAGTGAATCAAAGCAACACGAGCGTCATGCATGATGAGCAGCTGAAAAGACGACACCTAGGGGCTTGTGATGAGCTGACAATAAGAGGACAAAATTATTGGAACTTTCTTTCAAGTTGCTGACTGCTCTCTATGAACTCAATACAGTGGAGCCATCCATAACTCAAAATTATTTGTGGAAAATCAAACCGTTACAGATTCTTTCATAGAGTGTATCTACAATACTCCAGGGAAGCTGCCTAGGTGCAATTCCACTTGACACATTGTTAGCTGGTGTTTACACAACAGCCAATTCAGGACCACAATTCATTGTTCTTAGCGCTGATTGACTGTACCCTCAATGAGGAAGACGGTAGGTATTGTGGGCTCTAGGGGGAAGATACAGACAATAGATGGATGGATGTATATATTAGCTTCTACCGTAGTGCTGAGATGGTTTCCACTGTGCCTATTAATGCATAATAGGCTATATTTGGTGTTTGAGCTCTTACTATAAGCAGTTCCAAAGAGGGGTTTTATAGAGGGGGTTCTCAGGTACTCACGGATTTCAGCAGTCCATTGGTGGCTGTGGTACCGGAAGTTCCACTATATAACTATTTAAATTCATTAAATTTCAATCAGATGGACTCATAAATAAATCATAAAGTTAACTTATAGAGGTCATGTGTAAGTTACAGTCTCCATAAATACATTAAAAATACAGGCAGTTCCACTGGAGTAGAACACAACAGAACCGAGGCCCTACAAGCTTCCTTTTTCCTTTTGTAAAAGTTGCTTCCCCCCTTGTTAAATCAAGATCAATCATGGTTTTTTTGGTTCAGTTCATCAAGTAAATCCATGCCTGATCACTTCCAGACATGTAGAGTTAAGAATCCCTTAGATAGAACCTGTCTCACAACATGAAGTAAGCTAAAAGATCTCAACAGACAATACATCATGGTCCGATCGAAACAAAGTTTAGAAGGTCTAGAAGGGTTGTAAAGCCATTTATAAGGCTCTGGGGCCCTAGCAAAACAACAATTAGAGCAAATTCAAAAATGGAGAAAACCCAGAACAGCTTTGAACCCTCAGAGGAATTGCCAGCCTACCGAAATTACTCCAAGAACACATCAACAATTCAACTAGGAGGTCACAAAAAACACAGGACAACAACTAAGGCCCTGATTGCCTCAGTTAAGTTTAGGGCTTTTTCAACAAAAGGAAAGAGAATGGACAAAAATGCATGCATTATTTTCAAGACCAAAGACACGGCTGATCAACAAGTTCAACCCCCCCCCCCACACACACACACACACTCACAAAAAAATGAAAACCTCCTGGGGATCCGCAACACTTTAGTGAAAATATTCTGTGGACAATTGAGACAAAAGTGGAATCTTTGGGTAAGTGCAAAGTATATTACATCTGGTGTCAAACTAACATCAATCGATTGTCTAAACCCACTTAGCTGCTTCTCCGTGTTTTTCCGTACAACACTGGTAATAAGTTCGGTAATGCGGTATAGACCGACCGTCTAATTGTTAGAATCTTTTAAAGGGGCTATGTCCAATTTTTGGAAATTTAAACTCGCGACTGTGGCCAAAAAACGGAACTGCTCTTCCTTTCTGCTCGCTCTCGCAGCGCGCGCTCCTACGCCGGTCGCTCTCAATCTCCGATCTTTTTCGGGCACTTGTCAGGGGTTTAACTTTTTTAGTCTTATGTGGAGTTACTGTTAGTGTCAGAGTTGTCCTTGGTCTCCTCTGTGTATTCGCACAATCCATTGAACAGCTTGCGAGTGCTGACTAGCGGTGGTGGAAGAGTGATCTGAAACATTTAACATGAACGCGCTTGACGTCCCATCCGCAGACAGCGCGTGAAAATCCGACCCGACAGAAAATAGAACAAATTGGATACAGGCTTATAGGTGCACCCACTGTGAGCTGACAAGGTGTCAGTATGCTCATCAGGAGATGTTTGAGTCATAAATGGTCAAATAAAAAGGCTATTGCTACGTTTACTTTTTGGGAAAAAGTTCCATATAGCCCCTTTAAGTGAAAAAGCTGGCAAATTCATTGCAGGCTCTGGTAGAATTTAGTTCAGGAGCTACAGGTACTTTACTGTCACTGAAGGATTAGTTAGCCTTTCCACTGTTGCAAACAGAGTCCTTGCATTATTAATGTTTCTGTTAATGATTTCAGAGAAGAAAGTTTCCTTAGCATCTTTTAAAGTTAACTGATATCTGTTCAGTCTCTCTTTGTAGATCTCAAAGTGAACCTGGAGTTGAGTTTTCCGCCATTTTCTCTCAGCTTGTCAACACTCCCATTTTTCACAGGGCAACATAGAGGCACACAGTACAAGTAACCATGCACACACACACTCAAACAAGATTTTACTTCTAATTTATAAAGAACAATTAACCATAATTCATATTTTTGGACTCTGGGACAAAGTTTTTTCATAGCACTGTATAGGTCTATTTTTCAGCATGTTGCACTTTCTAGAGCAAAAAATGAGCTTTACAAACCGTCTTTATAAAACCGTAACACAAATTTAGATGACGAAATGTTTTGTTTTCAAAGCATATCTCCATCACCGGAAAACCAAATAAGTCTTAATTAAAACAAATTAATATAACAAATGACCGGGGTGCCTGATTTCAGGAAATACAGATAAAATGGATCATTTGGCCACCAGGTGGCCCTGCAGGAAAAAAAATCCTAAGAATTTGATGTTTTCCTTTTTCAGATCACACTTTAGCAGGTAATCCTCTCAAGCAGCTGTGCATCATGCTTACTTGATGTGACCAGATCCATCCTGGTGCAGTCTGTGGGGTCTGTGCTGATGGGACAGGAGTACACGGCGCCTGTTTCGTTGACATTTGGAAGAGAATTGGCTTTTTCTTTGGGTGCTCCTGTGAGTAACCTGAAAAAAACACAGAGATAGAGGGATAAAAACCACTTCAGATCATGTTGGATGATGTTGTTAGGTGACACAGGGATGTCCTCTCAGATTGTTCTATAGGTCTAAACAGAGTTTTGATGCGTAATAAATGCATTGGTAAACCTGCCCCCGGTTCAGAGGAAGTAGAGTGACACCTGAGACTCTTGAGAGTTCCTTTGCGATAAACAGCACACAGAAAAGGTCATTTGGGTTTCTGTGACCTTTTAAACACAAAAAAGAGAGTGCAGCAGTCAGAGCAAGTCTAGGCAACAAACACACATACACCCCCCCCCCCCCCCCCCCCCCCCACCCCCCAACAAATGGACACTCCCTTCACCAGAACCTTTTAACACAGCAATGAACTTTGAAGTAGAGTAATTGCTCGTCTGCCAAGGCTCGCACACTGTTTATCGTAAGCACAAGATTTATTCACTGCACTTTGTAGGTGAAAGGTGTGTGTAATCTTGTTTACAGAGTGTTAGTGAGAAAGACATGATTTGAGAGCAGAAAAAATGCTAAACAGTGTAGCTTTTTAAAGAATCAGTATTTAGTGTAGAATAAATAAGTAATAAGTAAAAAAAAAAAACATTGCGTTAACCCTTTAAGCACTAATAGGCACTTCCAAGCAGATGGTAACTTTAGTGTCATTAGCGTCTAATGGTTAGCCATACATAGTATTCACACAAGCTTAGAAATCCCTCTGGTCTGTTGCAGTGTCCCTGTTTTTTTTGTACCTAAATGTTGCCACTTATACAATTTAAAGTGGGAACTTCTTCAATTCTTTCGTAGCTTAGAGCTTGCCATTAGTCCAACTAGTAGTCAGTATGATGCATTCTTGTTCTACTCGGAAATTGGATTTAGCAAGTTTACAGTTGGAAAAACAACAAGAAGAGCCCTTGAAGTTGAACCTCTGATGGAGAAAGCCTCTGGTTGCCGAAAAACCCTGAGTTTGGTATCTAATACTGATGCACGCACATACGATCATGTTCAATGAATTTGAATATGCGTTTGGATGAAGCTCGTTTGTCAGATTAGACGTAACTTTTGAAAAAAAAATCTTAAAGCAGGTATTTAACATATTTTTCTTTTTCTCTCCACATTTCTGTATTAAAATGTTTTTTATGGGTCTGATATTCTACTCTTAAATGTCATGTTTTCATTAGTTGTAAATGGAAACACATACAGTAATCAACAGAAATAAAGGCTTGAAAACATCAGTAAGTGTGGAATTAACTATGTCTTTCACTTTGTGAATGGAGTAACTGAAATAAACGTTTCAATAACATTCTAATTTATTTAATATGACTATAGCATATGGTGAAAGTTGCCAATATGTCTACTATTTATTAATCTGATTTTATATCTGTGTTTTATATATATTTTATATGTATCTAGTTCTGTATAAACCAGCGGCAAATAAAGTACTGCATAACATCTACTTGTTATTAACATGTCTATTTTGAGTTTGAATGCAAAAAAAGGAGATTGCCAATAGCAGTAGTTAGCGCCAAAACAAAATTCAGATCCTACTGTCTTCACTCATTACAGACTTGACTTAGACTTGGGAATAAGGATTTCTGAAATGTTTTTACGTTACGTGAGTCCTTTTTAAACCCGAGTATAAAGCTGTAAACGCTATGTGAAAATATTCCAACCTTTAGAACTGTCAAACACAACTCTAGCAAGGTCCGTCCACACCCACACTGATAAGTTAGAATCATTCAAGATCTGGCTTTTTGATTCATGCACACCCATATACACTATACACACAGGCTACAGTGGACCCATGCCTATTCATGGTTCAGTATTTGCAGATTCACCTGTTCACAGCTTTTTCTTTGAAACGTGACTCCAAATTATTTGCAGAAAATCAACATCAGATTTATTGATAGAGCTAAAATATCTGAAAGAAAATGCAAATTGGGAAGCTGAATTAGCTAGTCACAATGCTACTTGACACACTAATGGCTGACGTTTGCAAAGCAGCCAATCCAGGAGCTGCATTTATTTTCCTTCATGCTGATTGGTTGGACCTCCAAGAGCGGAAAAAGGAAGCTTGTAGACATTTGCTACTGTGGTAAGACAATTTGCACTATGAGTATTAATGCATATTAGGTATATTTGGTGTTTGAACTATTAACATGGCAAATTATAAGCGTTGTTAGAGGAGGTCTCAAGTATTCTCAAGTATGAATTTAAACTATTTGCTGTTGGGTGGCTGTGGTCCCTAACCCCCGCAAATACAGGGGTCCACTGTATACACCAGAAAATGAATTTGCTTATATCAGACATCAGCCTGCTAAGTAGTTAGTGCAAGATAATGCTAGCTATGTTTTTGTAAAATGAAAAGAACATTTTACACAAAATATTAAGTCAGAATTTTGTTATGAAAACGTTAACTGTTTGTCACTGAAAGTCTTTTTACACAATATGAACCAGTTGTTTTATTTTACTTTCAATTTTCTTACACAGTTAAAAATATGACTTGTTTAGTAATCCAGATTATGGGTAATCTTTTCAACCCACTCTTTGATGGGTTGACCAAAGGTTGGGCAGTGGTGCCACCATAAAAGGGGACAGTGGGGAAACAGCCAGCCCTGTTATTTGGCCTTTTCTGTTGATTTTATTTATTTATTTTTCTGAATGTTCTGGTACCATTTTCTTGTCCCTTGGAACAAACCACTTTTGAATCACTCACTCCTGGATCCATCGCCCTTTAATCCTCACGTGTCTCTAAACACAAGAGTGTAGTAAAAAAAAGGTCAATAAGAAAAAAAAAATACTTTAAAGATATTAAATTAATAGATCTCAAATGATACAAGGATAACTTATCTAACTTATAGACAAAATTATGTAGGAGGTTCAAAAGATGTGTGCTAAAATGTCACATAAGATGATTTTTGGTATAAAGGTACACAGCCTGAAACACAAACTACAGTAAAAGACTATAAAGATGTTTAAACATGCAGGAGAATAAATATTTTTTGTCCTAAATCAGACCTAAATCTGAAGGTTTTAGAATTCAGGGATTTGGTTGTGGTGTACACTGAGATATTTCCTGAGATTTTGTGAGCTGTGAGCACCCCTTAGAGAACTTTCTGGAGTTGCTTCTGGGACTGGGTTTGCAAAAAACACCCAAACTGGGTTGTTTTGGGAGTTCGTGACAAAGTGCCCCCATCTAAGCTTGAAAACTTATCTAGAGATCATAACAGAAGACTAGACAGTTTCCCCTTTGACTAATCAACTAAACATGATGAGTCACAGATACATTTTGTATTTACAATTAAATCAGTTTTACCTGTGTGGTTCTATGATCATTTTTAACAGGTCTAATCTGAGAGTTAGACACCATGTCTAGGTAAGTTATAGGTTTTAGCATATATTATACTAGGCTGGTTAAACAATAAAGAGCCAGGTTGAAAGCTAACCTAGCTCTGAACTACAGAATATTCAAGTAAAATATTCCAATACTCTCTTTATTTTAGATATGGTTCACCAATCCAAACATTATTGTTGAGATTTAAAACAAAACCTATTCCTTTTTGCTGCTGACAGGGGAATCCCCTCAGTTTTAAATCAGTAACACTGAGAGTAGCTAAGATTCCTCAAAAATGTAAAGCATTGAACGTCACAGACAGAAATGTTTCTCAAAGCAAACGTGTTGAGACACATTCTTTGTATTTGCATTTGAATGCAAGTTGCGTTTATTACTTATGAGATACAGATGTGTCTTTTCTGCTTCTAGTGCTTGGCTGTTTGATTCAGCTGGAAGCAGAACAAAATGTATCAAAACACCACGTTTCAAGGTAAGTGATTTTTGTGGGAAATGCCTTATGGAAGAGAGAGAGAGACTGGAGGCACACTTCGAGGCCAGTCGATGGACTTTGTTCTCACCAAACAGAAATCCTAAAGAAATGGAGCATAGAATTCAGCACCAATCACCCATGCTTTAAGGACTTAGTTAATCTGCCTTGGAGGGAAGAAAGCAGGTTGCAGCAAACTAAGCATATTAATCCAACTTCTTCAACACATGTAAAGGGTTTTTGTTTCAACTGCATACACTGCATTTTATTCTCACTGTCTGACATTAAATCGTCAAAACTGTTCCTGCTTTAGATCAGTTAGGATTTTCAAAATAATTTTTTTATTCTATTTATTAGTTTGTTAGATGTCAAAATAACACAATAGGCTCGTTTACATTAGACAATTTCTGAGAGACGGGAAGGTGGCAGGGAAAATAGGCTGACTCGCTCCCCTCAGCTGTCGCGCCTCCATACAGAATTGGCCCTTTAAGGAATTTGCTAAAACGTCCGCATATCACGACGAGCAGTGAGTGACATGCCTGATCAGCGCCAAAAGACGCCCACAGCAGCATAAATAACGAGAGATGGACAATGAAAGAAGCAGGGATGGTTGCTGCTTCTTATTTTTCTTTTTTTAATGTGTCCTGTTTGGCAGTGTGGATCTCAGAATTGGTGTCTGAGTACCAAGTAGAACCCCAACAGATTTACTTTCACAAGCGGAGCAGTACAGCTTTTGCTATAGTACTCCACTTGATATATGTGTGAAAAATCTTTATTATGAATTGCTGGGGGTTTTATATCCTGATGTTATGGACACGGAGCCGGAAAATTAAGGGGAAGAAAGAAAGAAGATGAAGAAGAGAGGTAGGAAACAAAAAGTCAAGAGAGAGGGTGAGTTGAAAATACAAGAGAAGAAGGGGAACTAAGAAAACACAGGAAAACATTGAAGTCTGCCTCCATCCCACAGGACGGCAGAGAGAGGGGAAAAAACAAAACATAACAAAAGACGAAAAAGAAACATCGACAAAACAAACCAAACATCGTGAACTAAGAACTACACAACCACATCACACAAAAATGGATATAAAAATACAACAACAATGTCACAGAAAAACTCATGGTACAGATTAATCAAGCTCTAGTAATGATAACCTCAGCCCAAGAATATATTGGTAAACACTAGAGACCCCACATCTATGTGTGTGTGTGAGCATGCTGGTGCATATAAGGTTTCTCCATAAGAGTGTTTGATAGCTGGTGTGAGCAGGCATCAATCCGTCTCCCAGGAATCAATGCAGACATGAAGGAGATCGGAGCCAAGACGTCCAAAGGACCCCCAGCAGGGACCCAACAAGGGAGCGGCCGACGAAGGGCCCCCGGCTCCGCAGAGCGCCGAGACCAGGCATCCAACAAAGGCCAGGGCCGGTCCAACCCGCCAATGAACCGTCCACGCACGGCGCGCACAGAACAGGTGATCGAACAAGCAGAGACGCTGGATCCGAATCCCGCCGAGCCACCGAGCAGGCACCCCCCAACAATCCCAAACCTGGCACCCCTAAAAGAGATGCCCTAACCAACCAAAGGAAGATATCGGCCCAGCGCATCGGCCGACCGACACACCGGCCCCCCCAGGCCCGGCCAAACCGGATTGACCACCGACGCACCAGTAGGCAGGGGCATCCGTCACTGGCGGGGAGTGACGAAGGGGAAATAGGCCCCCCATTAAATGTAAGGCCTGAGGTGTGCCAGGCGAGAGGGCAGCCCAAGACCCAACCTGACAGGCAGACAAAGACATACAGTCACAGTCATACGTTCCCTCCCTTTTAAACACAGACATTCTCACTAACTCACCAAGACACCCAAGAAATGACGCTGTACCCTCACTCACACACCCCATACACACTTTATGCTCCCAGGTCCAGGTACTGATGCCCCAGTAGAGCCAACAGCCCCCGAACCCGGGAGATGGACCCCCTACCTTCTAGGACAGAGACAAGCAGACCGCCAAGGGCCCCACAGTGGCGAAGCAGCCCGACAGCCTAGGACCCCGACCAGACCACCCGTTCCTCCTCCGGACCCCAACCCCTGATGGCCCGTAGTAAACAGGGGCGTGAGAAGACCCCTAGCCTTCATCCTCCCGCTCGAGTATGGTGTTGATGCGTGTTGCTATAATGTGCATTTAAAACAGAGGGGTGGGATGTGGGGAAGGCTGCCACACATCCCCCAACCCCCACCCCGAGCCCTCAGTGTCTATATGTGGTTTAACAGTGGGCACCGGCACCAGGGGTGAAGCTGATTGAACCGCTCCCCCTCTGGATGCCGAAAAGTGTGCCCACCCCAAAGTCCCTACATGTGTGTCGCATGAAAATGTTATAAGTCTAAGTTGTATATTAAAATTGGGACCCATGACCCATGACGCCACGGCACCCCAGTGATGTGCCCATGCCCCAAGAAACTACATGAGTGGTAAAGTGATCGATCGGGTAGACAGAGGTGTTCGGGGATGGGGAGGGAAGGACTGGGAGACAAAATGTCTTCCCAGGGAGCCAGCTCCCCCACTGACCCCAAAGTTCACCGGGATCCACCAGGGGAGGGAGGCCATGGCACGTTCAACCCGGGGCCCACGGCCAAAGCACCACCAAGCCCCACAGACCCCAAGGCAGTCCCCCCAGCCCCATCCCAGAAGGGGAACTAAGCCCACTCTGACATTCACTCTACTATCAGAACACAAAGGACACTAGACACCCAGTTTGAGTACCCCCCCGCACACCTCTCCCCCCCATCCAAGTGCCCTCGTAGGGGGAGAGCACCTGTCGCTAGTTAGCAATAGCCTCCCCGCCAGCAAAGGAGGCCCCCAGCGCCACCTGTGCACCGGAGGCCCCCGCAGCCCAAACCCCGAGGACATACCTGCCCAGACCAGAAGCAAACCGATGAACCAGGCAGCCGAACCACCAGGCCAACATCCACCAGCCCCATTTCCTTGTGGAGCGACCACTGGTGCTCAATGGCCCGGCAGGCAACCAAACCCAGCGCCCCACCCACCTACCCTGCACGCCCACTACCCGGCCAGTCCACCCGCAAGTCCGACCGAACCCGGCCAAACGCCCGACCCCAGCGCCCCGCAGCGCACAAGGACCAAGACCCAGGAGCTAAGTCGAGTGCGAAAAAGGACTGATCAGGCCCAGAAATGCCACCCAGCCGCTGCGACCAGCAGCTAGGCACCCCAACCAGCAAACAAGGTGAGACGCCATACAGGGACCGGTGATGACAATCGGCCCAGAGAAAAAGAGAGAGGCGGCTGTACATGCTGGCCGCCAGCCGGCCCTGACCCCCACAGGCACCAGAGACCCCACGCCGGCCGACCCCCGGCCAGGACCACAGCTAGGGGGTGCGGCGCCCCTGAGCCCCAAATCCCCAGGCCCACCCCAGACCCTACCCAGGCGCAGCACGGCCACCAGGCCAGTAACCCATGTCCGTCAGTGCAACCCCCCTAAGGCACCGCATGCAGCCGTCAGGAGTTACCACCCAAAGCCCAACCCCAGGTTGGGGCCACGACGTCCAGCGCCCCATCCGCCCAGTGATCCCACCCCCAGGGATCTCTCCCAGACACCCCCAACCCCAAAAACCCCCACATCAGCAACAGTATCCCAAACGACAAAACCAAGTGCCCCCTACCTCTACTAGGTGATGGAGCAGATCAAAGGAGCCCAGAGAGATTGATCAGATATGGAGCCAGAGGCCGTCTCAAGACCAATATGGTCCAACAAGAGATTTCTATACTGATTAATATTAAGACCCTCTTTATTTTTCCAGTTCAGGAGGATAGTTTTCTTAGCGATGCATAAGGCAATGTGAACCATTAAAACTGACTTTGTGTCCATGGTGACATCATTTAGATTTCCTAACAGGCAAACTGAGGGAGATGGTGGGATGTTACATTTCAGACACTTTGATAAGTCCTCACATATCTGGCACCAAAATTTCTTAACAGGTGGACAGAACCAAAGCACATGAATAGTATCTGGCATATTGTTTGTGCATTGTAAGCAGGTATTAGACGACGTAAAACCCATCCTAAACATCCGCTGACCTGTATAGTGTACTCTATGAAGGATCTTGTATTGTATTAATTGCAAATTAGGATTTTTTGTTATTTTAAAGGTTCTTAAACATATCTGAGATCAGACGTTTTGGTCAAAGCTGGCTGATAAATCCACCTCCCATTTTGAAATAGGGATGGCTATTGATTCATCTAATGTAGATTAGATTGCTTCTTCGCCAGCAACTCTTTTAAATGTACAAATACCGGGTGTTCTGGTGATATCATTTCCCTCTGAGTTACAACCAATCAGCATAACCAGAGTTAACCACAAGACCTGCCCAGTTACCCCAAAGCTGGTACTCGTTTGGCTCCTGAAATGGCTCAGAAAGTGGTCCTTTCGGGCCGGCCCGCTGAAATGGAGACACAAACATACCATGACTTTCTTGTAAAGTGCCTTGAGATGATGTCTGTTGTGAATCGGCGCTATATAAATAAACTGAATTGAATTGAATGAGGGTCCGGTAAAATCAAGCTCCGATATTGGAAACGGACCTAATAAAGACTTTTTAAAACACTTTTTGGTTTTCATACAGGAAGAATACTATGCTTTTAAATAATTTGGGAAATCAATTATGTTAATGTCATGGCTTTGTAAGCTTCTAATTTATTAGATTATAATTATTTCAAAACATTTAAGCTAAACAGGCACACCTGTGGATGTACTTATTCATTGTGTCACATCACAGAAAAATCTAAGGAAATTCACCAAGCAATCAGGAAAGAGAGTTTTTGACCTCCACAAGTCTGGTTCATCCTTGGGTAAGGAATTGTTCATCTGACAGGGCCAACTTCATCTGTTCATATAATTATATGCAAGTATAAACAACATAGGAACAAACAAACATCATACCGGTCTATTATCTATCATAATAGACCTGGTGAATATGCTGGCTGAAGCTGCTGAGAGAGTGTCAAAATCTACAGGGAGTAATGTGGATTATGGCACTATCTCCATGTTGGTAAAGGACTCCTGTACCAACATGGATTTATGGGCCATGCAGAGAGGAAGAAACCATTACTGAAAAATCAGTATGAAAACTCAAGGTACAGTTTGCTAATCTGCTCAATGACGAAGACATGCATTTGTCAATGAGCAAAGTCCTTTCACAATAATAGAGATCCACAATATAAAGAAAAAAGCTTTTCAGGTTTATGATTCCACATGTCTGAACATGATGGTTTGATGTCAAATTTTATGATGCATCAACCTTCATAAAAATGACACGAACATGACTAACCAGGGGCTAACTCGCCCATGACAGATCATCTCATTTCCTGTCCAA
Source organism: Valencia hispanica (assembly GCA_963556495.2). Classification (NCBI taxonomy): domain Eukaryota; kingdom Metazoa; phylum Chordata; class Actinopteri; order Cyprinodontiformes; family Valenciidae; genus Valencia; species Valencia hispanica. The sequence goes on from OY747721.1 coordinate 38,732,799, forward strand.
GCACAACAATGTGTTCTCTCCTCCAGCTCATCACCTCCTCATAAACAGGCTGTCAATAGGAGAGGGGCAGCCGGCAGCTGCATTCCACCTCCTTCACTAAGGACATGTTGAAATTCGCCCCCAATGACTAACTGGTGATCCGAACGACTGGCTAAACCAAACATTTGCCATGGCAAACACTGCCAGTTGAACTTAGCTGCATTCCTGACATCAGCAGTGAGAGCAATCACACGAGAGAGGAGTTTGATGGACTACTGCTGTACGGTTCTGTCAGTTTTCTTTAGCTAAACAAGCAGAGGGCAGTTCATCTATTTAACAAAGTCTTGTTGGTTGGATAATCCAAACCCTAACAAATAAAAAAATGGTTTTCTAGCTATTTTTTCAACCGAGAAATACTCTATCCCACACGACTACTCACAAAACAAGTAAAACAGAACTTCTGACTTTATTAAAGATAACTACCGGATTGTAGATGATTTTTTTCACAAATTCTACACTAGGAGCTGCAGTGTACATTTATTAACTCTGTGTTCCACTTAAAGATGTTTTGTTTTAAAGTGTAACTGAACCCCCTGAAAAGGCAACAGACAACATTTAAAAAATTCTACAAAGTGGGCGGTGCCAGGAAGAACAGAGGGGTGTGGCCAAGTGTTGAGGAAAAGCGGAGGGGGGAACATGGAGGTGTGTTCAGGAGGACAGTGAAAGCTGTCTGATAGTATGTCTGATAGTTTCATACCCAAACCCACGGGGCGTGTCTGTGAGACCATGGCTGCTGTGACATAGGCAATGCCTGTGACATAGAGATGTACCGCTCTCCACCAATCACAAAATTAAAATGCAGTAGCCACCGTTCAACCCTAAGAGGGCAGCACTAAGACGTTTTTAGACCAAAAGGTGTGGAATTAAACAAGTTTACACCAAAATGTAAAAAAATCCCCAGAAACTGAAAGACTGCATTGGTAAAGACCCATTTATACAGTTTAGAAGCAAAAAAAAAAAGTTGTTTTGGGGTTTAGTTACTCTTTAAGAATTGTGGTTCTCATACTGTAATTTTTTTTTCAAACTCTTCATCACATACATAACTAGTTGTAGCAATGTAAAAACGTATCTTAGTGTGATTATATGACGAAAAGACCCACACAAATGAAGGAAGCGAAAGCAGAACGAAACAAAGGAGGGAACTTTGAGCTTCTGGTTTATTGTTTAACTACTATTTATGAAGTTGGATCATTATAGCTGCTGTTAATGTGTACACATAAATCAGCCTTACAAAGGAGGGCGATTACCTTTCAGATATGGTTTAGGGCAACATGTTTCTCAGAGGGTGTGTCTTCTGTCCTAAGGGAGAAGAAACCCTACAGAAACTTGGTGCTTTGTATTTCATTGTCAAACATGACAGAGGTAACAATCAATCTAACGAAGACAACTTTTCCAGTTGTTCTGATAATACCTAGCCTGACTTTGCAATTCCTGCTGGTTTTTTTTAAGGGATATGTCCATACCAGCTTTGCACATCTACAGACCAACATTCTTGATCACTGGTCTTTGCAGAATACCCCACGCTCAACCAGAATGCATGGAGGGTGTCAGTGAACGTCAGTTTTAAAGTATTGCCACACATCCTTTTATAAATTCACGTCTGAACTTTGACTGAGCCAACACAAAAGTGTGTTTTTACTGGGCAAAAAACAAAACCAAATCTATGGAGTCTATTCACACTTCTTGGTGATAATGTCCTGACAACTATCATTTCACAGCAAAGAAGACAACAAACAAAGTTTGGATGTGCAACCGGAATCATCACATACTGTATCCAAGCAAGTATCCATCCCATACCACTCTAGCAGTGGTTCAGCACTACCTGTCTCTGAGTATAGCTTCTCAGCTCTGGAAGATAAAACACAGAAACAGTCTGGACATTGAGCCTGACATCAGTTGCTCTGACTCCTATGTCTCCGGGACTGAGAGGCATTAATTCCTGCAAGTTCAGGTCTATGAAGTTAGTTTCACCCAAGGTAGAACTTGGGAAAGCTCAACATTTTTAGCTATTCAACTTCTGATAGAAGTTGAACTTTTATTTCGTGTGTATTGAATTCATTCCGGAATTGCGCCGCTCAAGGTGGCAGCATGTTGGAGTAGCTCTGTTACTTTGGTTCATATTTTTTTTCTTTTTTTTCTTTTTTAAAACTTTAATTCTTCCATTTCTGGTAGAAACGTTGTTTTTGTGGACAACTGTTCTCTCTGGTTTTGAATGCTGTGCAGCTGGAAGGATTTTTGCTAATACTTTTTATTTTTGGACATTTGTTATGATGCATAACCATGGCAACAAGGTGGTTTACAACTGGCAGCAGCTGATTAACATCACAAAAGCTCAAATAAGACCTCAACTACAGCCACAAAACCCTGATGAGTTGAAAAGAAGACGCCATATATCCAGAGCATCCTCTACATCAGACTGTCATACAACTACAGAGCGTCTTCAGTCAGAGGCTTCTTCAGATCTGCAGAGCGCTACAGGAGATCATCCCTACCCACAGCCATCAGCATCTACAACAAATCTTTGAAGGAACTTCCATAATGAGTTACAACAACATTTAATTTCCCTTTGGGATTAATAAAGTAATTTTGAATTGAATTGAATTTTGAAAGGAAAAAGTCTGTTAAAAGGGGTTGTTACTGATTCTTCTGATTGCTAAATCAACCTTATAACTTTAATAAATGACTGAATTAACACAATTAACAAAATATTTTCTTTGAATTAGATTGTGGTTTGTCAATTAAGGGTGATAGTGGCTCCTGAACCCTGACCAGTTCAGAACCACTGATTGAAACCATCCCATTGCAGCTTCTTCTGTATTTTTAACCAACCAATCCAATCGGATCATACACAATAATGTCGACCAAAGTGCTGAACATCAAAACAACAAACACCACTCATCAAAGATAAAAATAAATAAAATACATAAATATACCACAATCAAAACAACATGAGTCAATCAGTATTAAAAGCCAATGAAAATAAGTAGTTCTTAAGGAAAGTTTTAAAGAATGAGGAAGCCTGTCTAATGGTAGAGGGCAGCTGATTCCACAGCTTAGGTGTTACTACAGCAAAAGGCAGTAGGAAGCCGTTCCTCTCACTGTTGGGTTTTCTCCATACCCTGCAGCTCCTACCTGACCAATTCTCCCACTGACATAAGTGCACAGACAAACTTTTTAAGTTTCTTTGTTGCTTCTAAAGCAACAACCTTGACTAAAGTTGAGCCTCGCCTTTTCACGGTACATTTCTGAAGATTAACCTACTCGCAGATTTTTTCTTAGAGTATATTTAAAAGACGCAGCTAGGACAGCTAAAATACCCAGGTCAATAGCTGCTTCACACAGTATTTGCTAGTGTTTGCAATGCAGCCAATCCAGGAGCACCATTCATTTTCCTTGCTGTTGATTGGCTGTACCCCCAAAAGCGGAGATAAGGAAGACTGTGGATGTCAGCTTCTGTGGTGTAGTTCCAAGTCGGTTTTCACTGTGCATATTAATGCATTCAATGTATTTTTGGTGTTTGAACTACTAGAATAGGCAGTTATAAGTGTTTTTAGAGGGTGTCTCAATTATTGGCAGATTTTAGCTATTTGCAGGCATTTGAGGTTCCTAATCCCCCTGAATAGGAGGTTCAGTGTACTCAGTTTACAGCAGAATTCAATTCAATTCAATTCAATTCAGTTTATTTATATAGCGCCAATTCACAACAGATGTCATCTCAAGGCACTTAACAAGAAGTCATTTCAATACATTTATACAAACATTCCAATCAGTTAAAAAGTTTCCTATTTAAGGAATCCCAGCAGATTGCGTCAGTCATTGGGGTGAGGTTGGGCAGACTTTCCAACCACAGCAATCCTTCAGCAATCCCTCATACTGAGCAAGCATGTAGCGACGGTGGAGAGGAAAAACTCCCCTTTAACAGGAAGAAACCTCCAACAGAACCAGGCTCAGTAGGAGCGGCCATCTGCCACGACCGTCTGGGGGTTTGAGAAGACAGAGCAGAGACACAGAAGGAACAGAAGATCTGATATAAGAGAACTTTCTATGTTACAGAAAGTAAAAAGTTAATAACAGGACACAGTGGATGTTCAGTTACTGGGGGGATCATCCCAGTCGATGCCCCCCGTCCAACAGGGCATTGCAGCCAAGCAGGATACCAGACCAGGTATATCTTCTATGGAGAGAAAAACACTGAGAGAAAACAAAGTTAACAGTCGAAATAACAGAATGTACTGTAATACAACTGGAGAGTAGTAGGAGAAAAGGAAGTAGCAGAGTGAAGAAAATTGGTAAGTCTGTCCTCCAGCAGTCTAAGCCTATAGCAGCATAACTACAGAGCTAGCTCAGGATGACCTTAGCCACTCTAACTATAAGCTTTATCAAAAAGGAAAGTTTTAAGCCTGGCCTTAAAAGTAAACAGAGTGTCTGCCTCACGGACTAAAGCTGGGAGCTGGTTCCACAGGAGAGGAGCCTGATAACTAAAAGATCTGCCTCCCATTCTACTTTTAGAAATCCTAGGAACTACAAGTAAACCTGCAGTCTGAGAGCGAAGGGCTCTGTTAGGAACATAAGGAACAATTTGATCTCTGATGTATGATGGAGCTTAATTATTAAGGGCTTTGTATGTAAGAAGAAGGATCTTAAATTCTATACTGGATTTAACAGGGAGCCAATGAAGGGAAGCTAAAGCAGGAGAAATGTGATCTCTCTTTTTAATATTCATCAGAACTCTTGCTGCCGCATTTTGGATCAACTGAAGGCTTTTAATGGCATTTTGTGGACTACCTGATAGTAAAGAATTACAGTAGTCCAGCCTTGAGGTAACAAATGCATGGACTAGTTTCTCAGCATCACTTCTGGACAGGATGTTTCTAATTTTAGCAATATTCCGGAGGTGAAAGAAAGAAATCATAGAAACCTGTTTAATATGGGATTTAAATGTCAAGTCTCGGTCAAAAATAACGCCGAGGTTCTTTACGTTATTACTGGGGGCCAATTTAATGCCATCCAGATGAAGTGATCGACTAATCAGTTTCTGTTTAAGAACTTCTGGTCCAAAGAGAGCAACTTCTGTTTTGTCAGAATTTAAAAGCAAAAAGTTTAGGGTCATCCATGTTTTTATGTCTTCCAGACATGCCTGTAATCTACCTAACTGACTGGGTTCATCAGGATTTATGGATAAATATAGTTGTGTATCATCTGCATAGCTGTGGAAATTTATCCCATGCTGTCTAATGATTCTACCAATTGGGAGCATATATATGGTGAACAGAATTGGTCCAAGCACAGAACCCTGTGGAACTCCACAAGTAACTCTTGAGAGTGAAGAAGATTTATCATTTAGATGAACAAACTGGAATCTATCAGACAAATATGATTTAAACCAGCCTAGTGCTGTTCCTTTGATCCCTGCAACATGTTCAAGCCTTTCTAAGAGAATATTATGATCGACTGTGTCAAAAGCAGCACTGAGATCTAACAAAACCAGAACAGACACCAGTCCATTATCTGAGGCCATGAGAATATCATTAGTAACCTTCACCAGTGCTGTTTCAGTGCTATGATGAGCTCTAAAACCTGACTGAAACTCTTCAAACAGCTCGTTATTGTTTAAATGCTCACAGACTTGATTAGCAACAATTTTCTCAAGGACTTTGGATAAGAAAGGAAGGTTAGATATAGGTCTGTAATTCACCAAGTCATCTTGATCAAGGGAAGGTTTCTTGAGTAAAGGTTTAATTACAGCTATTTTAAATTCCTGTGGTACGTATCCGTTTACTAAGGATAGATTCATCATATCCAAAATGGGGCCAGGAACCAAATGGAACACTTCTTTAAATAATTTGGTTGGAATTGGGTCCAACATACAAGTTGAAGGTTTAATTTTATTTACGAAGAATCCCATAAAATCTTCACTGCTGAGAGCTGGGGGAATAGTTGGCTCAACAGAGCTATGACTCTGTGTAAGTTTGGCAACTGTACTAAAAAGAAACCTAGGATTGTTTTTATTCGCCTCTATAAATGATGAAAAATATGCTGTTCTAGCTTGTCGAAGGGTCTTTTTATACAGCAGTAGACTGTTATTCCAGGTTAAATAGGAATCCTCTAGGTGTGTAGAGCGCCATTTTCTCTCCAACTTCCTAGTATTCTGCTTTAAAGTACGCAACTCTGAGTTGAACAAAGGAGTCACCCTCCTATGGCTAGCCACTTTCTTTTTTAAGGGGGCTACACTATCTAATGCCAAACGCAATGAGGACGTAACGCTGTGAACCAGATCATCAATTTCTGAAGGGTTAGAGATAGAATTGCTGCCATCCACTGTGTTACCCTGAGACATTAAGGAAAGTAAGAATGGAACAGATTCTTTAAAAATTGTTACAGCATTGTCTGATAAAGCTCTACTATAATGAAATTTTCTTTCAGATTTAAAATGGTCAGTTAAAGTAAATTCAAAAGTTATTAAGAAGTGGTCAGACAGGACCGGGTTATGTGGGTGGACTGTTATTTCCTCACACTCAATACCGTATGTCAGTACGGTCCAAAGTGTGTTTGCCCGAGTGGGTCGATCCCTGTACCTTTTGAGTAAAGCCAATTGAGTCTAAAATAGCACTAAAGGCTGCATTTAGGCTATCACTTTCAGTATCCACATGAATATTAAAGTCCCCCACTATAATAACCCTATCAGTATTTAATACTAAATCAGATAAAAAATGTGAGATCTGATCCAAGAATTGAGAGTAAGGGGCTGGTGGACGATACAAAACCACAAACAAAAATGGTCTTAATGTTTTGCAACTTGGATGAGGAAAATTAAGGGTTAGATGTTCAAAAGAACTGTAGCTATCAATTGGTCTGGGACTAATTAGTAAATCAGAACGAAAAATGGTTGCAACTCCTCCTCCTCGCCCAGTATTTCTAGGAATGTGAAAATTTAAATGACTGGAAGGAGTTGACTCATTTATACTGACATAATCCTCCTGCTGCAACCAGGTTTCTGTGAGACAAAGGAAATCAATGTGATTATCACAAATCAAGTCATTTACTAACAAAGTCTTTGAGGAGAGAGATCTTATGTTTAATAAACCACATTAAATAGATTTATTTTTCTGTTCAGTCAAAAGTGTATTTATTTTTATGAGATTTCCAGAATTTGCTTTTGTTGGCTTAACTTTTAATCCATTTAATTTTGGCCGTGGGCAAGACACTGTTTCTATAGAGTAATGGGGGGGGGGGGGGTAACAGTACAGAAGCAGCAGAGAGGTGGGTTAAACTACGACTCTGCTTCCTGGTCTGGACCCTGGCTTGTCAGTGTTTTGGAGGACTAATAAATTCGGCCATATTCCTAGAAAGAAGAGCTGCTCCATCCAAAGTGGGATGGATGCCATCTCTCCGGATCAGACCAGGTTTTCTCCAAAATGTTCTCCAGTTATCAATGTAGCCCACATCGTTTGCAGGACACCACCTAGACAACCATTGATGGAATGACAGCATGCGGCTAAACATGTCGTCACTGGTCCGATCAGGCAGGGGACCAGAAAAGATTACCGAGTCTGACATTGTTTTGGCAAACTTACACACCGAAGCAACACAAATTTTAGTGACATCCGATTGGCGTAACCGGGTGTCATTACCGCCAGCGTGAATAACAATCTTACTGTATTTACGCTTATCTTTAGCCAGCAGTTTCAGGTAGGATTTGATGTCGCCCGTTCTGGCCCCTGGCAAGCATTTGACTATGGTCAATGGTGTCTCTAATGCCACGTTTCTGACTATGGAGCTGCCAATTACCAGGGTCGGCTTCTCAGCGGGTGTGTCGCTGAGCGGGGAAAATCTGTTAGAAACGCGGACCGGTTGGTGGTGGCCCTGGGGCTGGGTCCTAGAACTATGCTTCCTACGTACAGTCACCCAACCAGCCTGAGGTCCCGGCTGCGCGGGCTCTACCGGAGGACAGCTAGGGGGATCTATCCTTGTTGGCTCCGCGCTGGCTAATGGGCTTCGGCTATCTGCTGGTAAACTGACAGCACAATCAGCCGGCTTACTGACACGTTCATTCTGATGGCTCAAAGTACAGTAACACCCAAACAAATGCATCCATTTTCACTGCATAGCAGACCATGACAAAAGTCATGAACTGTACAGTAAAGAGGAAGAACAAACTCAAGACAAGCCTTCAATAACAATGCAACTGAAGCTCATTTTTTACTTGAAGTTTTGCAGTTTCATTTTATATGAGCCTCTTAAGTACACACTGAAGTACTTTCTGAATTAATGTAGCATTATTTTACCAAAATATTTTTGTGTCTAAGAAATGTCCTCCATAGTGGACATTTGTAGTTATGTCCTCCATTTTCTTCTGCATTTTTTCAATATGAGAAGAAAATAATTCACCGTCAGAGGCCACAAAATGTAATTAAAAGCCTTCAGTTGATCCAAAATGTTCCAGCAAGAGTTCTGATGAATATTAATAAGAGAGATCATATTTCCCCTGTTTTACTTCCCTTCATTGGCTCCCTGTTAAATCCAGAATAGAATTTGAGATCCTAACTATAAGTTTTATAAAAAAGGAAAGTTTTAAGCCTGGCCTTAAAAGTAAACGGAGTGTCTGCCTCACGGACTAAAACTAGGAGCTGGTTCCACAGGAGAGGAGCCTGATAACTAAAAGATCTGCCTCCCATTCTACTTTTAGAGAATTAGAGCCCTCTTGACTAAAGTAAGGCAATGATACCTGAGTGCCTAGAACAGGGTAAATGGTTCCTTGTACTGGTCGCTGTCCAGTGTGCTAGTATGTAACGGGTAAACCTTCACCAACTGGATTGAAGGTGTTTGTCTTGGCTGCACCAAATGGCCTAGTTTTAGACTGTGGTCCACCAAGGCAAGACCGACTTCAGAGTTCCACAAGGATATGGCAGTGGAGAACAAGCTGTCCTTCAATTGGGTGAATCTGTCCTGTGAGTGGGCTGCACAGTGGTAGCACTGTTGCCTTGCAGCAAGAAGGTCCTGGGTTCAAATCCCGGCCTGGGGTCTTTCTGCATGGAGTTTGCATGTTCTCCCTGTGCATGCGTGGATTCTCTCCAGGTACTCCGGCTTCCTCCCACAGTCCAAAAACATGACTGTTAGGTGAATAGATTTCTCTAAATTGCCCTTAGGTATGAGTGTGTGTGTGTATGGTTGTTTGTCCTGTATGTCTCTGTGTTGCCCTGGGATGGATTGGCAACCTGTCCAGGGTGTACCCCGCCTCTCACCCCATGACAGCTGGAGATAGGCACCAGCAAGGCAAGGCAAGGCAAGTTTATTTGTATAGCACAATTCATGTTACAAGACAATTCAAAGTGTTTTACATAAAACATCAAAAGCATTACAGCAGGGTGAAGAAAAAGCAAAAGTACAGGAATAAAAACCATGATTTAAAATGAACCAAAAAAAATCTATCTTAAAAGAAGCAGTGCAGATTTAAAACTTAGAATAAAAACCTAATCAAAGGCAGCTGAGAACAGGTGGGTCTTTAACCTGGATTTAAATAAACTGAGTGTTTCAGCTGATCTGAGGCTTTCTGGGAGTTTGTTCCAGACATGTGGAGCATAGAAGCTGAACGGAGCTTCTCCATGTCTGGTTCTGACTCTGGGAACTGATAAAAGACCGGATCCAGATGACCTGAGGGGTCGGGTAGGTTCATACTGGGTCAGGAGATCACTGATGTATTTTGGTCCTAAACCATTCAGAGCTTTATAGACCAGCAGCAGAACTTTGAAGTCTATCCTCTGACAGACAAGCAGCCAGTGTAAAGACCTCAGAGCTGGACTGATGTGGTCCACTTTTTTGGTTTTAGTGAGAACTCGAGCAGCAGAGTTCTGGATGAGCTGCAATTTCCTAATTGATTTTTTAGGTAGACCTGTAAAGACGCTGTTACAATAATCAAGCCGACTAAAGATGAATGCATGGACTAGTTTTTCCAGGTCCTGCTGAGACATCAGATCTTTTATCCTTGAGATATTCTTAAGGTGATAGTAGGCTGATTTTGTGATTGCCTTAATGTGTTTTTCAAAGTTTAGGTCTGAGTCCATCACTATACCCAGATTTCTGACGTGGTTGGTGGTTTTTAGATGTATGGACTGAAGCCCTGTGGTGACCTTCAATCTTTTCTTTTTAGCTCCAAAGACAATTACCTCAGTTTTGTTTTTGTTCAACTGCAGAAAATTGTGGCACATCCAGTCATTAATTTCCTCAATGCATTTGGCAAGAGCCTGTACAGGCTCTTGGTCTCCTGGTTACATTCTAATATATATCTGTGTGTCATCTGCGTAGCTATGGTAACTTATATTGTTGTTATTTATTACCTGTGCCAGTGGGAGCATATAGATGTTATATGTGGAACCCTGGGGAACTCCACATGTAATTCCCGTCTGCTCAGATGTAAAGTTATCTATTGACACAAAGTACTTCCTGTTCTCTAAGTACGTTTTGAACCAGTTTAGTACAGTGCCAGAGAAACCCACCCAGTTCTCCAGTCGTTTGAGTAAAATAATGTGGTCAACAGTATCAAATGTAGCACTGAGATCCAGTAAAACTAAGACTGACATTTTTCCACTGTCACTATCCAAACATATGTCATTGATGACTTTGGTCAGAGCAGTCTCAGTGCTGTGGTGCTGTCTAAAACCTGACTGAAAGACGTCATAGCAGTTGCTTTGTCTTAAGAAGTCATTTAGCTGATGAAAAACAGTCTTTTCAATTATCTTACTTAAACATGGAAGATTGGAGATGGGCCTGTAGTTGTTCATTTGTGTCTTGTCCAGATTGTCTCTTTTCAGCAAGGGTTTAATTACAGCTATTTTCAGGGGCTCTGGGAAAACACCCGATATTAAAGATGAGTTCACAATCTGTAACAGATCTGACTCCAAGATCTTTGAGATGTAAGATGTCCTCCAGATCTTTGCTGTTTATGAGATAAAACTGTTTCATGGTGTTTAAACGGATTTTCCGTGGACACTGTACATATCCTGAACCTGCCGTTGATGAACCAACCGCTTGTTTAATATTTTGGATTTTGTCTGTTAAGAATTTGGCACAGTCATTGCAGGCCTTGGTGGAATAAAGTTCAGGTGCTACTGACACAGGAGAGTTTGTTAGCCTGTCAACTACAGCAAACAATGCGCGAGCACAATGACTATTTCTGGTGATGATGTCAGAAAAATATGACTTCCTTGCATTCCTCAGTTGTAAGTTATGAGTGAATTTTCTCTTTATAGATGTCATAATGAACCTGAAGTTTTGTTTTTCTCCAACTGCGCTCAGCTTTCCGACATTCCCTTTTTTAATTTCTCACCAGCGTGGAATTTCTCCATGGAGACTTTTTCCTTCCAGAGATAACCTTCACCTTAGTGGGAGCAATAGTATCCATAACATTTAATATTTTAGCATTAAAGCGGTTGACAAGTTCATTGACTGAACCCCCCGACAGGGCAGGTGTTAGAGAGAAGACCTGGTTAAAGATCTCACTAGTGTTTTCAGTTAAACATCGTTTTGTGATAACCTCCGTTAAAACATTTATGTGAACCGAAATTATACTCTCAAAGAAAACACAACAATGGTCAGACAAGCCCACATCACGCACATTAATCTTGGAAATGCCCAGACCCTTCGAGATTAGTAATTCCAAAACATGACCCTTATTATGTGTGGGCTCTGTTATATGCTGAGTCAGCCCAAAGTTGTCCAGAGTGTTACTCAGGTCTTTAGACACTTTGTTCTGGGGATTGTCAACATGGATGTTAAAATCACCAACAATAATTATACAGTCAAAATCAACACAGATTATAGACAGCAGTTCACTAAAATCATCATTGGTCAGCACAGTAATTTGGGGGCCAATAAATGTTAAGAAATATGGCTCTAGATGAGGCCTTTAGCTGTACAGCAACATATTCAAAAGAAGGAAAGCTTCAAAGAGATAACTGCTTACACTGGAATGATTCATTAAATAAAACAGCAACTCCTCTACCTCACCTGTTCTGTCTGGCCTGGTTGACAAAACTAAAGTTAAACCAGCAACCCCGCAACCCTGCATAGGAATGACGGGTACAGATAACGGATGGATGGATGTCCTGCAAGTCACCCACCTGTACTTTGACAGGTTCTTTCCTGGACACTGCAAAAGGGACTGGAGCTCTAATGGCGAACAGACAAAATAGTGCAACATCATGGGGGATAAACCCTTTAAGAAGAAAAGAAGGTGGCATTGGAAATTATGGTTAGACAAAATCTATAAATTAAATATATCAATAAAATGTTCAGCACATATGCACAAAATAGTGATTAGAGTTTCATTTAAAGTGCTTCTGTTGACTTTGGTGGGTTTCCATGAATTAAGAAACAGTGATTTATATATTTAGAGTGGCTAAGGTCATCCTGAGCTATCTCTGTAGTTATGCTGCTATAGGTGTGATGCCCACTTATGTGTGCCCACAAAGTTTTTATTTTTGCCATGATTTGAGTTTGGTATAAGCAGTTTATTTCCTGTGAGATATGTTTGATTTATTGCTGACATTGACTCATTCACACAAATGCAACATTGTTTGGCCAGTAGGTGGCGCACGGAGACTGTGAGTCATGGGTGCTCTACCGTCTTCTTCACATGCTGAGAGATCTTGGAGAAACACTGACTGCGTCTCCCGTGCGATCATTTATATATTTATCTTTCAGTTTTTCTGCTGTCAACGGGTCATGGATTCCGGTACCCGTTACAGTTCGTGGGGGCTCGTCCCAGGATTCGTTTCCTGTGCCAGGCCGGAAGCGGGTCTGATGATACAGACACCGTGGACCTCATGCATCCCATCATTCATGCTACTCGATGAGGGGCCTAGCCCACCTTGTCCACTGGTGGAATAAAGCATACAAGTCTACCAACCAATGCATCTGATGAAGAGTGAAGACTGTGCTGTGCCGAAATAACGATCCACCAACTACAGAGAGAGGGAAACGACTTTTGGACTGTGTGACCAATGGCGAGGAAAGGGAGACAGCCATGGCAGACGATGAGAGGAAAAGCTTGGTGTGGTCCATCAAGAAAGACCTGCTCAACCTTTGTCATGCTGCTCAACCCACTCACTCTCCTCATCCCATCTGTGTGTCTAATCATTGTCTGCAGCTGTGTCCTATCTGTCTTACCTGTGCCTCCTTCCCTTCTGTGGTACTTATACTCCTCTCTTCCTCACCTTCCCTGCCGGTTCATTGTCGTCTTCCATGGTGTCTACTCCTGCTGTCTCCTGTTTTGTCTCTCAGCGATCCTGAGAATAAATCAACCTAATTTCATCCGTGTCTGCGTGTGAGCCACTGCTACCTGTAGACACAGTCCTTGACAGAATGAACCGGCCATTAGAAGTGAACTCAGCGGACACTCACCTCACTGATCAGCTCCTGAGGGACATTTGGGACCAGCTGGCGAGGATCTCCACCCTCACTCCTCCCTGGGCATGCCTCGCTGGAGTGCAGGAGTTCTGGCAGCTCTTTCCCCGTCTCACCTCCACCCTCGCTCCACAAGACAGTGCGGCTCTGAGGGAGGAGGCTGAACGGGTTCACCAAGCCGCCAGGGAGCAGATGTTTGGCAAAGCCTCCTCGTCTCTACAGCTGCCTTCGTGCCACCATCAGCCAGCAGCCGCTGTCACAGTTGGCTACGTCAGCACGCCACGGGAGCTGAGCTGCTCCCCGGATGAGGAATCCCTCGCGGAGGATTTCCCGGTGCAACAGGCTGGCCTCCGGGAGACACGGTCGGCGTACCGTCCTCCGGACTTCGGGTCATGGAGGAACGACCCTCCTCCACCATCCCGCCGCAGAAGAGGCAAGCGTGGTTCCAGGGTGGAAGAGCGGGTCGACAGCACGCCAACAGCTGTTCTCTCCCCAGTCTGCTCATCGCCGTCTCCCCCTGTCTCAGTCAGCTCCGTATACACTTCTGCCGCACATCCGTATCGTGGCTTTCCGGCTGCAGAACCGGCTCCTCCAAGGTCCAGCGCCACAACCTTCTCAGGCTGGTCTACGGAGGACGAGGAGGATCAACCGGAGCCGTACCCGATCACCTACATCTTCCCGTATTCCACCATCGGCTCCATAACGGCGCTTCCGGGCATCTCCACACCCGAGGAGTACTAGGAGCGGCAGGATGCTTTTCTGGCTCCAGATTGGCCTACTGTGCTCCCAGAACTGGACCCCGTCGACATGAGCCCTTACCACCGGCACGCCGTAGGCGGCGCCGTCGGCAGCGGTATGCTTCTGGGGAGGAGGAGCCTCTGGCAGCAAGCTATCCGCTTGCTGCCAGACCGCTCCACGTAGGCTCGCGCACCGGCTCCGCCCGCTCTAGCTGAGCTCCACTCATATGCTCCATTCAACCCGGCGTTGATCGTTCCATTACCGGAGCCTGAGTCCGTTCCAAAGCGTGTTCCCGAGCTCATTGCAGAGCCTGCTGCCGTCGTTGCTGCAATCCTCCTGGCCTGCACAGCAGCAGCTCTTCGACCTGTGTCAGGTTGTGGGAGGTTGCAAGGACCCCCAGGGAGAGTCATGGAGGACCCGTCGCTAGAGCTCCCAGGGAGGGTCATGGAGGACCCGTCGCTAGAGCTCCCAGGGAGGGTCATGGAGGACCCGTCGCTAGAGCTCCCAGGGAGGGTCATGGAGGACCCGTCCCCGTCGCTAGAGCTCCCAGGGAGGGTCATGGAGGACCCGTCCCCGCCACTGGAGCCTCTTCACCGGCGACCACTGGCGTCCGTGCCTCCGGATTCGTCTCAGCCGGCGTCCGAGCCTCCGGATTCGTCTCAGCCGGCGTCCGAGACTCCGGATTCGTCTCAGCCGACGTCCGAGACTCCGGATTCGTCTCAGCCGGCGTCCGAGCCTCTGGATTCGTCTCAGCCGGCGTCCGAGACTCCGGATTCATCTCAGCCGGCGTCCGAGCCTCCGGATTTGTGTCAGCCGACGTCCGAGCCTCCGGATTCGTCTCAGCCGGCATCCGAGCCTCCGGATTCGTCGGAGCCGGTGCGCGAGCCTATGCGGAACGGTCTGGCAGCAAGCGGATAGCTTGCTGCCAGAGGCTCCTCCTCCCCAGAAGCATACCGCTGCCGACGGCGCCGCCTACGGCGTGCCGGTGGTAAGGGCTCATGTCGACGGGGTCCAGTTCTGGGAGCACAGTAGGCCAATCTGGAGCCAGAAAAGCATCCTGCCGCTCCTAGTACTCCTCGGGTGTGGAGATGCCCGGAAGCGCCGTTATGGAGCCGATGGTGGAATACGGGAAGATGTAGGTGATCGGGTACGGCTCCGGTTGATCCTCCTCGTCCTCCGTAGACCAGCCTGAGAAGGTTGTGGCGCTGGACCTTGGAGGAGCCGGTTCTGCAGCCGGAAAGCCACGATACGGATGTGCGGCAGAAGTGTATACGGAGCTGACTGAGACAGGGGGAGACGGCGATGAGCAGACTGGGGAGAGAACAGCTGTTGGCGTGCTGTCGACCCGCTCTTCCACCCTGGAACCACGCTTGCCTCTTCTGCGGCGGGATGGTGGAGGAGGGTCGTTCCTCCATGACCCGAAGTCCGGAGGACGGTACGCCGACCGTGTCTCCCGGAGGCCAGCCTGTTGCACCGGGAAATCCTCCGCGAGGGATTCCTCATCCGGGGAGCAGCTCAGCTCCCGTGGCGTGCTGACGTAGCCAACTGTGACAGCGGCTGCTGATTCGTCTCAGCCGGCGTCCGAGCCTCCAGTTTTTCTTCGTCCTGCAACAGGACGCCCATCCGGCTGTCCGCCTGATCTCCAGGTCCTCAAGGGAAGATCACCAGGCCGTCCTCCGGACTGCCGTCCAGCCAGGGGATGCCATCCGGGTCGTCCGCCTGATCTCTAGGTCATTAAGGGAGGATCACCAAGCCGTCCTCCAGACCACCGTCCAGCAATTGGACGCTACCGGGGCCGTCCGCCAGACCGCCGTCCAGCAAGGGGACGCCTCTGGAGCCGTCCGACCGACAGCCGTCCATCAAGGGGGCGTCAGCCCGACCTCCAGGTCCTCAGGGCCGCCCACCGGGCCGTCCGCCAGACTTCCAGGGGCGTACCCGAAAAGACTCAGGCCCTCCTTCCACCCTGGCAAGGGTGCTTCTTTTTTTTCCTTTTTCTTTCTTGCTCCTTTTTTCCACGGTGTCTGGAATTCGCCTTTAAAGCGGGGGGGGGGGGGGGGGGAATAAAGCATACAAGTCTACCAACCAATGCATCTGATGAAGAGTGAAGACTGTGCTGTGCCGAAATAACGATCCGCCAACTACAGAGAGAGGGAAACGACTTTTGGACTGTGTGACCAATGGCGAGGAAAGGGAGACAGCCATGGCAGACGATGAGAGGAAAAGCTTGGTGTGGTCCATCAAGAAAGACCTGCTCAACCTTTGTCATGCTGCTCAACCCACTCACTCTCCTCATCCCATCTGTGTGTCTAATCATTGTCTGCAGCTGTGTCCTATCTGTCTTACCTGAGCCTCCTTCCCTTCTGTGGTACTTATACTCCTCTCTTCCTCACCTTCCCTGCCAGTTCATTGTCGTCTTCCATGGTGTCTACTCCTGCTGTCTCCTGTCTCGTCTGTCAGCCATCCTGAGAATAAATCAACCTCATTTCATCCATGTCTGCGTGTGAGTGACTGCTACCTGTAGACACAGTCCTTGACAACCTTACTGCAGACAAACTGTTCCAGATTTCCACATCATTGGGTCCAGGGCCAGAAGTGGAGGAATTTCAACTCATGTCAGCAGATGAAGAGGATTGTTTTGAGCACATCACCAGATTTATGTGCAGTAAGCGTATCGTAGAGTCTGAGGATGCAGGTATGGCTCATTTGTTAGAGTTAAGGGACCTTGTAGATGTTTCCCTCCAGAGTTGTGTAACTGAACCACAAGTACATCCTACTGATGGCACTGTTTCACACGTTTCTTTGTCGAACCCACCAGGTCATGATGTTGATGCTAATGAGAGTCAAGTTAAAGTTAATGTCAACCCTTCAGTGACCTTTGATAATGATGTGTTTGAACATGATGATGTAAATATAGACAAATGTGGAGCAACTACAGCTAATACTTGGTGTTGTGATTGCATTTCTCATAAGATGAACTGAACAGACTTTTGGATGTCTGGGAGCTATTTCAAAGATGGACTGAGCAGACCACATTTCCCAGCAATCCTAGCAGTGACCCCCAACACACTCCTATTGGTCCGTGACCACCCCCGGTGACATCAGCGATGACATCACGGCCAAAGGGGGCTATAAGAGTAGTCGCGCCCATTTTGAATTGTTCTCCAGTCAGAAGTTCTTGGATGAACTACTGCTGAACAGAGGACATCTCACCGGTGAAGATTCTCTTTTGTTCTGACCTGCTGGACCGGGGAAGAACTCGCTTCGAAGTGCTCATACGGTTTGTGTATCTCGTGTGAGCTATATCAGAACTGTTCCCAGACAGTTCATTAGACATCGACCTACAGGCCATTCAACCTGCCTTTGGGCCACACGGTCCTTAAAATCCTGTACAGGTTTCTTTTAATAACTCTTCCTTTTCTTGCTCAACCACGGACACAATTCGCTCTCCTCCTAGTGGACTGGACCTCCTTCAAGGCAAAGTAGGACTGAACCGGTTAATTTATACTAATGTTGTGTCTGGGCGGAGATAAATAGAGATAATAGAGTTTTAACGAGTTAGATCTCGTTCATTGTTGGTTAAAGTGTTTTTAAGCGCTGTACCTGTTTGCTCATTTTTGCGTCGTCGCACGTATAAGTCTGAGCTGAAATTGCTGTTTGAAACTGTTTGTTTTATCCTGAGCAGATCACGCCTTTCTTTATTTTTCCCTCCTCTCCTTTACTCTCTCTCTCTCTCTCTCTCTCTCTCTTTGATCACTCCGTCGGCAGAGTCGGGCTCGGTCCGGCCTGCGTTAGCTGGTCTTAGCTGAAAAGTTTAACTCCATTGTCTTTAGTCTGTTGCTAAAGCAGAGGCCTACCACATGGACGCTTTCCCCATGTGCTCCTTTAGCCAAAGCTAGTTTTACAACTCTTTCTTAGACTCCATGTGCTGTCCTCCATCTTGGCACAGAGCTGAGATTTATGACTTTGTCCCACAGGCTATCTGTGACTCGGGCACCCTGGGGTGAGGAACTCAGCAAGCAGGTTAGGCAATACATACCCACAACCTCCCCACAGTCTGCATCCCATTCACTTCCAAAGCCACAGACTTTATTTCAGAATAAGGAGAATAGGGATATGCAAAGTGCATCCACTATGACAGAATGGTCTCCTTAAGAGAGCTTTCTTACCTTAATCGTAGGGAGTTTAGGATCCGAGGAGGTCAGATTGGAGATATGGGGTCAGACCTCAATTACAATAACATTTGTCGCCAGATTGATGAAGGGTTGAAGGAGCAGTTCAGTGAATATGAGATTGTGCAAGCTGTCCTCAGAGTTATCAAACCTGGAAATTTCAAGGACATGCTAATGAATAAGGATGATCTGTCGGTTGAAGAGCTTAAAACCTTTTTTCACTCCCACCTAGGTGAGCAAAGTAACATGGAGCTTTTCCAGGAGCGCATGTGTACCAACCAAAGAGACAATGAAATACCCCAACAATTCTTGTACCGAGTCATTGGGCTTAAGCAAAAGATTTTACTGGCCTCAAAACATGCTGATACAGATGTTAAGTACAGTCCAAGCACGGTCCAAGACATTTTCCTTCATACTGTGTATCAAGGCCTCGCCCACAAACATGATGATGTCCGCAGAGAACTTAAACCCCTGCTCGCAGACACTTGTGTAAGTGATGAAGAAACCCTGAGACAGATGAAAAAAATTATAAGTGATGAAAATGACAGACAGAGGCGCTTGGGGCTGACCACTCGGCAGAGACCCACAAATGTGCACAGTGCTCAGGTTGAGGCTAACGCTGCTCAGTATTCCAGTGCAAAGGAGGTCGTGGGAAAGACACCACAAGGTGATGTGATCCAACAACTAACAATGAAGGTTGAAAAGCTCACCAGTCTAGTTGAGTCACTGCAAAAGACAATACAGATTCAAGCATCAGAGCATAACAGTCAGCCACCAAAAGACAAAAGAGACAATAAAAGATGAAGGCACTATGGCTGCCGTAAGTGTCTGGAACAGAACCGTCCTGACTGCACGCACTGTTTCCACTGTGGTGAGGATGGTCACCGAGCAGTCGGCTGCTTAAAGAAATCAACCCACCAGGGAAACTGGAGCCGGTCCCTGCCGGGGAACAGACAGTGACCGGTTCCCTACAGTCTCAGCCTGACACACACCAAATTGGTGAGTTGAGCAAGCAAAATGTTTCAGCCGTTAAGATGCTCACACCAGAAAATAAAACAGAGAACGGAAAACAGATACAGTCAACCCAGAGACCAGGTATAACTTGCAATAACTCACCTAATAGCAAAAGTGAATGTGTAGCCAAGCTCATTGGGAGGAAGGCTCTAACCCAGAGTAACTTAAATGGTCTTGCTGTTACAGCTTTACTGGACACCGGAGCTCAGGTGAGGATGATTGTTCAGAACTGGAAAAACAAATACTTCCCAGGAATCACTGTTAGGGCACTTAGTGAAATCACTGATGAAGAAGATGAGTTAAAAATATATGCAGTCGATGGAGGGATAATCCCATTTGATAGTTGGGTTCCTCTCACTATCAACCTGATCGGAAACACAAATCCTGATTTGTCCATTAATGTGCCTTTTCTTGTCAGCAGTCCTGCTCTGGAGGGACCACTGCTGGGATTTAATGTTCTGGAGGTGATGATACAAGAACAGCCAGAGAACTTGATTCCAGCACTCACCACCCTCCTCTGTAATGCCATTTCAATCCCAACGGAAAAGGCAGAGCTCCTTGTGAATTTTATCCAGACTGACAAACCCTGTGTGTATGGGGGGCGCCTCCGAACGGGTAGACAAGATACTGTTATTCCAGCTGGCGATGTGGTCTGGGTCAAATGTCAATTCCCGCCCAATACAGACTTCCATGACTCTTTCATACTGTTTGAACCTGATGATGGCAATGTACAGCTGGCAGAACTGGACATTTGGGCAGGGTTGTTGGAGGTCCAGAATCCAAAAAGACCATATGTGGCTGTACCTGTCGGAAATAATACAAGACATATAGTCACTTTACCAAGAAAAACAGCACTTGGCAGCATTCAGGGTGTTGACTAGGTGATCTCAGAAGACTTGCATGACACACCCAATACTGTTGTGACTGTCAACAGTGCTGCTCCAGCACCTGCCCACACCAGTCTCCATGGCAACCCCCTGTTGACCTTAACCACCTGGATGAGGATCAAAGGGGGGTGGTGAATAAGATGCTATGTGAAGAAGCTGGAGCTTTTGCACGTGACGGCAAGGATATCAGGTGTATTCCAAGCTTTCAAATGTCTATCACACTCCAAGACCAGATACCTGTTAGAGGTACCTACTCCTCTGTCCCAAAGCCAATCTTCAAATAGGTGAAGGAGTACATACAGGACCTACTACTGAAAGGCTGGATAGTCAAATCCAAGTCCCTGTATGCAGCCCCAGTTGTCTGCATCAGGAAGAAAGACGGCAGCCTGCAGCTATGTATT
This sequence comes from Valencia hispanica, assembly GCA_963556495.2. Classification (NCBI taxonomy): domain Eukaryota; kingdom Metazoa; phylum Chordata; class Actinopteri; order Cyprinodontiformes; family Valenciidae; genus Valencia; species Valencia hispanica. The sequence goes on from OY747721.1 coordinate 38,753,448, forward strand.
GACTAGCGCCTCCTGAATAAAAAAACTGTGCCAGATCCACACCCCCTACCCAGGATACAAGATCTGACAGACACCCTTGGTGGAAACGCCTGGTTTAGTATCTTGGACCAAGCCAAAGCCTACCATCAGGGCTTTGTCACGGAGAGCTCACGCCAATTCACTGCTTTTATTATTCCATGGGGACTCTATGAATGGGTCCGTATCCCATTTGGACTCTCAAATGCCCCTGCTACATTCCAGCGGAGTATGGAGGAAATGCTGGGGCCACTTCGAGACGAGTGCTGCATTCCATACCTCGACGATGTACTATGCTACTCTGAAACATTTAATGCACATGTTGAAGCACTCCGCAAAGTCCTCCAGGCCCTCCAACGTCATGGGGTGAAACTGAGACCAGAGAAATGCAAACTGTTCAAACCAGAGGTCAGGTATGTGGGTCGCCTTGTGTCTACTAAAGGGGTCAAGGTGGATCCTCGGGACTTAGAAGCAGTTCGAACCCTGACAATCAAAAGACCAGGGACAGTCGGGGAAGTTAGGAGACTGATGGGGTTCCTTGGATATTACCGCTCGTATATCCAGGATTTTTCCCGGATTGCCAAACCGATCTATGAGCTGCTCCGAACTGAGTCGGGCACAGCCCAGGTCTCAGCCCAAGGTGGAAAGTCCAAACGACCACAGTTGTCTTCCCGAGAGCCAGTTAGCTGGACCACTGAACACCAGGAAGCCCTTGAACAGCTAGTCAGCCTCTTGACAAATCCACCCGTCCTTGCAGATCCTAACTTCAATCTGCCATTTGTTCTACATACTGATGCGTCAGACAAGGGGTTGGGAGCCATCCTGTATCAGCACCAACATGGGAAATTGAGAGTTATCGGATACGGTTCAAGAACACTTAACATCAGCTGAACGCAACTACCATCTGCACAATGGAAAACTGGAGTTTCTTGCGCTGAAATGGGCTGTGTGTGAGAAGTTCCGAGACCACTTGTATTATGCTCCCCATTTCACAGTCTACACGGACAACAATCCGCTGACCTATGTTTTGAGTACAGCAAAACTCAATGCGGTCGGACATAGGTGGGTTGGTGAACTCTCAGATTTCCGGTTTGACATCAAATACAGGCCTGGAAAGTCCAAAATTGATGCAGACACTTTATCCTGCCTTCCCCTTGATATGGCTATGTATGAGATAACTTTCACTGAGGACTTCCCAAGTGAGGCAGTACGCACAACATGGGATGGAAGTCAAGCAGCAAGGCGCAAAGATGTGGCCCGGGTCACAGCACTCAACATTTCCTCCTCAGACTCACACCAACAGCCTCAGACCGACCTCCCAACCATCAGCCACCATGACCTTGTGAAAGCACAAAATGAGGATCAGGCCATATGCCACATAAGGGACATGAAATTAGCCAATGTTAAATTAACTGATGAAATATGCAAAACTGTAAGCAGAGACACCCAAAAACTGTTGCATGAATGGAGCAATTTGCGTTTGAAAAATGACCTCCTTTACAGATGCACTGAAGAGAGAAAGCAATTAGTCCTCCCTTCAAAGTACAGAACATTAGCCTTGAAATATCTGCACAACGAGATGGCCCATGTTGGAGAAAGTGCTTCATCTGGCAAGGGAGAGATTTTATTGCCCCTACATGGCCAAAGAAATTGAAGAATATGTCACCCACAAATGTCCATGCATAAAAGCCAAGAAACCACCCACACATGACTGTGCCCCAATGGGCAGCATCACCTCCAGTTTTCCCTTAGAGCTTGTTTGTATTGATTTTTTGCATTTGGAAGCCAGTTGTGGAGGATATGAATATATCTTAGTAGTGATTGACCATTTCACTAGATTTGCCCATGCATATCCCACAAGAAACAAGAGCGGAAGGACAGCTGCTGAGATGATGTTCAGTGACTTCATCCCTCGGTTTGGATATCCATCAAAGCTGCATCATGAGCAAGGTCATGAATTTGAAAACAAACTTTTCCAAACATTACAGCAGTTGTCTGGAGTAGGCCACTCACGAACAACGCCTTATCATCCACAAGGAAATCCAGCCGAGCGGTTAAATTGCACCATTCTCCAGATGTTACGGACCCTGACAGAAAGTGAGAAACTGCGGTAGAAGGATCACCTCCCGCATGTTATACATGCACACAATTGCACCAGACATGAATCTACTGGCTACTCACCCTTTTTCCTCCTCTATGCCCGCCACCCCCACCTCCCGGTTGACTTACTGTTCGGTTTAACTAGAGAGAAGGAGTCAGACACCCAGAGAGGATACGTGGAAAAATGGGCACAGCGAATGTCAGAAGCTTACCAGATTGCCAGTGAAAATAGCAAAAAGTCCAGTGAAAAAGGGAAAGTAACTTATGACAAGAAAGCAAAAGGAGTAGCCTTGCAACCAGGAGACAGAGTTCTGGTCCGGAACCTCAGTGAACGTAGAGGTCCAGGCAAATTACGGACATACTGGGAGAAATCTAATCAAGTAGTAAAAAAACAGCTTGCTGACAGCCCAGTCTACATTATCTCTCCTGAATCTGGAAATCAGAATAAAACAAGAACGCTGCATCGCAACCTCCTCTTGCTGGGTAATGATCTACCTGCTGAGATATTGCACCATGCCAGGTTGACACGTGAGAAACCGGACACACAAACCAAGGCGAGGAAAACGTCCAGAAACAGAAAGGGAAACAAATGATTTGGAAAATTCTGATTCTAATGATGACTGTTCCTCAGGACACTGGCTTAGGGTACCTGCACAAAGCACAGATCAAAGGTGTCTTACTCACCACAAACAACTCACCATGCCTCAGACGGCATCATCTCAAATCCCTGTAAGAGCCTCTGAAACTGTAAGGAATGGAAATCAGACAGCAACTGGATACTCACCTGACACCATCCTGATGCCTGTGGACAGTGCACCTGCACAAGACATTGACACTGTACCTGTTTGCACCAGACATGTGGAAGAGGAAGAGGTAAATCTGCCCTCAGAGCCTAAGACACAGAGTCAAGCCATGATTCCCCCAGTTGAGCATGGTCAGACTGAGGTTAGGAAGTCCACACGTGAAAGAAGACCAAGACAGTTTCTTACATATGAGTCACTGGGTTTAGCCATTAGTACAGTCACAGTCCCATGTGAACTCAGTTTTTGCCCACACAATGCCATATTCCCTCCCACCCAGTCCACCTTTGTGTACACCATATCCAAATCCCCTTTTGTACACTCAGATACCATATCAGCACTATATGTGTCCCAACCCAGTTATGTATATTCCACTCAGAACACGTTGCGATTGAATGGAGATGTGGTGATTGACAGTGTTTATAGGATGGAACAGAGTTATGGTCTCTTTTGCTTAATTTGTGAACATTTATTTGCATTAGAAATGTCTGAGCCCTTTTTATTTTGTCGTGGAGTGTGTGATGCCAACTTATGTGTGCCCACAAAGTGTTTATTTTTGCCATGATTTGAGTTTGGTATAAGCAGTTTATTTCCTGTGAGATATGTTTGATTTATTTCTGACACTGACTCATTCAGACAGATGCAGCAACATTGTTTGGCCAGTAGGTGGCGCACGGAGACTGTGAGTCATGGGTGCTCTACCGTCTTCTTCACATGCTGAGAGATCTTGGAGAAACACTGACTGCGTCTCCCGTGCGATCATTTATATATTTATCTTTCAGGTGAGAAACACCTCTAAAACCACACGAAGTTACTGCATCTCGTTTATAAATGACCAGAAATAATTTGTGGTAACACGGGTCCAGAAATGTCCGTTTTATGGTTTGTTTCTGTACATGAATGGCTGCCAAAGCGTTGCTCTGTTCGGCTAACTAGCATTAGCTAGGAGGCTAATACAGGCCTCACTCGTAAAACTGGTTAGTAAGCAGATGTAGAGCGAATGTGGGCGACACATCCGGAGTTTTGGGCTTGATATAAACAATAATAAGGCTCCATGATTTAGTTTATTTTTGTATTTGAACATGATTAAAGGTAAAAAGTGATTTTATGCAACGGTTAAAAACTGTTGAACTGTTACCCAGTTAAAGTAGCTATGGTTAAAAGATGGATCAGCCACCTAAGCTAGTCAAAGCTGTGAAATACATGTCCAAAGAGTATATTGAAATATATTAACCGAGATGCATGTGAAATGCAACAGTAATGAATGCCTGTGTTGGTTAATAGAATAGTTAACAGGAAAATGATTTTAAATGTGTTGTAGTGATTTAGACAACCAATATTGATTTTTCCTTGTGTTAATGCACAATTGAATATGTCTACAGAGGCAATTGAAAAGTACAGTAAATACTGAAGTACAAACTGGGCAATCAGCAGAGTGAGTTCTTTGTTTAATAAAACATGCTGAGTGATCTTGGAGAAACACTGACTGCGTCTCCTGTGCCATCATTTATATATTTATCTTTCAGTTTTTCTGCTGTCAACGGGTCTTGGATTCCGGTACCCGTTACATAGGCTTAGACTGCTGGAGGACAGACGTACCAATTTTCTTCACTCTGCTACTTCCTTTTCTCCTACTACTCTCCAGTTGTATTACAGTACATTCTGTTATTTCGACTATTAACTTGGTTTTCTCTCAGTGTTTTTCTCTCCATAGAAGATATACCTGGTCTGGTATCCTGCTTAGCTACAATGCCCTGCTGGATGGGGGGGCATCGACTGGGATGATGCTCCCAGTAACTGAACATCCACTGTGTCCTGTTATCAACTTTTTACTTTCTGTAACATAGAAAGTTCTCTTATATCAGATCTTCTGTTCCTTCTGTGTCTCTGCTCTGTGTTCTCAAATCCCCAGACGGTCGTGGCAGATGGCCGCTCCTACTGAGCCTAGTTCTGTTGGAGGTTTCTTCCTGTTAAAGGGGAGTTTTTCCTCTCCACCGTCGCTACATGCTTGCTCAGTATGAGGGAGTGCTGAAGGTTGGAAAGTCTGCATCAACGGGGCCCGACCTCACTCCAATGACTCACGCAACCTGCTGGGATTCCTTAAATAGGAAACTTTTTAACTGATTGGAATGTTTGTATAAATGTATTGAAATTGCTTCTTTAGGGGATAGGTGCCTTGAGATGACATCTGTTGTGAATTGGCGCTATATAAATAAACTGAATTGGATTGAATTGAATTGATTTAGTGGTTTCACTCATTTTTATTCTAAGTTGTTGGTGTTTTCCTTTGTAATTTAATGATTGGCATCGAAGTCCAGTTTCACTTGTATGACGTTCCAATATCCACTGGAGTGGACGCATCATAACTTAGAAATAAAAGATGTTTTAAAAAAAGTTTTCAATACGCTGATTACATTCCAAACAAAGGGAAAAGTTAAAGAGTAATTAGGCAAAAATAAATTCCTGGTAGTCAGGAGGATATTCCAAGACACTGCAGAAATGTGTGAGGTTACCAGTCCAAAACATGTCAGGTTAACTTGGTGACTAAACCGGGTTTATGTTTGAGCTTTTCTGAGTTAAATAATAAAGCAAACAAACAAAGCTGGACTTGTCTGGGCTGGTATGGTTTTGCAGAGGTCTGTGCTTGCATTTCAAATCAAAATAAAGATCCTAATCTAATCAAAACTACAACTGCCCAATTTAGCATGTAGAACAGCCAGCATGCAGAAACCCACCAGAACACAGAGACGTTCCTGGTGATCATACTCTATGGTGCTCCATTCAGCGCAAGAAGTGTACAACAAGTACAGACAACAAACAAAACACAGATTCAGAAATGAAAGAAACCGACTCAGTTAGTGAAAAACACATGCCCATCTACGACTTCTTCTATGTTTGAACATGTTCTAAAACAGTAACACCATAACATATCACAGATAACATAGCAAGATTTGAATGCAGATATGTGGCTTGTGGGAATTGCTTAGATAGAGTTTTTGGAAACTCATTATGGTAATGAAAACAAAAAAAACTCCAAAGTCATATGACAATGGCACACTTTTCTCCTGCGTATAGCTCTCGATACTAGAGGAAAAGGAATTTTGAATGAACGAAGTGAGTCAATTAAGATTGATCTTTGACCTTTTTTCTTTATAACACTGATTTGCACACTAAATGCTCTAAGTACAATACAGTTATTACTGCCAGGTATTTACAGCTCAATAGTTGGCATAAAGCTTTGAAGTCTTGAAATGACCAACCATCTGCTTCTCTGCAGAATCTGTTTCTCTAAAAAAATGACTTCGAAGAGATTTAAGCATGTTTTATTCTCAAATATGGGGAAAGTATTATTTAAACATTTCTAAACATTAACACAATGTTTTCCAGTGGTTACATTGTTTTCTACTCTGGCTATGTCTGCTTGTACTATAAAAAAAAAAGAAAACTCCAATCAAATCTCCAGTCAGTCCTATATTTTAAAATTCTTTAAGTTATAGAACATAATAAAATCAAATTAACTTCAGGAATTGAAAGGAAGAAATTCAGGCAAAAAAAAAATTTTTGTTTAAATATGATCAAAGTAAAAAAAAAGTCATAAATATTTGTATTTATTTTTCTTGATTAAAGTGCACCGAAAACATACTGAACCTTGACCTTAAAACACCAAATATGTGCCGAACTGGGATATTTGTGTACTGTTGCACCCTAGTGTTTACACTAGATCAGACATCAATGTCAAACTAAACCACAGTTGCTTGACTTTTCCAATTCTGGCTTTTCCACAGAAAACTAGTGAGCATGTAAAACGTGTTCTTACAAGCAACAACTGGACCAAATTGGATGAACCATCAATAAGCGTAGAAAAACAAATGCCCATCTCTGAGTTTCAGCATGTTATAAAGCAGTAGATGGGACTAGTATTGATTCCAGGGAAGCATTGCCATTTAAACCCACTAAGCAAATAAATGGAGATAATATTGAATGTTGCGACTCAATTTGCAGATTAAATTAAGGATGAGGATAAGAGGGATACTGGGCCTGAGATCTCTTTATCCAACTATAATGATGTAATGACTGCATCGGATGAAAAGATGATAGTTGTTATGACAGACATGATGTGTAACAATGGGCTTCACTGTTAGTGCTCTGATAATGGGAGGGTAGAACCCAATGATGAAGACAGTATGAGCCTGATCCCTCGAGATCATGCTTTAAACTCTTATGAACATTCACAAAACCTACTGTACTTTCAGTAAAATTTGGTCACAGCACACTAACAGATCCATCCCCTGGGTACCTGAACAGAGTGGGTCACACAAGCCAAACTACTTCTTTCTGACCGGTTTTGTATTTTTATAGTTTTTACAAAGAGTGTTATTCTCTATTCGGGTTTCTTTAGCAATGCAAAATCTTTGTCATATCTACACTTCTCTTAAAATTTTCTGGGCTCACACACTGCTGCTAGAGGTCAGAGCAAAGACAGAGAGCAAGCAAACCCTGTAACCTCTGTCAGGTCTCCACAGATTCCTCTCACCTTTCTGTCACATCTCACCATTTTCACCCACCAGACCATGAACCAGTCATTTTTGATACAAAAGAGATGAAGGGATGCAACTGGTAATAAACGAAGAATGCAGCCCAGAACAACTGCCCTGAGCTCAGTAAGGTAAAATATGCACACGGCACTGGAATTGCCGATCTCGTCTGGACAAACATCCTGTTTGCAGACCACCATCTGCCTTTAGTAAAACAGTAACAGGAGGGCAAACTCATTTAGACCCAGTCACAGGAATTAAACAGGAGAGGCCATCCTTATGATAAACCAGCATCATCAGCAATGCATCTGCCCCTGTTTGATAGGGACAGCTTAGTTTCCACCAGGGCTACACAGTACATTCCAAAGATACTGTAAAAAACTGTTTATAGACTGTACAGTAATAATTGTTCCAAGTGTCAGTCAACATCATCACGCCAATAAGATGATCAACCAATTAGCGTCTCAGAGTGATAGATTCCCACATCCAGAAGATAGTGCTCAGGATGCGAAAGGTCACTGGGAATGTTGGACTAGAGGTCATAGAGGAGTGAGGATGAAGGGAATTTATTACAATTTGTATCATCATATCAAAATGTAACAATAATTTTGTCATCTCATAACTCTAATATTGGGCTGCACTACTTCTCTTGCTATACCTAGAGGAATTTCTGGCTATCTATATCCCAACCCTATCTAGCTAACCAATCCCAAACTAGCTAGCTCTGGCTAGTTAGGGTTAGGTAGAAATCCTCTACTGGCTATTCTCTGGCTTGCTCTAGCCTTTAACCGGTCCATCAGTTATCTACAAACTGAGGTGATATTACATTTGTTTACAACCAGAAACCGAACTATGTTTTTAACTGCACGAATCAATAACAAAATAATAGTAATTACAGGACCGAAGACCAAGACATATATATAAACATACAAACACACACACATATATATACTTTACTTTTTTAGCATCAGTAGGATTGATGCTTTTCAAGAGCAACCAGTTCAGTTCATGTTATAATTTTTGTCGTGTTAATACCGTTGTATTTTTAGTCAAGGTTATCATACCATGATAATCTCACACAGGCCAATGCCTAGATGGCACTAGTTATCAGTATGCTGGTGGTCCTGGTGTTACTTCAGTTCTTCTTGTGGGGGGTAACACAAAGAAGGAAAACAGCTATGATAAAATCACATCTATGAATTTATGATTGCACTACTTGACTCTTCACTGAGCATGTCAGTACACAACTATGCAATGACGGTTGTTGTTTTGCTGTGATGGACTAGCTTAATTACAAATTTATTAGCCTCCTATTGGTCCTAATAGAAAGAGCTATTTTAAGTATAGTATAGTATAGTATAGTATAGTAATATTTATAGTAATATAGTAATATAATCACTGAAATAAACACTTGATGAAAAGATTAAACACAATATATATCAGTCACAAAAGGGTTGGGATTAAAAGGAAAAAAATATTCACACTGCAAATAATCAATAATCATAGGTCAACATGCAGAACTATATTCATATTAGCACAACTTGAACTTATGACATGAAGACAAACCTGACTTATAACAGCAACTAGGGATGCATTATATATTGGCATTACCTTTGATTTAGTCACTTTTTAACATATTGGTATCTGTCGTATTAGTGAAACCGAGTCGATATTAATTGCGGATGTTTACTTTCATCTTCTTGCCATTTGTATATGTGTTTCAGGAAAGGGAGGGAAGAGCAACTCATCCATATACAGGTTAGGATGATAGAATCCAAATGTAGAGAGATTCTCCCCCAAAAAAACTTACTTGTCTTGAGAGTAATACACAAAATTTTACGCCACCTCTATCTACAAAGCTGTTTCTGCCTTGTCATTATCAATTACTGAATATAAGTCTTTAAGAAAAAAACACAGACAAACCCATTATAGGATAACACCATCCATCCATCCATCCATCCATCCATCGTCTTTCGCTTATCTGGGGTCGGGTCGCGGAGGCAGCAGCTTAACCAAAGAGACCTAGACTTCCCTGTCCTCAGCCACATGGGTTAGCTCCTAGGGAGGAAACCCAAGGCGTTCCCAGGCCAGACGAGAAACATAGTCCCAACAGCGTGTCCTGGGTCTTTCCTGGTGGGATGTGCCCGGGACACCTCACCAGGGAGGCGTCCAGGAGGCATCCTGACCAGAAGCCCGAGTGACTGAGCTTCTCACCCTATCTCTAAGGGAGAGCCCAGACACCCTGCGGAGGAAACGAATTTCAGCCGCTTCTATCCATGATCTCATTCTTTCGGTCACTACCCAGAACTTGTGACCATAGATGAAGGTAGGAATGTAGACTGACGGGTAAATCGAGAGCTTCGCCTTTCGGCTCAGCTCTCTCTTCACCACGACAGACCGGTACAGCGCCCACATCACTGCAGACACCCTAACAATCTGCCTATCGATCTCCCGCTTCATTTTTCAAATCATTCGTGAACAAGATCCCCAGATACCTAAACTCCTCCACTTGGGAACGAACCTCGTCCCCGACCCAGATAAGGCACTCTATACCCTTTTCCGGCTCAAGACCATGGTCTCGGACTTGGAGGTGCTGATCCTCATCCCAGCCGTGTCACACTCGGCATCGAACTGCTCCAGCGAAAGCTGTAGATCATGTTCTGATGAACCCAACAGGACCACATCATCTGCAAAAAGCAGAGACCCAATCCTGAGGCCACCAAAACGGATCCCCTCAACACCTTGGGTGCTCCTAGAAACCGTGTCCATAAAAGTTATGAACAGAATCTGTGACAAAGGGCAACCATGGCGGAGTCCAACTCTCACCGTGAACCAAGCTCTGACACCGGTCGTACAGGGACCTTACAGCTTGTGTCAAGGGGCCTGGTACCCCATACTCCTGGAGCACCCCCCACAGGACACGAGCGAACGTCTTCTCCAAGTCCACAAAACACATGTAGACTGGTTGGGCAAACTCCCACACACCCTCCAGGACCCTGCCTAGGGTGTAGAACTGGTCCAGTGTTCCACGGCCAGGACAAAAACTGCATTGTTCCTCCTGGATCTAAGGTTCGACTGTCCGGACCCTCCTCTCTAGAACCCCTGAATAGACCTTACCAGGGAGGCTCAGCAGTGTGATCCCCCTGTAGTTGGAACACACTCTGTGGTCCCCCATTTTAAATAGGGGGCCGTCACCCCGGTCTGCCAATCCAAGGAAACTGCCCCCAATGTCCACGCAATATTGCAGAGCCGCGTTAACCAACACAGCTCCACAACATCCAGAGCCTTGAGGAAATCCGGGCGCATCTCATCAACCCCCGGAGCCCTGCCACAGAGGAGCTTTACAACCACCTCGGTGACCTCAGCACCAGAGATTGGGAGAGCCCGACCCAAAGTCCCCAGACTTCGCTTCCAGATCGGAAGGCATCGTGGTGCGATTGAGGAGGTCTTCGAAGTATTCCGTCCACCGACTCAGAACGTCAGTGTTGGTGGCACACCGGTTCCTCCTCCTGAGACGCCGGGTGATGGACCAGAATCGCCTCAACGTAACACATTGAGGAAAAAGTGTTGTGAATACTTTTTGATGGCACTGTACATAAATGACAACAGGCATTCACCCAAATACACATCTTATGCATTATTTAAATGTAGGCAAACTAACACAAAACTATATAGGGAGCAGATCTGCCTCTGTGTCCAGTTTAAGTAGTAGAAGGATGCGCAAAGTCTGGTTTGCCCATATTTAGCACCCGCAAATAGTTTCATGAATCTGTCCCTCAGTTCTTACAGATATATATGTGCAAAATGCCACTTAAGCTAAAGCACGAAACTGATTTTAATACAAGCAAAATATTAGAAGTCTTAGAAGAATAATCTTATAATCTGTTTTTGTTGTAGCTAAAGGTCTTGGGTAAAACAAAGATAGAGAACTAAAGTGTGGTGCACCTTAATCTGGAGGTTGTAGGTGAGCTAACAACAGTGCTTTTGCTATTAATGAGATCAGAGTGCTTAATGCTTCCCAGCACCTTGCCACACTAAATTTGCTTAGGTACACAAACCATGTTGCTCTGTGACCTCCAACCACGGCATTTAACAATATGCAAGCGGGACTCACAAGAGAGTCGGACTATGAGAAACATTATTTCCATTAGCATCTTGACCCAAGCTGAGCAAAAAGAAGAGTGTTTTGGGGGAAGGATAAAACATGTACACCTAGCAAAAGTGGGGATGCCAAGTTATCCCTCAGAAAATAATAAAAACTCAGGTATGTGGGTGGAACATCTGGTTCTAGCTGCTGAGATTTTATGGCATGTTTAATCTAAGTGTGTCATTTCTTTGCGACAGACAAGCAGAAATTGGCATGTTCTTTGGAGACAGCTTACAGCATACGTCGCCTCAACGCACGCTGATGCAACCCGATACGCCCTGAATGTTTCCCCTTAAGGTTGAAAAATGGCATGAAGAAGGAGGAGGTGTTGAAGCATACAGTTCTTTTAAGCTGCAGGTAGCTATCTTTATCCCCTAGGGGGGCTACTCTGGCTCATCCCCTCTGCTGTTGGAAGAGGTGATTGAAACAGTTTCCAGTGCAGTGATTTTGTTCCATAAAGTCTATCCTTTGAATCTAAATCTTCTCTGCAGAGATTAGCAGAAGGCGTTAAATCTGACTTGCAAACCTTTCAATGACTATTACAAGACGTCACTCATACTGCTCCAGAATAAAAATAGATCTCATGCCGTTACCAAGGTTCTAAAATCAATAAATACCTTAGATCAGAGGTCAACAACCTGCGGGCCCTCGTCTGGTACGGGTCTGTGGGTCATTTGGATTATCTGAGTTTAAACAATGTTTTATTTTTAAAAATATTCGTCAATAACTCACTCTTGATGCATGTCAAGAACCTTGCCTCGGTCACGTGATACTTCACCGCTAAAAACAAATCCACAAGCTAGCAAAAAGGATTAAAAACAGAGGTCTCTGAAATGTTTCTTTGTGAAAAGCCAAAGGTCCAGTGAAGAGACAAAAGAGCCTATGACTTGAGGAGAAAAAGAAAGCTACATTTAACAGACAATATCAGGAGTCATACTGAACATATGGATTTATCACGAGTCAGGTGTTCAGCAACCATAGCTTTCTAATGAGGCAGTGAAACTTTTAAAACTGCTTTAAAACAGTCTTGTTAGAGAGAAAAAACCCACAAGGCTCCAATTGATTCAGGGTTGTGGTGAGTTGTATTTTGCATGCACATTATATTACTTTTTGTCGTAAATCTTATTTTAAAGCCATTTCGAAACGTTACCATAGAGACTAGAGAGCGTTAGTGTCAAGAAAGAATGTTACTCATGTTATGATGTTGGCACCATGATACCATTAGTTAGGAGTACACATTGGATTAACATTTACTATTATATTTAAAAATGCACTAATTTTTATTCTAGTCGTATCTTTCTTTTTATTCTGTTGCATTTTTCTGTCACACCTTGAAAAAATTGCCGGTCTGTGAAAACATTGTCTGATATTAAATTGGTCTGTGACAAAAAAAAAGAAGATTGGGGACTGGGTTAGATGTCTGGGCTAGTTACCATGATAAACATATAGCTGATTTTGTCATATTTCTTACCATACAATTAGAAAAACATACCATGAATAACATATAGAATCTGTCAGAAAAAGACCAATATTTCATAAATAGTCATTTACAAGCTATTTAAGACAATTACTGGGACTTTTTAAAGTGCCATTAATGCAACTCTATACATAACAATGCTCACTTGGCATTGTGGCAAATCAGTAAGTGCTGGCTTGCTGTCATGTAAAAATGTTGGCTCCCATAGAGTACAAAAGGTTACCATCTTAAAGTGATTTATTGCAGCACCTCATAGTTCTCCTACAGACACACTTCAGAGAGAAAGAGCACCAGCCTCTGTGTAAAGACGAATGTTGGCTCTATGCCATGTTCATATCTATCAGCATCGTTCCTACACTGAAAGGAGTCTTTTTATAACAGCATGCATGCGGAAGTTCTTGAGGTTGAAAATGCAGAATACCTCTGTAGCCTGAAGTCAAAGTCATCAATTGAACCTTATTTTACAAACTTCAGTCGATACATTTCAGTTTTGCTCTGTATTTATCTCCATCCATCTGAAGATTCTGTCTCTGCTGAAGAAAAGAATCCTCATAGAATGATGCGGCCACCGACATATTTCACGTTTTGAGCATTCATTTTCTACTAAAACATGGAATTTTGCATTTAGGCCAAAGTATGAATATGTCTTATTTTCTTTAAACAGATGCTTTCTTCTCACAACCATTCCATTAAGGTCAGATTTGGGGAGAGTATGACCACTGGTTGTCCTGTTGACCGATTCGCCATCCTGAGCTGTATATTTCTCCAGTTCCTCCAGAGTTATAGGACAGTTCAAGTAAACAGTCATGTCTCAGTTAGTATAAGCGGTGCTTAACGTCTGGGAAGAGTAATACGCAGCCGATAGCCAACGGTATAAACAATGGGTTCAACGGGCATGTCAATCTGAGCAGTCTAGATTGGGCCAGACGGGAAATCAGACCAGGGAGAAGTGTAAAGCATCCAGCAAATTTCAAAATAAAAGACGTGCAGATTTTCGATTGCTTAACTATGAAAAAAACAAAACGTAATCAGCGGTGATATCAGGTTTGAAGACAATCGGTCTGTGGGACTAATTTGGTGGTTTTTAATCATGGCAATTTATATGATACCAGTGGTCATTTTTACAAGGACAACATGAAAAAGGAGAAGGCATGAGCAGAAATATCTGCAGTTTTGAAAGTTGAAGGTGAGTTTATGATACATATTAACATATGTAGAATTAAAATGTTTTTCCTGCATTTTACCCATTCAGTTATCCAATTGCTCCTGTGTTTTCGTGATCTCCCGGAACCAGCTCCTGGAACGCATTCGCAGGCAATGCACATCTGAAATGCTCCTGGTAGGAAGGGATGCCCTGTTGAGCTCACGGGGAAAATGTGCCTATTATGTTATGCGCCACATGCGCGTCCAGTTGAAAGCAGGGGTTAGGGTTAATTAGTCTGTTTTGATTGCTCTTGGGAGTGAGAATGTGCATGGTCCTTTGTGTTGATTGCATGTCTGTGTTGTCTTGTGATGGACTGGTAACCTGTACATGGTCTCGCCTGTCGACCTGTCTATGCCTGCTTATCTTTGTGCTTTGTAAAATTAAGTAGTGCCCTAGTTCAACTTTGAAAAACCTTTTCTTTGCCTTCCTAGAGATGTTACTAGAGCAGTGGTCACCAATCCTGGTCTTTAAGATCTACTTTCCTGCAGGTTTTAGATGCATCCCTGCTCCAACACAGCTAAAACTTGATGGTATGCCGAAGAGGTAAGTCAATCATTTGATTCAGCTGTGTTGGAGCAGGGATGCATCTAAAACCTGCGGGACAGCAGATCTCAAGGACCAGAGTTTGTGACCACTGTTCTAGAGTATGTCCTCCTGGACTTAACACAGTAACTAATGGGTCCTCTTATCCTTCCATGGGCTTTTCTGTGATGACTCGTTCGTTTTATGTCCAGCTGTCAGGTTTTCGCAAAGCATTGTCAAAACACTTGAATCAGTGTATGTATGCATGGTTGTAAGGCAAGGCAAGGCAAGGCAATTTTATTTGTATAGCACACTTTCAACAGCAGGGTAATTCAATGTGCTTTACATGATTTGGTGATTTTTTTTAAAACACATAAAAGAAACACACATTACACATGATACACAATAAAGCAAGAGAAAGATCAAAAAAAGCAAGAGAGCATGAACACATTTCATACATATGACATCAAGCATTTACTCGAAGGCAATTCTAAACTATAGTTTAGAATTGTAGTTTTCTTTGTAAACCCCCTGATTGACAGACTGTTTCTCCACAGTGAACCCCTATGAGGTTGGACATAGTGAGGTGCAGCCTAATGCAACACATAAATCACCAGGTTAAGACAGAACTCATGCTAGTCTGTGAAAATTATTTACCAATCTGTTACTGCCAAACAAACAACCACTATTCAAGCATAAAGATCTGCCTCTAACTAGTTGCTGAGCATTAGGGTGTATATTTATCAGAGCAAAGATGAACTTTGAATCCATCCAGCGCGTAAGTACTCAGTTGTACCCTCTTTATTTAAACATCGGAAAAACCGGCTGCAATCTGAAATGACTTCCTCTTTAATTCTGGCAAACTCTCAGAGCTATGAAAGAAAAAGAAAAACCTGTTCCTTCTGCATGTTCTGACTGAACATGAGATTAGTATGTATACTGCAACATACCAGTTTAATTTGCACCTCACAGCACTGAGGGGAAGGCCCCGATGAAATAAGTGTCTGACTTTGATGGCCTCAGGCAGTCAGACAGACATGAAGCAGAAAAATCAAACCCATTTCAGCTCCGATTAAATATTCATCAGTCTAAGGAACCATTTCCTTACTAAAAGAGATTCAACTCTTAGAAAGTGCATGGATTGTTCACTGTTGAATGGGTTTCTTCTCTCAAGGTTTGTGTGTACTTTATGCACCCCAGATCATCATTCTCACTTGCAGCTTGCCTCAACCTGAAACCCGGCAGGTTGTGACTTTGCACAGAAAAGTAATACATTCCAAGCATACCATGGGGTCAAAGAAATGGAAGAGCCAATAGGTGGCCAGCTGACTGCCCGGTCCCTCCTCCCCTCTACAACTGAAGACAACAAAAAAGGGAGATTCAACAACAGAGAGAGAAAGTGGGGAGGTGGATACCCTGCTACAAATTGGCCTAAGGTGCAGTAGCTTCAACATGGACTCCAAAAAGTAATACTAGCTTTCTAATTGGATACAACCCCCCCACTATACCGATCATGTAAGGTGCATTTACATTTTCTTAAACTTAGCCAAGAATCTGCAATATTTAGTACAACTGTATAATAATGGACATTTGAACAGGTTAAAGAGAACTTTATGACTGAATTTAGGGGGTGGACACTTTCAGTCTAGACTTTCATCCTGAAGTCTTTCTGAGTCATGGATGCATAACAAAGGTGCCCTTCAAACACAGTGCATATTATGACTAGTTTATACACCACTGCGCAACGTCTTGAGTCATCTTTTATTTCCCGATCAATGATTCTTCATGCTGATGATCTTTTTGACTGCTCTTCCTTTTACCTTTTGCTCAGAATGAGCATTACAAGATTCTAAACTCAACTTTTGGACCAGTGTTGTTTCTAGACGTAGCAGATAACTCATTGGGTAAAACTTTTTAAATTGGATCTGACTTTGACAACAGCAGTCTTTTAAGAAAACACAATGTCAGGTACTGCGTATCTACTGTCCCAATTCAAGTAATTTCAGACTAGGCATTTGCGGATAGAAAGTCTCACACTCATACTTCAATAAAATCAGTACCATTAAAGTGCAGTAAACTAATACATAACATTTCCTGAATATTAAGTATTGCTTAACTCAGTCATCAATGATATCCCAGGCTGAATAGTATCTGTTTTTCTCTACAGCGACAGACATGTTGTCGACATGGCTATATGGCTACATTATTAATAAACTTACATTTTGAGGCTAGTGACAATGTTTGCATCCGGAGCAGTTTTCCAACATGCTAGGCTAGTTAGCATGTTCACTCTATGTTTAGATATGACTTGTTGATATTTTATTTAGCAACATATTTAAATCCACTTCATTGTGTGAGGGCAAAACCTGCCGAAAGAGTTGCTCTCCTGCTTCATAAACGTACATACAATTTAATGAGTTAAGTTTCAGCTGCTTTCAGTACACCAGAAGATGTGTTTTAAAACCTGGCTGCGCAAATTTGCAGCCAAACCTCTTGCTGCTATTGCAGCTGACAAACTCAAAGACAGTACAACGACAACAAGCATTCAGACTTGCAATACGTCAGGGACTCCAATACTAGTCATTTAAAAATGGGTTGAAAGAGACTCGGCCTAAAACCTTGGATCGGATTAGGAAGGAAGATTTCTTTTAGCCGTGAAAAGTCATCTTTTTTCATTTTTAGGCACAAACTTTACAGTATGCTGCACTGATTGGGTGCAAACACTAAGCACAAATCTGTAAAAATGGAAAAGCAAAAGAAATAAAAAAGTAAAAGCTTTACTTGGTATAAAAACTTGGAGAAGTTATAGATGAAAACCACTTTAAATGCTAACAAAAAATCTGGCTTCCTTAAATGGTAAGGAATTGAGGCAGTTTGAAACTATTGCACAGCACAGTAGGTTTAGACTATTGCTTTTATCACATAATTACATAGCAGATCTTCCAAATGACTCTATAATGTAGTGACAGATTCATACAAAACGAAGGGAAACAGACCTGAGTGTAACAGCAGGCCAAACATAAAAAACCAGACACTGTAAGAGCATATTGTTATGTGTCTTTAAAGATTTACATAGTGTTTACACAACCTCAGCTTAAAAGGGAGAGGGGAGGAAAATGTAGGTATAGGAGATAACGAGGATACACTACCACAAAACATACAGTAAGTCACATGACTACATGAATCCTTCTCATGAACAGATAGTGAGGATTTATTCCTGAAGTAAATAAAGTTGTGTAAAAAAAGGTCGCCACATGAGTAGCAAACAGCATCTGCATATATATATATATATATATATCCATCCATCCATCCATTTTCTTCCGTTTATCCGGGGTCGGGTCGCGGGGGCAGCAGCCTAAGCAAAGAGACCCAGACTTCCCTCTCCCCAGCCACTTGTTCCAGCTCCTTGGGAGGAACCCCAAGGCGCTCCCAGGCCAGCCGAGAAACATAGTCCCTCCAGCATGTCCTGGGCCTTCCCCTGGGCCTCCTCCCGGTGAGACGTGCCTGAAACACCTCACCAGGGAGGCGTCCAGGAGGCATCCTGACCAGATGCCCGAGCCACCTCAACTGACTCCTCTCGATGTGGAGAAGCAGCGGCTCTACTCTGAGCCCCCTCCGGATGACCGAGCTTCTCACCCTATCTCTAAGGGAGAGCCCAGACACTCTGCGGAGGAAACTCATTTCAGCCGCTTGTATCCGTGATCTCGTTCTTTCGGTCACCACCCAGAGTTCGTGACCATAGATGAGCGTAGGAACGTAGATCGACCGGTAAATCGAGAGCTTCGCCTTTTGGCTCAGCTCTCTCTTCACCACGACAGACCGGTAGAGCGCCCGCATAACTGCAGATGCCCCACCAATCCGTGTATCGATCTTCCGCTCCATTTTTCCCTCATTCGTGAACAAGACCCCCAGATACTTAAACTCCTCCACTTGGGGAAGGACCCCATCCCCGACCCGGAGGAGGCACCCCACCCTTTTCCGGCTCAAGACCATGGCCTCGGATTTGGAGGTGCTGATTCTCATCCCAGCCGCTTCACACTCGGCTGCGAACAGCTCCAGCGAAAGCTGTAGATCACGTTCCGATGAAGCCAACAGGACCACATCATCTGCAAAAAGCAGAGACCCGATCCTGAGGCCACCATCGGATCCCCTCAACGCCTTAGCTGCGCCTAGAGATCCTGTCCATAAAAGTTAGGAACAGGATCGGTGACAAAGGGCAACCTTGGCGGAGTCCAACTCTCACTGGAAACAAGCCCGACTTACTGCCGGCAATGTGAACCAAACTCTGGCACCGGTCGTACAGGGACCTAACAGCCCGTATCAAGGGGCCCGGTACCCCATACTCCCGGAGCACCCCCCACAGGGCCCCCCGAGGGACACGGTCGAACGCCTTCTCCAAGTCCACAAAACACATGTAGACCGGTTGGGCGAACTCCCACGCACCCTCCAGGACCCTGCTGAGGGTGTAGAGCTGGTCCAGTGTTCCACGGCCAGGACGAAAACCGCATTGTTCCTCCTGGATCCGAGGTTCGACTATCCGTCGGACCCTCCTCTCCAGAACCCCTGAATAGACCTTACCAGGGAGGCTCAGAAGTGTGATCCCCCTGTAGTTGGAACACACCCTGTGGTCCCCCTTTTTAAACAGGGGGACCACCACCCCGGTCTGCCAATCCAAGGGAACTGCCCCCGATGTCCACGCAATATTGCAGAGCCGTGTTAACCAACACAGCCCCACAACATCCAGAGCCTTGAAGAACTCCAGTCGAATCTCATCCACCCCCGGAGCCTTGCCACCGAGGAGCTTTTTAACGACCTCGGTGACCTCAGCACCAGAGATTGGAGAGCCCGACCCCAAGTCCCCAAACCCTGCTTCCAGATTGGAAGGCGTGCTGGTGGGATTGAGCAGGTCTTCGAAGTATTCCATCCACCGACCCAAAACGTCCTGCGTCGAAGTCAGCAGCACACCATCCCCACTGTAAACAGTGTTGGTGGCAGACCGCTTTCCCCCCCTGAGACGCCGGATGGTGGACCAGAATCGCTTCAAAGCCGTACGGAAGTCGTTTTCCATGGTCTCTCCAAACTCCTCCCACGCCCGAGTTTTTGCCTCAGCAACCATCCGAGCCGCATCCCGCTTGGCCTGTCGGTACCTATCAGCTGCTTCAGGGGTCCCACAAGCCAAAAAGACCCGGTAGGACTCCTTCTTCAGCCTGACAGCATCCCTTACCGCCGGTGTCCACCAGCGGGTTCGGGGGTGCCGCCGCGACAGGCACCGACCACCTTGCGGCCACAGCTTCGGTCAGCCGCCTCGGCAATGGAGGCGCGGAACATGGTCCACTCGGACTCGATGTCCCCCGCCTCCCCCGGGACGTGTTCAAAGTTCTGCCGGAGGTGCGAGTTAAAGCTCCTTCTGACAGGAGACTCTGCCAGACGTTCCCAGCAGACCCTCACAACACGTTTGGGCCTTCCAGGTCTGTCCGGCGTCCTCCCCCACCATCGGAGCCGACTCACCACCAGGTAGTGGTCAGTGGACAGCTCTGCCCCTCTCTTCACCCGAGTGTCCAAAACATGCGGCCGCAGATCAGATGAGACGACAACCAAGTCGATCATTGAGCTGCGGCCTAAGGTGTCCTGGTGCCAAGTGCACATATGGACACCTTTATGCTTGAACATGGTGTTTGTTATGGACAATCCATGACGAGCACAGAAGTCCAATAACAAGACACCACTCGGGTTTAGATCGGGGGGGCCATTCCCCTCAACCACACCCCTTCAGGTCTCACTGTCATTGCCCACGTGAGCGTTGAAGTCCCCCAGCAGAACAAGGGAGTCCCCAGGAGGAGCACTCTCCAGCACCCCCTCCAAAGACTCCAAGAAGGGTGGGTAATCTAATCTGCTGTTTGGCGCGTAAGCACAAACAACAGTCAGGACCCGTCCCCCCACCCGAAGGCGGAGGGAGGCTACCCTCTCGTTCACCGGGGTAAACCCCAACGTACAGGCGCCAAGATGGGGGGCAACAAGTATGCCCACCCCAGCTCGGCGCCTCTATATATGCAATAAGATTGTTGAATGCTGGGATGACAATATAATGGGTGTGGGTCATTTTGAACAACCAAATATTTACGCCTATCCCAGGTAATTTTTTGCATTATTGAAACTGTGCAGACTTTGGTAGATTTGGGGAGAGTATGACCACTGGTTGTCCTGTTGATCGATTCGCCCATCTGAGCTGTATATTTCTCCAGTTCCTCCAGAGTTATTGGACAGTGGTAAACGATCATGTCTCAGTTAGTATAAGCGGTGCTTAACGTCTGTGAAGACTTATATGCAGCTGATAGCCAACGGTATAGTCAATGGGTTCAACCGGGCATGTCAATCTGAGCAGTCTAGATTGGGCCAGACGGGAAATCAGACCAGGGAGTAGTGTAAAGCATCCAGCAAATTTCAAAATAAAAGAAATGTGCAGATGTTCGATTGCTTAACTACGAAAAAAAAAAAAACGTAATCAGCGATGATACCAGGTTTGAAGACAATCGGTCTGTGGGACTAATTTGGTGGTTTTTATCATGGCAAGTTATATGATACCAGTGATCATTTTTACACAACAAAATGAAAAAGGCTATCCCAGGGAATTTTTTGCATTATTGAAACTTTGGTAACGCTGTTAAACTGCACAATTATATGATTTTTTTCTGCAGTGAAGATCAGTTCTTTATATATCATGCAGCCCTTGCATAGAACACAAAACTTTTTTTACTGAACGAGAATCCTAATAAATGTACACAGTGTACCTGAAAACCTACTCTTCAGACACAAACCAGCCTAGCTAACAAGTATAATTGTGGTTTCCATATTATTTAGAAAATAGTTTAATGTGTTTTCTTTTTGGAGGCTGCAGAGAAAATCTGAAGTTGGCCAGTTTAAGTTGTAGATTCCTATAAAATGCTCTAAAAAGGTTGTATAACATGAAAACCAACCCTTTAGTTCATGTGCATTGGTCTAAATAAAAACCTACTGCAGTGCAGTCAGTTTTGCAAAATCTCCTTCCGTTATCAAGAGCTTACCTTTACTTGAACTTTACTCACATTAATTTCCTAGGGTTTCATATTTTATCTTATCTCCCTGCCCCTACAGTTTCATTGCTACCTTATGTCACCCTACTTGGGTTGCAGACAATGCATGGGAATGGGCCCTGTGGAATAGAGCTTGGATGGCACATAATATGTCAGCTGCACAGACCTAATCTCTCTAGCATATATTTAGTCTGGCAATGTGCAGAAATTAAACTAATAAGCTCTGCAGTGAGACTCGTGGCCTGTGACTAGACAGAGGAAGTGGTTTACTAGTTTCCTGTTGCTTCAAAGCTGAACTGTAACACAGATAGGAGAAAGTTATGGGGATGCTGTGTGACCACGGACACGGAAGGATGGAGAGGGCGCTGAAATCACCCGAGTGAAATCTAATGGCAAACAACTGCAGAGTTCAAAGAACTTTCATTCATGCCGAGAAAGTTTGGGAGGGGTTGTTACACACATATAAATGTGTGTAACAACCCCTCCCAAACTTGAATTGAATCAATCCATGAATTTAAACTTAAGCCCTTGACATTCACATATTAATCATATTTAAAATACTCAATACTGTATGCTATACATGCAATGATTTCAAAGTGTAATAGAGAAAAAAACCTATAACTGGTACTTTTTTCGAAAATATCTATTATATTGCAATGACTTGCAATTAATTTGAAATAGATTTGATTGAAAATGTTGTTACAAGTAAAAGGCATGAGGAGAGAATTCTGTTGGCATTTAAAGGAAAGGATGGCCTCAGGAGACACATTTTATTTTGACAACTATTCGCCCCCACAGTGTACTAAACTCCACCCCATTTTACCTCAGCAGAACTTGTTTTATCATGTTTCTGACCTGCTGCTAGTGAAAGTAATTAGTTCTGCAATGTTCCATTGCAAAGCGAAATAACAGAGTTATTTTGCTCCAGTACATTCTTCAAAAATATATGTGTTCATAATGGGAATTATATGAATATAATGTGCTTAATAGCTAGAATAAAATCAAATGTACATAACTGGCTTTAAATCTGT